>JAQLOL010000007.1:11269801-11281067 GCA_029783665.1 Naso thynnoides | reverse complement strand
GACAGTTCGAGCAAATATGAATAAATAATTGTTAATAAGTCCTACCTACTGCGGCTTTAAAATGAAGACACAGTGCGATCGAGACCGCTTGAAAACTGTTTCAACAAAAGCCGAGTGTGAAAAACTTCATGAAGGTAGGATTTATGTAAAGCTGGGGTGCATAGTTTATTTTTGGTGTCATTTGGCAAAAATTCCATAACGGTGTTTCACACAGGATTTTGAGTGACTGTTGAGGGTGAACTGGGACCTTCCCCTGGGCCTCCCTGGAAAAGAAAGATTTGTACATTTTCAAGTTAAATTCATCAATCTGGTGCACTTTGAGAGCAATATCAAGAGGCTAAAACTACTGTGAACTTTGTGCTCTTGTTTTTTGTTTTCATTTACAGAAAAGTTTCCAAACATTTTATAATGAACAGGAATAACTGCATTTATTAAATTTTTTTCAAGAAAAAATGTCAAATATTTGCTGGTTCCAGCTTCTTTAATATGAGACATTGCTGCTTTTCTTCATCATTTATGATAGTAAATAAAGAATCTTTGAGTTTTGAACTGTTGGCTGGACAAAGGAAGAAATGTAGACTTCATTTTGGGCTCTGGTCAGCAGTAATGAACATTTTTCATAATTTCTTTAGCATTGCATAGACTAAAGAAATTATCAGCTACCCCCCAATCCTTTTTGGATTTTTGCCCAACCTCATAAATTCACCGCAATCATAAATGTATTATAAAATGCTACATAAAAACTGCATCTATGTCTTTACTCATTACCTCAGACCCTGGGTTGCCAGGTGCTCATTTATTGTGATACGGCAGTGACCTCTTGCTTTAACCACCGCGTTGTGCTGAGGCCCCTGCCAGCAAGCAAATAACCATACAGTTCAATAACATCTTAGACTGTGGCGTAAACTTTTCTGCCTGTCACTGATCATTTCTGGGAGTGCTTGTTCCTATTGGCTGCTTTACAAATATTGACATCCCCTCAGCAAGCGAAAACCCAATACAATGCAGGACAACTGGAGAGGAAAAGTTGCTCTACTAGCTTTAGCAACCCCAAAAAGGAAGGCAGGCCGACTTACGAAGACGATCATCTAAAAGAGAGAGCGACAGCAAATGAAAGAAAATGCGAGCCAGGTGAAAAGTAGATCTAAACCACAGAGCAAAAGCAGGGACGGGCATAGAGTTGCTTCCGTAGAAGTCTTGCTTGATTTCCAGACATCAGTTACCCAAGCTTACTTTTAACTAGACGTACAAAATAAACTGGCAACTTAATGTATGCATGAACTGTTTTCTCCTGTGTTTACCATAGATGCAACCAAAAAGATACGCAGATGTGAAAAAAACTTTTATATAGACAAGCAGTATGCATGTGCAAACCTTGATGTACACACACACACACACACACACACACACACACACACACACACACACACACACACACGCATGAAGCCATGTAAAATCATGCTGTAAATAGACCAATAATAGAGCAACATGTGCTTTTTCCATCTCACTCATATCAGACGCCTCCGAGCAACATGTGTCATATGTTGTGATTAAAAACTTGTGGAAAATTAAACACAAATGCACAATGCACTATGACTGCTCTTTGTTTCGGTGTCAGTCATATCTTAATAATCAAAAACATTATTATTATTATTATTTTTTCACCCATTCTCCACTACTGTAGCATCTGGCAGGGACAGACTGACAAGGCGTCTTTGCAGCGGAAATGACAAGAAATGGATTTTCTGTGCTTGATGAGACTGTCAATCCACTTCATATGGAGTTGTGGAAAGTGCTGCAGCTCCACTCAAAATATTGACAGGGATGGGTGGCAGTGTCAGTGGTCTCACTGTGATAATGACTTGCTTACACGCTGATACTGTACATGTGCCTCATCGGAATGATGCCAAAGCATGGTTCATTTCGTAGAATTATTCACTCGTAATCTAAATACTGTGTTTTTGTTTAACTTTACAGTCAACATTATTTGTGTATTCACCTTGTTTCCTTTTAAAAGGATTAAACAGAAAAATAATTTATCATTTTCTGTGATTTAGGAATATATTGCCGGTTATTTCTCATGACATGGAAATTTTAGGGCCCAGCAGATATGTTGGTTTGATGATATTACCAGCCGATATTGGCCTTTGGCAGATTTATTGGTATTCCCGCATATGATCTCCAATATTAACATTATTTTTTAGAGCCAAAAAAAAATGCTTAGACTAGTTTGTTCAAGTTTGTTAAAATGTAAGGTATCCTTCCTCCATTACACATCTTTGTCACAAGTATTTGAAAACCACAAACATGTATAATATCAATTGATATATCGGATATCAGAATTTTCCTACCCCCTAATATTGGGATCATCATTGGCCCTGCAAATGTCATATCGGTCAGGCCCTAAATTTTGCACATCACATGAGAAATGTCCAGTTGTTCTGCTTCACATTTTTCTGCCTCTCTGTCGTCTGTGTCCATATGGTTACCTATTCACCTATATTGCTGGATCATGAGAATGTCATTACCTCCATCATTGAGCCCAGGCATCTGAGAGCCTGTTAACCTGGATGAGGCTCGACAGTGCAGCTCTATGCTGATGGTACAATATGCTCCTTGTTATTCCAGGATCATTGACGCTAAAGCCCTGGCAATCAAGCCAGTTTTGTTGAAGCTCATTGGCTCAGCGAGGTCTCATCTCATCTGCCTGGAATGAGGAAAGGAGTGTTCGGGTTAGTTGGGTCGTTAGATAGAAATTCTTTGATAATGGTGCATGTTACATTAGAGCCTTACAAACCAAGGATAAGTGTTTCAGAGTCTGTGTAATGTAATTTAGAGAATGGATATAGTAGATAAGAAATTCTCTTGAGGTGTGAAATATGGAGATGAATAGTTTCTTATTAATCCAGACCCATGACATCCTATACAGCCAAGACACACTTGTTACAATGTGAATAGATTCATATATATCCAAGACAATTTTATTGCAGATGATATAAGGCTAACTACATCTTTTCAAACTGCAGATCCAATTCAGTTAGTAGAAAGGTGCGATTGTTATTGCTGTCTCTGTAAATCCATTGTCCAAACAACAGCTCATTTCGTGTAGCATTAGTAAGACATTCTTAAAAGCTCATTAGTTGTGTCTCCCAGCATGAACAGGAGCCTGATGAAATGCACACCCATCAGAAATGAGAACAGCTGAGGATAGAGGTGACCTGCAGCCTCTACATTTCCCTCAATGTGTGCTGGGACGCTTTTTCAGCAGCATCACAAGTTAAACTTTCCCATGCAGCTTGGTGCAGCTAAAGTAGCTCTTTTTGCAATGCACACAGGCTAGAGGGGGGGTTAGCTTAATAGGTGCAATCTTAGTCTGTCGTGATGATTGATATCAATTGTTTAAAAAAATGTTTAAAAAAAAATACTCAGTGGAAATCTTTCCAATTAACCAGACAAACGCATGTTTTAGCAAATCCAGGAAAGGAAACGCCTGAAAATCTAATTACTTAATCACATTTGTGAAAAAAAGAAAAGAAAAATGATTAACCTGTCTGTCTCATTGATCAAAAATAAAATAAAAGAGAGATTAGAGAGATTTTTGAAATGTATTGTGGTAGGGCTGAACCTCTGATGGTTTACATCATGTCCCCCTGCCTTTTCCTTTAGACTCTTGGAAAAGTTACAAGCACCATAGCTGCAATAAATTTAAACTTTTTTATGCATTCAAATTCTTGCAAGAGCTTATCAAAATGCCACATCACGTCACATGATCACTTCTGGTTACTTACCTACATATGATGGGAGGAGCCGCTTGTTCCAGATTCGCATGTCAATTTTTCCTTAAATGACATCCTGAATTTTACTTTACATGGAAACACTGGACTTGAATTTTATTTTATGGGCATCATTTTCAAAATTATTTTTGTCCTCAGAAATAATGTTTTTCTTTTCAGTTTGTCTTGGTGAACAACTCCAAAAACTGCAAAAAAAAAAGCAAGGATCAGAGAAGAAGTTAATTTAAAATGCTTCGCCTTTGACTTTGTAGTCACTTCAGTATTTGCTGAAATTCATTCAAAGTTGACCCACAGTTCACAAGGGAATTGATTCAAAGGTCCTTCCACTTACCCTCCCCTTCCATGCATGCAGGGGAACCTACGGTGACCGCGAAACTTACAAAAAATGCGAAATGCCCTCATAAGAGCCAGTGTTTGGTTTGTCCGTTTTGGGCTACTGTACAAACATGGCAGTGCAACAAAGAGTACCCTTAATTAAATTTATTTAACTTCAAGTATGATCAGTGATTCCAAATTATAACAGTCTTCTTTTTGGGGGGTAAAAGGTTAGGAGTTAAAAATTTACAACTGTTGCTTTTAATATTGTGTTGTTGCATTTGCATATTTAGTGTAACAGTAAAACTGCACAAGCTTTTTAATCTGTGCATCTTCACAATCAGGCTGCTAAACAGTTAAAGCAACACTTAGTAACTTCGGTAGAAAGATATTCGATTGTTGAGTTTAATTCTCAGGCTGCCATGTTACGACGCTTTGAGTTGATGTAGCTTTATTGCTGGTATATCACAATGCAAGGTATGACCGGATAAAATGTTCCCATTGTGATGGCATTAAAATACTGAGCTGTGGTATGTAACGTCCTTAGCAGATCCTCAGCAGCATCTCCAGTTGATCCCTCTCCCTGTGGGATGTCAGCCTCTCAGAGGAAGAGGGGGCATCTTTGAGGAGGTGGAGTCACACAGCTGCCATTGCCCAGCAAAGCTCCTCGAGGAAAGACATGTTGTCAGTGCGCATTAATCATCCGGCCCACTACCGGAAACAAAGTCCCCTCATAAGCAATTTTACTCATTAGAGTTACGGTGCTGATTTGCTGATTGGAGTTCGCTGAGGCTAGTTGCACTGTGAGGCAAAGAGAGGAGAGCAGGAGTGAGAGGAGGGAGGAGAGGGGGGAGAGAGAGAGAGAGAGCAGGAGAGGGCCTGACACATTTACAGTGATGTGAAAGCTGAGATGTTGATTAATGTGCATTGTTCCTGTCACATAAACTGAATAAATAAATATCAAACAAAAGCAGAGGGAGAGACTCATTTACAAACCAGGAAATGAAAGTTCCATTTAGTTAGGGAGTAAGACAGACTGGGATGACAGTCTGCATACACGACTGTAAACAAGAAATCACCACAGTGGAAGTCAAGGCCGCGGCCCACATGCACAAAGCACCTGGCGTGGTTTTTCCAAGCATTCCTTAAAATGACTCAGTTCAGTTCTTGTGGCATAGACAAAACACGGAGCCCCGCTGCCCTGCCAGCTCCTCTGAAGTCCAACACTGTGATAAGTGGCCTTCCTGGTTAGCATGACATCCCGCAATCAGCTCTGGAAAGCCCTCAGGCTGCGATTGGTTTCAAACAATCTCACAGCTAACCGTTCATGCAGTGCATATAAACACTTTTTAAAGCATTTTTAATTTAAAACCTTAAACTCTCACATGCTTCAAGTGATGCGCGGTTATAACTTAGTATTCCCATCCCTGTTGTAGGCCATATTTATGATAGGCTGTTTATATTGATCTTCATACCCCATGCACAAACACCCTTGTTTACATAAATAAACAATATTGTGTTTGCTGCCATGGAAACAGAGTTTGCACAGGCCACAAAAATCACCATTTAATGGAGTAAGATGTTTACATGTCTGAGGATGCTGGCTAATAATGGCATATCTCAGCTGTCACATTGTCTGGTGTCTCATAACTGGGATATGTGTTTATGCTGGCTGTTTGGAAGTGGGAGATGGTGTTTACAAACTGTTAAACGTAACACTTGTGTACGCCGAGTAATTTCAGAATATTAACGAGGAAGTTGCTCCTCTTAACAATAACAGATACGGAATTTAAAAAGCAAAGTTGGTTGGTCATTATTTTATATTAAATTTCACTTTATATTCACATTTTCTGACATGACATCAAAGGAATTACGTCCCCGCCATAGCGAAACTTTGTGATCAGACGTACTTTCCAACAGACTGTATTCTTCGTGCCAATTTTACATCCGTTGTGATTTGAGCCTATCCGTTACATCCTTTCCGTCGGGTCCCAGGGTGACCCCCCCTCCGCCGGTCATTAGATCATTACTCACTTTTAGGGAGCAGCAAACATCCGCGGCCGTCTCAACTTTTCCTGTGGTGTTGTGCCAACCACACCACTTAAACAAATGGTGACAAACATAAGCCAGCGCTCCATCAGCTTAGTTACATGGTAACAAAGACACGGAGCAAGTTCAGCCAAATAAATGGTCACTACGGGTTTTTGTGTGTGTGTGTGTGTGTGTGTGTGTGTGTGTGTGTGTGTGTGTGTGTGTGAGCGAGCTCTCCACATCTGTCATGCCACCATCATCTCTGCACTTTGATCACTCTCAAATGATTCTTGGCATGCGATTCTTCTCTGACTATGTGCAAATACACAGCGCGCACTAATTAGGTGTTATTTTGTCAGGTGAACGATGGCTACCGGTACACCCCTCTGTCATTTTCTTCAAGAGAAAATGCACTCGTGCAGGAATTCCTCCGGCTGCCTCCCTCAGCTCCTTTTTTTCTCCCTGGTTCTGCAGATTCCTCCGTCCGCCCGGGCAGCTCGGGAGAAGTCGTTTTACAGTTCAATCAGGAATTCTAATAAACTGACCTGTGCTTTAATGACTAATTCATTGTCTCCTTTACTACCTTCATGGGTATAAAGCGGATTAATGACTTGAGCAAGGTTAAAAACAGTACCACTGTGCTTTTCCTTAATCTATTATCAATCATCCTTTAGATTCTTTGGAGAGCAACGGAAATTGAAGGAAAATTAGTAATCCTTTTGATGGATGATAGCACAAGTAGGAGTGTATGTGTAAGATATAAGTGTGGCTATAGCATTAAATGGAAATCGCCTGTTAAGTAGCGTCACATGAGGAGCTTGCATGTGAAGACATTGCACATATATGAAACAAACTAATGCTGTATGACAGGAGAATTATCATTCGGTGACAACAAAGCCATTACAGTTTAAGATAAGCCTAGTGAGAAAAAGAAGTAGTGTTTTGATCATCCTCTCCTGTATTTAAATTTCATAATCTCATATATTGCACAGCACGCTTGTTTACATTGTGTTTACAACAAAGAATTATCCGGAAAAACTCTGCAGCAGTTAAGAGAATAGAGATAAAGAATTTCACAGGAGTTGTTAAACTTCTTTGACAGTTTCTTTACTTTTCCTCACACTGTACTTCTTTCTTGTTGTTCGGAAATCCCACAGAGGAGGAGAGGAAGAAAAAAACAAAACAAAGGGGAGGCAAAGGGGAACGGCAAGGAAAAGGGAAGAGCGGGTATAAGGCTGTGTCTCTTTGTTTACCATTCCATATTCCCATCATACATACGTACGAACGCCTCGGCTGCTTCTCTGGGCTCTTCCCATTCTTGGCCCAGTCATTTCTGACAATGTTAATGATTTAGTGGAGAGCCCTGCACAGCGGATGATTTGTGACATGTAGGAAGGCTCGAAACGGGGGAGGACGAGGCAGGTTTCTGTGGGGAGTGTTTGGGATCCAGGGATGCCTTGAAGATAGTGATTCATTATATTTAAGACAAGTGTGACATCCTACTTCAAGGAAGCAGCACACATATGTATGGAGGGGGAGATTTTTCGGGTGGCCAAAGTGGGGAGGGGTAGGTAAGTACAAAGGAATGCCTCAGTGTTTTTTGAGATGACATAGGAATAGGAGGCAGGCATATGGAGACGGCAGACTGGAAAATAATGGGTAATGGAGGAATTTAGCCTCAGGCTATATGCCTGCTTTGCCTACTTCTGTATAACTAGTATATTTATAATTCAAATACATACCTTTAATAATTAACAACCAGTGAATATTAAAGGAGAATGCAGGGTATCTTTCCTACAGATGGAGTCAGGTGAAAAATAGTATTAAATTTCAAATCTGACAACAACACAGAACAAAGGACTGAAGAGCGACAACAAAAAAGTCAGCTGCCATTTTGGGCCAATTTCTTATCATGAGCTCATACAGGAGACAGAAAGTGTGCTTGTGTGAGTGTGATTTCTATTTTTATCACATGCATCTTTGCAATTAAAAACATCTAAAATGTCACTGGGTTTTGAAAGCAGCTCAGGTATTTGTCCTGTTTCCCGTTTAAACTTAGCGACACTCGATCTCTGGCTGGTGACGTTTCTTGGTTTCTGTTAGTGAATCATAAATCAGTCGAGGGCAACTCCCTGGAAACCGACGCGTGCAGTTACACAAGCAAACATCTAACCGATTCTCCTCAAGTGCCTCGTTCACAGTTTGATTGTTGTGTGGAGTCGGTGTGAACTTTTGCCTGAGAGTTTTGGTCGAGCTTTGACACCCTTTTGTCTGCAGTGAGACATGCACATCACAGTTATGTATGACATTCATGTGACTGAGTGATAATGATCAACACGCCCTGCTCTGCATCAAATTATGTAATTTCAGACACATTTAGGTTAAGTCAATTTGGAAAATGAGTACTATGTTGCCAGATGCGTGGAGATCGAGGGTATTTATGCAGAGCTGTGAGTGTGCCTTTTAAAATAAAATATCCCAGAGGACAGTGTGTTTTGTAGTCTGTACACAAGTGGCACAGAAAAGCTCTCATAGACTGTGTCAACTGAAGTTATGCAAACGCAAGAGTTCAACAAAAACCAACACATTTGCATATTCTGGATCTGAAATGTGTTCTGCTTTTGTGCAGGGGCTCATTTCTATCTCTGCGCTTTGATGTAGCTCATACATATTGACGACCCGCTGAAGAAACCGACCACGTTAACTAAAGCATGAGCTCAATTTGTGCATCCCCTTTAAAAAACACTGCATTAGTTTGTCCCATTTATATTTCCAGGGTTAATTAGCAAGTGAGAGATTGGACAATTAGTTCATCCATGCTAATTGATTATAATATTACAACTTGGTGATGATAGGATGAGCATAGACTCCTCGTTCTATATTCCTCAAAGGGATTCAGTAATATATACAATGCTTCTGTGTAATGAGGGTTTTAAAAAGGACTAAATCAGCAAGGGAAATTCTTAATTCAATTCCACTCAGATGATAGTGAGTTTTTCACGGCACAAATGAATTGAATTGGATTGCGGGGATCTTACAGAATGCCCGTGTCCGTTTTGATTTTGGTTCCTGTCAACACAGATGATGGAGATCACTGGTTCATTTCTGTCAGTGGCACAATAGGATGTGAGCTCTCAAAGACCTGATGGTATCTAGGCCATTTTTTTCCTCTCCTGATTGAAAAGCTCATTCTGTTCCATATCTGTAACTTTCAGAAATGGGTGCCGCCTAAGAGGGAGAGAGAGAAAATGAAAACATGCATCGAAATAAATGAGTTTTCCTCAGAGGCAAACACTGATACTGCTTCAGCACAACACTGTAAGTGTTCACGTAGAATTACACTGTTTGCTTTGCGCCCCTTATCTAACTTTACAGTCACACAGGACCACTTCTGTCCTCTGTTGTCAAATGTCTGGGGTGTGAAGCTCAGGTATGGACCTCTAACCACCTCTCACTGGTGGCCTCCCTTCAGCTGCATCACAGGATGACAGTCTGTCAGGCTGTGCCGCGGATAAAAAGCAGCAGGAATGAGCGCAGACCTGGAAAGTTACACAGGAAGTGCTCAAAGTTGCACACAAAATATAGCGATATTTTACAGCGGTCATGCCGGTGCTTTTGATGCAGGGTTGGATGAAAAAATACACTTGACAAATTCCCACTCTGCTGTCATCACTTTAACTTGTTTTGCCTTTAAGCTCAGATGTTAATCATATATATTCTCATCTTCTCTTTGCGTCTTGAGTCGTCACTATTAAGCACATCCTTATTTTTTTCAGCCCCACATTTAGAACCACTCTGTGAAAAATGTCTAGTTTCACCTCCAAATGTGTATCCTCGGGTGCGGCAAATAAAAAATAAGATTCATGTGTTAAATGACAACGTATTACATTCTTTACTGTATTTAATAATTAATAGCCCATCCCATCACCCTATGAATATTTACATGCAAAGTGTCCCTGGGAGCCTTCCGCATGCCAGAGGGAGGAAAGTCTGTGTGTTTATAGCATTAAACACTCAAACATCGTCACCAGCCCTATTTCGCCTCCAACCATGAAAAACAGGCACTAAAGCATTGTGAGCATTTTATTTGTTGTTGCACAATGTAACCTATTCAACTTCCATTTAGACATGGCAAGTCAAATTACAGGTGCTCTCTCTGTGCTCGGCTGAAATCCCAGGACGCCGCTTGTCTAGTTTCAACATGGAGCGAGCAGAAATGAGGTTTTCGTCGGGGTTGTTTCTAGAGCAGTGACATTGTTCATTGAGATCACCCTCCACTTGCTGTGTCAGGGTGTCAAAGGTCTTGTTGTCAGGCCTGTGTGAATCAAGGTGTCATTACGCAGCAGGAGAAATAACATAGCTTATTAGATAATATGTTGAAAAAGCAGAGTCTTGCATTCAGTTCACTGGGTATAAAAAGTTTATTTGAGTCCGCACAACTTTCAGCGAGAGCAAAATTAAATACAAGCCCGGCAAATTATCAATGATTGCTGCGGTTATCTGAGCTAATTAGAGCAGAGGACTTTGGACCTAAGCAAAGCCAAACATTAATGCTTATTCAGGACTATGCTCTCCTTATTCCTCCCTTTGAATCTGATATAAAACTGTTGAATAAAGGCTCCATAACGGAAGATCAGAAACACCACTTGTGACAGCTTCAGAGCCCAGTCGGATTCATGAATTTTCAACCTTTGACCTTCCGGAGAGACTCCGCAAGATGCACATGAGGAAGGTCCAGGAATGCAGCAAAATCCTTCTTGTTAAAGTTGCACTGCGGCCACCGTAAAGGACACCACAAGCTAATAATGGACAAGTAGGATCTGTAGTATAAATAATTCCTCTGTTACCAGTGAACTTGGGCATGTTTGGCTCTGTTGCTTCCATCGGTGCTATCTATCTAAGAAGGGAAGGCTGAGTGTTGTTGTTGCCTCCCTGCAGGTCCCCGAGCTCTCAGATCTCCTCTCTGTCTCCTGTGTGGATAAGTAGTGGCTGCAAAGGCAACGCTGCTCTTTGATATTTCAATCCTCATTTGAATCAGTGGTCGCTTTACTTTACAATGCCAGGTAATTACCTGGGTACCGTGCTTGATCATGTGAACTCCTGCAGAACCAGAGTTGAGGGAAGGA
>JAQLOL010000007.1:11239027-11269793 GCA_029783665.1 Naso thynnoides | reverse complement strand
GGGGAGGTAGGGTGTTGGTGTGGGAGACAAGATGGAAATGGGAACACATAAACAGGAGAGGGACAGGAGAGGCGAGGCGGGGGTGAAAACAAAACACACAAACACGAGCGAGCCATCTGCATTTGTTTACCTGCATTGTTTTGTGCAAGCATCTCCAACAACAAATGAGCAAGAGTGTGTTGCGTAAAGGAAGTCGTGTGTGTTTTTGTTAAATGTTCACATGTGGTTTTTCTGCTGAGACTGTCCCATGCTGTGAAGGGAGAGAGCATTAGATTAGACATGGAGGGAGAAGATGCACTAAGCGCAAGTTTATTATAACTCAAATGAATAGTTTTTGTCCCTTGGGTTCAGTCATTTGATTAACAGTCTCTCTCTGTGTGTGTGTGTTTACTCAAGAGCTTGTGTGCAATAAAGTGAGAGTATATTTTAAACTGAACATAGACGAGAAGAAACAGAAGGACTGATTCAAAAATTTTATTACCAGTACATTTAAGCATCGGGAAATAAATGGTACATTTTTAGCGAATAAAGTATAATTTGCTACAAAACATTTCTGATAACAAAATGAAAAGAAAAGGGGGAATTAATAACAGTGAACTTTAATTTACCACTAAAAACAAAATTGATACTCAGTGGAGTTAAGCTCTGTTTTTCATGCTGGGTATGGAACCTTGTCAATGATGTTTATTGAAAAGGAGAGCAGTGTTTACTCTGTTGTGTGCCTTGAATATCAAAACCCATCACTCCATGTGAATGCAGCTGCGTTCAGGCTGACTGACTGAGCTCTCCTTGGAGGAAACCAGCAGACAACTTGTGCTTGGCCCTGAAGTTTCAACTGAAACCCTGTGCAAGCATTTTCTTTTCGAAAGAGACGAGCCTACCTCTCCTGTACTCCGAAATGAACAAAAGTGAATTTAAGTTGCAAAAATAGCTGTAAACAAGGTGCTAAAAATAAACTTTTTATGTTAAATTTGCACAAAGTTTGAGACTAAGCTGCCTTTTAATGCTCTCTCTGTTAAAGATACGTAACTCATTAAGGCTATAAATAAAGGTGAGTGACGAAAGTCATACAAGAGGCTAAATATATCCCCACTTTCTCACAAAGACGTTTTGTGTTTCCTCTCACCTTTTAATTGAAAGCATATATAAAGCAGCCTTTCTTCGTGCTGGTAGTTTTGCCTGATATCTTCGGCGTGAGTTTGGGATAAGATATGCAAATCTGTTTTCTTTACTGCCTCGTGAAACGCCTCTGATACTCGGAGTTTCAACGCTCCACGCGCTATTTCAAATCTTTTCGCAAGCACTCGACTGCAGCGAGCTTCAACTCTGTGCAATAATTTTATTCACTTTTTTTTTTTTTTTAAATCATATTGGAAACCGTGAAAACACCCGCACTTATACGTTCCCCCGCTTCCGCACTGGACAAACAGTACAAGAGCGGAATTTGTATTCATTTCAAAGCGGAGTGGGGGAATTAAGACAATTTAATAAAGGCTTAAAACGGTGGGGTTGTCTCCGCAGCGCCTAAAGCCATATTTCCTCTGATCAGCGGAGGAGGGCGACTTTATTGGACATGTTTCTATTTCCAAATCCGCATAACAGGCAACGATGCATGTATTTCCTATAATGTAGATAAGGGAGAGAGGGTTTGATATGTAATAAAAGGTGGGTCTGTGCTGCCTGTTTAAGCCCCTTAAGCCTGATAAATGATGAGCGACAGAGGCACAGCAAGAGGGTCACCGCTATTAACTCCTCGGTTTCCCGGCCTCCACTTAAACTTCTCTCAATTACATCTGGTAATGTGGCTGGATACGGGCCTTATAGGCTTCGACCTGCTCAATCTAACTTAAAAAAAAAAAAAAAGAAATAAAAAAAAATTATACCCAAATTTCCGTCAGCCCCTTTGTGAGTGTAGGTGCAGGGCTGTTCCTAAAGCCACGTGTTAAGGGGGAAACACAGGGATTATGGTCTGTGGCGTTACTAACACATGCACACCAGGTATTCTGGGACAAACACCCAATGCAAGCTCATTAAATCAGCATTTGGTGTATCCGCACAGGCGTTAACGACGGGCTCTAATCTCGGCGGTGACCTGCTCACACTGTGTCACAGCCGAGCAGAGCAGACAGGCTGCAGAGAGACAGGCAGGCAGACATGCAGCTGCAGGAACACGTTTAGTTTTATTTGCACAAGTTGGGAAAATGCCCCCAGCATTTCAATTCATTTTTTGGGGAAAAAAAAAAAAACGTGAAAAAATTTAATCGACCTAAAATTAATTTTTGAAGAAGTTATTTTGCAATATTAATATTTATTGTGATCATTTTGATCACTTCAATACGCTATTTTTAAAAACTACAATCATTTTTTTTCCTTTTATGCGTTTTTAGGCTTAGCTGTTGTGAGTTAAACTCTTACTGATTTAATTTATTTATTTTAATTATTTAACGTGCAACAACGTGTACCTTGTAATAACATAATAAATAACAAAAATCCTCTGGATTATTTCACGATTAAAACAATAATACAAACATCAGTGTTTAGATGTAGGCCTTTTTTCATCTGATACGAATTTATATGAAGATCGAATTAAATTTGAAATCAATTGAAAAAATTTACATATATTTCACAAATTCAAAATCAATCTTACACACGTAATTAAAGTCAAACGACGGTTCAATAAAGGCCACGGTTTTTTTTTTCAGTTTGTGTGAGAAGTCTCCATCTTGTAACAGCATCAGAAAGGGTGCAAACGGTTAAAATCAAAGCGTCGCTAGCAAATAAATTAGATATGATCCAAATCAAGTGCATGGGACGCCTGGTTTAGGTAAACTCAAACGAACTCTGCGTTTTATGATAGGAGTATTTTACACCTTTGTTTTTGTGTTTTTATGATTCATTCATTTGACCGCAGTTCCTTCCATTTTAATTAAAAAAAACAGTTTTGTTGGAATTTTTGGCAGATTTCGTTCAAATCGAGTCACATTTTTTGTTTTTTGTGTGTGTATGTGTGTGTGTGTATTTTTTAAAATCTTGTGGGCCTTTTCTTGTTTGTTGCAAAGCTCTCCACAGCTCGCCATCTGCTGCGGCCGCCAGGTGTCGCTACATGGCCACATATTTTCCAGCGAGTCTATGAAGGAAAAAGCCACAGTTACATTTGGTGCTGGCCTCCTCTCTCTGTCTCTCTGTATCTCTCTCTCCCTTTTCTCTCTCCCTCCTCCCTCCACTAACCCTCTGACACCAGACTCTGAGAATCGGTGGAGGGGAAAATGAGGCTTTGGAGCTGAAGAATTTACAGTTAGTCGCGAAACTTTTACAAGTATTTGAGTTGCTCACTCCACTTTCTGAAACCCTATAGTCACATTTCAGTCCGGGGTCAAAAAGAGTTCAGATTCAGATGACTGAGGTAATGCTTTCTGCAAGAGGAAAACACCGAGGAGCCAAATTATTATAAACAAATTCATAAACAAAATAATCTAAAAATGTGCCAAAAGCAAATGAGGAAAACGTAACGCAGTTTTGGAAATGATTAATAGAATTTAATCTAATTTAAAGGCCTCCTTGACCCCCGCAGGACAACGCAAAACGGAATTATTTTTATTTGATGCAGAGAATAAACTTTTAAATTACGCGTGAGCAGCTGCGTTTCTTTTATTCGTTTCCCCTCTCAAAATGACCGGCTGCGAGGTTTTCCACTTTCCGAGGCTCTCCAGTAGCCAGTCTATGATCCAGTCTTATCTCGGCGTCTCTATACATTAGCTTAGCTGATTTACATAATCTCAAATACTGAAGAGGGCCAAAGACGAACAAAGTTACAAACAAGATTAGGGCGATTTTATTTGTTCCTGCGGTTGAGCGCCAATTGTTTCTCCAGGAGTGTTTAAGGTCACTAAGAGGATTTGAAGCCCGTTTCATATCAGTGATCTTTTTGAGGGAATTAAATCAACAATGCATTTCTCTCCATATTTAGCAACAGGCTTGTGTTTGTGTGTGTGTGTGTGTGTGTGTGTGTGAACAACCAAGCACTGCAGGCTAAGAAAGGGGGAGAGCGATTGTCCTGCAAAGAGTAAACACAGGAGTGGAAGTTCAGTGCCGCTGCTCGGTCGCATGCAGGCGGTCCTGGTGCACCTTTTAGGATGTGACATGCAGTGGATCTTTAGCCTGCTGATTGTCCTGGTAGTGTTTTCCTTGAAATGGATCCACTCGCCCCCTAATGAATCCAAACGCAGCTGGCCATGTCCCACACGGACACCGAGAGCTTTAACCCTAAACTGACCTCAATTTGACACCACCAGATGAAATTTTACCGCCTGTTAATGCCAGCCACTGATTTTTTTTTCATACACGTATACGAGCTGTGTGCGCACCTGAAGAGAGGCGCAACGCAAAGCCACTTGTAAGAAATCTAAAACTACTTTAAAAAAGTGTAATGTCTCTGATAGTGTCCTCCTGGATTTATCTGGCTTGTGAGGTTATGCGTTGGGGAGTTTGGGTTGGCACAGGTCTTGTTTATGGGGAAAATTAATTTTAATTACCTATTGAGTGAATGATGATTAAAGTAAAATTAGAAAATGAAACAGCGACTTGTGTAATGTGGCATCAGACGCCGTTATTAGGCGAAATTAACCTATTTCACTCCCTAAACGTGGCTAATGGCGACGTCTGCAGCTTCAATTAATTACTCAAACAAATAGACCTCAAAAGAAGGAGTTTAAAATTTCACGTCGTTAAGAGTCGTTGCTGGAAGTTTTATAGGGAAGGATGTGTTTCTGTGGAGCCGTGCGTTGGACACGCGTAATTAGCCTCTGCTATTTTCACACGCTCTTCGGGTGTTTACATCACTCTCCTCGGGGGCAAATCACATATTTCCAAAATAAATGTGTTAAAAAAATGCGGTAAAAAAAAAAAAAATTACAAGTCGCGGAAGAACGCGTGTTTGTAAATTCGCCGCATACAGTGCGCGCTTGAACGACAGATTAAACATGTAGCCTACGTGAAATATATTCTGCAGATTTTTGTAGTCCAGCCTCAAAACTTTCCCTTTGCTGCGCCGCGGAAGGACGCGCGTCTCCAACAAAGCGGTAGATATAAGGGTTGTGCTACTTACCGTGCTTGTCCAAAGAAGGAGGATGGAAAAGGCAGCGTTAAATCAATGTGAACGATAGTATTTAGCTTATGAAAATATCAGTCTTCAATAGCAGAGTCTGCCGGGCTGGTTGTGTTTACAGAGTGTAAGAGAGACTTGGAGACGGTGAATGCCTTGGCTCTCTGCGCACCGCTCTGCAGCTCCTTCCCGGGGTATTGCACGTTGAAATGTCCACACAGCCGTTTGTCAAACCCTGCAGTCCTACACTTCCCACCCCCCTTTATGCCAACAAACATAACTGTTGTCACGGTTTCATTTATTAAATCTTTTTTCTTTCTTCCTTTAAAAAAAAAGAAAAAGAAAAAAAAAAGAAACCTGCTATAACTGTAATCGACCCTGAGTTACTCTGCTTGCTGTTTTGTTTGTTGGGAGAGTTTATTGACCCTCCAACGGTAGCCACAGCCCATCTCCCAGAGCATGTGTCTACCTTAATTCTAACCTGTGAATAATTAATTCCCACCATCAAAAATGTCAAGGAGCCATAAATGGAGCATTTATGTGAGAAGCTGTCAATACAGCCATAATGCCATATTAGCGGTGATGGAGCGAAATATTAAAGGGGATAGATGACCTGCTTCTGTTTTGTGCGTAAAAGTGCCCAGGCTCCAAAAAGGGCTTCACTTGCAATCGATGGCCGGAGCGTTGCCCCTCCTCTAAACTTCAATCTCCTCACATGATTGATGATCTTGGGGAGCTTTGATAATTGACTACTCTGAGGTAAGGCACGGATTTCTATCAAGAGAGGGGATTGGACGGAAGAAACACACAAAATTACTTTCTCTACAAAAGCTTTTTTTCCCCCCTCTTCCTCCTCCTGGAAAAGTTCATTCTGGGCTTAGAGGGGTGCTGCGTGTCGTTTAATTTGCTAAAAAGGACCAGAGCAATAATTAGCTGCAAGATTAGGAGGTATTACTGAGATATTAGGCACACCGGCTTATAACCACAAAACAGATAACAAGTAGGCGTCATGCTCATACATTAAACTCAGCATTCATCAGATGTGCTGATAATTTTTTGCTGAAGATGCTTTATGATCCTTTGTTTAACTTCTATCACTGACTGAAGATGAATACTAGTTGGGAAAAAAATGAATTGTGTATTTGTGCGTAAAAGTTTGGACGCCTCATGCGTAATTCCGCATTAAAATTAAGTCTTTTTTCACTAAATCATGATTCGTGTTGTTTAATTCAGCCGGTGGTATGCGTTCAATGTAACTCAGAGGAGTTGCAGCCGAAGTGTTCGCGCTGTTAAACCTTCCTCATTCAGCCTTTTCTGCTTTTTTCTTTAGGACTCTCCTCTGCGAAAAGGAATTGGGTGGGAGCTGGAGCTGCGTTAGTTTGGCTTTTACCCCCAGTGTGGAGTTGAAGCCGTCCCTGAGCCTCGCATATACTCTGCATATCACAAGATTTGGTCTCTCCTCTCTCTTTTCTGGAGCTGCTGTAGGACTGGCTATGGCCACCACTACTTCCGGGATCCGTCATTTCATTCGCCCACCGCTCAGCGCTGCGAACTGACTCTGTTTCTATAAGCAAGCTAGCAGCCAACCTGCCAACACTCGCTGACACTCACTCATCTCAGTTTCGCCAGATAGACGAAATACCTACGGGGGAAAGAAAGGAAAGATCCGAATCGCAATCTCTTAATTTCTACTGCTTTTTCCTTTTTTTTTTTTGCAGAGATAATAAAACAAGATAGCGATCTGGAGGCATTAAAGGAGACGCGGACTTGCGGGATGAAGACGGACTAAAAAGATTCGTCCTTCTCTTGAACATCATCACCAACCGTCATTCATTCATTACCTTGACAACCTCTGGCTTTGATTGACAGCTGGAGTGGCAAAAAGCCATGAGACACGACAGTTTAGTTACATGCAGGTTGTTGATGGGCCGATTGTAACCTTCACTTTGGCGCATTTTTTTCTTTTTTTTCCGAGGAAAGAGGGAAAACAAGAAAAATTGCAAAACTCCCTGATGCTCCGATTTCAACTGAACCACACTGGCGAATAGGAGAAGTCGCAAAGTTGGTTGAAAAAGGAATCTTGCCACTAAATCACTTTCTAACCGGGACTGGGATATTAAATATACGACAGATTCAGGAGTTTATTGGAGCGCAGCCTGATGGCGCAAAGGGTAGGTTTTAAATCTCCTACACTTACCTGTTCAAATCCACTGTAGGGAGGCCCTCGTATCGATAACCTCTTGTCGGGTGGTGGCAAATTTACAAAGTATTCGTATCAAAGCCGCTATATTTGACATTTTTGCAGCGCCCCTGCTCTTCAAGCAAAGTGACAGCCTCTGCTTTTACCGACAGCCTCCACGACAGCCGTGGAGCAGTTTCACAGGAGACTCCAAACTAATTCGCTCTTCTCACCCACCAAACTCTCCTTCGCGGAGCAACTAGAAGCTATAATGTTTTTGGTAATGTCAAACTGTTTAGTAGATATAATACAGGACACTTTTCTGTCCTGGCTGCAGCGCATTTTCAAAGTTTCTGCTTTGCGTGTATTCAGAAAGAGACGGCATGCTCTTTTTTTTTTGTACTTTCCACGTTTGTTTAAAAAGTAACCGGGCAGCCCGCTGACTTTTACTCTCATTTTATTCCCAGTACGATGAGCTGGCCCATTACGGTGGGATGGACGGAGTCACGGCGTCGATGTACGGGGACCCGCATGCTCCCCGGCCGCTTCCCCAGGTCCACCATCTGAACCATGGACCGCCGCTGCACACCAGCCAGCACTACGGAGCCCACGCTCCTCATCCGAACGTTATGCCCACCAGCATGGGCTCTGCTGTCAACGACGTTTTAAAGAGGGATAAAGATCAAATTTATGGGTAAGGTTTTGCTTGTACTAAATACGCGCAGACACCATTTTTTTTTTTTCTTCCCTTAAGTTTTCCAGCTTTTCTCTAAGTTTGTTTCGCTGGAATTTCTCTGCCACCACGAAATTTAAATAGCGCTTTATGCGGGATTGACCGCATATTTTGGAGCTCTGTTGTTGGTCAGGGGAGTTTTGCTGATGTGTAATTTTAGACGCATTGTAGAGGGCATCGTCAGGCTTGCAGTAAGTAGGAGTGTAAGCCTCGAGCTTGAAATACAAGCTATAAAATAATAAGGAAGCTCTCCGTGCATGGTGCAAGCAAGTCACAGAGTGCGTGAAAATATAATAAAAAGGAAAAAAAAAATCTGGATCACAATTGTTCCGTGTTATGAAGCTTAATACAACTAAAATTTATCTTTCTGTGGAAAAGTCCAGAGTTATTTTAAAGTTCTCCTTGCTGCTTGCAAAAACTTCCCAAATGTTTTCAAATTTTGTTTACAGTAACACAGACGCAGAGCGCGTCAGGACGCACGGTGTGTCTTTATAATTAGGCTTTTGTCAGGTTATTTAAAAAATAACAAATAAAAAAAAAACGTTCAGGCGCTCTCACTGATGATTACAAAACTTTAAAAAAATCTTTTGACTCGTTGCTCACTTACACACGTGCACACAAGGTGCCATAATCCACAATATTACCACAATAATACGGGATTTAGTGCCGCTGAAATCCTTTTCATCTCTTTTACTCAAAATGAAATAGAGTTTGCCTTAATTTGACTCTGACGCACATTTAAATGACACGAATTAAGAATGTGGGGCCAGTTATGTGAATGTGACGTTTGTCCTGGACAAAATGTAGTCCTGTGTTTTATTTTATTTTTTTCCCTGAAATCACAATGCGTTCAGAAATAATTTTGGTGGCTTCCTCGCAACGCTGAGTAAATGTAGGCTGAACTTTAATAATTTTTTAATTCACCTCTGTGTCACTGTTAACACTAGTGAGAAAGAAATGGAGAAGTCGGTGCCTCAGTGCGTCTGCAGCGTAACTCTGCAAAATTCTTCCTAAATTGTTTTTGCATTGTGTAAATTCTCTGAAATCCCAGCAATCATTCTTCTGTACGGCTCTCCTGTGTTTTTTTTGTTGTTTTTGTTTCTTGACTTCTCAGCCGTTTTTACTTTGCACTGCAAGAAATGTCAGACTCAGCGTGTCGTTTAATACCATATTAAGTCTAAAAATCCTCAGATGCCCCAAAACTGGGAGTAAAAATATTCCAGATGCGCGCGTACCCACGCTTCAAACTCAAAACAGCCTCTAAACACAGTCATCTTGAATCCAGATATATTGTTTTAGTTGTTGTCTGTTTTATTTCAAAAAGCGGTCCCTTGTTTGAAGAAATGTGTTTGAAAAGTATACAGCCGGGGAAAAAAAAATAAAATCACACTCATCCGGCTTTGTAATATTTTTCAGTTGCTGTAAGAAAAATAGGAATCTTGTGCGCAGGAAGCGACAGATAAGCAGGTTGATTGGACATTTTTTGCAGTGGGCATTGTGGAGCCGGTGTGCTGCTTGAACTCAGGCTGTGTTTCCCCTCTTGCAGTCACCCTTTATTCCCACTGCTCGCACTGGTTTTTGAGAAGTGCGAGCTGGCGACGTGTACTCCGAGGGAGCCCGGCGTAGCAGGCGGCGATGTCTGCTCCTCAGACTCCTTCAATGAGGACATTGCAGTCTTTGCCAAACAGGTCAATTTCGAAATATTCAAAAACATACTTTGGATTGTTGTGGCTGCACAGTTTCCTGCTCGCTTCTTCTTCTTCTTCTTCTTTTTTTTTTTTAAAAAAATTGCAATAAAATTTTATCTTGATATGATTCAGGAATAGTGTGTGTTGTTTTGTTTTGTTTTTGTTTGTTTGTTTGTTTGTTTTTTTTGCAGAATTCCCCCTTAACATTAATGTTGTTTTATCAGGCTGCATTTCAGGATAGAATATAGACACACATTGAACACAATTCATGCCATACTAACTTTTGACATTTGGTGTATTATTTTAGGTCCGAGCAGAAAAACCTTTATTTTCATCAAATCCAGAGTTGGACAATTTGGTAAGCGCACTTTGACCTCTTTGTCTCTCCATAACTTGCCGCTGCTGCGTTTCTTCTCTGCCTTGTTTTTTTGGGGGGGGGTGGGTGGGGGACCCTTAAGTAAATCTGTGCATGTGTGATTTCAACTTCTGCACCGACGTCAGATTAGTTTTTAAGGAAAATTGTTTGAGCAAAGTTGCCGCTGTCATTGTTCAGTCTTCCCATTTACCGGCCCATAGCTGACTAGTGTGTAATGACCAATTAGATCGTCAAATACAGCTTCACCCTCACAGTAAAAAATATATATTTACCTCTTGCTGCATACAGTAGTGTTTTGACGGGCGGATTCACGCCATCCCCACATGAGAATAAACAAAGTATTTCCTGTAAATTGCAGATTTTGTCATATAAATGTTGTTTATTTCGCTCTTTTTTCAGATGATACAAGCCATACAAGTATTACGGTTTCACCTCTTGGAATTAGAAAAGGTAAATATTACAAATCTTCATACTCTTTCTCACTTCTCTTTTCTGCAAATGCATGACGTCACCTGCCCATACAGCACCTATATTACAATGTAACTCGTGTTTTTAAATGTGCAGTGCTGTAGCTATTACCAGATGCTGGAAAATAAGCCGGCATGCATTAGGAAGGGAAGTTTCAAGTGTTTAATTTTCATTTAAAAAATATTCCGTTTTATTTAGCCAGCTGTTCATGTGACTATTGATCAAATATTGGAGCCTCTGTGCTCACGCTGGACCCTGTTATCGATCCGCAGATTCAGTTTCAGCTGCTTATTATTTCCCCAGCTTATGGCACGCTGTTTATTTTGTTGTCGTTCAACTTGTTGCTCCAGTCTCAGGAGAATAATAAGCACTGCAACAATTTCACTATTGTTTCCTCGCGGCCGATAATGCCCCCTTAATTGGAGTTATTCTTGGACTGGCTGAAGCTTTCACCCATCCTGAAAAAAAGGTGTTTTCCTCCTGTTTCTTTTGTCTTTTCTAGGTGCACGAGCTCTGCGACAATTTTTGCCACCGGTACATCAGTTGTTTGAAAGGAAAAATGCCAATAGATCTAGTTATTGACGAACGGGATGGCAGCTCGAAATCAGATCACGAAGAACTCTCGGGATCGTCGACTAACCTCGCAGATCACGTAAGTAACTGAGCCTTTATGATATTCAGAGCGTGTGCTGTGCTGCTTTTTGTGCGTCTCCGCTGCTGACGGGGAGCACCCGAGCTTTTGATAAATTTCTTAAAGCGTCCACATGTGAACAGCCGCCTGTTTTTTTAAATAATCAGACGCGTTTGATGTGTCTCATAATGCCAACTTTTATGCTCCTTGGCCTCTGCTCGGTGTGTGACCCTGCTGTGCCATCAGTAAATAGAGCATGCTCTGTTCTGCAAGGAAAATCTGCCGATCGATGTTCTAAGGTCAAAAGCTAGATGTGATACAATAGACTGAGTTATTGTTTTAGTCTTTTGATTAGGGGCAGTCATGTGTGCATAATGCGTCCGTGCCTGCTTGTGTGCTGGAGATGTGTGTGTGTGTGTGTGTGTGTGTGCGCGCGCGCGCACTGGAGTGTGCGCGTGTGCAAATCGCTGCCGTGCGTTATGGAGAGTTGCACGCGGGGAAAAAAAAACGTGAGGCAATTATCTGTTACGCAGGTTTAACGTTAAAGCAGGGTATCAGCGGTAAGCTTTAGCTTTAGGCCAATATTTAAAAAGAAAAGGGCTTTATATATTTGGGACTGTGGGAGCTGGATATGGCCTGTGCGTAAAGCTGTGGATTTTTTTTTCTCTTTCTGCTGCAGAGGTGGAGAAAGTGGTAGCCTATTGAAATAGATCTCAGAGCTAAAGGCTTACCATCAATGTCAAGTTCACAAGGCATATGATGGTTCGTCTGGAGGCCTTCCATTGCTGTTGATGCTAATGTGTTTAATTGTTTCGTATTGATTGCCGTGCGGTTTGCTCTGCAGTGGCTTTCTCCTCTGCTCCCCGTTTTATGGCTGCAGGCTCCATAATGCTGAATTCAATTATATGCACCTGAAGTACAGTAGCTTTAAACTTGGGGATCGATTCCCTGGTTTAAATCGTGCATTTTCGGTGTAATAAACATACCCCCCCTCCTCCTCCACCCCCCCGCTCCCGCCGTATGGATTGAGCTGACAGTGTATTATTGAGTTGATATCTGTGAATTATTGCGTCTTGCATGGCTGTGATAAAGCTAATGTTTTGGTGGGGGTGAAAAAAATGAGCGGGCTGTTGCAACAAAGTGACTAGTTAATTTCTGTGCAGCACAAGGCCAAGCCTATTAGGAATTAAAGCAGATTTAAGTGTTATGCAAAGTCACTGCGCTGCATCTGTTGGGTCTGGCTATAGGCCTAATAGCGGTGCGTTCGCCCTGCAAGCCCGCCGCGTTCGCAGGGCCATGCAGCGCAGCTCACAAGGTGAATGAAAGCATTATTAGGCCGGAGATAGCGGTGTTGGTGTGAGAAACGGTCAAAACGGCAATATTGTGCTCCTCCAGCACAAGTGTAGAAATGAGGCATGCTGTTGTTTATATTGTAGAGATTAGATAAACTAGCCTGTTTAGTTTCATGGCAGATGGTTGATACTCAAGCCAATTTCCAATGGTGCCTCCAGTGCTCAGACACCAGCTTTGTCATCAGTCCACTTGTGAGAAATATTTTGATAATTACAAAATTAGATATGCCAATAAAGCAAATCAGGAGCAGCAATAAACAGAGAGGATTGCATGACAAGCCATTCATCATGGAGTCTTTCAGACTGACCGCCTAATTAGATATTTAAGTTTTGAGGGATTTATTTCACTTTTGTGGCACCAATGAACTTTTTATGATGACCAACAACTGGGCTCAGTTTGACATGAGCAGATTTTTTCCCCCTTTGTTTGCTTTAGAGCTCTCTCAGAACTGAGTGCGGCATGTTATTTAAAAAAAGGCACTCCAGAGTTTTAGTTATTTTTTTTATAAACAAAAATACAATACCTTGTTTAATTCAGTGTGCAAGAGCATCCGTGCACCTCATGGTGCCTTAGTTGAAATATTATTTGCAGAAAGTGAAACTAGTGAGGTAAAAAGGCAAACAGTGCTGTCAGGATCTAAAAGCCTTGTGGTAAATAGTTAACTTCCTCAGCAGTAATTTCCATGTCTAATTGAAAGGAGTCCAGCTTTTCATGCTCAAAATGCGCTTTGAATATTGGGAACAATGCACAAAAAAATGCATTTGGCTGCAAATGTGTGCCGCTGGTTGGAAAGCAATTTCTGTTCTACTTGTCTTGATTTATTTATTTTATTTATTCATTTGTATTTGGCTCTATTTTATTATTCATTTCTGTCCTCGCTTCCCATTGAGGAGAGGAAGGCGGCTTGATAGTTAGATATGCTAATTTATTTAGTTAGAATCTCTCACGTCCATTTTTCTTTGCTTTGATATGCATTTTTAATATATAGCCCTGGGCTACATCTCATTTGGTGAAAGTTGGTTTTTCTGGAGATGATGAGGCTCTTCACTGTGAAGGAGGCTGAGCTGTTTTTTATGTATATGTGTGCATACAGTATGTGTGTGTGTGTGTGTGTGTGTGTGTGTGTGTTTTCTTCATTTTCCACCTCTTTCTGTTTCCCTCTTCTTCCCTCTTCGTACCTGACGGGGGGCATAATAAGTGCAGTTTTATTTACACTTGAATGCAGCATTGTCTTAAAGATGATTGGATTATGGGATGGTGAGAGCCGGATGAGTCCTTGCTGACACTGTTGATTTCTGCTATTCGCTTGTGGTGACTATCTCAACCATGTAAGCCCACCCAAGACTTCCTAGCTCATCACTCCCTCGTCAGATCAATCCCATCCCAATTTTAAAAAAAGACCCCCCCCCAAAAAAGTATTAGACGTATAGGGTGATGTGGACAAAGAAAAAACAGAACGGTGCTGATTTGTAAAAGGTTGATACAGTGTGTGTGTATGTGTGAGTGTGCGTGTGTGTGTGTGTGCGCTTGTCAATCGTTTGCTCTCTTGTCTTTTAATTAATGAATAAAATTTCTTTCTCTTCTGTGCTACATCCAATTAGGGAGGCAAATAGAATTAACAGTGTCTGAATATTATCTGTTCTAATGAATTAGCCTTTGTTTCTTCTTGTGCTATTGTGCCGCTTCTTCAGTCAAGCTTACATATTAGCAGAAGGCTTTTCATTTCCTCCATGCATATGCATTACGCTTTTGAAAACTGTCTTTGAATTTCTGCATAGTTTCAGATTTGTTACACAGAGAAAAGTCTGTAGGATTTGCAGGTCCCGGCGCTTTGTTTTGGAGAGCTTTCCTCAGGGAGTGATAGTGGTTCCCATAGAGGTTGTGGTGTAGCTTATCGTGACTGTGCACGGCTGAGGAGGGGAAAAGGGGGAAAAAAAAAACGTTCTCTGTTTACATTTGATTCTCTGCTACAGGCCCTGAGTGCTGGAGGCCATTGGTCAGACATGGTGATGTCATAGGTTTAGTCAAGTAATGCAATAGTTCATCTTGTGCCTGTGCAACTTACTGTGTGTATCAGTGGAGTTGGGTGCTCAGCAATGTCCTGTTTGTGTATGTCACTATGCATGCTGCAGCGCATGCACAGCCTTCTGCCTCCACTCCCCGCCTGTGGACAGCGAGCCCTCGGGCCAAGCCGGCCTGCTGAACCGTGGAATTTCTCAGTTTTGGAGGTGTTCTAATTCAACTAGCTTTGTTCTCCTCGGGGACCGACTACGTTCGGATCCCCCCCCCCCCCCCCCTTCTCGTGAAAACAGTGCATCGTTGACTTGGACTGCTCTGTCTGTTCCACACAATTGTTTTGTGATGGTGGGATGTCTGGCCTA
Organism: Naso thynnoides; assembly: GCA_029783665.1. Classification (NCBI taxonomy): domain Eukaryota; kingdom Metazoa; phylum Chordata; class Actinopteri; order Acanthuriformes; family Acanthuridae; genus Naso; species Naso thynnoides. Next base: position 11,254,883 of record JAQLOL010000007.1, on the reverse strand, counting down.
ACATTTCCTATTTGATTAGTGTTCAGAGGCAGGGCCCTGTTTGGCAGGCAGGCATATCTAATCATCGCTACAGTGGCTTGAGAGAGGCTAGGCTCACTTGTTGCATCTCCCACACTCGCCGTGGTTTAACTGCATGTATGCTCTAAATGCCTGCAATAAAAACAGTTGCTGCGGAGTCATCTTACGATAATGTCATACATGTGTGCTGACTTGTTTTCAAACAACATTCAGATAAAGTTAGCACAGACATGCGCTGAGTTGCCGTGTTATCAGTTACACCTGTACGATCTGTTGTAAATGTAACACAACAGCTCTGTCATAAAGTTGACTTTTATGAAGTTTCTAATGTTTGGTTTTGGTTGATATTGTCAGAAATGTGTAAATTAAATTTAATGTTTGTTGCTGGCCATAGTTGAACGTGTCGTGCTTAACCATGTTATATTTAGAGATATGTCTGTGTTTTAGTCCCATTTATATAAATAATGGGCGGCAGACTATTAAAAAAAACACGTAGTGTAAAGCACAACACAGCCTCTAACTTTTACACTCATTGCTAAATGAGGTGTTGATTAAATGCAACTTAATTAACACCTTTTTAAAAATGCTAAAAATTTGAGATATCATAGGAATTTCCTTTTTTCCAGAGAAGTTGTATTGCCTTAGTTTGCACAGGTGTGCAATTAAAGGAGACACTGAGTGTATCTTTACATACTTGTTTCAAAGCCCATATTTTATAGTTGTTTGCTACAAGTAATAACTGAGAGCAGAACAATCTATAATAACTTGTGTGTTTTATATTTCTGCTATTTCGTATTTTCAGAAAGCTCTGTCATTTTCATGTATGCCAAACCTCAGTCAAGAGTCAAGATAGCAGTTAAATTTTTCTTATTTAATCTCTTCTTTCTGAAGACATATTCGTACATGTAATCTGTCATTTACTACAGTGAAAAAGGTTGTTTTTGCCCCAGAGAAAGTTTCGCAGCATAAATACAATCAGTCAGTCCCTTGTGTCTGTTAAAACATGCTCTTGTGAATTATTAGCTGCTAAATGAAAGCCTCTTTATATTCAGTATAATTAAGGGTGTTGTAAATACTCAGTTGTTCAATAGAGGTGCACCTACACTTTTATAAGGTGGCTGTGTATAATTACGCAGTCAACCCAACAAAAATGTGCGAGAAGTTTTTCTCTGTTTAAACCGTGTGGCAAGATGTGTCTTGAAATGTCAGCTTGCTTTATGATTTACGGCCCTGTGTATTTCTGGTGCGTCAGCAATTCTGTACATGTTCAGGATCCCAGAAGCTGCTCATCGCCGTGGCTTCACAACACATACACTCATACGCACTCTCTCTCTCACGCACACACGCGCACACACACACGGACGGCTAGTCGTTCTCAGCCTACCACTAAACACCTACTCGACCAACAGATTTCTTCCGCTTCCTCCCGGTTTCAGGGGAATTTGAGGAAAATTCAATGATGCCGCTAAATCAATTTTATTTGAAATTCCTAGGGATGTAGGCAGAGTGCAGGGAGGGAAGTGAGATTGTGCCAGGCAGGTGTTTGTAAATGAGAAACAGGGGAGAGGAGCAGAGGAGACGGCAGCATTCTCCTGCTCTCCCGTGGCCTGGCTCCACTACAAGCCTTCCTCCCCATATTGTCTCCTGCTTTTATATTAATTACAACTTGTATTATCAGCTGCCAGTTGCTAACCCCAGCAAATAGAAAAGGCTGCCCCCAGAGACCGCGCTCCTTTTGTATCTTATTCTCAATCTAGTCCTATTGTGTTTGTGTGTGTATGCGCTCCTGCCTGCACATGCATGTGTGTTTGCTTGCTGGCGTTCTCCTCCTCCTCCTCTTGGTAACACTGCTCTTTAACACAATTAGTGAAGAGCATGGAGTGAACCATGTTTGACTCCTAATTATGCCCAGCTTTAGGGAATAGTCACATGGGCTAGAGGGCTTTTTTTCCTCTTTTGCTTCTTCCTCTTATTTCTTGTGTAGGTTGAAGAAGACTGTTTGGGTGACATGATTTTTTTTCCCCCCAACTTGTTTGAACTTTATCAGACCCACGAGGGTTGCGACAAAATGGTTGTGTGGTGTTTGTGTTGCGCGGCATGGTGTCTGTTGATGCACCCTCCGTAGCTCAGAGAGGCGCACTAAATTATTCATGGGGAGGAAAGGCTGTTGCTTTTGTCGCCTTGTTGAGCTTGGAACGTTAACGCTTTTGTTGTGGTATTTGTTGTCTTGTTTTGCAGACAGGGTTATGAATGAGAGTTGACTTACAGGTATTAAAAAGAAGAGAGTGTGCTTTATCAAAGTTATCTACTGCATATTCACTTGGACTAGTATCCACTCTATTATTATTATTAGGTCATCTAAAGTGCTGTAGTCTGCTTTTTTGCTCCATACGAACCAAACTAACAAAGCTTTATCTATATCCCTTCATGCAGGCCCATTAAACCCACAGGGTAGCAAATCACAGCAAAATATCATTCCCTTTAACACCATTAGCTGAGGTGTCTTTGAATTTAATTTAGTGCCAGCACCATTAAAAATGACACATTACTCTGCAATGATAGCTAAATTAAGTCCTATCGATTCAGCTGTTGCATTAAAACCATGCTGTGGCCATAGCTGGCAAGTGTTCCAGCGAGAGAGAGGACAAGAGAGCTAGAGTGTGTGAGAGCAGCGAGCATAGTTTTTCAGGTCTGTCTTGCATCTTGCTGGCTGTGGGTGTCTCATTGTGAGGAAGTAGAACCCAGTCATTTTCTTCTGGGAACAGCAACAGCCTGTTCAGAGAGCAGAGAGCGGAGAGCCCGGCTCTACCTAAATACATTCTGCTCTCTGGGAGTCTGGGATTTTTACCTCTCTTTCTTTCTTTCCTCCTAGTACCAGTATGAGAAAGAGCAAATTAAACTATTTTCAGAGGGGTGATTGCCGCATTGTTGATTTTACTCAGCACACACTGTGTTGAGAATAACAAAAAATTACTGTAACAGCATGAAGTGTACAATGTGTTGATCAGTGGCCCTGGCAGTGAACACATCTCAATCATCTATCCCTCTCAGAACAGGGACACTTCTCCCTCCGCTCACTGTGGAGGGCTAAAACCCACGCATGGGCTATTGTTCACCCTGTCTTCTTACCCCTCTTTGGAGTAATTCTCCAAGCTCTTTATCTGATTGCCATCCGGTGAACAGCTGACGCTGAGAGGGCCTTGAGTGGAGCGGAGGGTCTGAAGGGCCTTGTGTGTTTCTGTCTGCTGTTTTCGGCTCCGAGCTGTTTGAGAAAACAGCCCTCCTTCCCCGAAAAACTTAGCAGATAAAAGGGCCTCGCTCACAGGCATAGCAGCAGCCGCGCCTCCGCAGCAGAACAAGCAGCAGCACATGAGGAGCGTGCACCCTGGGGAGCTCGGCAGCCGCTTGTCTTATAGCCTCTGTTTCCCTGCAAACCTCTACTAGTCTCCAGGCTCTATCTTGTCTGTCCTCCACCAGTACAGCTCACTCTGACTGGGGTACCAGAGCAGGCAGGCAGGCGGGCGGGCAGGCAGGCAGGCAGGCAGGCAGGCTCCTCTCTGGCGGGAGCTGAGGGAAAAGAAGTTCGTCAGGAACCCAACTGAAGTTAGACAAAATGGTAAAAACGGTCTTTTTCTTGGAATATTCTTTGGCGTGTACATTTTCCCTCTGCCTTCATATGTATGTATATGTGTTTATGTGTGTTTGAGGGAGAAAAAAACCCATAGCGGGAACTGAGAAGTGGGTTGAGGTTTGTGGGAAGCCTTGGTGCAGGCCTGTGTTTGTTTGGCTTGGGCTCTGCTCAAGGGGCTGCTTCTCTCGGGCCCCCAGACAACGCTGGGCTTACGTTCGCCAACATTTTGTCATCGTGCTCAGGTGACAGGTCAAATTGGGAAAGACTAGCGAGGGGTCTGGGAGTTAAGGAGCTGCATCAACTCTGTGTGAGAGGATGTTTGGAGTGAGTACGTATTTGATTGAGTCTGCGTGCTTGCGGACGCGAGTATAGTAAATGACGTGATCGGTCTGTCCTTCTTTTTGCCTGAATGGCAGAGGAAATTCCACCTCGAGCCTGCCTTCATGTGGCACTGATAAAGCCTTTCCTGTACAGTAGAAAATCCTGTTTCCCTGTGTGCAGTGACAGGACACTAAGAATGACCGGGAAATTGAGGAGGAGAAGGAGAGAAAATGAGCTGCAGAGGGAGGGAAGGAAAAAAGAAAGACGTCTTAAAAGCTACGTATTTGTTTATGGACATTTCTTTGAAGTTAGCCAGCGGAGATTTAACACTTTTTTTCGGCATGTGTTTGTATATATAAAAGTGAGTGTGTGTGCATGTGTGTTTATACTTCTTGCTCTATTATGTCATTAGCATGTGTGCGTAAGTGTATTTCTGCAAGCCTCTGTGGGCGTGTGTGTATGTCAGAGTGGGCGTGTGCACATTTTTGGCAGATTAGCAGGAGAATCACTGTCATATCTTATTTTCATTTCTGACAGTGGTAATGATTAATGGCGGCTGTGGTGTGTTTGGACTTTTTACCTCTATATTTCTCACTTGACAAGGAAGTCTCAATTGGTTATGGTATAAACGAACTCCACTGGGCTCTGCCATATGTGTTTAGACAATTACTCACAAGTGCTCCACTTGCAACCTTCAAAATCAAACGCCACATTAACAGTGCTGCGTTTTGCTCTCATGCATTAATGAAACACTTTGATTACAGTGTTTTGACTTATTGCCAGCTGCTTTAGTGCATTAGTTTCTTTCTCTTCATCTATGATTTTAGTGGCATCGTTTGATTGTCTGGGAAATAGGCAGTGGGGCTCTCTGCCTTGCCAGGAGAATGTAAGCAGGCCAAGGACCCTCGTAGTGCCTGTACACTCTTACAGATGTCACTCTCGCTTTTCCAGCATACTCATATGGTCTCTCTCTTTCTGTGTCTCTCTCCCTCTCTACCTTCCCCTCCTCCCTTTCTCCCTGGTTTGCGGTTTGGACGGGGAATGTGGATGGATGCACGGATGGATGGATGGATCCCACGCTCGCTTTCTCTCTTTTCAAACCTCAGAACCCAGCTTCCTGGAGAGACCATGATGACGCCACCTCCACACACTCAGCCGGCACACCGGGGCCCTCCAGCGGGGGACACGCTTCACAGAGCGGCGACAACAGCAGCGAGCAAGGTGAGCCAGCACAGAAATGGGCATGCACACGCATATGCACAAACACATGCACATGCATATGCATGCATGCACTTGTGCACTCCAGTGCTTGCACATAAACATACATGGATACAGACACACATCTATGCGGCATGGGTAGATTTGCCAACACTTCACTTTAACCCTCTCTAATGTGAGATCTGCAGTGAATAGATGCTGCATTTCTCCATATACATACACCCCAGTCTTTCCTGTTGCACACTGGATTATCCTGCTTTTTGACTGGCATCCATGTAAACACATAGTCACACCTAAAAATGAACACGCTTATCCACTGTTACACTCTCGCGCAAACACAAGCAGCAGTCACTGTAATACACCAACCTAGTGTTGCTATTTAGAGAGCAGAACAAAAGCTGGTGATTAATAGTATGTTTCTGCCAGTTCTTGTTTGCATTTAAACCATATTAACTTTGCTCGCACAACAGCCCCTAATTATGTCTCAGTGAGCCATGTGTTATCTGCTACATGACCTGCCAAACAGTAATAATGCATTTCAAAACAAATGCATTTGAATTTATTACAGACAGCCTGAGCAAATCACAGTTATCTGCCTTGTATTTTTGTCACGGTCCGTGTCAAATCTGACATGTAAATTATCAAAAGCATATGCTATCAGTTGAATTTAGAGGTGAGGCCATGCATCAGTACACAGTGAGGCTGAAATTGTTTATTAAATGCAACTGTTGCTTGTGCTAAGAGAACAGATGATGAGCTCTCGGCCTTTCCTTTCTTGTCTTCCCCTTGTTTTGAATGTACCAAGATCTCCTTTCACTGGCGGCAGAGTGTGTGTGTGTATGTATGTGTGTGTGTGTGTGTTTTTGTGGATCCCTGTCTGTTTCTGCACGTGCCCCCTGGCAGTGTCCATGGTTTTGCATGAAATTTCATCACACCGTCTCCATGCACAAAGCCTCAGATACACACTTTAGAGCAGCTCGTTTGCCGAGTGAAGCCGTTTGTTGTGTCCGTTTCAGGCTATCGTTTTGCCGATAAGTGATCAAATGTATCGATGGCTAGTGTGTCTGTGGTGGGGCCGTTTAAATCATCTTCTCCCCTTCAGACAGGAACAGCAGCAGTTGTTGCCTCTGAACCATTACTGACCACAGGCTGAGGGCTGCAGCAGACCTCTGTGGTTGGCTGTGTCAGGACTGGCCAGATCACATGCTGTTGTCAGGCTAGCTGATGATAGCTAGGCTTTGGCTGAGCAACAGGATATGTCTGTTTGACAGTACAAACATAATGAAGGAATGGGGTACAATAATATGACACTTAATTGAACCTGTTAGGGATAAAGCTCCTTTTGCATGCCCTCTCTAGAGAGAGCAGAGCAAAAGAACAATACAGAAAAGTCGCTTGCTCAAGGACACTCAAGTAGGGCAAACAAAGGGCCTTTTAAATGAACAAACATTGCATTTTTTAAACCGGGAAAAAGAAACAGAAATTGCATTAAATTAGGTGTTGGATTTGCTGATATGGAAGCTAAAATATTAGATAAAAACTCTCTCTTATTGCAGGTCAGAGGGCAGAGTTTTTGCACTCATCTTTGCAATGTAAGCAGCATGGGAGATGGAGTCTGCAGAAACAACAGAGAGAGAAGAGAGAGGGGAGGGGAGTGAGAGAAAGAAATGCACTGCCTATTGATTATCTTACACACATAAGTACAAGTGACCTGTAATCCACAGAGCACTTATCGACTCCTCTCCCCACCGTATCCAGTAACAGCAGATCAATACAGACCAAAGACAGTTACGGTACAGCACCGTGCACCGGGCCAAGATGGACCTGGACTAGATCAGGGCTAGAGCCTGACCTGTGCTGAAGAGTGCTAAGTGCTTTATCCAAAAGCTCAAAGCCTTTTACAGGGAAAGCAAAGAATAGGAGCAGAGATCCAAAAGAAGGCGAATGAAGTGTAGAGGTGAAAGAGTAGGGAAGGTGAAAAAGTAGGCAGAGTGAGGAAAAAAAAAGGAAAAAAAGAAAGAGGGCAGCTGATTTAATGGTCTAATGAGGCCGTCCTCCAGCCAGTTGTTTTGTGTGAGGCATGCTCTGACCTTTCGCTCCGCTCGGGAGCCCCGCCGCCTCATTTTTCACATTCTTGCAATTACGTTAACGCTTGAAGCGCTCGCTGACTCCCGACTCTGGCCCTTCCATTCTGACAGAGCCTCTCCTCCCCAACCTCTCCACCTTTCCCTTCTCACCACCACTCCACTCCACGCATGAACTCGCCTCCTATCTCAATACATTTCCACATAAAATTTGTAGTCCACACTTTCAAGTCCACAGAGAAAATGTGAAATGTGTGCTTCACTTCAGTAATGGGGTCTTTAACAGCTTGGCCCCTCTTAAAAGGGGTGACGATGTGGATCAGTTGACGAAGACAGAATAGATGGGAGAGAGCGAGAGAGATAGAGAGAGGAGTGAGACCCACAGTGCTTTTTGGTTTCAGCTGCCAAGAAAAACACCAACTTTCTTCCGCCATCCTCCATCTTGAAAGGTGTGTTGTGTGTGTCCCAGTGGCTTGAAAAGCATTTACTTTGAAAGTCGATCCAGAAACATGCCCGTGTTGAGTGTGTGTTCACCATTTTTCTCCCAAAAAATGAAGTATTTTTGACAGTGACCAACTGTTGAAGGGTAAAATTTCCCCCCTTTGGCGTGTTTAAGGGGACGTCCAGTAGAATCACTCACATATCTACAAAAAAAGAATGTTTAAACAGTGCATGCACAACTCAAGATGGTCGCTGTGAGCAAAATTCACTTCCTCAATCTCCGGGTTATATCTCAGCATTGAGCATTACTCTGAACCCGTGCCAAAAAACAATTTAACAACAGTGCAAATATGTATTGCCCCTCTTGTGGAATAATTTATTGTCAAGCAGTAAACCAAGGTGAAGCATGCTCATAGCTGTCAGTAAAGATTGCCAGTTAAGGTTCTGACACATATGAAAAAGGTTTCAGCACAATACTCAGATCTGCAATCTCTCACCTCCCCCTGTTCCAGACTTTTTTCCCTCAAAAAAAAAAAAAAAAAAAGAAAATATGAATGATCACCCTCAGGGCAAATCCTGCGCTCTCACTTACTGACTTTTAGAGAGTGACTCCCTATGTTCTGGCTAGATAAACAAATATCAGCCGTTAACCGGAGACGGTTCAGAAGGTAACACACAATATGTTCATTGGCTCTCCTTGCGCATCATTTTGATTAACGGTCCTTTGGAAGTCCTCCAAGCTTATAGAGGAACATCAGAGACATCAGTTGCAGGGAGCTGAACTTGATGAATGTGCGTGCCTTGAGATTGCGCTCATTTCCAAGCCGCTGTCCGTAATATGTTAAACACCCAAGGTGTGATGGAGCTGCTGGATGAAATACTCTTCACATTTGCCCACACCAAACACAGTGGAGTCAAAAGCACTCAGTTATGAACAGTAAATCCCTAACACTGATTCAGCACGGTAGGTAACGCTCTTTCCCTCTTGCTGTATATGTGTGCATCTGCGTGTGTGTGTGAGTATGTGCGTGCCTCAGCTCCAGTCCACACTTGTAATTATTAGCTATGCATGAAGACCAAATCCACGTTGACATCTTGAGTGGTGAGCAAAGGGCCTTTCTGTACAATTCCTCGATTCTACGAGATGATGGAAAAGGCACAACAGAAGAGAGGAGAAAGCATTTTGTACATTTTCTCAGCAATTGAACAATCCCCATGCTCTGCGGATAGACGGACTCCCCTGAGAGATCGAGAGAGGCAGAGATGGAGAGAAAGGGAGAAGAGAGGGAGAGCTTGAGTGTTCAGCTCCAAGGGAGCATGCTGCGCTTGATGGTATTGTGGTTCTTTTTTGTGTGTGTGTGTGTGTGTGTGTGTGTGTGTATGCAAAGGGGAGTGTGGTGAGCTCCCTTGGCCCTTGCCAGGGGCCCCACTCAGCAAGGTCTTTGTGGTTGAGCTCACCAGAGGGGGGTCATTCCTGGTGGGGACACGACTCTCTGTGTCCGTCCCAGACAGTCCCAGCATGAACAAGGCCTGTTGAATCTGGCATTTTCCAGACCTTTGCCTTTGCTTTTTTTTTTTACAGCTATACTTAAGGCTCAAGACGACCCAAAAATGAGGCAGGAGAAAGAAAGACCAAAAGAAAACAAAATGTGACCACAGCACAAAGATCAGCGTTGAGTGAAACGCAAGATGGAAACCTTGTTGCGTCTTAGAGGCCTATGCTCCAGCTCTGGAGTGATCAGCGAGGTGTGTCTGTGTATTTAAAACATACAGTGTGTGTGTGTGTGTGGGCATGCATGTGTGTGTTAGCCGGTTCCCTCTAAGTGCCTGTTAGAGTTTAATTTAGTGTCGTAATTAAAGCTGAACACTGGCCCATAAACAACAGATAAACAATAAAGCAGACCCAAGCCCTGCTGTTTCATGGCTCTCACTCCCAGCTGTTGGAGCACTGATAATTTTAACACAGTGCCCCCACCTCACCACAACACAATGCTGAAGCAACATGGGTGTGTGTGTTGTAAATGTGTGCTTGGGTCTATTTTAGCTGAGAGAGGCTGAAAAAGAAAAAAAGGGCCCGAGAAACACAAACACACATGATATGTCCACTTCCCCTCTCGAAAGAAAGCTAAGAACCACAGTGAGGCAATCAGAAAGTGTAAGAGAAGTCGTCCTCGGTGGCCTCTTACTTACGGAGCCAGCTCAGAGGCAGCAGTGATCACGTAAACATTAAGCAAACTGCAGCCATGATGTGCATTCAGCCTATAACTTACAACATCTCGCCATCAGCGGCTGCAGGTGGAGGCAAACTGCCCTTCAGTAGCAAAATAGCTAAAGATGCTTAATGAACAGAACAATACCACAGTGTTTCTCAATTGGCTTCTGTGCGCAATTTTAGCCTTGTCGCTACACGTCAGCCTCATGTTAGTCAGGTGTCTGTTGTGAAAACAGTGCGGTATGTCTGTCTTGATGGTTTGTTGGGAAGGGGCAGGGCCATTGTTGAAAGCCGAGAAGAGTTGCTGCGGAGGGGGAGAAAACACGGCACGGAGGGGATACTTTCATGATCCCATTAGCATAAGAGAGGCTAAATTATTCATGTGGAGTGCTTAATCTATGGGGAAAAGTATGGTTAATGCACATAGTTTTTAAAATGGATCTCTCCCTGCCTCGGCTCTAACACCAGATTCTTGCTGGATTCAGCATTCGCGGGCGTTTACGGGAACGACTGTCCCTCTCCCCAGCACAAACACACATAGACAGCGTGTGCAGACATATGTGCACTCTTTGCTGTTGCACTTTGAGCAGTTTCAAGGGGCTCTCCCTCTCTCCATAAGTCTCTTTCTCATCCTCTCTCTCTCTCCCTCTCTTTCCATTTATTTCTTCATCTCTCGCTACCCCTCTCTTCCATCCCATCCCCTCCCTCACACTCCTCTCCTCACTCACCCCTCTCTGTCTCGCTCTCAGCACCGCAGACTACCTGGCCCTCATCCAAAATGTGATTAAAGAGAATGATCAGCTCCCTCAGCTCCCTCCTTCCTTCCTCCCTTCCGCCCGCTCTCTTCCTTTTTTATGTCTCTCTGTCTTTCTTCTGACCCTGTGTTACGTTCTTAGTCTATAGATCATGCGAGAGAGAAAAAAACACACACATGAAAACAGCAAAGGCAAAGAAACTGAAAAAGGATGAGGCTTGCCCCCACTTCCAGTAACATACTGTAGTTCACTACCCACAACATCACCACCACTCTTTGTCCTTCATCCACACTCTCCTTTCCCGCTCTCCCTCTTATCGTCTCCCCTCCACTTCGGCGCTGGCTGGGGCCCGGTCCCTCTGGTCCATAATCATGAACAGGCCCCCGGCGTGACCCGGCCCAGCCCAGCCTGGCCTAGCTTGGCCAGGAACTGGGTCCTACATGCAGGAAAGGCATATTAACTGGGTCAGCCTAATGTGCAAACTAATGTTTGGGGAACATGGGGAAAAAATTACTCAGATTATTCTGACAGCAGCTGAGGAGAATGTCTGCTTTGCGCCATTAAGGGGAAGCTTGGGGGAGACTTTTTCTCTTTTCTTTCTTTCCTTCTATTTCTGTCTTTCTCTGAGAGGTAGATGAAGACCAGCTTATCTGGAAGGGAGTTGAACATAATTAAGAAGCAGACAGGAAAGTAATCACGATTGAACTACATTAAAAGGAGGGAAGTGACTTTTTCCTCTCTTTTTCCCAAAGGATTGAGCCAAAAAACAAAGACAGAGTGCAGTGCTGTTGTATCAGTTCATTATACAGTGGGTTTACACACCCATGTTCCATTTCTGATTACTCAAGCGCATGTGGTGATGATGAGGAGTGCACAGGGGTCTGATGTAATATGGCTAAAAGGGATTTGAGCGCGTGCCCCAAAGGGCATTTCCACGTCCATTAATGCTGCCGCGGCTGTATTATCACAAGGATGACAGTGCTTCGATTCTTTAAAGAGGAGAGTGTTTTCCCAGGAAATTTTCTGTCTTGTTTCAGCAGGCTAGCCTGAAGGGGGTCAGCCAAGAAGTCACCCTTAAGAGGTGATAATCCAATTGCTCTAGTCCTCACCAGATTTGTTTTCCCCTTGTCTGGCAGTGTGTTTGTGTGTGTGTGTGTGTGTGTTTACAGAGAGTGCAAGCATGCGTGTGTGAATGTAATAGACATAGAATGGGAGGCATGGGCCGCAAGATGCCACCAGTTTCTTCTGTGTCCAACCCCGGGCCCCATTCTAGATCAGAGAGAGGTTACGGAGGCCAAGTCTGTCAAAGGCACACCTGCAGGGAAACTCCAAAAACCCTGCCTGCCAGCTTACACTGGCCCGTTTAAGGTGTGCTTATTTGGAGTTTAACCCTGACTTCAAATGTCCTTTCCCTCTCTCACCTTTTGTGTTTGACCAATGGGCCTTGTGCTCTTTCACTTTCTTTCCTTTCTTCTGCCTCCCTTGGCTCTTTAATCTCTTCCACCACCCCCACCCTCCCAATTCTCCTCCTTCTAATATCCAAACCCCACATCACAGCAAAGGTCCCTCCCAGAAGACAGCAAGCGGTTGAGTCGAGTGGCTTAGCAAGGCCAGCTATAGCTTGTTCACTTGCTGTGTGGTTTCTCTCTTGTGTAAACCAGGGTTTACACACTGAAGCATATTTGGAACCGAGCAGAGCAGCTATACCCTACAGGTAGTGCTTTAACCATGCTGCCACCGTCCAAGAGAGTGGGAGGATGATAAAGGAAGTGTGTTACAATCCGAGTTCTTCCTCTCTGCTGCTGATTTTCACGCGCACATCTTTCACGTTTATGCAAAGCTTTTGAGGGCATTATGCAAGATAAGCTCATTTTCTAGTCTGATTCCCACTCTAGTACATGCTTTAATGACTCTTAAAGCCAAGGGCTGCTTTTTTAGGCATAATAGCAGTCCCGCGGTCTCTCGGTTTCCACGTAGTCAGAGTGCGTTTTCCACACCTGATCACTTTTGTTCACCCATTTTATGGCTATTGGGGAGCAGACGGAGGTGAGCGATTTGACAGTGGTTAGTGCCATGAGCCCTAATGTTTATTGGAAGCAAGCTTCTAATAATTTTTGATTACCCCAGAGGAGGTATTTGCCATGTTAGTCAGCAAGGATAATTTCTTATTTACATGCCCCAAGCAGTGAGCACACTCTGAAGGAACACTGGGGCTAAATGCGCAACAAAACGAATCAAACATGCCAAACGAGATGCTCCATCCTGGCTGGCTGCAGGGCGGAAGCTGAGAAAACCTTCATTATGCATTTACCATAATTCATTTAGAGGGTTATCAATTTGCAGAATACAGAGGAGATGTTTGGAGGGGGAAGCAAGAACACCATATCAAACGGAGGAAGAGAAAAAGGAACAAGGGAAGGCGAGATGAAAAGGAGTAACATATTCAAGGATAGCTCGGTGCCTGGATTTTTAAAAATGTTGTTCCGATTACACACTTTTTCATGTTCTGAGGCAGAACTTGCATGTTAAATGCTGCAATCTCTTTCCTTTTACCGCTGTCACGCTCCGCCCCCTAAAAAAAGCAGAAGCTGATTTCCCTTTAATGAAAGCCATTTGGCCTGGGAATTCTCTTCTACACTATTTTTGTTGAGATTGAGGCTGCACAGAGAGACGTTCTAGTTCAAATATTGTCTTTCTGTTCATTTAGGGTGGCTCTTTGTTTGGCTGCTGCCATGCTTACTCAAGGGTTTTTTGTATCTGTCTCAGTGTGGATTTCAGGACAGTTACTACATGTTTTCATTTTTCCTCTCCTGGCAACACACACTGCGAGAAGAAAAAGACCTTTAAAAGCATCTTTCCCTCCACCATCAGGCAAGGATGACTAAGGCCCCATTAGAACAATTGGAGGAAACTTAGGGAGACGGGGAGTGTTTAAAAGAATGAAAGCAGCCAGCAAACAGCACTATCTTGTGATAACCAGTGCTTTCTTTCATTATCTAAACACAAAAACCTCCACCTAGGAAAAACTGTACTCACTTTATAGCTTCATTCAAAAATAAAAACAATGAAAAGACAGAGGGAGGGAAAAAAGCGAGACAGAAAATGAAAAAACATTTAACATTTTCCGAAGTGAAGGGGGGAAGAGCTGCATTGTTTAGTACGAATGCTTACTCCCAGGGATGCAGTCCTTAGACAACTGAGTGTCTGCAGGAGACATCTGTGAAGCCTGACCTTGTGACCCCGGAAAGAATGCTCTTAAGGTGGGGGGAAAACTGCCTTTACCACTGCATCATGGCCTACAGGATAGCCCAGCAGCAGCAAAAAAACATAACCAGCACCATTCCAGAAAATAACAACGCAACGGACCGGCAGTCAAAGAAAAAAAAAAGAGAGAGATTGAGGCAAAAAAAAAAAGTGGAGCTAGAGTGAGACAAGCAGAAGAGATACCAGATACCACGCACAGAAAACACAGGCTTGATCTGAATTGTGCCTCACAGACCTGGCCGTCTCTTGCTCTTCAGCCCCCCCATGAGATCATTTTCATCCTTAATGAGTCAAAAGGAAGCCCGGTTGAAAATGAAAGGTTACACAAGCCAGAGCCCGAGCCCGAGCCCGAGCCCTCGCAGTAAGAGAGGAGAAGATCCCTGCTGCAAGGGCCCTGCTGCTATTCAAAGCACCTGCCATTGTGTGGGCGCCCATCCAGGCCTATTGTTGTGCAGAAATTAGTCGTGCTCCCTTTGGCTCCCTTCGGCTCCAGAGGCATGTGGCAGACCCCCTTGTTGTTTTGGGTTCAGATACGTGGTCGGATAGATGCGTGGCCTCGGCTACCATCACCACTGGCTGTGGCCCTTTGCCCTTTCTCCCAAGCACAGTATCACTCTGTTTTTATTCTCATTCACTCTCTGTTGTTCACATCTCAAGAACACTTTCAGTCCAGCATTCCTATAGTTTTCTCTCCTTTTCTTTTGTACTCCTACTCTCCTCTCTCCTTTGGTGTATATGCTTATTGTTCTTTGGAGCACCCTCATTATACCCATGGTTATATTTTAAGGGCCTCTCTCTTTGATTTTGTTCTCGTGGGGAGCGAGTGGTGGGCTGGTGGGAGCTGTAGGGCTGGCCCAGCTCTCAGGGCTCCCCAGCCGGCGTCTCGGAGAGTGGGCTTGGGGGTATTGTTGGGCTGGGCACCACTGCAGAAGCACTGGTGATACTGCTAGTGCAGGGGGGGTTGATTCGAGGGGAAAATTGAAAAGTCAATAAAGAAGGCCGCACAAAAAAAAAAAAGAAAAAGAGAGGAGAGGGTGAAACAAAAGGAGATGGAGAGCTTCAAAAAGCTGAGAGCTATGGAGCACTGCTAATTAATAGCATCAGAGGGAGACCTTCTTTTTCTTCCTTGTGGAACTTTAATGCTGCATATTAACTTGCAAGGCGAGGCGATTAAGAGCTCACATTGTAAGTCAGGTCCATCTCACTGCCAGACCAACCCACGACAACCATGATATATGAGGGAAGATTTGTAAAGTCTTACTTAAAAAATGGAAAATTGTTTTGAGTGGCCCAGAAAACAGAAACTACTGTATACTGTAATGCAAAGCTCCCTAAGTGAAACTGTTAAATCATCAATGACTAAGACTGAGATGATTTTTGAGGCAGTAGATTTGAGTGTTACTGAATTTTCATTTGTTATTTGTATATGTTGTTCCATATGTGAATTAGATGAACAAAACATTAGAAAAACCTCTAAATATAATGCAGAACAATATGACACCAGCACAAAGTACACCTCTAGTGCACTATAAAACTGATTTAAACCCTTAATGGGCAAACTGGTAAAACAGCAACTTTTTATGTTGACTTTTTATTTAATTACACTTAGAGAACCGTACCAGTGTGACTGTTGCATGGTGGCTCAGTGGTGAACACAGTCAAAGGTTTGATTGGGGCAGGACCTTTCTGTGTGGAGTTTGCGTGTTCTTTCCAAGCTTGCATGGGTTTTCTCCAGGTACTCTGGTTTCCCACGCCATTAAAAACAGGTAAAGTACTCCTGGCCTAAAGCTTAAGTTGGGGCTGTACACTGGATGCCCACTGCTCTTAGAATTAGAAGGAGTCAAAAGCAGAGGACGTTAATAAAGTTGTTGTCCTTTGTCAAAATCAACCACATAGGTTACATAGGCTTGGG
>JAQLOL010000007.1:11224095-11238927 GCA_029783665.1 Naso thynnoides | reverse complement strand
TTGTCCTTTGTCAAAATAAACCACATTGGTTAAATAAACTTACCCCCCCCCCCCCCTTTTTTCATCATCATGTTTGTGTACATTTGGTTCGGATTCAATAAACGTTGCAGAATAAATGTGTGACAACGTTAGTCAAAAAGAACTGCTCAATCCTACTTTAAGCTAATATTCAAGCCAGGAAGCAGCACTTGTAAGGAACTACTTTTCAAGGCGAAACAACTTTTGCCTCAATGGCTCCTGACTCCCCTCTCTCTTTTACTCAGCCATTTTTTTGACCAAATAAACACAAGTTCTCTTTAGAAAGATGAATTCTGAGATCCACCGAAGTACATACATGGTCAAATTTTAACAACATTTGTAGAAGATAGGGGCAATTTCTGCAAGTCAAAACAAGGACTGGGATTTTCCTTTAAGAACTGTTCCTATTTTTTTGGTCACTCAGTGTGGATGTGTGTATTTTGCATGCATGTATTTTTTTCTCTGCATTTGGCTGTTATTCCCAAATAGATTGCTCTGTGTTCTCACTCTTTTTATGCACCTAATCAAAAGGTAAGCTTCAGGAATGTAACAAAACACAAATTTTGGTGGGCCAGTGAGGCACAGTGGCAGTAATTTTAACCAAGGCTTTGCAATTTGTATTTTTCACAGCACTAATGGGCTCCTCTCTCACTGTTCCTGCCACAGCAATTTCCACTGCCAACAGCTGTCAAGCCCCTAAAAATCAAAATTAGTGCCATGGAATTGAGCCTTAATGAAATAACCTGCTGGATTTACCTTAAAGAGCAGGGCGGACAGTCAATACCAGCCATGTCAGAACCCTCTCTCCGCATGCTGCAGTCCCATTAACGAAAGGAAATAGTCTCAAGTAAATGTATTAAGCACTACTTCCACCACCTAATTATATATTTCCTCTCTTCCTTCATAATTCATTCACT
Organism: Naso thynnoides; assembly: GCA_029783665.1. Classification (NCBI taxonomy): domain Eukaryota; kingdom Metazoa; phylum Chordata; class Actinopteri; order Acanthuriformes; family Acanthuridae; genus Naso; species Naso thynnoides. The sequence goes on along the minus strand of JAQLOL010000007.1, from coordinate 11,237,992 downwards.
CTTTCATTAGTTCTTAATATTGAAAAAGGCTTTTAACTGCCTCTTCAGGCCTCATAGGGTCACCAATTATTTGTCACTATGTATTACAGGAATGTCACAGGAGTCCATGTCGTATTGGGAATAAATGAAGCATTCCATCACGGCTAAGATCGTTGAAATAATTCCTTATGTGTCGGGAACATTGTCATAGCAGAAATACAAGAATATTTTGATAATATCACTTAGAATAATGTGGCATTAAGAGCTGCTCCATTGAATCCGGATATGTGGGCTCCCTCCCACTTTGGCTTCCTATAGGAAGAGGTGAATCTGTGCCAAGGCCCAGTGGAGGACACTGGGCCCTGGTTATTGACTTGTAAAGGAGCCGGTAGGTGAGGGGTCTTGACAAGACATGAGTGGCTGACTCTCTTGTAAAGCTGTATCTGATTTCTCTGCTAGTTGGCTCCCTGGAGAGACCCACTCTTCCCTCTGTTGATCAGACTCGCGCTCACAGCTGTAAAGAAAAACGCGGCGATAAAAAGAATGAAAGAATAGTTTTGTGAAAGGAGACGCTCTTGTTATGTATGCCCTGATTCGCTGTTAAGGTGAGAATGAGAGCAAGGGAGGAGGGAGAAGGAAGCGCAGGATTCAGCTGCGAGGTGAAAGATCTGTATCCAAGAGTGCACGAGTATTTCACAAATGCCAGAGAGAAAAAACCTCTTCAAATTAATGTTTTGGTGTGTTGTGTAACATGGACTCCTCAGGAAGGGCATCTGCCTTTATGTAGGTGTGATGGGATAAAAATAACAGGGAATTGCATCAGTGAGAGGGCAGACAAAGCAAGTATCAACTAAGCAAGAACCTCACTCCTCACTGATCTGACTAATTTATGAGGGTAAACTGCGCTGACAGAGAGAGAGGAAGAGAGAGATGCAGGTGGAGGGAGGAAGTTTTCATTGACTCTCCGGAGCAGGCCGAGCCAAAGCCCCCGAGGGATCTCGCTCAGTTTGAACTTTATCAGGGGCTACGCTTAATCAATACGCTATCGGAAAAAGAATTAATTACTAAAGCAGAATAAAACAGCTGCATTTTAAACTAAGGATTCATCAATTCTGTAATCTCTTGGTTACAGCCAAGGTGTCAGGAGGATCATTTCAACTCCATGTAATGAGGAACTGTGGGAGTTTACCCCAACCCTCTGCTGTCCTCCTCCTCCACTTCTCTCTTTCTGACCAACCCTTCCTCATCTTATTAGACCAACTGTATTTCACTCTCTCACCATCAACCCCCCCTGATTCCCTTCCCACCAAATTCCTGTCTTTGCAGGGATGGGACGAAGGGGTATTAAACTTGAAATCTCTGGTGCGAATGCTGACTGGAATGGGACATTCCCGCTGCTGCAGCCATCAAGCCGGACATTCCTCCGCTCAGGCTGGGGCACTGCTGGTGTTGCAAAAGAGGGAGGTGTCAGAGACGGGGGGGAAGCTGGTGCAGGGCGTAAAAAACAACCCACCATGCTCAAATAGTTGAAATAAATATATTAATTGTGATTAAAATCGATGGGGTGTCACGATCAAGAAAATGCATGGCATATGGCGAACACGTTTAGATAATGTGGGACAAAGAAGCCACATAGGAAGTATCCCTTGTGCGAAAATAACCTTGCTCATGCTGTTGCCACGGCCGCTGCTGTCCACCCATCGCAGCCCTTGACCCCCAGCCCAAAGCCTGTAAACGGACTGTCCTTGACTCTCCATAATGGGGGATTTCAAGGCAGGTTGAGAAGTGGTTATGGGTGATGAATTGGGTTTTTAGTGAGCTCATTAGGAAGCCAAACAGAGTTTAGACTGGCGGAGCGGGGCAGCAGCGCAGTAATCAGTTCTGCTCGCTTTGTTCCCTGCCTCCAGGACATTTGTGTGAAAAAAAAAAAAGAGCGAAGAGAGAAAAAAAAAACTTCATGGCATTTGGCTGATGAGAGGGCTGCTGAGCAGAGGCTACAATCTGATGGTTGACTTGTTGATTTATAAACCTTTTAATCCATTTACTCCACCAACCCCCGCCACCTCACGCAGCAACGCCCATCTCTGTTAAACTCTACTTCTTGATACCACTGTCCGTCAGGTGTGGCAGAAATGTTTGCAGTGCCTCCAAGTTATCCTAAAAAAAAAAAACAGTGTTTGTTTGGCTTTAATTGGTAATTGAGGGTAGAGAATCACTGCTGACGCTGCTATCATGCATTGCCTCAAACAGTGAAAGCTGTTCTGAATCACAAAACCACACTCTGTTAAAACTGCCAAACTGTACACAGATGCTCTTTCTGAAAGTTTGAGTAGAAGACTTTGATATACAATAGTTCCTAGCAGATTGTGAAGCCATTTCTTCACTCGCACATGGACCCATATGATACATTCATGTGCTCTCCATCTCTTTGTTGTCTTTTGGTCTGTGTCATCTCTTTATTCTCGGCTTCCGCTCCTCATCTTTCAAAAGTAGAGCGACTTAGTCATTTTCAGAAAGCAAAAAAGTGTAGAGGCAGCTTGTTTTACTAATGATCATGCTTGTTTCAATTCAACATAGCTGCACTTGCTTGTGGGAAATACCTGTTCTTTAATATTTAATGCAACATCAAACCTCAGGATTTAGGTGTGCTTCTCTGTGGGCACCCAGCCCTGTTTTTCCTATTGTAATGATTATAAATTATAGAGGGAGTAGCCTCAATATATGCAATTTTTAACCACTAAGTTGAAGGAAAGCTCCATTGTGCCATATTTGGTAAGGGAATAAGAAGGCCAAAGAGTGGGCACACAGAGGCAAGGTTTGGACAGGTGCATCGGCAGGTTTGTAAATTTGTTTATTAAGAAACAAGGGGTGAACTGAGATTACCTGTGAGACCAATTAGCCCCGTTTCGATTTGGAATCTGAGGGAAGAGCAGCAGCAGTGTCGGAGTGCAGGGGGAGCAGGGTGGAGTTGTCAGGGAGGCAGAGAGTGTGAAATGTCTGGTGGAGACCCAAAGCCCTTCATTAGCCACTGATCCCTGTCTGCTGAGTGAGGAGCAGTCATGGGCATCACAGCTCCCTTTTAGTCCCCCCCAAAAAAGAGCGGGGTGAGGAGGGGTGTAGTGTAGCTCCCCCATCCCCTGCAATTTAGCCCTTTGCCATTCATGCAAATTGGGCCCTGACATCTGCAACAGCCTGCCTCCATTCTTTTATACATCTTTATTCCATCTCTTTTCTTTGGGTCTTTTTCCTCCTCAAATAAAGCCCCCTTTAGATGGCAGAGGTTTGTCGCAGCTGAAACACATCCCTTTCTACATACTCAACATCTGTGTGGAAGTAGCACTTTTCTGTCTGTTCATATACACAGATATAAATGCTGTTTGGAGGAAAATATTAGAAAATTCCGGATCTCAGAAGGAAAAACAAGCATTTTGCAACCCTAAAAGTCCCAATTTACGATGTAATAAGAAAATTGTTATTGCAGGTAGAAGTTAGCTGCATAGTTATGCTAAACTTTATGTTATTGGCAGATGATAATCTTATGAAAAGATCAAGAGAGTTCTCGGCAGTGACTCAGGAGAAAAGGCAGTAACCAGGCAGCTTGCCCCCCTTCCTCCCTTTCCCTTCTGGACGAACTACTCGTCTTTGGCTCCAAGGGAGAAGCTGAAAGGGGAGGGTGGCTTTGCTCCAGCCCTTATTTTGGGTTAAAAGGTAAAATAGCCTAACTGGCTGTTAAAAACAAGTTTTACCTCCAGCCCTCCACCCTCACCCCTTGTATGTCTCTCTCTCTGCTCACTCCACTTCGACCTCGCCCTCTATGGTAGGGATGTGCGCAATGGGGTCAACGCAGCGACTGTGAGAGGAGAGAGGCCTTGTATCGGTGGAGAGGCGATAGTTATCTCCAGCATTCCAGGGATGACAGAGAGATATCTGCCTGATGGCAGGGTTAGGGGGCTCAGAGAAGGGGCGGAGAGGAGAGGGAGGAGAGGAGGTACAGGAGTTGTAGAGCAGCTCCCCCCTCCTCCTCACCTCCCTCCTTCCTTCCCTCCCTGCCTTTCTTGCTGCCTGACTGCCTCGCTTCCCCACACGTTGAAAAAACCCATCTAATTAGAAGCTCTTATTCCACTTCATTTAAGGGAACACTTAATGATGTGTTTTTGGGGGGAGACAACTACACATTACTTCTCATGCAAAAGGAACCACTCAGTCGTAGCACTCAGGATGCAGATACAGCTGTGTTTGTGATGGAGGTTTGTCCTCATTTCTCCGGGGTGTCATGGCTGTTGGAGGTTCGAGGAAAACGTGGTCGTCTGCTCTCCTTCACCTTTAGCCAATGTCTTGGTGGTGCGAGGGGGGCGTTAAAGGGGAGGTGGGTAGTGACATCTGAGTTTGGCAGGGGAGACTTGCTGAAGGAGAGAGTTTGTTGTAATTGCTCTGACAGGTTTTAGGGCTGTTAATGACTCCGGCCTGAGCGCTACCAATTTGTCAGCATGCTTGCTGTTTACTAAGCTGTTGTTTTATGGTCCAGTGCAAGGGGCTGCTGCTTGTTTAAGCACAGATCAGGAAATAATCAGCGTAAAACACTGGCTGCAGTGGTGCAGCCACACTAAAACAGTTCTGTTTAGTGCCCTCATCTACTGTATGGATCTGAATGAGCGCAGTAAACCATATGGTGTGCTCACGTGAAGACACACAAACACGCTGATGAGTTACTTACTGTTTAAAATTGGACACTCGAGTGTGTGTTTTATCATTAAAGGGATTATGTTCTACTCGTTAGCGCTCGTTCGTGTTGTGTGTTACGTGAGTGTGAAGCATATTGGTAGCATGCGTTTATAGCCCGAAGACCTGTAATCCCCAGTCAGCACAGAGCAACAGAGAGCCGAGCCGTTCCATAGTGTGAATAGAGCCGCTACGTGTTTGTGTATGTGTGTACAGGAGAGAGATTGTGTGTGTGCGTCGAGAGCATGTGGTCCCAGAGCCGGCAAAGACCTCTTCGTAAATCCAGAGTAAATAAAAGGGGTAACCAGACGGACAAAAGAGGAGCCCCCACTGCTTCTCTCATTCGCTGCCATTTGGGGGACTGAATGTGCTAAACGGCGCTTATGTTGGCTGAAAAGTTGAGGAGAAAAAGAGGGAAAAGGGAGGCTCTAAATCCCCCTCTTCTTTTCTCTTCATTCTCTGCGGCCAAGCCTGCAGGCCTCGAGGTGGTGTAATAGGAGGGCGTCAGAGGGAGGGTTGGAGGGATCGGTCACTATGGCGTGCTAAGGTGGAGAAGGCCAAAAGAGCTCCTGCTACAACAAACCTCTTGGCTCCTGTCTTCTCCTTTTTTTCCTCTAACTTTCCTCATGACTTTGCCTCTCCTCCTCGTTTGGGTGAGCTTGGGTGAACATGCCTGACTAGTCTGGGCTGACAGGGGGCTTGGGGGGTCTGTTGTAATTAGTCACTTTAACCACAGCTTCCATAAGCCACTGCCTCTACACTCTTGCTTCATTACCCTGAAACAAATGCCGGGGCCTCCCAGTGCAAAATCACAGCACTGCCTTTAGAATAATACACACACAACATCTAAAGCTTGTCTAGAGGCTTTTCAGTGTGTGTATTAATAGTATAGGGAGCAATAAGTCTGGAGTGTTATTTGATGAATAACCATGTCTGTGTTTAAATGTTTTCCAACTATTGACAAGTTATTATTCATTAATGCACGGGTATATTGGAATGGTGGTAGGAGGGCTTTCTTGGTGGACTGATAGAGACGCAATATGTGTTTCTCGCAGCCATATCCATAAAGCTTCCGGGGCTGACTAGACCTTAGTGGCTCCCCTAGGGGCATGGAGCCTCCCAGACATGAAGCATGATCTCCAGCGTCATTAGGACTCCCTGAATTCCCCTTTTACTCTCAGCAGAGACTATAGGACACTTTGTGCTGAAGCAATTCTTTGTGCATGAAAAATCCTGAAGCGACCCTGAATGTGCCAACATTAGATAAGCAGAGTTGCAGCATGTTTACAGTCCTTCCCCAACCCGTTAATGAGCTCAGCCCTGAGACCAATTTACTCACAGGGAGATATATCTGAATGCATTTTTAATAACCACCCACTGGTGATGAGAGAGGGAATGTATGTGAGTGTAATGTGCTCTTGGACTTGTGCTTGTTTGTTTGCTTGTGTTCTCATTCACTCGGCGTTTGGTCATTGTCTTCCATCTTCCCTGATTACACCGTCTCGGATTCTGTGCATATGGAAATATGCACAAAGTTTCATTGCAAGCATTTGTATTGATAGAGAGGGCAAGGGAAAAGGAGAGAGGAGAAAAGAGTGAGAGAAGACAGAAAGAGAGTGGGGAGAGTGGGCGAGGGGGGGGGCTGTCTTTTTTCCGTCTCCAAGGGCGCTGCTTTTCCAAAAGTGCCTGGGGCTACACTCCAGCACCTCGGCTCCCCTAGGCCTTTCGGCTGCCTCCTAATAGCCAACCCCCATCTGTGTCACATGGCCAGATGATGGGACGCTTCCCCCTGCTCTGCCCTGCACTTTTTTTTTCTTTCCCCATTTTTTTCAGAGTGCACATCCACACAGGTTAGAATGGCAGAGTTGCCAGGGAACAGTCAGAAGCCATTAGCGTTTGGGACAATTTGCCCTGCAGCGTTCCTTCTCTCGCTCATAAGAAAGGAGTGGGGGTGGATGCAAAGCACCAGCTCTCCTTTAGATGTAATGAGGTTGTGCAAGTTGGGTCTTCTTTATTCTTTTTTTACTCCTTCTCTTCTTCCTTGTGCTTCTTCTTGTTCCTCCTCTTTCTTTCTTTGTTTCTTGCTTTTTTCCTGCACCTTCTGTCCACAATTGATTTTCTGAATTCTCTGTATATAGTTTCAAAAAACATCTTTGAAAACTTTACATAAAATTCATGCTTGAATGCCACGTCTGGTCTGTGTACACATGACAGTAGCCATGTTCATGTGAGAGAAAGACAGAGGGAGAGAAGAGCTGAAAGCCATGGAGTCTGGTTTCATCCTTGTGGGCTAGGGCAGGAGGCAGCAAGCATGCTGGGTAATGAAGTGACAGGTCAGTCTGTAAATACGCATGGGTCGCTCTGGCCCTGGCCAGGGGGGAGGCTATCGCATTGCAGTGAAAATGGAAACGTCAATAAAATTAATCTGCCAGCCTTTTGGCCACTGTGTGGTTCCATTGGATGAGCCTGACTGCTCACAGCAGGAGAGGGATTTGGAGACTTGCTCGAAAAATCAACACAAAACCTGGCGGCACACAAACAAACAAGCAAACTGTGTATCAACATTATTCAGCAGAGCTCAAAAGCGGAGAAACAAGAGGAGGGTGGTTAAAATTCACAGCTCACTAGTTGTGTTGTTATTGAAGTTTGGAAAGCAAACTGGGGGAGTTAGACTCAACTTCCGTCTGGGTCACATTTCTCAGGAAACCCCTCACAGCCAGGGTAGGGCTATGGCCAGACCAAAGTTTATTGTTTTAGGCTTTCCTGAACAAGGATTCGTACTTAGCCTGGGATTTACAGCATTTGCCACTAATGAATGCCCGTTCTACAATTACAACACCCCTGGTCTGTGTCCCTGTTCCCGTATGTCCTTCTGAAGGGGCTGTTGCTTCTCCAACTTCACACAGGGAGCGCAAAGTCGGCACTTCTCTGTTTTCCTCTTTCGTGTGGCTCTGTGCTAATGATGTGGAAGGAAAACACTGTGCACAGAAAGAAAAGAAAGACAGAGAGAACAAAAAAGAGAGGGAAAAACAAGGGGGAGGAAAAAAGACAAGGAAAGTGGGGAAAGTAGTTAGAAGTGAGGGCCCCTGCTGTCCTTGTATTCTTCATTTATTTTGCATTTGATTACGCCACCAGTCGGATCCTTTTTCTTTCCTCCTTTTGAATGTTATTAGTTCAAATATTTATGCGAGATTAAGGCTTGTATAGGTGGTTATGATTGATGCCTCCCTAAAAACAGGAGGACATGCGAGTCTGAATTTTGAGAATGTCAGGGTCCTTCTCTGCCTTAGTGGAGGAGTTTTTCAGATACATAATTTAGATGCCCTCAAGGAAGGCTTTCAAGGCATTTGTGCCCGGGGGCAAGAAAAAATAACTATGACTGTTAAAAGTAAATCATTTTTGCTAATGCACAATTAATGCCGGGGAAGAGGAACAAGAAAAAAGGCATAGGACAAAGATGGAAACTTCGATTTAAAAGAGAAATCGTGCCTGCATGTGTGCATGTTTTCCTCTTGAAATCAAACGCTGACGGACATTAATGCAGGCGAAGCCGCCGCTGGCCTGTCATGCTAATCTTGTGGCGGAATGGGGAGGGGTTGCTGCGAGGGAAGGGAGTGGGAAAGCAGGACCAAGAGAGTTGAGGCTTGGGGTGGGGGAAGCAGACAAGTCCATTATGTGCATCGAAGTGCAACAATGAACCAGCCTTAAATCAAACTCTGACTTAAATGCACTGAATTATCAACTTCTTTTAGTTTTGTTTGCATGTAAGCATGTGTCTTTGTTTGCAACATTAATGCATGAATGCCTCTGTGTTACTGTATATGTCTGCAAAGCTCCTTCCTGTCCCCTTTGCCTCTCTTCAAAAGATGAAAAAAATGCTCCACATTATGTCAAGCATGCAAATTTAATTGAATTAATGACATGAGGCCAAGCCTCTACTGTACGTGAAGGCTCCTTGTCCCTTTTTTTTTTTTTTGGTCATCTAATTTCATTTTTTTCCTCCTCCTCCTCCTACTGTTGAACTGGAATGAGGAACCAAGTGTTCCAGCATCCAACCATAACATTACAGTCATTAACCCTTATACCCCTCTCCTGTGCTCTGGGGTATAGAGCAACTCTGGTAGGCCTCTGTGTAAACCCCTCACTCTCTGTACAGGACTTTGGCTAAGGCCATCTAAATCCCCCTACCTCCATATTTTCACTCCACCACTCTGGCTTTGCGGTAGCAATTCCTCAAGGCCTCAGTGTGGTGCTTTTAAATTCTTTTGTAGGCATATGTGGTATTTGTCCATTTATCCAACTTTCATGAGCCTTAAACTCTGCTTCGACCGTCTGTACTCCTGTTTCAGCTTTGAGAGTTTTTATATCAAAGTTTTTTGTCTTCTACTGTATTCTGAGGGATGTTATTTAACCCAGGGTTTGGTTTCCGTCCAGGAGATGGCTTAGACAACAGCGTTGCATCGCCTGGCACGGGGGATGACGATGATCCTGACAAAGATAAGAAGAGGCAGAAAAAGCGTGGCATTTTCCCCAAGGTGGCCACTAACATCATGAGGGCGTGGCTCTTCCAGCATCTCACGGTAAGCACGGCAGATACTTTTTTGGAGATACACACATACCCACCCACTCAAAAAAAGCATGCTCAAGCACACACAAACACACACCTGTCACACAGTTGTTAGTGCAGGAGTGAGTGACAGCAGTGCTGTGATGCTCACCTGTCGGCCACCTGTCAGAGGGACACAGTGACCAGGTCAATCTAATCAGTTTGGACTGTTTGCTCTGCTCAGCACACTCTGAGTCAGAGGGAGACGGCCCAACAATCCATGACATTTACTCCTATATGAGATGCGCTGTTTGTTTGGCCTGAAGACAAATGTGTTTCTGGGGCAGATTAAGAGAGGAAGGGAAGTAACTGCAGAGAGAATGTAAGTTTAAATGTGTGTACCAATGAGTTATTCTTACAGCAACTCCTGTAATGGCATATAGATTTTATTTTATTCAAATGAGCATGACATCTCGACTCTTTAAAATCTTGATAATTTGGTGATATTCTTTCTCATGTTTAAGTTTAGACGCTACATTTTAACAGACATTTTTCAGCAGAGTGACGCCACATGGCTTAGATTAAATATTCGATTGCTACACTTGGTAAAATGATGAAATCTCCTTAGCTCAGCTGTTTTCTGTATGTGTCAGGCTGCTTCTCTGTCCGTCTGTCTATGCGTGTCAAGTATATGGAGTGGACCGCATGTCCACCCACCCTCACTAATGTCAGGACATTATCAGAACATCAGGCTGTATTGATTTTGCAACGCAGGTCAGATTTCAAGAGGAGGTGACCACACCAGGCAATAAGCTGCTCTCTGAGCTCGTGGCTCCCTGTCCCAGAGACAGAGGGACAATGCAGGGGAAAGAGGGAAGCAAAAGAAAAGAGAGAGAAAGCAAGAAAAGACTTGTGGATGGTCCATACGTTTAATAGGGTCAGGTGTCCCCTATGCACCCTGTACAACCCCCCCACCACCACCACCACCACCAGTGCCCTCTCCCTGCCCAAAGCCCCTGTACCCTGATTACCAAACCAAAAGCCCAAGTAATGTGTGGCCAGCAAATACGGCCTAATTGAAAGGGCTGTAAATCCATTACATATTGGTCAGGGATAATCAGGAGTGCTTTAATCACTTTTATCTATTCAGGAGCAGTGAAGCTGCAACAGCAAAGCCCTGAGCCTCGCAGGCCTTAGCGGCTCCACCACGCCAGTCTGCATGCTTATTATTCTCATCATTATCAAAATGACTTCACAGCTGTTCACAGCTCCATTGCTCTCTGACTGGAGAGCTCTCACCAAACCGCACAGACCAGGCTTCATTCACAGGCTGAGGACAGCAGGAAGGCTAAATTGTATTTTAAAAAAATTATTATAGAGTAATTATCTGCTTTACATCCTTTTCCTTTTCTGAGCTTGAAGTAGAACAATGCATTGTTTGTATATGAAGAGGACAAACAAAAAGTCGAGACAAACATGTCTCATTTATCTTTGCATTGGATGCAAGATAATGTTTTTTTCAGCCAATACTGATAATTAATATTTACCTGCTTGTCTTTGCCACTACCAATAACTAATGATTAATTTCACAGTTTTATGTATTAGAAAGAACATGCTAACCTGTATATATACACATCAGAGGGTATGAAATGCTAAGCAGTATTTATTACTCCATAGCTCTGATCAGATCTAACTGACATCACTACGGTTTACTCAACAACAAACAACACTTATGAATTTGTGAAAAATGTCCACGCATGCGGCATGTTGTTTTTCTCCATTGTCACTGTGTAGCTGTACAGGTGCAGTAGTAGCAACAACAGCATGCTAAGCTGTCAATGACAGCCCATGTCAGTGAAAGCAATTTTGGCTTTGTATTATCGTCTCTATTTAATGGTGAAAATTTCATTATTTGTACAATAAAAATTAGGTCGTATTTTGCAATATCGGGCCGATAATTATAGTGCATCCCTATTTATTATTTAACATCTCCTCTCACACAGCTGCAGCACTCTCGTCTGCAGAGAGATACAAAGGCAGAACGTTGCAAACAGTCTCTGACAATTTTCTTTAGAATTGTTTTAAAATTGAATTGAAAAAGTGGTAAAGAAAGGAGGGAGGGAAGCCTGATTTCGGGCACAGGCGCATTTTTCAGAGAGCTGGTTAATTCAGACGGAGCAGAGCTTTCAAGGCCCTCTTTCTCTCTGTCCCACTCTCCTTTATCACATCCCCTGCTTGTAGATGTTCTCTACGATCTTTATTTGTTTCTTTTGTGTCAGGCCCCGGCCAGTCTTGTACAAATAATAATCCCTCCCTTTTAACCTGCCTTCATTTCTCTACTGAGGAAGAGGACTAATTGAATTATCCCCCTTCTTCTCTTCTCACCATCCAATTCTCCCACCCATAAACTCTCACCCGCCCTTACTCTCTCCCGCACACACACACACGCTCACACCCATTAGCCATTCTCCTTTCTTTTAATTTGTTAAGCAAATGTATTTGCTATTGCTGGATGCGTTTGTGCAAGGGTGAATTCTTGGGGACTTTGGCCCCTGAATGGCCTATAGCGGCATTCTGCCATTCATGCATTCATTAACTGAGGGGTGAGGAGTGAAAGGAGCGGCCTTGTATTTTCTCAAACGGCGGGGCCAGCGTGGAGCTCCTCTTCCATGAGCCGCAGGGGTCTCTCTACATATGTTCTCAACATCCAGCCATTGTCACATCCTCTGAAAGGCTCAAAAGGACAGCACCCCCCCTCACACACAGAAAAACAACACAGGCCAATAGTAACAACTGTTGGCTTTTGGATTCAGTATAACAAAATTGCCCTATCCCGCTCCCCTCCCACCCTCCCTCGCTTCTCTCTGACCTCACACTCTCATGGGAGAAATCACAAGATGGTTTTCTTCACGACAGTCACATACAGCAAGCAACCTCATTTTCAACTCTTATTTACCATCAGTCATACTGTGTCAACATTCCAGCTGGGAGCAAAATACTGTTTTTGGCACCGCAAAGATCTCACAGAAAAATGCAAAGATTCCACAATGACTCTTTGGAGAAACTGCAGTACCTCTGACCTCCTTTATGTTGAGCCCATGTGCACATGTAACAGCTAACACGTGAACCAGCTACCTTAAATGCCCTATATGTAATTGGCAAACGGCAGGACAGATCAGCTGGTGTTAGCTGGCAGAAGAGGGTCAGACTGTCTCTCTCTCTCACTTCCTCCTTCCATTCTCCCTCCCACTCTTTCTCTCTCTCTAATACCCTACCTCCCTCTCTGGTCTCTGGATGTCTTCCAGCCACATTAGAGGAAGGAAAATCCCAGACTGTTGTTATAAGCTTTTCAATACTACAGGGAGATTATGTTATCAGAAAGGTAAACTTCACTGTTAGGGGTAAAATGTTCTACTGCACTTCAAATGCATGGACCACGAAATCCACTTGAGGAAGTGGGAGTGACATAGAAGGGGAGGCAGATAGCGGAGGAGGAGAGGACAGAGAAATGAAGAGGTAATGAGGGAGTTTTTTAATATTGTTGTAGAAGGTGATGCCCTTTTGTTTGGCCAAAGCAAACTCTAAAATCCACAATTAGCCCCTCGGCGCCCCCAGCCTTCCTTCCCTCTCACCCCCTGCTAGCCCTTGCTCACCCCAGTAAAGACAAGGGTCGGCCCCGCAATGAAAACAGGAAGCACTCAAATCCAAAGATACCACTCTGGGACTCTGGCCTTGTCTTTTGACTAGTGTAAACCCTCAAACACCTATGAAAATAAATAAGAGACCTTAAGAGCAAACCAGAGCCAGTTGAGAGTTAGCACACGTGTGTGCGTGTGTGTGTGTGCGCGTTCGCCATAAGCTGGGAGCGACTGAGTGAGAGGGGGAGAGTGGTCAGTCAGATGAGTAAGGAGGCAGTCCTCTTGAGCATCAAGCGTCTCAGGTTTTGTGCCGGGCCACCCTTTGGCCTGGGTGTTTGGGGGAAATTCTGTTAAGCTGCTAAGCCAGGTGTATTGGTCCCCTGGGCTCCTTGAAAGGGAAGTGATATATCCCTTGGTCATTTGGAAAGTCCTTGGAGTGTAAGCAAAAGAGTTGTGTGCTGATATGAGACATTTTTACATATCTGTTTCAGTACTATGATCAGCCCAATACAGTATTACCTTTTTACCTTTTTTTCCCTCATAATTTTAACACTGACCTGGTAGTTTCGCAACCGAAAAGATGTTAATACATGTGTTAATAAGAGTGCGGAAACATCACACTTTGGGAGGAGATGAGTGCATTGTGCTGCAAACGTCATTAGACACTAGTGACAGTGGCCACCCATTTCCCCCCCTCCCGCCTATCCCATCCCAACGCAGCATTAGTCTCCATGACAACAGGGTGTCATCGCCAGGTCGAGCCCTCCTAGCCACTCTCTCTGCCGCCCTTTATAGATGCACATAAAAGAGCCGGCTAGGGTCATTCACAAGACATGGGCGCAGGCAAGTCCGAACCCTGGCAACGGATGTTTGTTCCATGTGATAAACAAGTGTACAAGTCCATCCCTCAAAAAGAGAGGGCATGTTGTTTGAGTAGACTAAACAGTCAGCTCTGGAGTAACCCCAGTTTTGTTTAAGCTCCTCTAGCCCTTCTAATCCTCATGTGTTGTTCCAG
>JAQLOL010000007.1:11196378-11207096 GCA_029783665.1 Naso thynnoides | reverse complement strand
GTGTATGCTCTGAATGTCTATACTGTGCAAGGGAGGGGCGGGGTTGGGTGGAGGTCACGAGAAGGTGCAGTCTTAGGTTACACAACGCAACAAACATGGGAACATATTGAATATATACAGTAATAAGCAACAGCCAGGAACTTGACTCGGAGCATGTGTTCCCTTGCAGCGCCTCTCTTTATGAGTGCTTACATGCGTGAATATTTATGTTAATCTGTATGTCAAAGTGGCTCATGTGTGTGCGTTTTCTCTCTGTTTCCTCCCGCAGCACCCGTACCCTTCTGAGGAGCAGAAGAAGCAGCTAGCCCAAGACACAGGCCTCACCATCTTACAAGTAAACAACTGGTGAGTCAAGATTTCCGCTCGCACTATCTCCACCACCAGCATCGCTCTGCCTTTTATTCTCAAAAGCCTTTGCCTCCCTCTCCCTACCAAGTGTGAAAACCGTTTATGTGCAGCCCTCCCCGTCGCATATAGACACACACAGGCTGCACACGCAGACATGCACACTGACAACCTTTGTAGCATTATTATATGTAAGCTACCAGGATGTTCCGGTGTTATCGGCGAAGTGTTCTGCGGCTAAGTCAGTGGTCTTTGTGGTTTAATGCACGTGTATTCAGTGGGATATATTTAAGGGAGAAAGGCAGAGATCATAAGCTACCCCTACAGCCCCCACACCCACCCCACCCCTTCATCCAAAACCATACCTATCACCGGCACTGGTGCCCCCACAAAAGGCAAAAACTGCCTTCCACCCCCTTCCCGTTTCACACGAGCTATATGGTGGATTAAGGTTTTGGTGGCCTGGCCAGCAGGGCCTTTGTAGATGGCTTAGCACATAACTGGGGGTGGTGGATTAAATAAAATGATCACAGAAGCAAAGAAATGATACAGGAATTACTTATCAAAATACTAGCCCAGGTTTTATCTGCAGCTTAATTTTGTTCAGTACATTCTCAGGGTGATGTTCAGATTAATTGAACTGACAGCTTCCTTTCAAATTTCCGGCAAGGTATTTGCACGGATTTCAGGTCTTACACAAACTTAATTATATGGAACCCCATTTTATCATTCTAATTCCATGTAGCGGGGGTTCTATTTACAAATGACAAGTCTGTGCCTTTTATTCACAGCTTTCCTTAATATATTTATCAAAGCGGGTTCATTTACAAAGTGCTCTATCTGTTGGGTACAGGCAGGCCGACATTAACGAAGCTTTTAGGTTTATCAGACTCGCAGCCTGACAAGCCACCCGAGGGTCAATTGATTTTTTGGTTCTGTGATACATTTTTTTTCTCATTTTTTCTGGATCACAATGAGAAACATGCCTGGAGAATTAGCCTGGTTTGTCGGCCTTATCTATCAGCCCCCTCCCTCGTTCTCCCCCCTCCGCTCTGACATGCTCTCTCTCTTTCTGTCTCTCCCTCTCTCACCCTTTTCTTTATTCTCTTCTAGCCAAAGGAAGTCAAGCTACTTAAATTGGCCACAGGAACCGCTGTTATCAGACTTTAATGCACCCTACAGTGTGGATAGCATTTCAATTACACCAGTAACCAAAGATTAGCCCCCGCTTGCCTGTTTCATGCCTCGTGCCACCGTTTCGGGACGCCACGCACCTTACCTACAGGAGCAGAAAATTGAGTTGCCTTGCCTGTGTCATGGTGATTAATGCAGAAATAGTCTGCAAACCTGCGAGGAGAGAGGGAGGAAGCGAAATAGACAGAGACAGAGATAGATATAGGAAGAGTTCCTGCCTTCTCAGAGGCCATGAAATCCAAGCCTGGCGCTGAAATGCCTCAGATCCATTTATAAAGAGGTCTGAAAGAGTCTCGTGCTGGGTAACATCCCCATGAACTTTATTTCTGCACACATGTGTACATGCACATGCTTGTAGGTGATCACAGAGCTGTGTATTAATGTTTCACCAGCCGTCTCAACACAAACACACCAGGAATCGATTTTCACAAATAAAGTCATTAGAGCGGCTTAGACTCTGCCGCACTATCTCTGGTACATTCTTGGTGTTGTGAACTCGCCTTGCAGAAACAAATGAGGGAAAGATGAGAAAGAGAGAGGATGCTCAAGTTTTCTCTTCTCCTCATAGTGCTTAACCAGGCAGGACAATGAGTTACAGTTAAATATGGCTTTTTTGGGGGGCTGTGGTGTCGCTTTTTTGCTCTTTGTTTCTGGTTCCAGCTACTGCTGAGATGGTCCACCCAGGATATGACAGAACTCCGCTGTATGAAATTCCTGTTTTGTTTTTTTCTTTTTTCTTTTTTTTAAAAAAGGCTCTTCAAATTCCTGGCTGGCCCCTTGCATTGTTCTGTCGTTCCCTTTGATGCATCGCCGCTGCCATGTTATGGCCAAAGAGAGGGAGAGGGAGATAGAGACAGAGGGAGCGAGGGACAGGAGCAGAGGATGAGAGGGAGGGGAAAGGGAGGGGACGGCCGCCGTCTTCGGTTTCCAGAGCTCTCCCTCGGGGAAAGGATGTGCTGAATCAGGGCTTTGTCCGCCGGCACAATCGCGGCCCAGCGAGGGCACAAGGGCGCTCTGTGTGATAGTCAATAGACAGTGCATCTCGCTCACTCCCAACTTGCTCCATCAAACCTCCCCAAACCATATCCTCCATGCTGACACCTCCCTTTACATTTACCTGCAGCTCACCTGTAAACAGAAAACTCACCCCAAAATAGATGACCTCCAACTTGTCTGAAACCTTTTGTCTCTGTACCTCAGGAGACACTCCACCTGGTTCTATATCTAGTCCATATCATTAGCAGACAGCCTCACCTGTTTGTAGCCCACACCCCATTAGCTGTCTGATGTTAATAAGGAACAAAACAAAAGGTTAAAGTCCACAATCTCACTGGGCTGCTGTTGAGCGGATGAGAAGGAGGGCTTGATTATCCAGCTGAAAGTATCCTCTGTGTGCATAAATGTGTGTGTATATGCACATTAATACTAATGGTCAAGCATGTCCTCTCAGTATGAACAGAGATAGTATGTGTGTACAGTTTGTCGGGTCACCATTAGTTGACCATTAGGTTTTGTGTTTGCTCTGCTTACATTTGAGACAACTGGCGTCATGCTAACAGATTTGGGGCGGGGTCTAACGTGTAATTGCATTTGTTTAAGATTGTGGGAAGAGGTGAGGGCCGTGTCACACATGGCATTCTGGGATAGCGAAGTAGGTGAAACGGCAGACTCAGGCGTCTGCTCGCTGCAGAAGCATTTACAGTTTACAGTATCTAGCGGTATATTTGCCTGCCTCAGCAGCTCCTGGTGTCCTGCTATCAGTCTGGGCTAAATGGGGCCTGACCGAATCCTTTCATGTCTCAGCGTCAGACCCAGCACGATGTGCCTCTCACTCACTGCCATAAACACACACCAACTATCCTGCCGTTATTTACCACTGCGCCAATGCACACACACACACATTTACACGACACGCATAACACGCTGGATTATTACAGGGGCCTGAGAGATGACGCCGATGACAGATGACTGAGAGAAACAGCATCTAAAAAAAGGAAGGAAATCGTCCCCTCATTATTCCCTCGTCTCACAGGCAGCCAGTTGGTCATTTCCATGGCAGAGAGAGAGAGAGACAGAGAGAGAGCGAATATGTCAGTTCTTGGCATCTATGATGACTGACTGCTGTGCCACTGGAGCGCTAATAACAATAAAGAGGGCACCAAGCCACACTATTTTTACATCTCTGCCTCCTCTCTACAGCCTGGGGGGGAATACATGCATAGAGACATACACACAGACACACACATGCACACTCACACTTACTCACAGGGGAGAGGCTCTAATTAGCGGCAGAAAGGAATACAATGAGTGAGTTATTAAGACACAGGGGCGGATCGCAGCCAACCTTTGCCCCCTGTCGGAGCACAGGTCACATGATAAGAGAAGGATATCCGCCAGACGACGGCGCCAAGCGGCCTGTGCCCACTGAGGAGATGAAATAGGCTCAATCTCTTCGGCCATTGAGGGCAGGCCATGGTGCACTGATTGTTTTTTTTTTTCTCTGTCTCTCTTTTTTCTTGAAGATCCATCGTTGCGGGAGGACAAACTCCACCTTTAGCAACAATCGTCATGCAACTCAGTGTATATTTACTGTAAGTTTACGTTAAGAAATAGATTAGACTTATCAGGCTCATTAGATTAGAACACCAAAATTGCAATATATGCAAGGAAAAGGATATGTAAATGGCTATAAGACAGGTGTGTGTAAGAGCTAAACGTAGAGGCAGAAAGAATCTACAGTTAAAAAAAACATACTTTTTAAAAGTTATTACACTCACAGGATTTTACAACTTTGGCCTATCTACGCAGAATCCCAGATTACGTCCTGCTGTAGTTCAGCATGCATATAAACCAAGTTTACCTGCTTTAAACTGACTCCTCTGCAGCTCTCTTCACAGCTTGCTCCCCATTCCCACTCAGATCCTTGCTTCTCCTCTCTCCCTCTCCCCTCAATGGCTCCCACTACGCCTCTCAGAGTTTAACTCACCCGATGCACAGAAGCTGTACTGCAGGTTCACATACAAAACGTTGCGTTTAAGGTCAAGCACATTTATTTGTAGCATCTGAGAACAAGAAAGAGCAAAACCAAAGCCAAATTTGTTCCTCCACTTAGCAAAGCATTTTCCACTCCTTTCCCTCAGTCCAATGAGACACATAGGAACACTGGCTTTTATGATTTTTTATGATTTTTTTATGATCCTCTGGTTTGGCGAGCATACCCATTATGAAATGCAAAATAATAACTAATATTTTCCAAATGTAACATAAAGCTATGAAACTTGCCCAGCCGCCTCTGTTTTTTCCACATTCTTTACAAGTGTTTAAGTCTTGTGAATCTTACAGAGAGGCTGTTAAGGTCCTTTTCCCTCTTCTTGCTTGTCTCTTTATCATTGCCCATTCCTTACTTTTCTTTCCCTTCATTTCTGCATCATTGGTGGGCTAGTTGACTGAAGTTGCTGGTTATCTGTCTAACTTTGACCCAGATGGAAATGTCAGGCCTTTTTTTGGCTGCAACCAGGGACTCTCGGCAGTGGCCATCTTATGCCCCTGGCTTTCTAAATATACAGCTGGAGTGTGGAGAGGTTGCGGCTGTGCGTGTGTGTGCGTGCGTTTGTTTGTGTATCTCCTTCATGTGTATGTGAGTGTGTGAGCACAAGTGTCTATATGAGTCTGACTGAGAGAGAAAGAGAGAGAGAGAGAGAGAGAGGGACTATCAGGGCGCTGCCAACACAGGCATCATGATCCCTCTCATTTAGGGACCGCTAATTGGCAGTTAATTAGCAGAATTGACTCTGTTGTCAGATCCCAAGTGCCAGCCCCCCTACCAACACCCCCTACCCACTAAGTTCATTTGATCTGGCTGCTTTCTTGATGCTGTAATAATAATCCCATTTTATCTGTTTGGAGGGAGAGACACATTTGGAAAAAGCATATTTTCATTATTGGCAGAGTCAAATACAGCCGGCTCCCTGTTGTAGTGGGTTTTATTTTGTTTTTCATTTTGTTCCACAGTTGTTACAGATCCAAATATCTGTTCACAGGGCGAGTACTCACAGGGATAAGCCATGGGAGTCTTGAATAGCTGATGCTAATGCGCACGACTGTGTTTATGTGCTGCGTGTGAGCACATGAGCACATGCCACTGCTGAAGCGCCTGGTGTGACCAACAGGGCCCACTCCAAATTTACCGGGCACTGGGGGCACATTGGGTCATAGCATGGCATGGACACCCACCGTGGCCGTGTAGCAACCCAGTGCCCTCCGCTGTGTGGGTCTAGAATTATGAAAAACAGGTGGTGCTTTAATAAGATTGGCAGTGACGGGCGATCATGCACAAAAAAAATGAATGCTTTTTTACTTGTTTTCCCATTACAAGCTCAAGACGACTCTCCAAGGCTGTGGAATTCTCCCAGCAAAGACGGCATGCAAGGAGAACGAAGCCAGACGAGGCAAGATAGAGAGGCAAAGAGCTGAAAGAGGCATTACAGAGAAAGCATTAGAGAGAGATGGAGAGAGATGGGAGGAGGGAGGTCTTTGTACTTCTCTGCTCCTTTTGGCTCTTTTATTCCTCAACGGCTTGGTTTTATTGGTGGGTCGTTTAATAACAAGGGCTCTGCGTTTGAAATGAAGTCGAGCTGCGTTTGCGTGGGCGAGCCTCCTTTTTTTTTTATTTTAAGATGGTAATTTCTGTACTAGGGGTGAGAACTGGAGAGAGAACGAGATAGACAATACACCAGAGAGAGAGGAGAGAGGGAGAGCAAGAGGGTGAGAGTGTGGGAGAGTCAGAATTCAAGGAGAATACAAGGGAGGAAAGTAGGTTAATTTATTTCATTTGCGGGAGGAGAAAGAACTTAACAAGAAGGAAAAAAAGGTTGGTGATAGTGAGAAAGAAAGTGTAGGATGCTGTTTTCATGAACAAGCAGCTTAATGCACACGGGCAGCCACAGTAAGCCTGCCAGAATCTCCCTGTGCCTGAGGCCATCTGTGAGCAGAATAGCAATTTTATTACTTTGTCATTAAACCAATTTCACAGCAGTATTGTTTGTTAATGAGCAGCCGCAAACGAGCGGAGATGTCACGTACTAGAATAGCAGCAAGATTTGTGACCCCGGCTCTCCTGTACCTCATTCTTATTCTTCTGCTCTTTCTGCCGTCGTCTCCTTCCTTAACATCCTCACTGTCATCTTCGCTCTCCCTGTGCCATCCTCCCATCGTGCTCATCCCTCCCTGCCCTCCCCCTGTTATAAGGGTCCCGGGCTCATAAAAGGGGAAACTGCTGAAAGATAAAATGCAAAGTCTATACAGTCAAGTCTCTGTTTATGAGCTTCCATTTGCCTTTAGAGCTCATTGGGAGGAATGGTTTCTCCATGGGCTTTCAGGGCGTGCAGCTGGAAGGCTCGGGGATGTTGGCCTGTTATTTAGCTCTAAAGCCCAACATGGGTGCCAACGGCAAGTGCCAACAGAAGGCCTAGGCGTCTGAATAGGTGCACAAGTCCTTTGGATTGTGTGCAAGATGATGTCATGCACTTTTTGTGATTTTTCAAAGTTGTTTAGAGTACCAGTGTTTTTCACCGCTCCTTCTAGTGGCTTTGATTAGTGTTATAGTCGTGCATTTAAAGCAAAAAAATCTGACTTGTGGTCAGTCTGGTAGTTGTTTGGAATGGTCCGCTTTCTCAAAGGGAGCCATGTGCTTCAGCTGCTATATGTGGCTTTATAGCAAATCGCTCTGTTTATGTTTTTACTCTGGAGGTCAGTTGGCAGAGATTCTTGGTCTTTTTGTGGCTTAAGACTGAGAGAGGTGGCGAGACAGAGCGAGAAAGAGAGAGAGATTTAAACTGAGGCCCCAGAGGATCAGACAACCTGACAGAGTAGATTTGGAATAATTAGTTTTATCTGCTGAGGGAGATAGCCAGAGGAGCCGCACGTTAGCCACAGGGTGCTGCTGCGCGAATCTTGGTGGTGATGTGTTTCAGGCGGCTGAATGTTGTGTATGGGTTTAGGTGGATGGTGTATGTGTATGGAAGGAGGGGGCTTAAAAGGATAAAGGTGACCAGGTGTAACAGAATGGCCTTGAGGGTGTGTGTGTGTGTGTGTGTGTGTGTGTGTGTGTGTGTAAGGACAGGAGCTCCTTCTTTGGCTGAGCTCTTTAAACTCTGTGAACCTCTACAAGGTATTTTCTCTCTGTCCAGGCATGCTCGTTCTCTCGCTCTTTCTCCCTCTCTCTGTTTCTCTTTCCCTCCCTATTACACACTTTACATTCCCTTTATCCCTGTGTTTGGATATACAGTAACAGCATATAAATAACCATGCTCTGTTTTTTCTTTGTTTGTGCTGTGTCACAGTAAAAAAAAAAAGCCTCCTTTGACCTCCTCCCCTTCCTTTAAGACACAATATAAATGAGTGCTTTTGGATATCAAAGGGAGAGAATCACATCCCCAACAATGCTCCAATGTTTTATTCTTACCTGTTGTTGTGTGTATTTTCTAAAGCTGTGATTCATGGCCCCATGCCCTCTGTGGCTTTGAGGTGCAGGCCAATAAGCACATCATGGAAGACCCTATAAATCAATACAGCCTTTTGTTTGTTTAAGCCATGCTCTTCCCCAGTTCAGGCCTGTTATGGATGAGATATCAGTGGAGTCGGTGCCAAGCAGAAAATGGGAGGGAGAGACGGGAGGGAGTCATGGGGCCCTTTTTCACGAAAACAATCCAATCTTAATTGGAACGCAGCCCAAAAATCTTGGAGATATCGAACCCATTAATTTGCAATTTGGGAGAGGTGAGGAATAAACGACGCAAGCTCGCTTCCACGCCGCTTTTGTGCACACACTAGCACACTTGCACACTTTGATGAAGTTATCAGAGGTAGCTGTAGGAATTAGCCACTATTAGCCGACACTATTACATGCATAACAAGATGCAGGGAAACAGAGAGAGAGCTGGAGAGGGGAAAGGGGGAGAACAATGAGGAGTATATTACCCTAATCTAGGGTTTTTCTCTTCCCAGCCTTATGAATATTTATTCCTCCCATTACCTACGATGATGTTTCAATTGGGAGTCTCTGTGAGCATGTGCAGCAAGGAGGAATGTGTTTTCCCTAGTGAAGGTGGAGGGCGCCTGCCTGTAGCCCCCCCAAGACATATCTGCTTTATCATCTTCTTGTTAGACTGTATGGGAGACTTTCTTCATCTTTCTCACAGACATGAGGTGAAGAAATAGCAAGTCTCATAAATGATATATCTCCCATTTAAGAAGAAGTCACACTTTTTCGAAAATTACAGCAGATATTAACTTCTTAGAGATATTTTAACCTGTACTTACATTTTTAAGAATGGGGTCATCTGTATTTTAGGATTCTAAGCCTTTACAGGGAGAATCACTCATGACAGTTCACTCAAGGATCATATTCTGCAGTCTGTGCTCAAGTGAATGTGGCTTTTGTAAGACACAGAGATTGTTGTTTTTGTCTCAGGCTGTCACATATGAAGAAGGCCAGTCAAAGCTGCACACAGTCAGTGTTAGAGCTGATCTGAGAGGCAGAGGGCTCGCTTCAGGCCACCAGGCATATCAAGAGTCCCTGCGGTCCCCTCCACAGTGTCAGAGCCGCTTCTGCCAGCAGTCCCCTCCACAAACAACCGCTATTTATATCACAAGCCTGCTGCTGGGCTTTTTAGCCCTAAACTCTGACTCTGACTGTGTCTGCACATGTGCGCTTGTGCGCCTCTGTCCTCACTTATGTATGTCAAAGCGATTATGTGCAATTGAAACTCAGATTAATTATTCATCAGGGAAGTCGGAGGCAAGCTGACAACATTTGACCGATGACTCTCGTGGTCACTAATATGTGCTAGACGCAAACACACTTACACAGACACATCATGGAAACGTGCTTGGTGGAAACACTCACTCACACGCCAGAGAAACAATGATGAGAGGATGATGACATCCCAGTGGGAGGGAGAATCCCTCTCCAAACACACACACACACATACACACACACACACACAGAGTCCTGTGCTCCTGTAGTCTACAACGGCACCTAAACCCAGGCATTAGAGAATCTCGACAGTCTCTCCTTCAGGTTTAGATGTCACTTTTTTAATTGCTCAAACTGCTGTACATTTTCTCTGCCCTAAATTCATGGTTCATAGTGCAGCAGTGTGAGGATGAAAAAAAAAAGCAAGTGGCAAGAGTAGAGAGAGCATGTGCGTGTGTATATGTGTTTGGGGGCTGGGGTGATGAAATGGGGGCACCTTCCCTGCACAACCTCTCATTGGCTCCACTTTCCAACTTCTGCAAATGCATTTGAGATTCAGGAGCGCAAGTTCACATCTGCGAGTGTAAAGCATATGCATGCTCACAAGTGTACCCAAGCATGTATGTGCGTGCGTTGCGTAAGGACCAAACTGTTGAAGCCCCTCTTGGCAGGCCCCCTCTTCTTCTCTTTGAGCTGAACCCATTATAGTCTTATAAAGGAGGGAGAAGTAGAGACGTTTGATATGGAGCAAAGGAAATAGATTGGCCTTATTTCCTTCCTGGCTGCTGCAATGCAGACACTTGTGTTGCCTAGACGATTCAGGCAATTGACACTCAATTTTGTTTGAAATATCACGCCTCTATCATGTCATTATCAGCTTCCCCTGGTAATCCACAAAGCCGCCCTGTTTGATATCTGACAATAAGGGGGAGTCACAGAGTCGCGGAATCTCTCACTCGATTACCAGGCAGGGAGGGAAAAAAGGGTTGCCAATGAAAGGGGAGCAGAAGACGACAGAGCGAGAGACAAAGAGAGGGTGAAAGAAATAGAGATGGAAAGATAGTGCAGAGGGGGAGACAGAGAGGCTAAAAAAGTCACACATTTATATGATAGCAGTGAGAAGTGGATGGAAACGGAGATTATACTCGCCCTCCCCACAGAGACGCACAAAGGAGCCCAACAGGTCTGGCATTGTGGGAAAAAAAAGAAAAATCTGGGTAATAGGGGTGGCGGTCTTCACAACTGAGAAAAGGGGGCGATCTTGTAAGCACACCCACTCATCTCAGGGGGACTGATGGGTAGGCTGGAGTAATGATAGTGCTAGTTTCTTCCCATCTCTCCTCTGTGTGTGTGTGTGTGTGTGTGTGCGTGTGTGCGTGTGTGCGTGTGTGCGTGTGTGCGTGTGTGCGTGTGTGTGTGTGTG
>JAQLOL010000007.1:11157033-11174545 GCA_029783665.1 Naso thynnoides | reverse complement strand
AAAATATCCCAGATGAAGGAAGTTCTGCTGCTTTCTCTCTTGAGACTCATGCAGTGAAGACAAACAAACACATACAACAACAACAACAACAACAGTAATAATCATAATAACAATAATAATCATAATAATAATATACATAATAATAATAATATCAATAATTTGTGTATTAAGCACGCATTATTATTTGCAGCCTATATGTAGGCTACATCGAATTTCTCATTCATATTTTTTAAATAACGTGTTTATTCTACATTTTTTATTATTCTATAAAAATGGAAAAATAACGAATGAGCCCACATTTTTTTTCTTTAATAATAAATAAACGCCATTTTTTTTATTGCATTAAATTAGATTACAGAAGAAAGAAGTTGTTGTTTTGTTTTAGAATAAACATCATTTCTCATCTCCATGTGTCCAAAAGTGAAAACGGATTTTTTTAAATCAAAATTTCGACATTTTAGTTCGGAGAATTATCACTTTAAATCTATTTACAACCAAAACTGAAGATTTTTATTAAAAAAAAGAAAAAAGAAAAGAAGAAGAAAGAAAGAAAGAAAGAAAGAAGGAAAATTCTACAATCTCTTTTTTTTGACAGAGACTAGGGTCGTTTCATTTTGCAGATGCACTCTACAGTCGTGATATTAACAGGGCAAAACAAACTAAGATGAAACGCTCATGATGCGTAAATTGCGTAACGAAATTTCCCTCTGGATTAGTCACTCAGCAAACTGCATCAAAGAATGTAAACGGGTCCACGAAACGTCTCCACACAACATCAGCGCTTCCTTTTTTGTCAGTGTGTCCGGTGTGGTTTGGCATTTTATCCGTCTTATGCACAAAACATCAACCACTGACGCTGCGAGGATTAAGACGCACATTTTAAAGCCGCCATCCTGCAGGTTCTCTGTGATAACTTCAGTGTGGGTGTTAATGTTTCTGTATAGGAGCATTTCCTCCACCAGCTACACAGCATGAGAGAGAGGCAGGAAAAAAAGAAAAGAAAAGAGCTAGCATGGCCCCTGTTAGCAGTCGGAAGCTGCAGTGATGAAAAGCAATAGCTGGTGTCAAGAACTTTTTTAGCACATCACTACAGCTGGTGGGAATAAATAGTAGCCAACTGAAGAGGAGCAGCGGCAGCAGGAGGAGGAGGAGGAGGAGGAGGAGGATGAGGGGCAAACTGTGACATAAAGCTATTTGGGTTTGTGACCAGAGGGAACCTGGGTTTTCATATCTCCTCTACACAATAAAAGCCCTGTGCGACTGCCTCACAAGTCCAACTTTGTTTCCCAACAAGGAGTGTAAACTGTTGTCAATATTCAGATAGCCTTCATCTGCCAATAATGACAGGCAGCCGGCGTCCTATCTTATCTGCGGGCCAGGTAGCGCCGTACCTGGGGGGAATAACTGCTGCGATAAAGAGTGTCTGGGCCAATAGAAAGGCTCTTGTCTGTCTGTGAGGAGTTAATGGAGAACGCCACTGGAGACAGGAAGTCCTCAGAAAGTGAAAAGCACTTTATTGCACACCTGAATGGCCCGGCATAGGGTTTCTCTCAAACCCAATGGGAAAACCACATTACAGGTCCTTACACAGGGTCATTACAACAGGGCAATGGAGTTCAAGTGATCCATTGCATTTGAATGACAACATCACATCGCTCTATTCATTCTTCCCTCTTGTGTGACCTGCCGATGATCCCTGTGGGACTGGGATGTTGTCAGTGGAGCGATGTGCTGGAGTTACAGTAGAGAGCGAGCAAATATTCGCCTCATTCAAGTTCCTCTCAAAGTGCGTGTGAAACGTTCACCGTGGCGCCCGTGTTGCCTCATCTGCTTGTCCTCCCCCAACTCTTGCTTTCTCTCAGCAACAGGTTCGCGGACCCATAACCCACAGTACATGGCAACATGACATCATCAAGCCTCTAAAAATTACTGCAACATCGATCCCTCGCAGCCTGACCTCCCATAAGTCAAATATAGACGATGTGGGACATGTGTTTGGATGGAAGTATATATTTACCTGTCACCAGGAACTCAAGGACATGGCAGCACTGAGGTTGTATCCAACCCAAGAGTGGAGTGTTTTGGGGTGAAAATGAGTTGTAAAAGTGATAAATGGCCCACATTTCTCTAGGTGAGGAGCATTGGAGCTGGCACTGTGCTTTCAGCCAAACACTTAATTGCTCAGCAAACCGAAGGCCCAACAAAATACTCATAAAGCATCACACACACACGTACACATGCACACACACACACATACACACACAAAATAAAGTTAAGTCCAGTCAGCCTCTCTCCTCTCTGATCTTCCTTTTCTTCACTCCTCGACCTAAACAGCTGCTCCCATCCTTGCCCTCCACAGTTTTCCAGCACAAAAATATTATGTTTCCAGTGGCAACAATTCAATAAAATAACCAATCACATCTGCTCTTTCGAATATTTCCAAAATTAAGCCGAGTCTGTGCATAATGGAGGAGTCGTCTCATCTGCGCGGAAGGATTTCATGCCAGGATTTATTGTGGTGTGATAAATGATTAGAAAGCCTGTTTTGACAAATGCTGGGGTACTTTTGAGTGAGCGCGGGTGTGCAGGGCCAGATCCGCTGTTATCAAGAGGATTAGTGGCTCTGATTATGCCCTAGATTCAAACTTTACTCTCAGCACCAATCAAAACCGGCACTCAGTGCATCCCGTAATAGCAACCCTCGTCTCCATGGTCACTGCCGCCCATGCACAGTAGCCCCACCTCCTTGTAAGTACACTTATTTCATAATAACAAGCTCGCGATGCTCTCATCAGGCTATCGTGCTCACAAATAGATGACAGAGGAGAGGGGGAGCCAGGGTTTGTTTTGGCTGAATCCGATTTTGTCTCCAGCTTCATGCAGCTAACCTCCCCCCAATCACACTACCTCCACAGTCATATTTTCCTACCACACGGCATTAATCTTTGAGAATGTCATCAGTGCTCATGGGCCTACCGCTGCTGTTTATTCCTCCTCACCCCTGCCTGCCCACATGCTGGCCCTGCTACCTGTACCTGTGGACGTTACTGGGCCTCCTCCGGACCCCGACTGGGAACAGGAGATGACACAGTTTCTGGGTCACCTCTGTCACAGTCCAAATGCCCCTCAGGGGAGCTGACCTTTTCCGGTGGCCGATGCTAGAGCAGGCAGCCCCTATGCACGGCTGTCACCCCTGTGGTTCCAACCACAAATGCACGCTCCCTCCACTTCCATGGCAGACCTTTTTATTCCCCCTCCTGCAAACGCCCCACGCTCCTCTGCCGCATTCACCTCCTCCTTTTTATTTATGACAATACATGTTAAAACAATGGGGACGAATCAAAGCTGACAAGCAAAATAAAGCCGCCGTAAAATATGGCTGATGTATGACATCTTAGCTAAACTCAGGAGCGTCCACAACCACTGACACATGGTGTATCAGGTCTCGCTGGAAGGAACTCCAAATATGCTTCCTGGATCTATTTGGAGGCGTCGGTTACACGGCGAGCGCCACTTACTAAATAGGGGCTTGGCTCTAAATGGAATACCTCAATTAGTAAGAAGCCCAGTCAACACCTTTCTCTTTAACATTGTACACCATCTAGACTGAAAGGCTGCTCCTTTTAACAAAAAGAGACTGGAGTTGCTCATTTAAAGCTGTCAAAAATGGAATATTTCAATGGCCAGGCCCTGGGTGCATGTGATCCCATGTCACACCAGTGTCAGGAGTCGTTTTCGCAGGATGTTCAGAGCTCGGAATTTTTTTTGCTTGTTTTTGAAGCTCTCGGCCGTGTCTCTGCTTGTCTCGCACCACCAGTGATTCATACATCACTAAACTAAACTAGCCCCCCCACACCCCCACCCCCCACCCCTCTGTGTGGATTAATGTGTCATAGTTGTTTAGTTTCCCTCAAACATACCGTCTGCCCTCCATCCTGTCAATCAAACATCCACTGCTTTGCCATTTAAAATCCCCCAGACCATTTTTCTCATGATCCATTGTTGTTTTTAAATAACAGCCGTCTGATTAGCAGGCAGAGCTTCCTAAAAATAAAAATGAAATCTCTTTGTATCTGCTTCAGCTCAGGGCAGAGAGGCTGCTGTTTTCCCAGTGCTGCTATTCAAGCCCTCTAAAAAAAAAATAAAAAAATAAAAAAATCCTTTTTTAATTTCAAACTGGCTGCTCTGACTCTTCCAGAAGAAGTTTTATTTATTTCCACCCTGTGATGTCTTGCTGGCTGAGGGAGCCTGAGAGGATCCCAACTAAAAGCACTATGCTGCCTGGGGCAGAAACAGGCCAGAGCTCTCTTCACATAAATAACACAGGAGCGTGGAGGAAGTCCGTTTGGTGGTCTGCTGGAGGGATAGAACCTACCCATCAGTCTGTCTCTGGTTCTGTCCTTCTTTCTCATTCTCGGCGTCTCAGCGGTCTATCGAGCAGCTTGGCTGAAGAGGCATAAAACAGCAGGATCTGGAAGAGATTGGGCCAAGATGTACATCTGAGTGGATAGAGGACTTCCAATAGCCTGTGGGCCCTGGCCAGACAGAGTGGATGCTGTGAACTGCATCAAACTAATCTGACACATGGGAGTCACAGATTTTAGGATTGTAACTGATATTACAATACAGAATTAAATGTGTGACTGAATCGTTTTGTAGTTCCTTGGCAATTGTGCAGCAGGGAAAATAATTAATGATGCGCTTTCAATTTTTTCACCTTCACACAAAATTGATCATCAGTAAGCCTTTTGTATATATTACAGTTCTTTGATGAAAAAATATTGTGTGTTGACTCTCACATTTGTTGGATGCCTCTTTAGGATCAAATTTCTCCACAACAGTGGTGTTCCTGGCCCCAGGAAACGACCTCTACAAACTGGCCTTATTTGGAGAACACTCGAGTGCCCCATTGTTGTGACAAGAACAATGAACCTAAAAAGAGGTGAGAGACAAGGGCAAGGAAAACACAAAATAAAGATGTCTGGCACTTAAATATCGTCAGATGGAAGTTTTTTTGTCTATATTTGCACTCGCATCATGGAAATATCGTCAGCTGACGCCGGTGTCAGCCCTCGCCTTTGAAGTTGATTTAAAAAAGCTGTATTTAGTTTGCATTGTGTGCAGAACCTAATTTATAGGAGTTGACCCTGGCTCCTCTTTTGTGCGACAGCCATCTTGGAAAACAATGACAGGAAGGCTTGAAACTTGAGAGGAACTGAATCTGCTGTTTTCCATTTTTTTTTCTGTTCTTATTCAACAGAGAATTTTCCCTCCCTGAGTAAAATAGCTCTGTTTTTGTGTCCAACAGGAGTCATAAACTGATGTCTAAGCATTCCATGGCCAGGCAATAGGGCTGAGTTTAACTGGACACATGGGGACAGTTGTTTTGTACCACATGGAGCAGGGGGGCCGGACAGAGGAAGCCATGGCCGCCTGGTGACCTCGCGGTGACCCACTGGCCTCCTCATGGAGGGATCAAGGCCTAGATGGGAGCCGGCTGAGGGTTAGAGGTTTAAGGGTAACAAATCAAGCAACACTTTAGTGGTATTTAACCCCCACATACCATATCTCTCTAACTGTGTGAGTGGCGCATAACCGTAGAACAAACATAGAAATGCTTATTTTGAGTCTATATGGGGACGCTCTCTTCAGTAATAGAACTGGAAGTGGTTGTGAATGTGGTGAAGACAAAGAGAACTTAGTTTTATTCATACTATGTGTCTGTGGCTTTCATTTGAGGTCTGCTTTGATTCATCTCTCTGCAAGATATCAGGCAAGTGCTGATGGTCTGCTATGAAGCCTCATCACAAAAAAAAATCTGATATTAGGACACAAATTCTCTTCTTTACTCACTTTCAATACCGCAGCAGTTTGAAGGCACAACACACGTGTAAAAATGATTCCCCTCGTATTATAAGATGCCCTCGCTGAGGTGGTGGAGGGTTCGTCACCCTTTCACTTTCTTTCCTCTTATCGTTTTTTGCGCCATAAAGAGGAGGACACGACAGGGACCCCCTATAGGCAGCGCATATCTGCCCCGAAAAGCATCACTCAACTTTATGTTCACTTCTGGTTCCTCGAGCCAGGCTGTGTTTCTTCCATCGCCGTCTGCTCATAAAAGGTACTGGGGCTGTAAAGATGTGCAACACACAACTGCTGGATAGTTACACACTATTACATGGAAATGAGGAGTGCATACATAGCTTTAGGCACTAAAGAAGTATATAATATAAAGTCTAAGTTGTCACTATTCATAACAAAAACATATTCAGGATAATTTATCAAAACATATTTATTTACATGAAACACATATGAAACTGCACTTTTACAAAACATTTTCTTTTAAATTATCACAGCATTAAATGTGGGACAGAACATGACAAGGACTGAATTATTATATATATTACTTGTAAACCTAATAACTGGGCATCCTATTTAACTGTGACCTCAGTTCTTTGGCTCGACAGATTTCTTGTGTAGTGAGCGCTGTAACTTCAGGTTACCTGGCTAGATTAGTTGATAGACTAAAAAGAAATTGTCAAAATATGGTTAATTTACTGATTATTTTGCACAAAATGCAAAAAAAATGTTTGACAAGCTCTGCATATATGATGGTTTAATTCTTTTCTGTTTTATATCTTTGGGTTTTGAATTTGTTGGTTGGGATATTGTGACTGACATTTTTTTTTCTGGGGTGGGGGTGTCCTATGATTTGTGACTAAATGATTCACCAATCAATCAGAAAAAAAAATCTGTAAAACAAGGATTATTAATCATACGTTTACTCTACACATTGCCATCTAGCCATTGCTAAAAAAACCCCCCAAAAACCCCAAACAAACAAACAAAGCAAAACAAAACAAAAAAAACACCTGTTGTGTGGTGTCACCCAGCTGGCAGACAATTGAGGTTAGTGGAAGAGGAAAAACCAAGCCAAAATGTGAAGATGTACAGTTAATAAGCTAATTCACACCAAAAAAGCAGATACTAAGTGTTTTCAATAGGTCTGTGATGAAATCAATTTGCGATGTTAACTGTCAGAGAAGTTAAAAAAATAAAAAAGTTCCCCAACAGACTTTATAATACAATGAGAAAAAGGTCACAGTGAGACCAGCTTTAATCAGAAATGATCCTGTTTACCCCCATGGGGAGTGACTGAGAGGGCACCGAGTGACGCAGGTGAGAGTCAGGCGTCCACCCAGCCCCTGGACCGCACCTCTCTTATCTGCCGATGGAGCAGAGGAGGAAGGAGTGACAAAGGCCAGGGCTTTGGGTGTGATAAGGAAGGGCCATGTGTCCCGCTTTGGCCCTGGCTCTCACCCTGGCCGTCGGTTGCGAGAGGCCATCCAGGGGCCGGGAGCCGAACACAACCAGGAAAGCCTCCGAGACGGTGTTCTCACACGCAGGTATGAATCTGCCCCCATGCTGTCAGATATAGAGAATGCTGGTGTGTATTTACATGTGGTAGCTTTGGGGCAGTAAAAGAGAGGGAGGGAGGAAGAAAAGCAAGAGACGGAGACAGAAGGTCAGGTGGAGTTCAGGGCAGAAGTCTTACACTGCAGGAAAGCCAAATTGCTTCCGGATCTACGTATCCACCCTTGTTCCTACCCTTCCCACCTCCTCATCTTCCGCTCTCCTTCCTTCCATTCATCCTTCCATCTTTAGTTTTTTGTTTTTTTCGGCTCCACTTTTTGTCTTCGTTCTGGCTCTTGTAGCAGTCAGTCCTGCTGGGCTACATGGCACAAGGTGACAATGTCTGTAGGGAAGCAGTCTTTGAGCAGGATACCTCTGTCTCTCTGGCAGTCCAGCTCTCCTATGAAACCGTACCAGTAGATCACAAGGCCTGGACCAAACCTGCGGTGCGAAACAAAAGAAACAAAGCCAGTCTTTTGTTAGCACATCACTGCTGTCATCAAAGAGAGTTGTGAAGTAGCTATGAATGAGTTATACCTTCTAAATCCATATCTGCAGAATGCTTACGGCTATTGACTTTGGATTCTGAAGGCATTACAAAAAAGCAGGAATAAGCAAGTGAAGAGAAAGAGAGATGGGACAGTAGTGAGATGAATCTATGAGCGATAAGGTCGCTTAGGTATTTTGCTTTGATCACTATCCAGGAAACTTGTGTTGAATCAAACAAAAAAAGCCGCCAGGAAGATTAAGATCTCTGACAGAGTGATACACACTCGATCACATTACAATGGCACTGAAATAACAATAATTTGTTCAATAACAAAGCTCTACACCATGGCTTCCGTATCCTGTCATTGGAGGCCTTTGGCACATAGCAGAGCACAGAGAGTTCAACGCAGCGTCTGGGACTCAAACACACTACATCTGGTGGTTAATGTTAGCCAATCCAACCGCGTCCAGCTGTTTCATTCACATTCACATTGAAAACCAGAGAAACTCTGCCTTAGTTGGAGAGCAGTGCTGTAACTGAAAGCAATAAATAATGACTCGCTGTCAAGGTCAGCATTTAAACATAAGGTGTTTTTCCCCCTCACTCATCCTTTGTTCTCTTCCCTCTCATCATTTTGTTGCTATTTTGCCTTAGCTAGTGTACACCTGCAGGTCTGCTGAAAGGTGCAAAAACAATTAAAATAGAGTTCCTCACCAAGAATGTGCAAAGTTACTTCACTACCTCTCCTTAGAAAGGAAATAAATCATCTTTTAAGCTATTTATTACACCCCAAAGAGCCACCGGTGGCCCCTCTCTGCCTCATATAGATCATACCTATTCTTTGAACATTAGCTGCCATGCATAAAGACATGTCACAGCTGAACTCTGAAAGGAGGGCACTTCAACCCCCACATCCAAGAGCAGATTCAGGGGGCTGACAGTGCTGAGGTCCCAGACACTCTATCCTCAGACAGTTAACAATGTTGCGGGGCCTCTGGAGAGCGAGACAGGAAGCAAGCCAAAAGGGCCACGGAGAGCGACAGAAGTTCAGCAGAAAGGTAAAAGGCATAAAACTTTGAACCTGTGATCAATCTTTTCACATTAAAACATGGACTCAAATGCCCTGTGGTGCTATTTTAAAGATATTAATGGGAATCTTTAGTCTTTGGTATGGTTGTAATTTATGAGCTTATTATAAATACGTCGATGGTTGACCTTACAAATTCAATGAGCAATTTTAACCACACGAAATATAAATGCGAGTTCAGCGCTATATGTTTATTAAACTGTGTTCACTTGGCCTTGAGGAGATGCATTTCGCATGGCTCAACAACAAGGAATGACTGGGACAAGTGAAAAGCCATGTCGAACCAGTAAACCTAGAGTCTCGTTGCCCAATGTGGCGAGTGGTAAAAAGGAATGGGAATAGCTCAGAGGTAAGCCATCTTTCTACCATCTCATTTGTAAAGAGAGTTGCACATGTGCAACTGATCACAGCACAGAAAATGGCCGCAGGTACAGACGTTTATGAGCTAAGGCATAAACGAACATTTTAATTATCCTGGAAACAGAAGTTTAGTTGGGTGGCCTTAGAGGATGTCGGTGAAACTCCAACAGTGAACTGTGTAGTTGGCCACAATTTTAGGAGCATGGTGGATAAAACAGAGTCAATTTTTTAAAGCTCAGGCAACTTTCCGAAAAACCATAGACTGCCATTGGAAGAGCTGACAGCTTCTCACTTGCATGGCAGCTAAGCGGGCTGCCGACAATTCCTTCACCAGAGCCTTGCTGTTGCTTTTCATTGCTCAAATTTATTTGCTTAAGTAAAAAAAATAGAAGGCATTTGAATGACACAATAAATCTGATAATTTACCTTAGTCTCCCTTATTATGTGTATAGGATAAAGTAAAAAGTGACAATGGGCAGACAGATTTCTGACCCACTGACCCGACTGGGCAAGAGAAAAACAAAAACAAAACATTACCGTTGATTCTGGATTTTCTATATACAGTACCTGTATGGAGTCAGATACATGCAAGAAATATGTGACTGTACACTCCTTTCTCCAAGAGGCCCTTGCAGCAGTTCATGCTTCTGCACCCCATCCCCACATTCTACATTTTAAAGTGTGTGATTTACGGTGCTGTATCTATGAGCAAACAGGCCAAAGCTAACAGCCCTGGAGAAAGCCCACAGATGCACACGGAAAGTTCACCACAGTGTCACACACATAGCTCAGCCTCTCAGCGCCGCACAAAGCAAAAGCCCCCAAACTCTCATCGTATCCATGGTCCACCGCTGCACATGGTTGCCAACTCTTAATATGGAAATGTTATGGAAACAAAACCTAAACATTTACATTAGATGACTTTGGAAAAGGGGTTATGCTCGTCTTTTTATTCGGCCGCTGTGCTGTATGTATTTCCTGTGCTCTGGATGGGGAGGTGAGGCTGGAAAGGGGAGAAAAAGGGAGACCGGTCTGCGCAGAGTGGAGAAAGGCA
Organism: Naso thynnoides; assembly: GCA_029783665.1. Lineage (NCBI taxonomy): Eukaryota > Metazoa > Chordata > Actinopteri > Acanthuriformes > Acanthuridae > Naso > Naso thynnoides. Next base: position 11,164,141 of record JAQLOL010000007.1, on the reverse strand, counting down.
ACCTTCCAAAAAGGTTAAAACTGTACATCAACAGATAAGGCAGCGGTGTACGATACATCATGTCCCGGCTCTGTCAGGGGAGGCCGAGCACAAATTGAAACAAGCAAAATTATAAACACAGGGGAGCCATGTCACCAAGGCCTTCCCATACCGTAAAGAAAATAAATGGACTTTGAATCCTACTCAGAATTAATACAAGTCAATACTACAGGGACCTTGAGGTAAAAACCTGAGACTGGGAATACAAATAATAACGTGGAGGGGAAAAGAACGGTCAGGGGGCCAAGAGTGAGCCTGATGGCTACAGAATGACACTCTTAATATCAAGTTCCTAGCAGCATCCTTTTACCATAGAGAGCACTTATAATTATATAGTATATGAAGCCATATATACAACTATACAGTCCCTCTGAGAAAGCAGTTGGAAGTTCAGTGGGAATTTGTAGGCAAATTACGCTTTATTATGTGGGTGGTTCATCTTAACCTGGCGTGTGCTTATTACACACACCACCTCTTAGTCAGTCAGCCGCCTTCCAATAAACACCTATGTAACGAGTTGGGAAAATTATTTGTGAAATGTAGCTAATTTCAGCAAAGGGGGGCTGCTTGACGAGCCTGGGCGTGGACCACGGCTGGCAGCCACGCTTTCGTTAGTGTTAATGAGCGGTGGTGGTCGCGTTTAACGCAGGTGCCAAGCAGCTCACTACAGCGGCTTAATGAGAGCAAAGCCACTCAGGAACAAAAACCCACGAATAGAGAAGAGGGTGTTATTAGTGCACAGACAAGTCAGTGCAGCACAGCCTCACATGAAGCTGAATTAAATTTCTTAAATGTAAGACCCATACATAACAACAAAGCAATAGTAAAAAAAAAAAAAAAAAAAAAAAAATGAAGGGCAGAAGCTTAAAAAACAAAACAAAACACAGACTGTACCTTTCAAAGAATGTGCAAACTTGCTGTCTTGAGTTTATTTATGCCCTCACATTTTCTGAGAAGTCTGAGGTTGATGAAGGTCAGACAGCCCTCCCTCGCAAAAAAAAAACAAAAAACAAAAAAAACAAAAAACACTTGCAGTTTAACATTTCCACCAAACAGAAAGATCAAGGCTAATTTGATCTGCCACATTCGGTGAGAAAAAGCTTTACTAAAACTGGGGGCCGAGCACTTCTGCCAAAACACATTACGCGACGTGATGGATTATCAATAAAATCAAGATGAATTTACGCTCGACTTTAAAACACCGTCACTTCAGTTCACGTACCGCGCAGACCCGTTTTAAACAAATGCTCCGGCAATGATTTAGACAGTGTAAGCCTCTACCTGAGGGTGAACTTTGTGTCTCTGAGGTCTCTCCACAAAGACCTCTTTGTTCTCAGCATCCATACATCAGGTCACAAGGTAGGCCCAGTGAAGCACTGCCAAACATTAGCTTTAGTCATTCTTTTCTCAGCTCCCTCCTACGTAGGTATAGAACCTGCTTAATGTCTTTTGAGACAGACAGCATTGAGCACTGACTGAGGTGAAAGGTATAGAGGAATAAAAGAAAGAGAAGAACTATGTAAATAACAAAAGACAAAGATAAAATGTGTGTATGGCCCTTTTTTTTCATGGTCAGTCCATGAAATAGGCAGCTGCTTACGTGAGTTTATTAAAGCTGGGATAGGCAGTTTATTTTTGGTGTCATTGGGCAAATATTCTATAATAACCTTTAGGCATATCGTAATTAAGGTAATCTGAAAGAACACTAGACTTCTGATCCTCTCCTTGGCTCTGTATTCGGGCTTTAGCAAATGAAGACACTTTTTAGCCAATCACGGCTCATTTCAGAGGGCGTGTGTTCCTATTGGCTATTCTACAAAGGTAGGTGCACCGTCACATGCTCTAAGCTAGCAGCAGTAGTAAAGCCTAAAACAATAGTGGACAACCCAGGAGGAAAAGTTGCTTTTCCAGCTTAGCAACAACTGCATAAAGGGCAAAGCAATCCAAACAACGGAAGACTGACGAATCAAGATCATCTAAAAGAGAGTGACAACAGACAAAGTAAAATGCAAGCCAGGTGAACGTCATGTTGGAGCTAAGGAGCAAAAACAGGTAGGGGAGGGGGCAGGAGATTTGCTTCCTTACGAGGCTAATACTAGAGCAAGCTTAATTTAAAAGATTATGTCTTCCCCAGCATTTAAGAATATATTGGTACCATCCATATATAGATGCATAATTAAAAAAACAAACAAACAAACATCCACAGAGTTTTTAGAGAGGCGCCAAAAAAAAAAAAAATTGCTTTTCTCTCAGAATATCATTGCGATTGTGAATTATTTATTTTATAAATTTTGTCGGGTCCAAAATAATAGTTTTGTTTACCTGTCTAAGTTGACCAAAGACTTGAGAGACAACATTGGTGCCATGTGGTATCTCTGTGTCGTCACTGAACAAGATTTTCTGTGGTGATGGTTTGATGTTGTCTATAGAACCTTTAGCAGGATCAACTGATGGTTGTGTGATATGTTTGTATGAGTGCAGTTTTCGAGGGAGTAGTGACCCAGAGCGTGCATGCTAGGTGATACGCCTGCTGATCACTGTACATCCAGCCTGTGTATTTTAATGGCCTCGCAGTGCCTGTGTGTAGCAAATCAACCAGCCTGATGATGAACGCGCCCTGATAACACGAGCTTCCGTGCACACAAATAGGATATTTAAAGCTTGTATCTGCTCTAAGGGGCGTCCACCAACAGGGCGGTAAATAATCCCCTGCTACAAACTGCACATCCACCTGTCCATACATAACAGGAGTTGAATAGCAGAGTTAACCTCCCACAGACGAGTTATTAACACAACAAGAGCTAAGAATAGAAAGCCTTCTTTTCTCTGTCTACCTCCCTCTTTGTCTTTGTTGGCAAGCAAAAGTTCCAATTCTGCTCAGGTATGCACCACACAAGGCGGCCATAGCACACATCGTATGTTAAATGAGTCACTCAAACCCGCACAAGCATTGCAATTAAGTCGGAATAAAGGGCAGTAAAAACGAAAACATCTTCCACCAGGTGTAATTTTCCCTGACATTTTTATGTATTCTGTTCATGCGGTATGGAAATGGAACATGATGCGGATGACGTTTGCCTTTGTTGCTGTTGGAGGTAGAGAGTTTTATGTGTATGCATACGTGTTTTGCACCGTTACTGTAGGTTAAACATGGAGGTGTGAAGGTGTGATGTGTGAAGATGAAAGGTGTGGGAGGTCAGTTTTGAGTCAAGTGTTGTAAGTTGCATGTTGCACTAGGAGATGATTTATGCCCACTGATGCAAGATACTTGAAGAGAGACTGGAGGATTCCAGTGCTTCATCTGGTAACCATAGCAACCACTCTGACCCAGCATACAAAAATTATTCAACGCCCAACATCATCTATCTTACCTCTTGTAAAATCACCATATAAGCTCACAAAAGTTATATTTTTAACAGAAGTCTAGCTGTCAAATCAGGTTTGGTAAAACCAAATACCCGCAGAATGGCGTCTACTCAGAAAAGAGTGTTTCTGGATCAATGCCGTGAACTCAGAGGAACCTTTAGGTCTGAATGAGGAAATTAACCTCTCTTGCTTTCTTTAAGGTCGTTTTAGGTGGTTTTGTTCTTAACATGGGCTGGTCAGTTTGCTTTTATCTGATGATGCAGTTGACTATTTTCAACACACATCTGTCAGTGTTCTTTTTGCTATTTGTTTATGAAGATGACAATTCACTTGTGGATAATTTTAACATACATTTGTCAATTTGCAATGGTTGGCGTATGCTGTTGACGATTTACTGACTTTTGTCTTTGTCTATGCGGTAGAATGCATTGGTTAATTTTATAATTGATGACCCAGCTTGCAAGCTCTGGTTGACTTCTCCTCCTCTGTCTTTCAGCCAATGAGGAATAGGCTTCAGATTAGGGAAAAGTTTTAAATAACAGACTGTCATTCCAATGCTGTATCACTCTGAAGTAGACGTGATGCTGTCAGAATGTGAGTGTATTCTGCAACAAATAAAGACTGTTTATGATGATCCTTATGCTCCAGTCATCTCCAAATTTAAAGAATGACTTTTCATGTCCGTATGACATGTTTTTCTTGGGGAGGTGAGTATTGGTGCTTTCATAAGACTTTAATATAGAAATTTAAGAAGTAAAAAAAAAGTAATTTTGATTTGATGACAAAGTTGGCATTTTGTTTCACTTTCATCTTGACTAAAATCATCAAATAAATGGCCCTAAAAACAAACAAACAACATAAAATTTAGTAATAAAATCTGATAGTCATGTCTAGCCTAGAATCATGACATAGAACATTACAGATGTGTCAACTTTGTGCAACAACAAAAAGAACACACATTTTGGTTGACATACTTAACTGTGATGATCTAGAAATTTAAATTCATCAGGCATTTTGATTATACCAATCAATCTTTGCTTTGCACACTAGTTATTTAAATTTTTCTAAATATATAACAGTACAAAATATTTAAACTTATTACTGCATCCATAACCTTTAACTCCCAACACTCTTTAGCTCCCCCAACATCACTGTACTGTGGGACTCTGCAGTCTTTATCTCCCACTTACAAATTATCACTTTCTCTGACCTCAGTGTCCAACATAACCTCCTATCACCTCAACAACCTTCTCACATTAACCAAAATCTTATCACCGAACACACAATCTGACAGACTACATATCAATCAACTGATTGATAACTTAACTAACACATGATAATGTGAATAAGCACATGAGCTTTTGAGCATCAGCCTTATTTTTACTTTGACAGCACAACAGTGGGATAGAGAAACCACCATCCAGCAAAGCCATTTGGTCCTGGTTAGGATCCGTTTGCACGATATCATGCTTCCCAAACATCCTTCATCCAAAGGGAGGGGTCTCAATCTGAATTTGGAACTCGTTAAGTCCCCTAACTGAGCATGTCGCCCACCACATTAGTAACACATATCTGAGGGACAAGTGTGTGTTGCGTGTGTAATGCGTGCTGGTTGCCTGTCAGATCTACAGCGTCACGGTCCAACGCGGTCTGACACACTCCGGTCTGCTTTGGATGTGGAGCAAAACCAAACAAGGTGTGGTGTGTCTTTGGCTTTTGTCTGTTTAGTGTTCAGAAGTTGCTTCCAACAGTATTGAGGAAATTTGACAAAACCACCAACCCATGACAGCTCTGCGATGACACAAGAACAATCAGTATTAAAGTTAAGTAGGAGTCGTGGAAAAACTTCAGACAAAAACTTTCAATGCATCATACTTTTTCTTGCATTATCACTTTGAAATCCAGCCTTTGTAAAACGAATGCTATAATAAGAACTCTGTGTCTGCGTTATTCTCTGGCTGTGTGAGGGTTAACATCCAAATGGTCAGAGCTCACCTGATCTTTTCTCAGATATCGACTCCCCATCCTCTATAATGACCCTCTACATCATGAAAATGGCTTGATCTCTTCAGTTATGACACACTGAGTGGGTATTCATTAGCACTTGATGCTGATATTATTAAATTCTATCACGGCAATGGCTTCAGATGGTGTCTTCTCTGCAAGCACTATGCTGAAATCCTGAGCAGGCAATAATTGCGTCTGTGGGTGTGTAAATGCATTTTAAATACATGCACTGCGCAGGACTGAGATGACCTTCATTGTATCTGATATGGGAGGTAAAAATAATATAAAAATGTCTCTGAGGCTTTTACTGTTTTCACATGAGGCTTATTAGTCGGCAAAGCCAAACACTGGCCACAGTGCTAATTTGGATATCTGTCCAGAGAGTCCCTCTGGCCTTTGATGAGTCCCCATGTCTGTAAGTTCTGCTTGGAGACAGGAAGCTCCCCGCAGTGGCAGGCGCGCAGGCTAGGGGGGTGGGAGCCTGTGCAGACAGAGAGGACCGCAGCGTCAGGGGGATACATGCTCCTTTAACCTGTTATTGTGAACTCCCAGCAGCCCTGGCCGATAATTGCCACCTGTCTCAGGGGAAACATAGTCAAAGGCAGGCAGAGGGACAGCCATTTTGTGTCTGTCGCTGCTCCTCACCCCGCGCAGCCCTGGTCCTACTCCTGCCCTTAACCCTGGCGGCTAATGTGTTTTCAATTTAGGATGATCCTCCACTACAGGCACGGCTCTAATCAACAACAGTTTGTACTGTAACCCTATCTTCCCCTGCAAGGGCAGCGTCAGCCTCACCGGGCGCCTGCGAACCTGGTGTATCCAGCAGAGCAACAGTGTTACGTGTGTGTATATATATGGATGATATCATGTTTACAAGTGAGGTCATAGGATGTGTGCCTGATACTTGGCTGTTAGTCTTCCACATCTCGTTATGCAGTTGAAACAAACATATAAATATCTAAACACACACGCAACAGCAGACTATTGCACAAGCAAGTTGCACACGATGCTGCAAGTCACTTTACAAACTAAACTTGTGCATTTTATTATGAAGGCCTGCAAAAACAATTAAAGTCAGAGCTCTGTTTTTAAAAAAATTGGCAACATCTCGCATTGATTAAGGCAGTAAAAATAAGAAAATATTCTGCTTGTGATGGCTGTTTTAGTTTTGCAACATTTTAACAAAGTCGCAACTGCACTGTGTGTATTTGTTAGTCACTTTTAATTTTTTCTTTATTTAGAAAAATCTTTTTTTTTTTTACTAAATCCCTGTTAGGTTTAGGGTTAGGGTTAGTATTATATATTAAATTCTGCTGCAACTTCAGTGAGGGCTGCATCAAAATTTAGGCATGGAAAGGCAGGTGTGAATGTTTGCTGTGGCGGGCCTCCTGGCCTCTGCATCCATGGGTAGAACCCTGTCCCAAAATTAGAGTGTGGCCTCTAATGTCTCCCTGGGAGAAAAAGAAGCCTGGCTTTCGTCCAAGTCAGCACCTTTGGAAGTGCAGTCGTGTTACCACCACTAAATCAACATGTCAGCGCCCTGCCCAGTGAACTTCTTCAACCAGACTCCATCGCTTACAGCTACCCCACACACCTAATGAATTGGTGTGATTGCTCATCTGTCTGCAACAATAAAAAAAAAAAAAAAAAAAAAAAAAACGGCAAAAGGGGGTTTGTGGGGAAGGAGAAAGAAAAA
>JAQLOL010000007.1:11135648-11156933 GCA_029783665.1 Naso thynnoides | reverse complement strand
CCTAATGAATTGGTGTGATTGCTCATCTGTCTGCAACAATATAAAAAAAAAAAAAAAAAAAAAAAAACGGCAAAAGGAGGTATGAGGAGAAGGAGAAAGAAATAAAGATATTTCTTTTTCAGCTGTTGCATGGAACACTGTCATTATGATGATGACACAGAAACCCTCTATTGGTCCTGTTATGTGAGTGGAAAGCTGCTGGGACAAAGAAGCCAAAGCCAGGTTGAGGTATCCTCACCACCAACCTTGGCCCCTCAGTCCAAAATGGAACTGTCCCAGTTGAGGGGGTGAGTTTGGACACGGATGCAGGAGAAGGGCCACAGAAAGCCGTGTGCTTACTCGGCAGTCTGTTTACATTCCTGAGGGTAATTTTAGCCCTTTGGGGGGAGAAGCGGGGGGGCAACATGTCGTTGGGGCTTGTCAGTGGTCGATGGGCCAGCCGGCGCAGTGGCGGCACCTGGACATGTGGGTGGTAAATAAAAACACACACAGTCATAGACCTCCAGCAAACAAATCACTGGAACTGGTATCTGTGCTTGGTCCTAATCAATTATTTAACAGCCTTAGAAACAGAGAGCTAAAAAAAAACAACAAGTAGCATCTTCTACACAATACCAATCGCTACCTTGTCTGTGACTGGACAACTTAGCAGAGACGCAAGCTAAAGAAGAGGCCTAGTCAGAGCAGTGAGGGTGCAGCCTTGCTAACAAGACCACCACAGAGCGCCATTAGCTTCAGAGAACACAGGATATCCCCAGTGTTTTCACTGATGATCTGGGGGTGCAAATCTAATTTCGTTGTCGTTTTTAAAAATTTGCTCTGCAAACAAAACAATAATCCCGCTCAAGAAATGCTTAGGGCTTCTGTGCGCGTGTTGGGAATTTGTCTTTTTATTACTTCCAGCAGTGTCTCTTCAGAGGGCAAGAAAGCAAAATAGTCCATGTGTGTTCGCGTTGCTCGTGTGTCAGTGCACGTGTATGAGAGAGAGAGAGAGAGAGAGAGAGAGAGAGAGAGAGAGAGAGAGAAAGAGGGGGAGAAAGAGAGAGAGACTCAGAGCTTATCGAAACTAATTAGGCGAGGGATCAGGATGGAAGTTAAATACTGGGCTACATGTAATGAAAGAAGCAGAGTGGGGGACATCTAGGGGTCAGGCCCACACCAAACAGTGGTCCTCAGGCAATCTGGTATTGATTTTCACTCGTTTGGGGATGAAGGTGGACGAGGGGGGAGGGAGCCACGGCGAGAGAGTGAGAGAGAGAAGGGGAGAGGCAGTAGAGCAGAGTCTAAGGGTCTTGTGAGTTGTCAACTTGACAGTTTAACCCCTTTTGGAGGAGGACAAACAAACAGAGGGATCTCCTGGGCTGACAGCGTTGATCTGTCATAGCGATGACACTGCAAAGCCCCACACAATGCCCACACGGGAGAGGAGAGTGAGGAGGAAAAGGAGGGAGGGTGGGGTGATACAGATATGCAGAGGCACATTCCTTAAGCCTAAGAAGATGGGACTGTGTCTGCTTAAGATCTGGGGAACCTGAACTATGCATACCTGGATCTTAGAAAAAAAATCAATAACTAGTCTAATACATTTCCACTGGAAGCTTTGAATTTTATGCCAAATGTGCAGGATCTTTCTAATTAACAGTGTTCTGCAACCGTAGAAGACAAAAGATGCTGAAAAATCGTCAACCAAAGGGGGTTTATTAGCTGAATTTTAGCGTGTTGCCTGGGCAAAAAGTTTGGCATCTCCGATAAAACAGCATTGGTGACCATCCACAACCACACAGTGACACAGATGTCAGCGCTCCCCTCTTGTCACTTAATCTGAAAAAGCCGTCACCCCCGAGCACCTTCCCTCTCATGTCCTTAAACACTTGAAGACCCCTTCCACTTTTACCCTAAGACTGCCTCATCGCTTTGTCACATCGCCAAAGGGGACTCCATTAGCCTGGCCATGCACAGAGCCCCTAACTCTCACTTATACTGAGCACACACACACAAAAACACAAACAGAGGGAGGTTGATACATGTAGCTAAGGCCGTCCACATCAAATTAGAGTGGCCCCTATTGTCCCTATTACGGCCTGGGAATGCTCTATCATGACGGATGCCACGGGGTCCCTCACTTGTCAGGAGTTGTCAGACAGACAGGGAGTCTGGATACACACAGCTGACAGGTAATCTTAATGTCTTCAATTAGCCCAATTAGGCCTGTCATAAACAATTCGATAAGTGCTCGACCAACACAAACAGATAAACGCACGCACAGGCGCACACAGACGTACACACTTGTATCGCAAGGTCTGCAGGGCATTAATGAGAAGGGTAATGGGTATATCAGCGAACGCTTGACTTGTCTTTTGTTTCAAGGAGGGGTGTGTCTCCATCCTTTGCTCTCAGCTGTGCACTGCTGGCTGCTACCTGGTCAGTTCAAATTGTACTATCTCCTTTCATTAGCGCATCGCCGGCTGAGAATCTGAAAGGCCGTGACAAAATTCATTTGAGACGAGTGGGAGCAGATTGCCTGAAGCAGGTGCTATAAGGGAGATAAAACAAAAGCAGCGCCTTTGAGACGCTTCTGTGTGTGCATGCATGTGTGTGTCTTCTATCCGTGTGTGCGCGCAAAGGGCTTTTTCCTGGTTTTCACATTCTGTTCTTTTCCTTGCTATGGTAAATGGATAATGACACAAAAGTGCTTTTGAAAAAAAAGAAAGAAAGAAAGAACAGGGACCAGAGAGGAATCGGCCCAGTGCACACTAGGAGTGTTTACAAAGCTGCGGTTAAATCTAAATATTGTCTCTAGCATGACTAAACAGGCCAACACCTTTCTGCGCAGAGGATGTGCGATAGCTGACATTGTTTGATTTGGTCTCTCCTTTAGAATATTTTATCACAGGGCAGCGGTGACACCCACACGACATGCCTGCTTTTGTCCTCTGACCATTTCTTTAAACCTATTTGTATTAACAATCAATTTCTGTTTCCTGAAGTACGCAGGACACGTTTCAGGAAGCGTGAAGCACAAGCTAATGTTTAAAACAAAAAAATTCCACAGTTTGCAAACACAAGGCCTGAGCAGAGTTAGCATCAATATTTGAACAAGAACTTCACAACAACAATGCCTTGATCGGCAGAGGCCGACATTATGCTACAACACTGACACTTTCAGTGCAGGGCTTATACACCAGTTGCCGGACATTTGGAGAAATGTTGTGTAAAGGTCAAGAAAAAATACAGAAAAACAATACAATTAGCACAGAGGAATGCAGTACAGACACATCTTTATTCCGTCCAACTGGGACCAGAGGGACAAACAAATTGATATCAGCAAGATCTGCAATGGACATCCATCTCTACTTCTGATCTTTACCTTGAGTGACGGTTGGAAACCAGAGGAGATGAGAATGAAGAAGGAGAGAAAAGAACAGCCAAGAAAAGAAAGACAGAAAGAACAATGGAAGAAGGTACCAAATGAAGAAAGCAAGAAGAACGAACAAGAACGTAAAGAAAAAAAGAAAGAAAGAAAGAAAGAAAGAAAGAAAGAAAGAAAAGCCGTCACCAGGAAGTTGTAATAGGAAATTGCTCTTGGCAACTATTTGTTCAAGCACCAGATTTTTTTCATCTTTATGCCAACCCAGCGAGCCCCCATTGGAAAACAGGGCAGGTCCCCCTAATGAGTAATCTATTTCAAAGCAGTCGTGTCTGGGCATGACAGTTTACTGAGAGGCTTGAAGAACTGGTAATTACCAGTGTTACGGGGCAATTAATGCATATTACACTGCGGCACTCATGGCGGTGACTGTCAGCTCCCCAATAAAAATGAGCACTCTTCAGCTAAAGGGTGACATTAATTGGGCCCTTAATGACTATGCAGAGGAACCAAGCCAAATAGGAACAAAACAGGGGACTCGCTCTGACTCCAGCAGAGGGCTGGAAATTGGACTAAAATGAGATTAATTGCTGTTTAGAAAAAAAAAAAGAAGGGGAAAAATGTGGTGAGGGGAAGGGGGGAAAGAGGTTGGAATTATAGGGTGCAGAGAGCAAGGACTGCTCATACAAATGACAATTCAATTAATTATTTTATACTGTATATTCTATACCTTAAAGAGCGCGGACAGGCCTCAGGCCCATTTCTAAGGCTTTGTCTTGATAATGTACTCATTGCATAAATAGCTACATGTACGTTTCCCAAAGCACCCACACCCACAGCGACATGGTACATATGCTCAGTATAATAAATACATCTAAAATCTTCATTTAAATAAAAAGAGGCATTTCCAGATTGCACAGAGAAGGCATATATGTGTGTATATATAGCTGGTATGAATGTAAAGGAGATGAGGTAAGTTTGGTCTTCCATAATACGCAACAGAGAAAAATCCTCCTAAGAAGCAAGTATGCAGAGTTTCTGAGTAACACACTTGCCTATGAAGCCTAAGGCCTTAAGTGTGTCTTTCCACTTAAAACAGCCCATAAAAAATATTAAGCAAAGCTTAAAAGTAAATCTGTCAAATTGCAGGCCTTCCACCCCCAGAAATGTTTGTTTAGAAGGAGATCAAGGATGCAGCAAAGACATGAAGTAATTCTGATTAATGTTGCTAAAGCTAGGCACATACTGAACACCACCTGAATATGCATACCCCAAATCAGAAAAATATCAGCATGCAAAACATGCCATCATTTGCATACATTTTTGATTTTGGATTTCCTTGCTATTTAAATATGCAGTTAGAAATAGTCCAGCACTGCCTCTTGCGCTGTCACGCTGCACACTCACGCTGTCATTGGTCCTGATAGAACTCTTCCGCTTCAAAGGGAGCTTTGCAATGGAGAGGAGAATGAGCAAATATTTGAATTGCAAAAACACATCATCTTGCGAGGGGAGAAAATTCAAGACAACTTTTTAGAGTTAAAGACACCCCCAACCCCCAGCAAGCTAACCCCTCTGCACACAGCACAAAAAAAGTCAACATATTCACAGTGTAAGCAGTCTCCTTGCTAATTTACCATATCCAAATTTGTGTAATGGGATATGACACATTTTAGAAGGGATTGCAGGAAAAAAAAAACTTTAATTTGAGTAGAGAACCATAAAATGTTTAAGCTGCCCCTGTATTTAACAGAAATCCACCACACAAATCCACGTTCTCAGACAACCTGACATGGATTTGATTACAGACTGAAGTGTAATTAGCTACTTAAGTTATCCTCCGGTAGGCTGGAGTGAGCAGCGCTACCACTGTAGCTACGTAGCTCTTTCAGCATAACTAAAAAGACATTTAGATTCTACGGGAATACCTTCACCCTCAGGATTCAGGACAGCCAGTTTACATTCACTTACATGTGATCACTCCGGGAAAAACTCTGACAGCTTCCAACTTTTGCAGAAGTTGGTGGAAAAAAAGTGCAATAAATAAGCCTCATGACAAATCAATAATATGACTCACTGCATTTTTGAAAGTTTGAGATCCCCATTTTGATGCCAGGATAAACAGAACATTTAAGCCAAAAGTTACAAGTCTAGTTTCGAAAGCCATGAACAACATTAACAGCAATAAATACCCATCTTCAGGCATCTGAAAAAATACCTCTGCAAAGGGGGAAAAACTGTGTTTATGATGGTAAAATTTATTTACCACAGGCTGAGAACTACCTTGAATTTTAGATGGGGGGAAAATGTGAGTGTCTAAAAAACACACTTAGAAAATGTCTGTTGCAAAACAAACTGGAGGGACAGGCAATCAACTACTGGTGGAAAAATATCAAGGCTACATTTTTTTTCATAAGCATGTCAAAGACCTAGATGTCTAACAAATAGTTTATGGACTCAATGCAATAATTAGAGGATCAAATTAGGTTTGCACCGCTACCGTAATTTCAAATTATATCTAAACATACTTCTCAACTAGGGCTGCATGATTTAGAAAAAAATTCTAATTGCATTCATTTATATTGCAATATTGCAATATTGCAATTGCGATGTGATTTGTGGTATTAAGGGGAATGTTTTCACATCATTTTTACACCATTATTCTCATTTTCATTGAAAAACATATTAAAATGATTATGGTGTGATTTTAGCACTGATATGTAACAGATAAATATGCTTTCCTAAGTCTAAAATATGATGTGTAGGCCTGCACAACTCTGCAGCCCCACAGTATCTGAATTGAAATGGTATTTTGACACACACATTTCTCCTTTAACACAGACTTGGTATTACAGAGAGCTCCTCAATACGCTGTCCACATCACACCTCTCACTGGTCCAACCCTCCTGTGGCCTCCGCTCTTTGTGGCTTGCCTACGTGTAGACAACTTGGAGACAGGTCTGAGCAGAAATCAAACTTGAATGATGGATAGCTTTACTGCACAATGACCTCTGTCACTGGGCTCTTGCCCTAAATCAATGTTGGTGATAAGGGCCCTGCGCCAGCGCTCACCTTGGTATGTTCACCAGCAGACCTTATCTATGGCAGGAGGAAGTGTGAGTAATAACTAAAGACAAGCCACGACAAAACCACTAACCCCACCTTGTCAAACATAATTTACAATGTATATCCCTCTGCCCCCCCTCTTTTGCTGGTATAACAGTAATTATGAGAACCGAAGAGCTTTGGGACTGTGTGTTTGGAAGATTAACCTGTTGTAGGATGGTGGGAGAGCTTTGCTCATACCTTTGGTCAAAAGGAAACCAAGAGATAGACCATAAACTACCACCTGACATACCCTACTTTCAATACACAGGCATGCTCACGGACATTTATTCATAAAAACGTGAATAAGATCCTTAAATTTCACTGTTGTCAGGTTTCAGAGATGCATGTAGGGAGAGGCTAGAGGTTAAAGTTGAGAGGGGGACTGACCAGGAGAAGAAGCAAAGTCTTTATGAAGATTACAGCATCGAGAACTTGAAGACCTTTCGGTAGTCTTTCATTTGAGTGTGTATGCGACAAAGTGTGTGCATGATAAAGACGGAGACACAGAGAGCGAACATGCTTCCAGGCAGCGGCATCAAAATGATGAGAGAGACCAAACATGACATCAAACGTCGCAATTAGCTGACCCCTTTCTCCTGGAGTCACGGTTTGAAAAGCTCTGCCTTTAAAACCCTGATTAAAATATGTTTGCTTTCTCATTCAAAATGACATTTGACAAGGTTAGTAATATTTCAACTAACTGCAAAAACATTCTTGTGGCCGTAATCGTTTTTTTCCCATCACTTTGCTGGGGCGCAGGTAACCTCGGAGAAAGTTTCCCATGAACTCGACGCTGCAGTTTGAAAACAAACCGGCTAAGCAAGGAAGAAAAAAAGCAGAGTGGTTCAAAGTTTCACTCAGGCGTGTTTCGTTTCACCCGGGCAACTGAAGCTGAAAGTTTTGTGATCATTATTCAGAAAATTTATCCTCTTTCTAATTCAAACCACAAAAAATATGTAGAACAGAGCCAGTAGTCTTTTCTGTATCCATGAGCTCCAATCCTTAACAGGGACTCAGGGGGGCTGAGGACTGTCAGCAGCCGTGGGGATAGAGTTCCTCAAACTGTTAAAACCCCTCATCACCAAATTAGGAGAGGTGCAGTCTGTAGTCCAATGGCCTCTCCGATGGAAAACCAATTTAAAAGGTAAAATAAGACGGAAGTTAATGGTGCGTGACATTATAAATATGTAATAATATTTTTTGCAGGGTACATTGAAGTCACATCTTTGTTTTAATACTGAATTTGAGCCCAAGTTTTTTTTTTTAAAACAAGGCCTTTAAAGAGTCAGAAAACTTAAATAAACAAAATGTAAATGGTGTCCGAGACGGTCTTTGTCAGTGTGCATTCCTGACAAAACAAGCTGAAGATAAGCGATGAAAAAAGGGAAGGGGATCAGAAGTGGTCAGGCCAAAACTCTGTCTAAAGTTAATAGTTTTCACATCCACTCCAGTTGTGGGAGAAGAGAATGTGACGTGTCGGGCCGGACAGTGAGCCAGCTCAGGCTTAGCTGCAGCTGTGCTCAAATTGAAGTGGCACTTTCTATCAGAGGCCTTTCGCCAGACGGCTCTATTCTGCCCTTTCACTTGTAACCTCTATGACACGCGGACGTCTCTTACAAAAAATAAGAGTGGTCATTTAAAAACACGCTGCCGTCATTGAAGAGACAGATTCGGGTTTTAAGATGGGGGAAGATTCATTTCGTGAACGTGCCAGCTGATAGAGATATCATTCAAAATGAGGAATAGATTTCTCTGACGTTTCGGTGGCGGCCGTACAAAGAGGGCGGCGAAGAGTCCCTAACTCGGCACAGAGTTTATATTTCACTTGTTCAGAGATGTATGCCTCCTTTATCTTACATTGTTCCAAAAGAGACGGATTGGATATCAACCATTCCAACTTCCCGTCTATGATGAAACGTTACATCGACAGCGAACAAAGTTGGAATTTGGATCATATCATTACCCTGTTAACTCCTTAAACCCTTGTCACAAAGGTTTGGTTTATGGTGCTCATTTAAAAAAATATAATACAGAAAAAAAAACATATTAGCATTATTAGCACAAGAGTGGAAAGATTATATTAGCAGTCGTATTGAGTGCACATTTATTCTAAGAAGTTTTAATAGGGTTCAGTGCCAAATGCTTTTTTTTTTCCCCTCTAATCATTTACAGACCCGACACAGCTTGCGGAGACAAATCTGTTGACCCGCTAGATCTCGTACATTAACCCCGAGAATTGATGAGCAAAATCAGAAGGTCAGCACTTGGACACAGGCTCCTCATGTGTCTTTGATTACACACTCCCTCTGAGGGATAGGCAGGCAGAGATGTTTAAGCTATCAGGCAATCAGACCGCCGCAAGACGTGAAACTCAAACCAGAGACGGGAGAGGGAGAGGGGCTGCCTGGGAACAAAGATGGGGGAAGAGGGTCCTGACGAAGCTTTTAAACAAATGCCAGGCCTGTGAGGAAAGACTCACATGTGCTTGTATCTCTTTCAGGGTTTCTGGCAACGACGCAATGAAGTGAATTAATACTGAAATATAAAGAAAAGTCCACAAAAACAAATACCTCTTCATCTGGTATGTAAATTAAATATTTATGGTACATCACTCAAGATGAGCACCATTAAGGTACAATCAGAGACAAGTCTTACATAGTGAAACAAACACTTTGAGCCATATATCAATGTTGCTCTGAGATGAATGAGGTCGGGAAGTGAATAAAAAAAATAAATTAAAAAAAAAAATCCTTACTTAACTGAACACAGAATGATGGGTGGAAATTCAGAACAGCACTGCTGCTTTTGATGTCATTTATTGTGGAACAGATGCAGGAGCTGATTGATGATGCAGTTTCTACAGATTTGTTCTTAATCTTTCTGTTATTCTCTAAAATGTCATCTTATTTACTGCATTGTCCAAAAAGAGTAGAAACTTGCCCTCTTGGTTTCAGCATATCAAAGGCTTTGTTAAAGGTATAAATCATCAAAAGCTTGTAATCAGAATCTGTCTGCAGTCCATACACACAGAGGTCAAACTGTGCACTCAATACTGAAATCTACTGTACCACACGGGTATGTACTGTAAAATTGTGTCTATCTTTTATATGGGGTTACATTTCTGCTGGTAATGTATTTGTTCCAGATTACAGCTGTTTATACAGAAATTCGTTCAGCATGTCTTGGGAATTAAAGACGAGGAAAAGATTTCAACGTACAGAAAGGATAAGGAAGAAGGTGGAATCACAGCTAAAGAAAGAAAATAAGCATGGGTGGTTAAAACAAAAAAACAAAAAAAACAAGGTTACGTGAGGGACAGTAGGCCTATAAAAAGAAGCCTCCTGTCTAGATTATCTATAAGGAACTACTTATCACAAGCCACCAGCTCCACACAGTGACTGATGGGCCTCTGCAGACCACGAGTACCAGCACATTATCTGGTACACACAGAGCTGCTCTTTAAACACAAAGGCAGAAATATGAAGCATTGTTTCCCTGGCTGTCATTTGGTAAAAAATATTCTATTTATTTTAGGTCTGAAATAAAAAGCGTGTTTACTGTTTTTGGGCACAGAAATACTCAAGACAATGCTGACCGACATATAAATTAGAACAGAGATAGATAAACTAAAGCATTAATTTGAAGCCTGTGAAAGAACCTTCGAAGCTCTTGTTTCAATTGAAGATCGCCTCCATTTTAAAATGCATTATCCTCGTGTTTATGTCCCCTAAAATATCCCCTGAAACCTCAACTTTACTGACTTGCATCCATGCAGAGTTAGTCACTACTGAAGTACGGTCACATTCCTCTACTGAAGGGAGAAATGTCACACTTAACTATTATCGGAGATTCAAAAGTAGTTCAGGAAAGCTAGATTTGGTATGTCAAAATTTTAAAAGCCAATTGCAGGCAAAGTTATAGAGATTAAGACTTTGCATTTGCACAATCATAAGACTGTGTCAGCTGCTGCCGGTTACACACTAACAAACAAAATAATTTAAAAAAAAAAAGGTAAACTTGTTAAAAAATGAAACATGTCCAACAAATAATGAGTGTACTTTAAAAACATGTCTAGAGAGAAACTTAAAGGCCACATAGGTTACATAAAACCCACACATTTTTCCCAAAATAGCTTTATCTATGAGATATCGTGTTCGTTTACATTCTTACCAAACTCAATAAATTTGACAAAAGTTACCTAAGAATGCGTGACAGTGGTATAAAAGAACATCTGTGTCAAAACCCTTCTTTATGCTAATATTTGAGCTAAGAAGGCAGCACTTGTAAGGAACTATTTTACCGGGCGTAATAACTTTTTGTCTCAACGGCTCCTGGCTCCCCCCTCTCTCTCTCACTCTCACTCAACACTTAACCAAATTAACACAGATGTTCTCTTTAGAAGGGGGAATTACCTATTGCTAGCAACTCTCATGTGTTCTGTAGCGTTTCTTTGTCCTGTTTTAACATGAATGACAATGAATGAGATTTAAAAATGCAGTCTGAGATCTTTTACAATATACACATGGTCGAATTTTAACAACAACACTTGTAGAAGGGGTGATCTCTACTAATGGTTTGAGTGAAAAATTGATTGGTATGGTCCTTCAAAATACTTTTACAAATTAGCACAAGTAACTTATTCAACACATAGAGCAATGCTGCTCTCAGTGAGACAAGTCAGCCCAACAAAACAAATAAACCTAAAAAAAAGAAATCGAGGGAATCTAAATCCCGCAAAAAAGCAGTTAAAAACTTGCCCTGTCATGAAATCACATGTCCAGAACTAAATTATGCTTTCCTCCTCCATACATCTGAACCATGCTAGAATAAAAGTCCTGTGTTTCTGTCCCAAATGCCATTTTTTCAAGCAATTTGTCGGAACCATAGAGGCTGACAGATGAACAAAAGACCAGAGTGTTTTCCTTCAATTGTGAATTTTGTTCAAGTAAAGAAAATGTTATTTTTTCAGTCTTTTTTTCAGTTGCATTCATTTACTTTGACAGGCCACAGGACTCACGGTCCAGCGCTCTCCTTAGGCCTTGGGAGGAACCAAGCGATGACTCCTGGCTTCCTTCATCCTCCTCTACAGAGAGGTTAAGACACAATTAAGCCCTTGAGCCAGGCGGTGTTAAGATGCTTTTGAAGAAGCTGTGGAAGTGCATGAAATAAAATACTTAAAAGGAAAAGAGACCAAAGGCTCTTAAATATTAAATATTTGTGTTGTAGCTTTATATCCGCTGAGCTTAAATAAGTGTGTGAACGTGGAGTGAATGTGTTTATAGAAATCCTCTTAAACTACTTTTAGTTTTCATGATAAATTCAGCGAAATACAAGCACACAACCTTCATATAACAGACATCCCTGTAATTCTCTCCTTATTTCTTGTTATCTTTCTGTAACTTCCTGTGAAGCTATCAGCAGCAATAGACACAATGAACACATATGCCTTTGTGTGATGCAAAAATCATACATAAATTGTGTCTATTTGTTTAGTGTCAACAAAAAGAATGCTTAAACAGCCATTCGGCCTATATCTGTTACGGTTCTACTCCTGAATGATCTGTCTTAACTATGGATTCATAGGCACCCGAAAAAAAGACTACTGCAGTACAGAAATTGGTGGCTTTGAGGTCGAAACACCCCAATAATCTCCCTGTTAAGGACTGGATTATACATTTCTTGATGTAATTTAATTGGAACATTGCCTTATCGGTGTCTGCAGCAGACAAATTTAAGGAACGAATCTAGTAACCATACATCAAGAAAGGTGATAGGCCAGTTCGTATTGGATGGTCCCGGTGTGTGGGGAAGGAATGAAAGAGGATTGTTTTTCATTTGTTTTTCTATTTTTTGTTTTATTTTTGTTTCTTTCCCCTGTTTTTGGTTTTGGCAACTACTGTTATCTGTGACATATTTGTTATTGTCATTGCATGTTGTCTGTTTTGCAATGAATCAATAATCAATAAAAAACAACTGATTGTGAAAAAGAGCCACTCTAAATCAGGGCCAGTGTTCTCTGTGCTTATCACAAACGCTGCTTGCTGACTTCCTCCTGGAATGAAGGAAAAGGAGGCAGCAAGATTGAGAAAATAAGGGTGGGGGGTGGGGTGGGGAGGGGTGGGGTGGCATGGGAGGGTTGTCTGTGAGTCTGATGACATACGTTGTGAAAGCTGACAAGAAATGTACGTTTATCTTTTAAAAAGTTCCATAGCAAAACAGGAATTCATGGAGTCGACATGCTTGCACCTCATTTTACTTGAGGCTTCCTTCTCCATCTCACAGTGTCACATGTGAGCAAAAAGACAGGAGGAGGGATATGTATCGCCAGGGCGCCGCTTTCTGTCCCACTCCTCATTTATACACACAGCGGCCGTGTCAAAGCTGCTCTCACACTCAATGGTAAATGACAAATTTGGATAATGCACACATACAAGCCCACAAAAATAAATAGGAGACATGGAGGCTTAACCAGAGCTAAATCCTGAGGCTGCTGGAGACCTGAGAGTGCGGATTACACCCCAGACGCCTTAAACAATGCACCCAAATGTGCATCCTTAAAAGCATGAAATCCTTGAAGCATCAGCGCCGACGTGTCATTTGCCATTAATATTCCAAGGTGCTTGTGCTTTGGGGGCCAGCATTGCACTTCTGTGTGCTGATGTGCCCTAAAACAAACACTCGCAAGGCCCTAAAGGAACCACCATTGTGGATAGCTATTTTTCTAGCTGTGGAATATTCTACGAGAGGATGTCATAACAAAGGAAACAATAAAAGAGGCCACGTTCCTGCACTGCATGGGGTATCCATAACTATAAATAGGAGGAAGGCAATGTCAGAGGCGCCTTTGCTTTATCGGTGAAACTGATATTTGTGAAGAAAAAACAGAGGAAATTAAGCTCGAACTAGAATTTTTCATGCATATTAAGTAAATAAAAACTGTAACCTTTACACCCTGAGAAGTCGTCTCATCAACATCACAACAGAAAAGCTTATATAGGAAACTGAACATTGCCAGTAGCTGCAGAAATAGTTTTTCACATGCACTTAGTATCAGTTATTCTTGAAAGGCCACTACTGCAGTGGGGTTTTTTCCCCCTTCATTTTCTCACTTTCTTTGTTGTGCACATCTCTGACAGAAAGGTGGGGTAAAGCATGGCAGGGCACAGGTCTTGGAGGTGTCGCGTTGTCACCCCAGAAGCGCCATTACCTGTCCTCAGGGATGGCCATGTAATGTCCAGCCTCATTGGATCAGAGGCAGCCACGACCTTTGGGCGCCCTCTTCCAGGTGACATCCCCTATCTGCTCCAGCTCTATGATGGTTCTACTGCTGCAGTGGCTTATTATTACTCTTATGCTACCTCTGCATTAAACAGGAACACATAAACCGGCTTGTTTGGTAAGGATACCTAAATATAAGGAAATGTCTTTCGTCCTGTTAAGTCATTTAAAAGCATACATTAAAAAGCAAATTATCTGCACATCAAAGGATTCAGGCATGAAACCTTTTTTGAAAATAAGGTTTTTATCAGCTGAATTCAATAAGAGTTGTCAACAGCGCGTCATGTCATTACATTCCACTCATTAAGCATTCCTGTCGTAACTGCTTCGGAAAGTTCAACAAAAAATGATGGACATGCCCATTAAAAAAGGATGGCAATGCACAATATCTTGATTCTAAAAATTAATTTCATGCAGCAAAAGGATTGACGGTTCAGAGAATATAACGGCATTGCCATGCAATTTCATCTGCAAAATCCACTGCATACGGTTCCAGATATAATTGGAAAAAGTTCACAAAGACCTCAAGATGTCTAATTGCAGCTGTGTCAACCAATATAAAATATCCCATAAATCTGATTTTTGTCTATTCATTAGCCAATGTGTCAGCGAGCAGATTAGTGATGTTGTAGGAAGAGTCTGTCGTTCCACAGAGTCTTCAGAGTTGTGACTTTCTCATTAATTGTAGTTTTGCTTCCATTATTTGCATCAAAAAGAGTGAAACAGCAAAGGACAAGCCCTGTTCTCATTTGCTGAAACAGATTTTCAGAGATGATTTGGAGCATGAGAATTTTCTGTTGGTAATTATGGGTGGTCATAAATTATCCACATTACACGGCAATAACTTTTAAAATTACTAAAACAAAAGAACCCGATAAAACGTAATGCATGTGCGTGCATTCGAGTCTAAACAAATTTCCAAGTGGTCAAACCAGATGATGTATAACGGCAAACCCAAAAGTCTTAACCCCCATTTCATATGGGGGAGAAATGAGGCATACTGTCCCATTATATTGCCATAAATCATTTTTTGTGGACGGCTGACAGCTTTTTATCAGATCTAACCTTTTCAAGCCTCCATTAAGAGAGCTAACATTTTCAACTCTGACACATTTGCAGTTTACGAATCTCACAGCTGATTTACTTTGGGAGGGGGGCGTGCTGGCGTCCATGCTCATTTCCACACAGACTGTCCATTGTGTTGGATTGGGAGGAATGGGGGAGGAAAACTAGAGAAAATAAGGAAAAGCGAAGAGAAGAACAGACTTCGAATCCATTACTAACTCTACATTTTTTGCTTTTAATCTGCTACACCACAGTGGAAAGTAGTTTTGCTGCTGAAAAGCCATTTGTGGTAAATAGTACATTTTGATTTACTCTACTGGTTCCTTAATGGTATATAACTGCTGCATGGAGGGTAATTAAGGGCCGCAAAGTCCCTCATAATCTGACAAATTAAAAATGAGTGGACCCTCTCACAGAAGAGATGCAGCGAGACAATGAAACAAGCAAAGACCAGACAAATAAAAATACAAACGACAAGCATTATATGAGTTTAAGAGGAACCCTTGTAGCCATTTTTGTCAGATATTTTCTTTGTGACTGTGCTTTGATGAGGTGTTAATATTTTGACTGATATTTGTTTTGTACGAGCTGTGATACACACTCTCCTGACAATGACGGTCAATCATTGATCTGTAGATCCATCTATTTATCCATCCATCATGTATCAAAACTTCTCTGGTGTCTTTTGTCCTCCGTTTTAGTCACACAGCCTTGACAAAAGGACTCCACGTACTGACAACAACATATTAAGTAAGTAAAACCTTACAGGGACCAAGACAGTAGCATGGCCAAAATTTGAATAAGTAATGACAAAAACACAAATCGGAATTTCTACATAATTTTGGCAAAATCCATTAAAAATATCACAGAAGTCGGCAAATAATTGTTATTTTATGTTTTTTTGTGTTGAGTATTTGACAAGATAAACCAATCAGACAAGCACAAGGGCAAAAACTTTGATTTCTGCTTAGCGAGTTATGGAAAGAACTTTGCCAACCATAATTGATTTAAGTACACCATAATCAAGGAGGGGCAGCTACAATGGCACCACACAAGGGTCCATATTTCATTACATGCTGTGTTTAACCTTACCCACTTCTCCTAAAACACACAAGAGGCTCATTATGTGTTTAATATTCACCAGCAGGTGAATAATTTTTATGCAACTCTGATAGTTGGGCGAGATGGATAACTCAATTATCCGAACATCCGTCAGAGCAGAGGGCTCGCTGGCTCTGGAACGCCACCAGCCAAGATTGATGGCTGGAAGACACCAATAGCTGCTGCTTCGCCATCTCATCCAGGCACTGGGCCTGAACACGCCGCTTGATTCTGCACAGGACCGTTTTTCTCTCCATTTTTTGCTGCCTTTATCTTTTTTCTTGGGAGCATTGGAGGTGAAGCGTCATTACCCCTCACTCCACTGAAGAGGGGTTCATTATGGGGTTAGTGTGTTGGCAAGACTATTGTTTGGATGATAAATGCAGTTGGTGAGAGTTTCAGAGGGAAAATTAGTTATGTTTTTTCTTTTCCGTCTACAAAACATGTCCCCATAGCTCACTCTGCGATGCTTGAGGGCAAACCAAGAACAATTAACACAAGCAATGGGTGAAGCCGCTCAGTTAAAGCAAAGAGGGAATTCATGAAAAATAAGCAAATCACTGGAAATGTCAATCAGGGGCAATGAAGTAATTACAAACACCGCTGTGCGATTCCAAGGGCGGTCAAAAAGAAAACGGAAAAGGTTTGGAGTCAAGCTCAAGTTTGATGAATGAAGGAATGGACAAACATCCCAAACATCAGCCCTTCAGGGGTTGTCTCATAAACTGAATCCAGCTAATGAGAAATGAAAGGAGGATGATGTCACCCCATCACTCTCTTGTCCCCCGTTTCTCTACTGGTTTATGTTTTTGTAACTACATAGTGCTGACCCCAAATTCACTGCCTTACTTTGCAAACACACACACACAAGCATGCATTACCATCTGAGGTACGAGTGTGTGTGCACACCGTGTGCATACGATCTAACAATAAGAGAAAGATGAGGCACATTTTCAAATGTCAGCAGTAAATGTCAATTAAAAATTACAAGGGGTGCTGGAAAAGGTAGGGTCTGAAGGGACTGACATTTCTTCTTTTTTGACACAACAATGTTTATCTGGCCGGGCTGCCGGCTGACATGATGGGATGTGCTTTGTCAGTTCCTTAATACACTCGGACAAGGGCGCCCCAGTGAATATCAATGAAAGAAACCTGCAGGCAAACATGGAAGGCTGAGACTAACCCTAACTGTCCAATCAGCTTGTCAGTGTTCTCATATTCTGACATATTGTTCACTAATGCCACTATTACCAAAGAGGAGGACAAAAGACAGATTAATGAAACTTTCTTCAATCCAAAAGAAAAAAGAACATTAACTCAACATGGTTAAATATTTATGGACATGTCTGATCTTCATGTCATGCTGCTTGTGCTAATCAAATAAGCTGTTTTCACATTAATTTAAGTTTGACTGACTGAGAGAGAAATTGTTTAAGTAATTGCTGGTTACTGGATCATAAGCAAAGCCTTTTATGGTAAAAAAAAAGAAGCTATCTAAATGTCATTTACTGAGCCCTAGAAAAGACAACAATCAAATATGGGCTCTTTTTGGATTCAAACCTCAGTAACTTAGTTTTTCTGATGTTACAATGGTAAAAAAAAAACAAAAAACACAAAGATTTTTTTTCTGTATGCAGGCTGTTTCCAAATAAAGCTTTGTTACTCTGAGAAAATAAAACACACCAGTGATTATGACCTTGACCTCTTCTCCTGTATTTTAACTACTCAGTGATATTGGATAAGTCAGCCTCCCTGAAAATCAAATGATTGTTTTGCTGGCAGCTTCTGAGGGAAATCAGAAAGTCGGTCATCTTAAAGCAGGGGGAACATTTTCTACATGTGAAACCACAATTTCTCTTTCATTTAGTTTTTACAAAAACCTTCTTATTAAAAAAAATGTCTCAAAATCTTCTGCTTAAAGTACAGTTTTATTTTACAACATTTTAGGATATGTGGGAAAATTCTGAAGTCTAAAGGGGTATTACAAAAAATGTAATGGATATTGGCTATCTGTACCAGAAAAACTCAAATACAAATAAGTTTTTTGCTTTCTAGTCTGTGATTGGGCGATAATAGGATTGCTTTACTTTGGATTCAAACCTTAAAACATTCACGAAAAGTTGTTCCAAAAACACTCAAAAAGGCTTCTTTTTCTGTTTTGTGGTCTTGATGGATCCAGAAGTCTGATCCTGATTTGGTTCTGTACGTGGACCAAGAAAACAAAAACAAAGCCGTGCTTGGAGTCTGGAACCTCCTGGCGCTCCAGCACCATGTCACAACATGTCAGCTGGCTGTCACGGTTAAGGGGGTCGGGGCCTCAGTGAGGCGAATGGAGGCGGCGTGGGTGACTTTTTAACTTGGTGACTGGGACCTCATGCCAAGGAAGGCAGGAATGTGAAAACCAAGAGTGACGACCCCTTCTCTTTAATGTGTGCCTCAATTGAGAGACTGAGTCACGCCCCTTCAGATGGACTCCATGGGACCTTATTGCGAAAACCTTTTTTTACAGTAGTCAATAGACAAGACAAAGTATTTTTTGATTCTGTTGAAATTGCTTTGTCAGTCCCAAATATGATGTTTGTCATTTTTAAAGATAATTTTACAAGCAGTTTGTCATGATGATAGTTATTTACCACTTAGTTTAAGTAAACTGCTCAGTGAATTACATCTCTCGTCTCACACCGTATACAGTACCTCACTAATGCTTTCATGGCTGTAACTTTAGCACAATTTCTTCAAAACGAGGGAAAACGTATAAAAAAAGGTAAAAACCATTACAAGTGTAGCCATGTCAAGAGCTGCAGCCATACAAAAAGAGAAGAAGTGAGTTTTGTCGGAGATTGTTGTAACATCACTTATGTGATGATCGTTTGAGCAGTCCGTTTGAATACATATTTTCAAAGTCTTATATTTCAGCAGATGTGTGATGAACTGCAACTTCCTTCAGTTGCAAAATTAGCTTTTAAATGAATAATTATCTTATTTGTTATTGGTTGTATAATTGAAATGGGACGGAGGAATAATTTTTTCTCTCTCCATCGAACAGTACAAAATTTGTCAAAATAAGGTCCCATGGAGTCCACTTGAAGGGGACTGACTACATCAGCTGCTCTGCCTTGTTGCCTCAGTTTGAAATTAAATATATTACACTGAGTGTTGTGCTAAGCCAGTTTTGCTAGCATTAGCTGGGGAAAACAGACCTCTAATTTATTTAGTGGGACACTATAGGGCATTTCCAAGAGACAACAAAGTAAGTAGTAATCTTAGTCTTTTTGTCCTTTATAGCTTTGTGACACACACATTTATGTGCGTGCACACACACACACACACACACACACACACGCACTCCCTCAGGATTAGCCCACGAGGGCCTGTTCCTGTCCAAAGGTTCTCATGACAACACATTCAATGCATTAATCACCCATTTCCCAGCTTCCCTTCCAAAACAATATGTGCACTCTGGAAAACAATCAAGCTCTCACCCTGCAAAAAGCTCCACTGACTGGAGTGGATGGGGAAGTGGTGTGATGTACAGATGTACCATACGGACGTGTGGGTTTAGTGTGATGCCAGGGAGGAAGTGGTTAGGGTTGTCAGACAGATGTATGAATGGCCATTATGATACTAGGAATGCAGATCATGGTTAGTTGTCGAAAAGGAGAAGTTATAAAATAGATGCACAGTGTGAAAACAGGAGTCACAACATTATATGATTCAATTAAAATAAAGCAAACAAAAGCGTAATGGTGCAAAGGCAAGACTTACCTGTTCCAGTAGCTCCAGAACTGCTCATTGAGGTAGGTGCGATGACTGTGGTCGTCTCCAAATGAGGCCTTGCTCTCAATCCAGTGTACAATGTGCCCCTCCACAGCTTTTCAGAAACAGAAACATACAACAAAACTAAGAAAATCAGCATCAAAAAGCTACACAGGCAATCCATCTGATCCAGAAGGGACAAATGACATTTTCGTATGTTTTTATTCACATAAACACAACATCTGGCATAAACTGGACAACTGCATGATCCTCTTTGAGACACAGTAGCTAGGGTAACATGCAGTTATTTTTGAGAGAATGTTGACATGTGTAATGCTACTAACCAATGGGAACCTCCAGGATGATGTCCGGTGTTTTGTCGTAGCCCATAGCTCTCAGTTGGTTTTCATCTACAGGAGACAAATTTTCCCATCTGACTTTGCAATAATTTTACTCTTTGCTGAACAAGTTCTGTTACATCAACCGCAGACAGGTAAGCTAACGGCCTTCACCAAGGTGCTGGTAACAAAATCTCTTAGTGTTAGCAAAGAAGAAATAACAGTAGAGGACAGCAAGCACAGTAAAACCATTAACTACATCTGCCACGCATTCGCTGTCCTTGCACAAAAACCTGTAAAGCCCAGTTACAGAGCTGCTCCCCAGTTTGCAGTATGGCAGAGTTATAAAATATACAGCAAAGGGACAAGGTTGGCATTATAGACTCTGTAAGCCTGACCCCTGCCTGAACAGGCCGCAGCCATTGTCCTTGACTTCTGGTGCGCTTCGGCCATTATCCCTACAACACCTGATTTCTCCATTAAATCTCAGGCTGACCAGGTCATTCAGTTCCAAGGGCCTGCCTCTTTGTCTCCAGCCAAGCTCAACTAATGGGGCATGGAAGGGAATTGAGGAGAGATGGAGGGTGGCGGTGTCAGTGGTGGGGAGGAGGTAGCATCAGCCAAGAGGGAAGAAAGAGAGCTGTGTGAGGTCAACGTGGCTGCCAGAGGCCTGCGGTGCAGAGGGGCAACCTGGGTGTGGTAATGTGGGTGTAGAAGTCTATGGGAGCCTCTGTTCATACCTACAAGGCTGCTGATATTGTCATGTGGCTGTGATCGCCTTTTTACATCACCTTTGATTAAAATTAATGGGCCATCCCTGCTGTTGGGTAGCTTATTTCCAATCCATTTATCAGATGGGGCTAGGCTGCCTCAGTGGCCCTTGTGTCGCCCGAACTCTGACAGTTTTAGAACAGTCCTCTGTGCAGCTCTGAGGAAAGGTCAGCACGCCACGTCCAAATAAATGATATGGTCTTAATGGCAGAGGGAATGACTTTTAGCTTTCATCACTCATCTGACCTAGGGGATGGTGATGGGAGGAAGGTGATGGGAGGAAAGGAGGGTTAAAAATTCAGTTTCTCAATTTCACACCTGGACACCCTTCTTTAATTTAATATTGTTTGATCAAGACAATGGCGCTGGGAATATACAAAAATCTACCTGGTAAAATACCTGAAAGTACAATCAAATATGAGGAGTTTCTCTTTTCTTGACATCAATCTCCCCAGAAAAGAGTCTTTGCAGCCAAGTGCTAAATTACTCTTAATGTAAGTA
>JAQLOL010000007.1:11113640-11135548 GCA_029783665.1 Naso thynnoides | reverse complement strand
GAAACTCGGGCCTGACAAATCTGAGATTTTTGAGGCCGGTGCCAATATTAGGGAGCAAGAAACTTCTGATATCCGAGATTTTAGATATTGGCTAAATGTGGTTATCAAATGCTTGTAATAGTGACAAAGATATGTAATAGAGGCAGGATATTCTAACCAGATTTATTCCAAACATCTGTGCACTAAAAACACTTATTCGTTATCTAATAATAGATGGCCATCAGCTGGACAAACTATGGAGTTACACCATTTTAAAATCACTTGTCAAAGCGTTTTTTGGGCCTTCATTTTTAAAAAAAATATTGGTGCATACTGGAGAACATAAACGCCGAAAACAATATATATTGGCCGCTGATGCATAAACAACTAAGGACATTTGATAACAGCATCCACTGCATTTGTCATGCCAAAGTCTACCTCTACTGAGCTTATGAAAAAGGCTGCACTGTCATGACTAGACTGGCTTTTGAAATGTGATGGTAAGGTCAAGAAATGGCTTACCTAGAAAGGAAAGGTTCCTCTACTTCAGTTTGTCACGTAGCAGGACCTCATGCTCTTGGCCAATAGCGCTGGGAATAAAGAGTCAAGGATTCCCCAATACAGTGTAGGAACAGCAGTACTTTATCTACATTATGTCAACTGAAGCAACTTAATAGTGCAGCAGTGTAAATTTAGCAGGGCTAATAATGTAAAATTAAAGAAAAAGTTGGGACGGGGTAAAATGGATAATTACAGACAGCATGAAACACATTTTTTTTGCTGTAATAAAGACATGAGTGTGCAGACTGTGTATACCATCAGTTCAAATTAAGAAGCTGCTTTTCTCCACTATAGGCTTGCCACAAAGTGAAAGCCACTTCTCTTTTTGCCGACGTACAGCAAAGAGCACAGTCACAGTTTTCAGGTCGACCCTAATCTGCTTTTACAACAAATCTCCAAAGTGCATTACCTAAATGAGAAAGATGAAACAAATGCCAATTTTGGCAAAATGCATAGAGCGCCTGGAACTCGCTGCTCCATTCATTCTTTTAAAATCCTTGAAGAAAAATGCTTTTAGAATAAATGTCATCTTGCATCAGGAGGCAAGCTGCTTGAAGGAATCCTGCTTTTACAGAGGCCGTATGTCATATATGCCAAACTTGCTTTTTGCAAGAGAGAGAGAAAAGTTCTTAAGGCTTTACACTGCCCTCAACAAACACTAATCACTCAAAAAGGATTCTAATTAATTGATACATATGGCGATTGGCACAAATGCATTAGAAGCTATTCCTCTTACATAAGTAAGGAGCTCTTAACAGTGGGCGGTTTTCATGAACTCTCCATGGTGGAGTGACTGACTTTTCGTTGACGCTGACAAGAGGACAGCCAAAGAAAAGTCAAAAAGAGGGGATGTCGAAGGGGGGCAGGGTGGGACAGGGTTGACTGGTTATGAACAGAATGACGCAGCCCCACTACACACCCAAAAGCTTGGACAGACACAATAACATACAGACGTACACATGTACACTCATTCAAATAAGTCTCCTCCCTCAGGAAACAGTTGGTCTGCTACCCAGCTGCCTGCCCTTAAATAGCCTGGACTCCAATTCTGTCCCTATAGTCAAGGCCAAGCCCCTGTGAAACAAGGAGGGGGGTGTTTGTTGGGAAAAAAAAACCCTTTAAAGATAAGAAGTACAACTGAAATCACAAATAAATGCAATAAAACTAATATGCAAGTTCCAGTTGTCACTCAGAACTCTCCATGGTGCTGAATGGCTTAAGAATTATCAGACTTAAATAAAATTTGAAATTCAGTAAGTGAAAGGGCCCCTCTGATATGACATTTTTGGGGCAGATGCCAATACCAGTGTTAGGGACCAAGAAGATTCCAATATCGGATATATTGGCTGGTATTATACATATAATATCTACTGAATGGTGCTATTAAATACTTGTGACAAGGATACATAATAGAGGCAGGTTATTTGATATTTTAACAAACTTTCTTCCAAACATGAGGGGACTTAACAGTAAACACTTCACTTAATATTGATTAAATAGCGGACCACCCTCTGCTGGAGAAACTATGTAAATGCACCATTTTAAATCAGTAGTTCAAGCATTTTTTACAGCCTTAAAAAACACTTTTAACATTGGTGCATATCGGAGCACGCCTTCAGTCATCAGATAAACTTTTCAACAACTCTTAACGGTCCTGTGTGCTCTTTGTGACTTGTTTATTTACCATGTTATGTTATTTTTAGACTCAGATAAGCACTTTATGTAATATAAAAAATTTTAACAGACATTTTGTTTTGGACATTCAAGGTGGATGTGCATGTGCTCTGCAGCTTACTTCTGGTAAGAATTTGATTCTAAAATTACATAAAGTACTAATCTGAGTCCAAAAACAACATACCGTGGTAAATAAAGAAGTCACATCTAGCATACAGGACCATTGAGGGTTGTTTGAAAGTTCATCTAATGACTTCAGGTGGAGGCAGACTAGCACTTCTCATTGAGTGCCAGTATTTGAGCTAAGCTAAGTAGCCATGGGCAAGCAAAAAAAACAAGTCTGCTGGTTGGAGGCAGGAAAACGCTGTAGTGGCTGGACTAAGGGTGCCTCAAAGGGACAAAACAGCAGCACGCAGTTAATCACACTACAAAAAAACCCCCAAACAAACATAGAAACAAACAAAAAAACTGTTAATCGTGGCCTTTTAATCAACCGTGAGTAATGCGTTAACGCTTACCGCCTTAAAATTAACACATCACTTGCGTTAAATAAAACACCAGGGAAAAGAACACATTAACCACCACAAGGCGTATGATTGATATTTTTCTTGTATCATAGAACATTGGGTCTGATCCACTGTGTGCTCATGAAGATGCATTCAGATCAGCAAATCCTCCTCCTTCTCCCTCCATCACCTCCCAGCCCATGTATAGGTGATAGTGGGGTGGCAGGCAGGATGAAACACTTCCTCTGTGAAGCAGAACTTTTATGTCAGGTGAAGCCAGACACATCTCATCCCCTTCAATAGCTCCTCGTCAATTTCAGGCTTAAAATTTTATGGGATAGGATACTGTTTGATGCAGTCTACCAGCGGTCCATAACAGCAGTCATTTATTGTGCACTGAAAAGAGGGGGAAGAAATATTATGGCGCGTGAGGAGGGTGGGTGAATGGGAGGGAGGTGAGGGAAGGAAGCGCGTACAGTGCAGAGAAAAGGAGAAAACACGGGAGATGCTGGCAGATTGGCAGGCATGACCGCCGGCTCTCACGTGACCTCATCAACAAACATGAGCGGCTGATGCCGTCTGTCAGCCAGGTGGCACAATATCACTTAAAAACTCTGTACATACGCAGTAGATTTGTTACACACAAGATAGGGCGCCAAAATTTAATAAAGTACATAAAATCAAGTTTAAGTAAATTAAAAAAAAACTACTATTCCATCACACTACAACAATTTAAATTAAATCCTAAAATAATTTCATATAAATTTAAAATTTAAAACACTTACTTGGTAGATGTTATTCGCCAAAATTTGGTCTGGAATTAAAGAAGGCTCTTTCAGCATGCTGCTGAGGACTGTTTTAGAGGCTGTGAACGAGACAAGAAGGCAAGAGAGGGAGAGAGGGAGAGAAACAAACAGAAGTCACATTAATATTTGTATGCAAATTGCATTCAACATCATAGCTCGTCTAACCTATAAATAAAAAAAATATATATTCTAATTGCTGCACTGAATTGAGAGCAAATGGTGAAAATACGCAGACAAAAGACAGACTTGACATACTGTAATTCACCATGCCGCTGTTAGTGCAGTATTTCTACACTAGTCCATTAGATGGCTGCTTGGTGTCTATACAGATTTTCTATAGATAAATGTTCCAGTCCAGAGCACAGGAGCCCCATGTAGTTTATCTATGTTATGAACACCGACTATTCTGCATCTCTCATCCCCATTCTTCCTCTACTAACATTGTAAATCAAAGGAAAGCCTGCTGGATTGATTCGCTGGCACTGCAACAGCAAAAAATTTCCTTAAATCACTTCTTAAAAAGATTTGGATTAAATGGATTGTATCATTGTGTGACGAAATGGTTGAGGCGCGCCATTTTAGTGATACATGGTCCTGACAGACTTGCAACATTACAGACAATGCAAGGAATGTTTCTATTCACATTTCAAGCATGGATGGTGCCTGAACCAACACTGCACAGAGATTCCCAAGCACATCTAGAAAACTGTGTAAAGTATACACCAAGACAGCTTATTTGAATTTGTATAAAATATGCTAAAACAGAAGACTTAAACTTCCCTGATGAAAAAGGATCAATTGAAAAAGGCTTTGCTGCATATTTGCAAACACAAACTGGATCATTAAGCATCTGTAAAATGTATTTTATTAATAAAAAGGCATTTTGAAGAACATTTATAAATCCTTCTTTTCTGTCCTGCCTTTGTTCCTTTGCATCTGTTATACTGGCATTACTTGTTGAGAAAACTATCACAGAGAACAAACACTGCTACGATTTCTCATCTACCTTATGATGAAATAAAGAGGCAGGAGGGTGGAGAAGAACAAAGCCCATTAAAGTGCTCCCTCCTCTCTTTCGGTTTCTTCTTCTTTGTCTCCATCTTTCTCTGCCACCTCTTTTTCTTTTTTTTTTTTCCTTCTTTTGCTACCTCCTCTCTTTCTCAGTCTCCCCCAGCCATGGTACTCCCCCAGCCCACCCCATAACCTCACACTCCCTCTTAGAGCTGCAAGGCACAAGGCTGTGCTTTATTTCTTTGCTCATTTTTCTCAGAGATTGGTACCCTCACACGCAGATCCATACCATGCTCCTGTGCAGTGCGGGCGGTGGTGAAGAAAGAGGGTTATATTTTCCCCTTGAGTTAGGACACCTCATGACAAATGATAATGGATAATCAATAAAGCGGGAAATATGAGGCAGCAAACTTTATGAAGCCAGGAGACATATTACTCCCCAACAACACTGGTTTCCCTTAACAAAGTCACTACTCGACTGTGCCTAATAATCTGAAGGAAAATCAAAGGACCCGCAACCACATCAGCAATATTGGCAACTTATTCCACTTTAATGGCATTTTGATTGATTTTTTCCCTCTTCCTAATGGTCGTTTTATAGATTTGACGCTGCTTCTGCAAAACAGTAGTGTGTAATAAACCTCCCTGAAGGCAAACGGCAGCCATTAAAGCTCTTGTCTTACTAGCACTCATAATTGGAGGTTGACCACCACCACATTTTGGTCTCTCACATAACACACACAAACACACACTACACAGGATTGGGCTCCTCTCTCTCTCTCTCCTTGTCTCTCTAGACCTTTTGGTATTTTTGGTAGATGGCCATAATAAGTGATAGGATCCCTTCCTCCTGCTCTTTTTGAGCGATGGGGTTAAAAATAGCCATAAAGAGGTGACCTTGGCGCTGACATTGTGGAATTTCAGCCAAGCACTGACCTGATGAAAATGGAAGGCCAGGCCGCTAATAAATCAGGATGCTTTTAAAATGAGTTTACCCTAATGCTCATTCATCACGGGCTGTAATGCCATTTGCAGGCCCGGGATTCGCTGCTGTGCACAAACACAGCAGTAAATAACAACAGGGCTCTTGCATCCCTCGCATCGTTGCAGCCTCCAACATCAGCATACATTTATTAAAGACGCCCCCGCCTTGCACGGCAGCACTCCTCTATGACACCCTGAGCTCCTCTCTGCCACACACACACCATGCTCTTTAAATACACACACTCATGGCACACACACATAAAACACGTGCAGGAAAATAAAAAGCATAATCTGAAGAACACCAGACACAGAGAACAAAGCCCTGCAGCACGACTTTGCACCTTGTAAACATTCACCAAATTTACTGTAATTGTCCCATGTTGGTATAAATTCTGACTAAGGCACCATATCACACCGTCAACATCTGAGCAGAAAGAATACAGAGGAAGAGAATAATAGATGTGAAACACAACGCCTCCATTGGGATTTGCTAAAGAAAACAACCAGTGTAAACAAATCACAAGCCTGTTTTCATATGCAACTCCAAAACAAGATAAACTAAATAAAGCAAAGGTAACAGCGACATAACCTTGGCTTGATTTCACATTTCTTACTAGTGCAATTTGTAACTACTCCTCCTTTCTCCAGTAGGGTGAAAAGTCATTATCTCAAACACAAAAAAATGTTAGGAAACCTCATTAGATAGCAACATTTGTTGAGGGAGGACCGTAATAAACAATAACGGATGACGATTGTTATTGCCCCTGACACTGATGAGCTCCTCTGCAAGTTTGTTTATTAATTAAAAAACCCACTTTCCCCCCCAGATGGGGGGGGGGGCGCTTACACATTTCCTCTATGTGCCCACACCCCCCCTACGCTCCCCACGCACAAGCCATTGAGCTGTGGAGGGGCACTCGTTCATCAAACTTCATGGAGCAAGGGAGAGACAGGTCCTGATAATGTGCGCCGCTAAAGCTGATTTTCCATGATGAATCTTGGAGCATATAAATTGGCTAATATCTGAAAACATTTACAGATACTAGAGGAATTGACTACTTGTGGGACATGATGGATGAGGCTCTGCGACGCTGGCCGACAGCTCTGCAAATCTCTGCGGCTGCCTAAAGCCCTCATTTGATTTTCCAATTTACTCCTTTTAAATTTATCCCCCCGTATTGAAAAAAACAGAAGATGGGAGACAGAGAGAGAGAGAGAAAGAGAGACAGAGAGAGAGAGATGAGACGAAGGGAAAAAATGTGCTTTTTTAAAACTATCTGTGGTGGTGTGTAGGTGCTGGTTGATGATATGAGCTGGTATCTCCCATGCAGGAGGAGCCCAGTCCCTGAAGAGGTTACTGGGGCAGAACTGATCTGCTTCCACCTGATTCTCCCTGATAGCACTGAGATGAGACTCTACATTTCTGTGTGTGCGTGTGGTGGGTGTGTGTGTGTGTAGCAGTAGTAATAGTAGATCTGGGGAGGCTCTGCTATAGAGAGAGGCTTCCTAGGTCAGGCCATTAGACTGTGGCAGAGGCTGACTGGAGCTTCTCTGCTGAAAAGGAGTAATTAGTATACTTGTCAAGTGAAGTGCCACGCTGCTGCTTACCTCCCTTGCACCCACCCCTTGCGTACACACACACACACACACACACGCACGCACGCACACACACACACACAGAAACACTCATCCTGCCTTTGCCTCCTCACTCCCTCCCGTCTTACTAATGAAGTGCCCTTGCCCTCATTATTTGAAAGAAAGGCTGCATATACACACCAGCTCCACCACAGCAGAGAGGTGAGATAGAGAAGAGAGGAGCACTTGAAGACAAGAGCGGAGGAACCATAACAATCAGAGTGAAAGTTGAGATTTTACCGGCTAGAACATAATACAATATTCAGTTATCAACACGTCGGATCTGCAAAACACTGAAGCTATTATGAATTCTGTCAGGGAACCAGAGGATCATAGTAGACGCTAACATTCTCACAGTGTTAACATCAAACACAGGACATTTATAACCTCGCGTACAAGGCTTCTGTAAAGGAATGTGACAATAAATCTTAAAGGCGGTCGAATCACATAGTTACAAAACATGGAGCAGCAATCTAATCTGGAGCTGGGCCTTGGGAAAATGGAAAAGGTCAAATAGCTAGCAAAATTGCCTCCTCAAAAAAGTATGTCTAAATCTAGAGGCACATCAACTCCTGTCAAAGGAGGAATAGAGAGAAAGATGAAGAGATAGCAGGAGGGGGAAAAGAAGGAGCTAGAGCTTCTCGTGTGCCTGATAGTGACTTGTAAGAGGTACTATCAAAGGAAATAAAGTCGGAATGACAATATGGCTGTTTACAATTATTTACACAATGTAAAAGTGCCTTGAGTTACGTAGTGTGTACACAAAATGTAGGCTATGTTTAATTAAGTTTCTGAATAGGCCTTAACCAATATATATCTGTTTGCAGATATTGGCCTATCGCGGATAAATTGGTATCAGTGTTAGTGTTGTCTGATATGTGTTGATATTGAAACTTTTTTTAAGACCAGAAAAAATGCCTGAACTAGTGATTTAAAATGGTGTAACTACATAGTTTGTCCAGATGTGTAGAAGAAAGTTGGTGTGTAAATGTAAGTTATCCTGCCCCTATTACAGATCTTTGTCACAATACACTCAATATTGTACATATGAATTCTGTCTATACATTGTATATCAGAACTCTGTTGCTCCTCAATATTCTTTCTGCCAATGTAAACATTCTAAATGATAATTTTGTTGCAGGACATCAAACACATCAGTTACATCATTATTTTGACTTCAGTGCATTTCAGCGATTATCAGTTCATTATTCAGTTTCAGTATTTTGTTAGGAAAATCGGTAACACGCCATAACGGCAATATTTAGAAATCAAGCTAGCAACTCTGCTGCAACTTCCTGTTTGTGTTTTTTCCCTGGCCCATGTTTTAGTTCGTTTGTATCAAAGATTTACAATGACACTAAAACGGTTGCGGGGAAAGTTGCAGCCGGATAAACTGGTCTGTCTCAGCTCGACTCAAGCTGACTGACGGTATTGCCTGCAGACACTAATGTTGGCAGAGGCCAGTTTAGGAACATAAGGCAGGTCAGTTATTTCAACAGCCAATCAGCTTGTACTGATGTCACCTGTCTCTAAGATGCCCAGCGTGGAGCAGCCAATAGAAACATGAGCTCTCTGAAATTATAGTGATTAGCCTCAATACAGAGCCACGGAGAGGAGCAGAAGTTTAGTTTTCTTCCAGACCAGACCACCTTAATACAATATGCTAAAAAGTTATTATGGAATGTTAGTGCGATGACACCAAAGATAAACTGCCTACCCCAGCTTTAGGTTGTCTGATGAAAAAAAAAAAAAAATATAAACTTGTTTGGATCAAGTCAATTCAATTTCACTTTATTATCATTTACATACTATTTAGTCTTAGATTGCAATGTGACAACTTAATAAACAATAGTTAATTA
Organism: Naso thynnoides; assembly: GCA_029783665.1. Classification (NCBI taxonomy): domain Eukaryota; kingdom Metazoa; phylum Chordata; class Actinopteri; order Acanthuriformes; family Acanthuridae; genus Naso; species Naso thynnoides. The sequence continues at coordinate 11,126,533 of JAQLOL010000007.1, read as the reverse complement.
AAATGAGTGTATCACAATATTTTTTTATTTATAAAAGCTTTAATAATTTACAGTTTCAAGACATAAAATAAGCAATTTGATGGCATCATTCAGAAGAATAGATCCAACTGTAACATAAAAAAGCATTGCTGAACTGGTTGTTTTCCTTTTTTTATTATTAATTTAATATTTTCATACACTGCCTTACTTGTGTCTCACACAGTTACACTAATTGTCAGATTCATGTCCCCTGCAAGTAATTGGCGTGTTTTTGGAACTTTATTGCTCACATATCCATCCTGATAAATACATACAAGCTGTCACAACTGGTTCAGAAAGCTGCATTTTCCCCCAAAGCCATATCAAGTTCAGCTTCTTGTGACCTTAAAATAGTGGAAATAAACGGCGTAAAAGTGCACATGTGACCTTTCCTCTCATAATGCTTGGTCTGTTTCATGAGACAAGGGGCATTATGAATGTTGATATCATATTCAATACATGATAAAAACTGCTTTGAATGTATTGATTTATTTACAAGCGCCACCAGATAGTCTTTCATTCTGTTTGACCGATGCTCTCTCCAATACCGTTGCTGCAAGGAGATAGAGGAGGGGGGGGCAGCTTGTTGGTGGTGTTGTCATGCTGAGGTGAGGTGAGGTGGTGGTGTGTGGTGAGGGAGAAGGGAGGGAGGGAAGAGGGGTGCAACAATGGACGAGCAAAGCAAAACAAAACAAGGAAGGGACAGAAAACAATTTAAAACTCTGTATTGATCTAGCACTAGTGATTGTACATATATTCCACAGTCCCAAAGGCCCCATTCCTGTGTCTCTTAAATGCAAAGGGAAAGAGAAGGGGAATAAAAAAACGATGGTGCTCGGCAAAGGCAAGCTACTCACCCAGTTGGGGGTAATGTCCCTTATATAGAAGTCTATTGATCTTTGCAGTATGCCTGCCCGCCCTCCCTCTGGAGTCTGACAAAAAACACACACACATGCACACTGGAGCGCGGCATGGCGCTGGAGGGGGGCATGACAGATCTGCCTGACAATAGCACTGAACCAACCTGTTAGCTAATTGCCAGCTAAGACAATTATCCTTGCATTGTTTCATAATGGCAGCACATTACTGGAGTCTAATATACACACTGGGAGATTGGACGGTTTGACCGTGCAGTCTATGTGGGCAGCAATTCATTTGCAAAAGGCCAGGCGGGTCATGAGGACACTGCAGAGGGACTCTGTCAAAACAGAAGTCACCCTCAAAGCAACTGACTTTACAGCTGGCAAAGCTAGTTTAATGACACCATCATTTGCAATGTCTCAAGCTCATACAGCAGGTAACAAATAATTTCACCAGATAAATCAGTGGTTATTTTTAAGGCCCGACTAATATATCAGTTTGTCGAGATCATCAGCTGATATTGGCTGATCGCAGATATATTGGTATTGGTGTATATGTTCTCTGATAAGTATTAATGTTAAAATATTTTTTTAAGGCCAGGAAAAATGCTGAGATTGGTGTTTTAAAATGGTATTTCTAGGTAGTTTGTTCAGAGGAGAGCGGTCCGTTATTTTATATCTAATAAATGAAGTGTTTAGTCAGTGCACTAATGTTTGGAATAAATTTTCGTCAAAATGTAAGATATCCTGTCTCTATTACATATCTTTATCACAAGCATTTGATAACAACACTCTGCTAATACTATATACTGTATGCATATAATTTTGGGCAATATATTAAATATCAGAATTTTCTTGGTCCCTAATATCGGTATCAGCATTGGCCCCCCAAAAATTAGTCGGACCCTAACATTAATCTGGTCGAAATCATACTGGTTTGTCACAGCATGTATGCTCAGTTTGGCTGATTTGGATCAATCATTACCCTGTAAAGGCCATCTAGCTTCTGTAAATTCAGTTTCTACAATAAGAACCTGGACCACAACATCACTCGCTAGCTTGCGAACATCAAGATACAGCATGGTTACAACACTGTTCTGAAATTAAACAACTATCATCCTGAAAGCTTCATCTGCTACAAATCTATTCTGAGCACACAACATGGTTTCACTGTAAGGAGATGGAGGGATGCAGTGTGATATTTTCTGAGGCAGAGCTCTTCTCCTGGATGAATGCTCTGTTCTACAAGCTGCTCAGACTGGTATTTTGACAGGCAGTGGATAACGGTGGGTCCAAAGCAATCACATCTTTGACTTTGACAAATGGCTGTGCTGTGGCGAAGTTGAAAATAACACACATCCACTTTAATCTCTTTCTTGATTAAATTGGAAGCACGTTTTTTTGACATCATGCGATTCACTCTCAAAGCACTGACTACTGCACAGACACACACACGATCCTCAGGATAGTCTATTGAAATGAAATGGTGCCGTGTGTGCAGTGTAATACTAGGAGTTCCCAGTAAGGGAAAAAGGTGTGACATCAAATAATGGCAGTGTTTGTGCCAATAGATGCCTTAGGAAGTAGGGCCCAACTGACACACCGGTTTGCCATATTATCGGTCTATAGCAGATATGTAAGTATCAGCATACGTGTTCTCCAAAATGCTCTGATATTAAAACTGTTTTTTAATGCAGGAAAAATGCTTGAACTACTGATTTATGATGATATAATCGCATAGTTTGTCCAGTAGATCGCAGTCCTTTATATAATGATTGATAAATGAAGCATTAACTGTTCAGTGCACTGATGTTTGGAATAACGTGGGTTAAAATGTAAGATATCCTGCCTCCATTACATTCTTTCTAACAAGGATTTGATCGCCTCATTCAGCTAATATTATATATTTCTAACACTGGCCAGTATATTGGATATTGGAATTTTCTCGCCCCTCGATATTGTTATCAGCATCAGCCCCCAAAATCCTCTATCGGTTAGGCCCTTATATGAAGGTTCTAGAGAGAAAATAAAAATGAGTATATGCACTGACAATTGTTCACTAAATTTCCAGACAATTCCTTGCATGTGTTCAACGAAAATATTTGCTTCTGGAAAATTGTTCTCCTGCAGTGTGTCCATCAGCATTACGTACGCATGGTTTGCTTATTCTGCCTCAATTTTCCTCAACTAGCTTTTCTAACAGGACCCCAGAAGGGACGGAGAAAGAGACGGTGATGAGGGTAGAAGAGGAGGTAGGGGGTAGATGGATGTATTGTGGGATGAAGGAGGGCAAGGAAAGAAATCAGGGGCGTTATAAATAACACTGATGAGGTGAGCTAGCATTGATCCATACTGCATTTGAGAGGTGGGTGGTCCTTCCAGTGCTTGATTGCCAGTCATGTGCCCTGGGATGCAGCTACTACTAAATGTGGTCTGTCTCTCATTAGACTCAGGACGGCTGAAAATACAGCAGTTAGAACTGAAACTGGGACCCAAATGTAAAGAGATTCTAAAGACAAAGTGCAACAATTAAAACTGATGTGGTGGAATGAAAAGAAAGGCTAAAGTAGGGAATGGAAAAGTGTTACTCACGCATTCCACCCTCCAGGTCTTGAAGGAACCTGTCCAGGATGATACGAGCCATTAGTGCAGGAGACAGATCCACCTTTAAACAGATTGGACAACAACAAAAGGAGAATTTGCCTTAATAAATGAAAAACAGGCTAAGGCGTCAATGGCAAGTAAACGTTACTCCAAAACAAAGGTGTACTGAACTTCTTATTACTCCCTGGAGAGTTACTCCATTTACAAACCTTCAGACGAAATCCTACATATCCAGTTAGAAGTGAGAACATATTTCAAAGAGCCAAAGAATTACAGCACTGAAATTACACAGCCAGTCTACCTTTGGCTAATGTCACATAGATAATAATGATTGTAATGACTCTAAATGATATTATTGCGCTTCCAAACCTTGACCTAACTTTCGACAATCCCTGTGCAAATTGGTCTTTAAAAGCCTTGCTTTGCAATAACCTTTCCCACAGGAACAAGGGATCGCCTATTATGCAGCCAGGCTACCCAGCTGAATTGCCTTCGCCTCTGTCAAACGGGCAACCTTAGCCTCTCATCTTGTATGAAAAAAGCAGCCCACGCTATGCCCAGACTAGAGACAATGGTGAGCTTTAATCATAGGAAGATCACCAAGGCAAAACAGCAGAGACCAATAGGACATACCGGAGGGACTGTGGGAATGGAGTCCTTAATAGGAAGGATAGAACCTATGGCTGCAGCTCTCTTTGAACACAAAGACACCTTGAGAGGTGTGCAGTGTTTTTGGTTTGAGGGCAGGGAGAAGCCCTGACAGGTAAGGGAGCACTAATGACTGCTACTGAACGTGTCTATCTGACCATATTCTTGTTGCAGCATTGCTTTTCGACTCATATATAATATCACCATGAAAAGTGTTCAAACCGTACGCAATGAAAACAGCTGCTCTCGAGACCAGCATGTTATAAAAATTATGTTCAATTAACAGGCATCATCATTATAAGGTCCCGAATGTCCCGCATATAAGCTTTATGGTAAACCAGGTATCTGGAGCGAATGTCTGTTAAAAGTTCTGCGTTTGACCTAAATTTAAACAACACAAACGCTGCAAATAAAAAAGACATATTTAGTCATTCACTATTAAATTTCACAGCCTCTTTAGAAGAGAGGGAATTAAAACATTGCTTGAAGACCTTGCCAGCTCGTTATGAAATGCAACGTTCTTGCAGCCAAAGAGCATTTTTTCTCTTGTTAGCATAATTGGGTAACAGAAGTGAATTTGCCCTCAGCCTATAGTAAGAATGGTGGGTTTCATCTTTTCTCTGATGCTTCCTAGAAACGCTGCAAGCAGAGCGGCTTCTCTCTAAACAATGTCTCTTTACCCGCAGTAGTATTTGTTAACATCTCCATAATATTGCACTAAGAAGGCAGCTTGTGAAAAAGGCCAAACATGTCTATAATAATTAAGGGGTGAACACAGAGTTTATATCTTCATTAGGACCTCTGATCGGCTTCTTAGCATCTGTAGCTTGCAGCTAGAAGAGCTCTCTTTCCTCTTCCTTTCTTCTCTTCTCTCTCAGTTTCTCTTTGTGCTTATTGGCCTGTTTTCCATTTACACCATTTTCACGAGTACAAGAGCGCATCAGATTCCTGGTAACCTGCATCAGGGCTGACACATGAAAAATGGCAACATTACCAATGCTGGCCCAGCCTGAATAAGGACCACCTGATTAGTTCAGGTACTTGCGTCTCCCTAATTTTCATATTAATCATGAGTCCATCTCCATTTTCAACTGTGAGTGCAGCACATCACGGGTTTAACACGTGACTAATACTCATAGAACCTGGAATACCTGCAGAAAACAATTATTGTTCAGCAAAACTCTGGTGTTATTTAACCTAAACCTAATAGGCTTCTCACAGAGCAGAGCATAACTGCACTGACCTGCTCCAAAGCTTACAGTATATGTTTAAGTAACCCTAAAATAAAGATCAATATATGCAAAAAAAACCCAACCAAACAAAAAAAAAAAACAGCAAATGTCATATTCAGAACTCTCACTCATGGAGCTCTTCTGCAGGCAAAAAAAGAAATCCATGAATAGTTTTCATCATTGTTAATCATTTCCCTCTGTTAGAGATATATTGTCTCATAAAGGGATGAAACTACATCAATTAGCGGTCTGGGAGACCATGAGTGCTTGGTTTAAATGTTAAGTAGCATATTAAAATGACAGTTAAATGGTTCATAGACAGTTATCTCTGAGCGGAATTTAATCCTTCAGAGAAAAAAAAAAATCATGTGTCAATTAAATGCAGAATGAATAATGGCAGTTAGCTTTGAGGTGCCACTGATGCATGTGAACTCCTCTGATTGTAGATTAAGAAACCCTCAAATCTTGCCGCTTGGTCTAAGCACCAATAAAACTGTAAGTGTGTATTTAAATATTTTAAAAGCTTATGCAGTTTATTCTAACAATAAACGTGAGAGAAACATGCAAAACTGTTCATTAAAATGACAAAAAAGATGAAAAAAAAGACTGTCTGGCTTCACAAAACATGCAGACATGCAGTACAAAATAACTTAATAATCTAAAATGTACAACATGAATTCATAGTAGTTCAGCCAATTAGATGTCATACTGCATTTCTTTTCACTTTCTTTTTTGATTGTACTTGTACATATAGAAATAATATTTTATCTATGTTTAAATTTGGTCATGTGAATAAGTTAAGTGCCTAAAGCATGAGGCTATTTAATAACAAACAAACAAAAATTCACCTCCTAAGTATCTTTGACTATAGTTTACACATGTATACAATATATATAGATATTATTTGCTTTAGTGAACAGAGGACAAGCCCTATATTGACCTCCTAATGTAAACAAGTGATGAAGCGAAGAGTTAAACAGTGACCCTGCCCTCACCTGTCCACAGTTTGTGTCACCTCTGCCCGAAGTGCAATTTGGAAAATTGCATAATAAAACACAAAAAAAGTATTTTAACATCTGCTTAATGGAGGTAAGAGCTAATTACATTCAATAATTGATAATGGAGCGGACCATTTTACCAATTTTGATAATGACTACCAGACAAGGAGAAAATCAAAAATTGCTGCCAACTTCAACCTAAACAATTATACAAAAAGGTAAGCATATGACGGCTTTTCTTATAGATGAAAAAGAGAGACGGAGAAATAGAGAAAACTAAAAGGTTACGCCATTACCTCAATGGCCAACTCCAGCAGGACGGGGGCAGAGGGATGTGCCTTGGCTTTACTCAGATACCTTCATTATAACAAAGAACAACAACAGCAGTGAAAAAAAAACACACAAAGGCAGACAGAAGGGGTAGAGGGGACGAGACCGGGCTAGCCAAGACATGCTAATGTCCCTGATGACTTTGCCCTCCGTGGCATATGGCAGGCTCAGTGCGGTTAAAGCAGCACTGCTTGAAGGGCTTCAAATTTCCTTGAAGCCAGACAAGCATATGATAGTTAGTTAACCCCTGCCGCCCAAAAAACCTTTTTTCCCTCGCCAGCTAAAACGGCTGCTCTCCTCAGATCTTACCCAGATCATCTCTGAGGTTTGTTGTTGTAAGTGGATTAGAAGTGCATTATCCAGCCTTGTTTTCCCCAGAACAATGGCCTAATAAGCTAGATAAAGGCTAATTGCAATATGCAAAGAGGCTTTCCCCCCTACAGCCTTGTTTTTCTTTCTTTTTTTCCCTCTAATTTCTCCTTATTCATCGAATTACACATAATCATCCCATCATAAGCTTGTGGAAGGCAAATGTCCAATGGCTGGTTATCTATTTATTAATTTTTTTTTCTTTCAATCTGACATGAAGAACAGAGCTTTAGCTTAGCAGGTGCAAGTGGAGATCTGGAATGAGTCCTGAGGGTGGTGATTTGTTTGGAGGAGATTATATCTGTCATGGTGGCCCACCTACTCTCTGACTTAGGAAGGAAGTCCCTTCCTTAGAGAGAACGGGGGAGACAAAGAGAGCACACACCAGTGGGAGACACATTTAAAAAGAAGAAAACTATGATAGAGATGAGAGGAAGACAGACTAAGGGTGCAGACAGGAGAGAGAAGAACAGCAAAGTAAAACAGAACCTTTGGTAGTGGCTTTCAATAACTTCGGGAGCATGGTGTCTTGAGATTGTTCTTTTGGTTCGTTTCTGTCCAAAAGAGAACAAGGATTTAATAATTGTAATAATATTAATAAGATTTCTACTACTAGCAGTAATACAAAGAGGAAAATAACAACAACAATAATCAAAAATGTAGTATATTTTCATACACTAAAATTTGTCAAAAAGGCAAAAGCTTTAAATTTCTCAAGTCCAATGACAGTGACTAAAATCCAGACTTGTTCATCCTCAGCTCCTCTTTTCTACATCAACAAGTGCAAGAGATCTGAGGTCACAGTAATGTAATTTCAATAAGTTTGTTGGGGGTCAAAGTGTGCCAAGACAACCTTGTTCAAATACCCCCCTACCTTTCATGCGACCCCCTTTCATTCAAACCTCGTATTCATTTCCCCCTTTTCGATCAAACAATGACCCCATTCCCCATTCCACGCCCTGACATTTCCATGCAATTCAATTGCCATCTTCGCTGAGCGGGAGGAGGACAAGGGATAAAAGAGGAAGAGCACTGGTTAAAAAACAACTTATTTAAAAACTACTACACACAAAAAAATGTAATTCCACAGAGACAGGCGGTGTGACTGACACCTGTCAGGGGGATGATAAATGACTCCATTTTCTGCCTGTGCTGCCTTCTGCCACTGGCGGCAGCGGCCATTTATCATCATCCGCTGTCAGCCGTGGAAAGCAGCAGTGACAGTGCGAGTCAGCAAACATTTAGCACACGCAGCCGCACTACACGGGGAAATTATTATTGTCAGAATAATAATGGTTTAGCATAATTTATTACAGGTCCGCCAAATAAGCAGGGGCTAGATGTTATTAGACAGATGGATGGGAAGGCTTGGCAGACATCCACTGAGGCTCAGGCAGGCAAGGGCCCTCAACGTGAACGTGAGGAGGAGGTGGGTGTGTGTGTGTGAGTGTGTGTGTGAAATAAACGGGGGTATGGTGGGGGTGGGGGGGCATCCTCCAAACCAATCAGAGAGCTGGCAGTTCAATTACAAAGAAATAAAGGGACATTCATCATTCAATTAGGCACCTGTCAGGGCTCACAAAGGAAGAAAACTTCTAACCTGGTACTCCAGGGAGAAGATGCTCAGAAGAGTGGACTGCGAGTGACTGGAACAAATAAAAGAAGGACAAAGTTAATTACCAGAGTGCATTGCACAGAGACAAAGGAAGAGGGGGAGCTTCAAAGCTGGGGCCAGCTGCCCTGTAATCTAAAAGAACATGAAAACAAGTGTGGCAAAGTTGTTCCAGATGAACACCTCTGACAAAGGATTCCTGCCACGATGGTGCGGGGGTGGGAGAGGGGCTTGGTTGCGTATGGTATGAGAGATGAGAAAAATCTAGCCTGACTTCTTTTTTTCTTTCACTCATTCATACATACCATCCCTTTCTGTCTCCCTTTTCTACAATAAGAGTGCTGACAGAAAAGTTGTCCTAAATTGAAGGGCAGTTTCTGCTGTTTTAAAACTGCGCAAAGGTAAGAATGCTCACTCAACATGAAAAAAATTGGTGAGAAATGAATGACATTCTTGCAGATAATTGAGAGAACTGCCAGCAGAACATTCACAACTTCACTCCTTGGTTTTCTAGATGTCTCACTGCAAAGGGGCCGACCACTGTGAGTGTGTGTATTTGTTTGTATTTGAGCGGTGTAGCAATGCACAGATAGGAGAAAGTTCTCCTGCTTCACTGTCAGTGCTGGCATATGGGCCGTCCTGGAGCCCTCCCACTGCAACTGATGGGCTTTGAAAATGGAAACTTTCACTGCAGGAAGCTAGGACTCCCAGGAGTCGGTCAATTCCATGGGTTGCCATAAGTTACATTCATCTCCAGCTCCAGTCAATGTCAAACACCTGGCAGAGAGGAAAACCTGGAAAACAGGCAGCTCCAACAGGGACTTACAGCCCCTCGCCAACCCCCACAGCATCATCTGAGTTGAAGATATTTAAAGTTGTGACAGATATTATTCTAATTGGATGATACATACCTCCACCTTGTATATCAGAAACACAAAATAAAGCAGCAGATGCATGTACGGACAGACATACACACAACTGCTCTGTGATGGTCTCCAGTGGTTTTGTGTCTCCATATACTGCTCTGAGCACGCTGGATTGTTAAATTTAATGGACTTTTCGTTACAAGTCACCTGAGAGTGGTATGTAAATACCGACGAGAAGCCTAAGGTTGCAATCTGCGCTGAAATATTGAGTCCACATAGGCCTTCGACATCAATCACTATAACTCTAGAAATAACCATGTGACATGTAAACAAAGCCAAAGGAATCTCAAACCTCGAATTCTGTGTGGAGTCGGTTTGCGACCATATTTTAAAAACACATTTCAACCACTTGAGTAGTTAGCAGTTTTAATGACTTAACTCACCAAATATATTATCTTGGTTTCTTCAGACACCAAATTTAAAGCATTTTACAGCTCAAGCTGAAGAACAGCTAATTCTCATCCGTTCATGAGGAGAATCATCACTCACAATGCTACAGTTAAAAAAGTGAAGGAATAAATGCATGAAATAAAGGAGCAGACGAGGAAACTCTCCAAAAAAACTCTGCCGCCTCAGCATTAATTTACAATGATGCTAGGGGACGAAGGGGCCACGGCAATTAAGCGAGCCATTAAATGGTCAACTGTCAACATGTGGACGCTTAAGGGAGGAGAAAAACATCTTCCACACTTCAACCTTGCACCTGAGCATTTCAGCAACATTACAGCCTTATTGCTGGCATGCAACCATCACGATCCCCCCGTTGGAACAGACATCTGTTAGGTTTTAAATGGATTACTCTCTATAATGAGCATGATTACTGCCTAATTGCTAAATCTATACCCTGTTAACTTTAAAGGGACATAAACTGCTCTAAATATCTGGGAAAACATATCTGTTTCAAAAACACTAAGAACTTTGGGTGCTTTTGTTTATTTTGTTTATACATCAATCAGGTTTCATGTGGATCTAAGCTGGACAAAAGCATCAAAAACAATGAAAATAACGGATAAAGCTGAACAAGACCAGATATTGTAAGTTTTGAAAAAGATACAAAGTAGAACAGGAGACAGCAGATACCTGGATCCAAACCAAGAGTTGTCTGCATTTTATAGAGTCTGTCAAGCTTTACACTGCGATCATGTTGCATAATGCCCTTTCTCCATTTAACAGAAGTTATTGCAAGGTTTACATTAATGTATATCCAACCTGTGCTCTCATGGGCACAGTATATGCTCACTTCATGCTAAAATATGGAGTCAAAATGGGGATCTGATCTGTCTGCTGCACAGTAGCATTATGCTACTGTATTTCATCCACCTTCATGTCCCATAGCAGCAGCATTTGATGGACCATGTCCTATTGTATCTTAGAGGTTGTAAAATAAATAAACTGATACTATTCCAAAACCAGATTCATTTCTCTTTGCTGTTTTTGACCTTAAATAAAGCTAATGAGCATATTTTAATCAGATTTGTGCACATGATTAACACAGTAGGATGATTTTTATGTTGTGATATAATGTAAAGCTACAGAAAAAAACAACAACACGGTAACAAGATATTAATAGTGATAAAGTTATTTTTAAAAAATTCAGATTTTATTTTGGTACTTTTTCTTCTCAGAGTTTATTCTAAAACAACCCCCGGCCTTTGAAAGAGGAACTCTAATTTTATTTTATTTATTAATTTATTTTACAAATCTGCAAGATGTCAGCGTAAACAATGGAGTTCATCAATCTCTATCCTTCCTACTCAGCACACTTGATTGTGTTTGATAAAATTAGAGAAAGGTTTGTTCATGAAAAAACATTGCCGCAAACAATGTCCGTGTTTGAAAATACTTTTCAAAAAGAGTCTGTGACACTGAAGCACATCCTTACATTGACCTTTACGGGGGAAGAAAAAAATAAAAAATCCCTCCCTCTTGGATATAATTTAGAACATGGGGAAACAGAAGGTTGGGAGACAGAAGAGTGGTTAGGGAATCATTCACTCTCAACCTAATTACCCTCCCTTACAACATAAGACAGAGCATTAATATGCACTGGCACCCAAAATAGTGAAGCAGCAGATTAAATTAAAAACAATTAGGGACTTTCACTTTGTCATTGAGCTGGTATGCCTGTCTGGTCAGTGCTTTAGGCTCTATTAAGTTAGGCTATCCACTGGTTATGAATCTGACAAATTCATGTTGGAGCATTGAATTGCCCTATCTCCTTGTGCATTCAGAGTGTATCAGTGTCTTAAGCATGCAGCAGAAAAACAGGAAAAAAAAAAGGAAAATCCCATCAACCTAATTAATAGGAGATAGGGGAAATTCAAGCAATCAATTATATTCAGAATCTTCCTATTTACAAATAATTAATTATAAACAATAGCTGTAATTTAGGTAATGAAAGCCACCTGGCTAATGGCATTGGTATCATATGCTGTGACAGTACTTAGCATTTGGTGGATCTGCATGCAGGGAGTGTTGCATGGTGAGACTCTTCAGGGCATGGATCCGGCTAATTGAGGCATAGCACACATTTTTACTAATGGCAATAAAGCTGTTTTGAAAAGGGAATAACTTGGATGATATTGTTCATTCTTACAAAGTGTATGGATATATCTCTAACATATTTTCCACACTTTCTGCTCTGTTGTCATCCACACCAGCATTAGCTGACATTATTCCATTAGAGTTAGGATTTATATCTCATCTTAGGCTTTAACTCATGCAAAAGTGCTGACGATATTATATTGTGCATTTACTTTCCCAAAAATCAATATTTTACAAAAGTGAAAAAACAGCTGAATGTGGTTCAAACACTCTGGATATGCAAATGCTGCTAATTACGCATCCTGATATGCAAAATGCTAACATCTGCTTCTCAGCTAGGCTCACCGTCATCAGCAGCAAAACAAATGTGTACCAAAAATATCTTTAACCCATTAATGTATAAATGTGATATATTTTGACAAGAGATAGAAACAAACACAGGTCTTGGTGCGTCATGCAGCCTCAAACAAATACTTGCACAATGAGCACACGTGTTTACAGTTCTAGTTCGTTTTATGTCTTTTTCTGCAAAACAACTTGAAAGACCTTCTTCCCATTACAACACCCATATGGAGTATGTAGTTACACAAATTTATTATTATTTTCAATTTCATTATTTTATTTTTTTAAACATGTTTTTTCATCCCCCCCCCCACCCCCCAAAAAAAAAAAAAACAACAGTTCTGACTCATTTACAAGCTTGTTGTTCAAAACTGAATGGCACAAAATGCATGACTTCATTTACCACTAAG
>JAQLOL010000007.1:11092961-11112490 GCA_029783665.1 Naso thynnoides | reverse complement strand
ATTTAATGTCCTACTATCAGAATATAGTGACAGTTCCAGCAAATATGACTGAGTAATTGTTAATAATTCCTACCTACTACTGCTTTAATGTCAGTAATCAGGTCCGAAACCCCACAAACACAGACAATTCTTTTTTCGTTGTTCTGTGCAATGCCAGTACTTATATTCCAAGAATATGGCTGTTAGTTTGGACTTTAGCATGTAAGGTTAATGCAAATGGTAACATTAGCCAACAGAAAATTGAGGTAATAGGTCTCAGGGGTCATTGCTGCCATACAACTGGCTTATAACTTATATCTCAGTCACTTATACATTACCTCAATGCGATCAATCCTGTGATCTCTCTTTCACTCGCTTCCAAAACAAATGCTCATATTGCTGGTGTTACCCCGGGATTCCATTGGCTGCGTGCCCGCTCCGTGCTCCGCTGTCCATCAACACCCACCAGCTGTGTTTTAGAGCGCAGCACTGCAAACAGCTTGAGTCGCAAGACTACGTGATTTTGCAGTAATTAAAATATCATGTGATCACAGGTTCCTCCCATTAGGACATTTTGCTGGTGTAGTACAGTGAAATATGATCCTCCGTCACCACAGAGTTTTCTTATTTTAAAAATCAACCAGATGTTTTTTACTTTTTTTTTCTTTACCCAACTTCCTGCTCTGTGCTGAATTGCTGCGTTGTGCTCCGCCATCCGGCAAAAATATGAGTCCAGCTTATCTGCTGCTGAGGGCTCCGGATCGCTGGAGCTGCAACGGAGTCGGAACGCAACACAGCCGCAGCCAGTGGAAGCACACACATTGACTAGCATTGAAATGAATCAGCTCTGCTGCCGTACTGGAGCGCAGATGCAATGCACACACACCTGATGGAATTTAGGGGTTATGCCGAGTTCTGCCTGCCTGGCACATGCCAGCAAAGATCTTTACGACAGTAGGCGCCTGTGTCTCTACCGCTTTTATCCAAAAGGGATGCTAAAATAAAAAAACACCTGAAAGTTCCTCATAGTCACTTTAAGGTGATGGAGTCCTTTCCAGTCACGTCTTGATCACAGTGCAAATTATGACTCTTTTACTTCCCTTCAATCCCTGTGTTACAGATCCTGTGAAAATTGTAGCCTCCATAATAATAATAATGATAATAATAATAATAACAGGGTTAGGGTAGCATTTTTGACCAACTAGTCAGAGAAGTGATTTTTGGCTAAGACAAGAATTCAGAGAGTTACAATCATCTATGCATCAGTGAATAAAAGTGCGGATGAGTTTCTCAGGATCTGTTGTGGAAATAAAAGACCTGAGCTTTGCAATATTTCTTCATTGATAAAAACATGATTGGACAGCTTTTTAAATAAGGGCTTCAAAGCATAGTTCCTGGTCAAATAAAACTCACAGGTTATCAGCTGGGGGTTTAACCAGGGTGTCTAGATCACCAAGTCTCTCTAATATTGTTTCTATTTTTCCAGGTGTACCTATTATGATGACATCGGATTTTGAATGATTTATTTTTTGAAAATTGTATAACTTTTAATATTTTATTACATGATGAAATTTAAAGAAGCTCTTATGCTTGTCCACCTTGATTGAATAGGGGCTTGAGTGGAATATATAGTTGTGTATCGTCTGTATAGAAGTGAAAATGGATGTTATATTTGCGGATGATCTCATGTAGAGAAGCATGTAAACTTAAAAAAGGATCAGACCAAGGATCGAACTTTGGGGGACACCATAGGGGGCATTTGTGGGTGAAGAGACACAGCCAACCATAGAACCATGCAGAATAAAATCCAAAACATCCAAAAGGACAAGTATGGAACAGTCACTGGAGTCTTGATTCAGCAGTAAATCGTTACAGACTTTGAGAAGAGCTGTTTCAGTGATATGAAATGATCAAAAGCCTGGCTATAATTTTTCAAATATGCTATTTTCTGACAGGTGATTAACAAATGGATGGAATACAGCCTTTATTTCTGAATCTTTGATATGTAAGGAAGTTTTGAAGCAGCTCTGTAGTTGCTCAGTATAGATGGATTCAGATTGGGTTTCGTAAGAAGAGGTTCAGTTAGGACAGATTTAAAAGAGATTTAACAGAGAGTTATTAACAATTTATAAAATAAAGGGGCCAGAAGTGGACATTGTTTCCTACAGAAGTCTGGAAGGAATTACATCAAGGGAACAAGAGGAAGAATTCATGTACTTCACTGTTTCATTGAGAGCACTGACAGACACTGGACTAAAGGAGCATTGGGATAAGACAAAAAATGTCTTATATGTTGACACATCAGTATGTGTGAGCCGTGGGCTCAACTGCCGTTGGTCTGCAATCTAATGTTTTCTTTTTTTTTCAATGAAGAATGTTTTGTTCACAGAGGTCAAGTGATATTTTGAGCATTTTAGAAATCAATGTCGCTCAGTTGCGAAATGGATACCCTTACAGATGAACTAATCACAGGCCCAGGCTGGATACCGAAGTGATTTTAACGGTGCACTACCCATTGTCTATTATTCTTTTACGTCAATAGTCATAAAGATATCTGAAAGACCCATCAGTGTCCCTCTGATTTGGTAGTGCTTGTTGCTTGGGTAGGGTTGGACTAAAAAGAATATGTCAGGGTCAGATATGGACATGTCTTTGTGAATACTGGTGGAAATGTTAATACTGGAAATCAGAATCATCAGCCAATGAAACAATGACATGGCACCCTGTCAAAGAGTCCCAGGAGGTCATCAAACCTAAGGAGACGTTGTACTATGGTTTTTGTCCCCTCTCATATTCGTGATTCAGACGTGGGTAAACAAGGCAGCTCCCGAGTGGAGAGGATATTCAATTCAGAGACATGTCTTTGATATTTACAGGTGATACTATTTTTATAGCCTGATTTGCCTGCAACCTCTACTCTGCGTCAGTCTGCTGTGTTGCTGTGTCAGAGCAGCAGCAACTAAGAGAAGGGATTGTTCCTCCGAATCTGAGGCCATGCTTCTCTCATGGAAGAGTTTGCTCCTCTTGTCTGGGTGGGAGGGTTAGCAGCTGGCCAAGGTTAAAGAGTTCGAGTATCTCATGAGAGCAGCTGGTTGCATCAGCTGCAGTAATGATGATGGTATTCTGGACCATGATAGGAAAGAGGGAGTTATGCCTGAAGGTGAAGTTTAAGATTAGCCAGTCAATTCTTGTTCCAGTCTCCACCTGTGGTCATTGGCTACCTACTCTCTAAGAGCTGATTTGGAGCTCAGTAATAGGAGAAAACCTCTGAACTGGCTGCCTACTTCTGCAGTTGGACAATTCCAAGCTTAGGTGGTTTGGGATTTTCTGCCCATTTTTTTGGCCCTAAGCTACTTTCACATAATTCAGTGTATTAAAACCATTCAAACGCCAAAAGATTCAGAAAATTCAGGACATTTCTGCTCGCATTTAGCATTTTGATAACATTCAAAACTTCTGAAATTTCCATTTTTTCTGGGAATTTTGGCCAATTTATTCCTTATTGACAGAACCTTCAAAATTCAGAAATTTTCTCAATTATTCAACTCTCATCATATTGGCATACTTACACTTTGAAACTCCATTCAAACTTTAAAATATTCTACATTTTGTCCGCATTCTTGCTGTGTTGAAACATTTCAAACAGAGTGCCCAAGTCCCACCCCTCTACTTAATTGGGTGTTAACTGTAGTTACTTAACTGAACACTGTATTTCCTGTGATTGGCTTACTTTGAAGTAAAAATAAACCTGCGTTTTACCATACAAATGCCTTTAATTTGTTGTAGCTGTAGGCCATGTTCAGTTGCATCATTAGTAACTTTACACTGCGCTCTATGGATGGGATGAGTCAGTGGGCAAATTTTGTCACTGCGGCAACCTTAAGTGCTGACTGTCAAGCGCTTAAAACTGCACTCTAAAGGGAATTTTGTACTAACCCTGTATTTTAGATGTGCTGTCTCTTTGCCCTCAAGGCTTAAAAGACAGATAACTTTAGTTAACGTTACCTTTGGTAACAATAGTTACCTGTCGTCCTCCAATTGCACTTTCCCTGTTTTAATTATGTTTTCAGCAGATAGCACAGAGTCCTTTGCATGTTTTCCTTCCTGCTTCTGGGTGAGACAGCCGGTCTGCTCGGCTGCAGCTGCGTGGCTCCTTATGCTGTCACCTCGGAGAGAAAATTAACCAATGAACCAGTGATCTGTGCCAAGACTGGAAGCTGGTTGTAATGTTTCCATAGCAATTTAAAACATGATACAAAAACAAAGGGATGCTGTGCTGCCATTTTCAAATTGATTCCTTGCCATAAGTTTAACGTTGGTGGTGAAAAAAAAAGATAATTTCATTCACTGTGCTGCTCAAATACATCTTTTAAGATGGAATGTTTTCTTGCATGTTGTACAATGCATGAGTTACACCATGAAATTATCAGTCCACTTGAAGAGGTTTTAGGAGGATTTATTTAATGTCTAACAAGCAACCACAGACAAGACCAAGAGAATCAAGTCCACTCAGTGGAGTGGGCGGAGTCTCTGGTCTGGACCCTGGCTAATTGAACAGGCCCTCTCAGTGGAAAGGAGGCTGTAATGTAAACACAGCCTTATGTGACAATCAGGTGTCTAGTCTTTCTAAGTATGTATTTTCAGTATGTTATACTTAAGGAATTATGTGATAAACTGCAATTTTCCTGACTTGCAAAATTGTCTTTATATTGACAAACATCATATTTGAGATTGGTGGTATAATTAAAACAGAATCAAAAAACAGTGTGTCTCTTTCCATTGATTGCTGTTCATATTTTTTCCTAAATAAGGTCCCATGGGGTCTACCGAAATGGGCGTGATTTAGCTACTCTTTGCCATTTAAAATTTTCAAAATATTCAACTTCAAAACTTAACTATAATGGAAGTCAATGAGAAAGCCCTTTAAACCCATCTTTAACCTATTCCCACTCATTCATACATTCACATAAACTTCAAAATTTGAGACATTCACAAGACTTTGAATCTTTTCATATCAATTCATTTATTTCATAGTATTAAAACTTCTGTCACAATCACAATTTGAAATTCAATAAATTTTTTGCCCCTTCTATACTTTCACATTAGTGTGTATTAGACAGCTTTCCTGCCGTAGCCGTCATTACTGCCATACATAATTTGTTCATCAAAATGTAGGAAAATTCTTGCTGGTTGCTGTTGTGTTACTGGGGAAGAGATGAAAGTTACCATAGTCAAGCTATGAGCTTCCAAGCAACCGGAGCTCCAACCAACTGCTGCATTTACTCCCAAATAAATTGAGAAGAGAAATACGCGGAGTGAAGCAGAGGCAGCGTATTTTAAAACTGCTCATGTGAAAAATTTTTTGACACACAATATCACTGTTTTGCTCAGCAGGTTATGCTAATTCATCATTATCATCATTTAGTTGAACTTACTGTGACTGATTTAGAGGCAGGAGTTTGGGAGGCGCAACTCAGCTAAAATCACTGAAAAAAAGTGTTTTAGGCTTTTTTTTTTTTTTTTAAACTGCAGTTACTTTCAGCAACATGGCCAAATACAACCACTGTTGATTGAAATGTACTAATTAGTGCAGCTGGACACAGGCAGACTCAGACATCTTCACAATTTTTAGGCCATTTTCTAGTCTTATCATGAAATCGTAGTTTCTTATTGAAACTTCATGAAATCTTTGCATTTTAGGTGTCTTTAATGCATTAAGATTTGTTTAACCTCAACCCCCCTCAACTTACAAAACTGTTTTAAATTTTTCTACATAATCATCATCCATTAGCTGCTTCTTCATAAAAGTTAAGGCAAACCATAAGGGGCAACCCTCAAGCCGTTACTCAGTTTTAGTTATTTATGTTTTCACTATCTTTAACTGGCATCAACTCATTTAAACTTTAAGACAGAAACCCCATTCAAGACTTTTATTCTTTTTGATCTGTCACACATGGCAGAGGTTTTATTTAGCCCCTGAAAGCCATTCACAACTTTATCTTATCACTTAAGAATCTGTTTTCACCACCTCAGCTTGTTCATGGCATTAAGCCATTGTAGCAGTAGTTTTTCAACAAAATTGAAACATCCCACGTCTGTCATACATTATATTATTCAATTTTTAAAGCCAACAATCACAGTCTGGCTTCAGCTTTTTAACAGAGAAAGTATTCCACTTGATTAAGGTATCATCATTTTAAAGAAGCAGAAATATCATCTTTATGTCAAGAAGAAAAAAACCCCCAAAATATTAAAACGCCCCTGTTACCCAGACCAAGATGACACAATGGTCCACTGCATCCTTTACAAAAATAGTCAAAATACATTTAACTGTAATTTGTCCCTATTTTTTAGTTTCATAATGATAATGATTTTTGTATGCTGGACTGGGAAATGTCCCTGGTTTTCATATCAGAAATCTGGTCACCTTAAGAAGGTGAAGGTGTCAAGACGAGGGGGGCAGGGGAATTGCTTCTTTAGGAGTCTCATGCTATAGCTAGCTTGATTTGCAGATGTTGCCTACCTCAGCTTTAAAGTTTTTTTTTTTTTTTTTTTACATAACTCTCAAGCAGGTGTCGAGAGTAACAAAGTAAATTTACTTGAGTACTGTACTTAAGTTCATTTTTTGAATATCTGTACTTTACTTGAGTATTACTTATTGGAGAAAAATACTACTTTTACTCCACTACATTTGAAAGACAAATATTGTACT
Source organism: Naso thynnoides (assembly GCA_029783665.1). Lineage (NCBI taxonomy): Eukaryota > Metazoa > Chordata > Actinopteri > Acanthuriformes > Acanthuridae > Naso > Naso thynnoides. The sequence goes on along the minus strand of JAQLOL010000007.1, from coordinate 11,105,799 downwards.
TTTGAAGGTACAATATTTTTAGTGGAAGTAGTGTAGTGTTTCTTTTCTTTTCTTTTCTAAAATCTGAATGATAATAACCATCTCCATGGTTAGGCATAGATCAAACGTCTCTTGAATCAGGCAGTTCATTTAATGGCAGTAATGACGGTTACGGCAGGAAAGGATGACAATTCTTCACCTGAGCACCCATGGCCAGATCTGAAGTCCATGTTTGAGATTTTGAAATGAAGAATGATTTGTATTCTTTTAAATATTCCCTCTTTTTACCGCGCACAAACTTCATTATGGCATACAGACATTCGCAGTCCAACTTGAGAAGGCATGTATGTAGCTAAACACGTTTATTATTCCAGATGAACATTTTAAATGAAGTTGTCCGTACTTGTAGCGACTTAGTTGCCATTTTTTCTGTGGTTGGTTGTTAAAATGACATTTTTTACTGATTTGCCCATAGGCCACGTTATTGAGTTAACTTTCTATTAGATACTGCTGTTGGTGATATTTCATTGGTTTTTCTAAAAAAAAAAAAAATGTCTACAAAAATATTTTGAGATTTATTTATTTTTTTATTTTTAAAAAAATAATTGACTGAGCAGCTTATCTTGTATTGGAGTAATATTTGACCAGGAGTATCTTTACTTTGACTCAAGTAATGAAGTTGTGTACTTTGTCCACCATGGCTCTTGAGAAAGTCTTTGTATTTTTTTATGTGAATTAGAAAATCAGAATCAATAAAAACACTGACTTTTTAAAAAGTATGGGGTGTTCACTATATTGTTAAAAACCCATTTTAAAGCACATAAACTTGTCCCATTGATGAGAACCAATAAATGAATAAATGTAAACAGCTACCACCATGATATTCCTTTTATTCGACCTGCACACTCTCTGCCAATGAAATGCTAAATGTCCCAAAGAAAATGACATTCATTATCAGCCCAGGTTTAGTGATGCCTTCCCTTGCCAGACCAACGGGTTTAGCTATAATTGCTACATAATTCACATGGTCACATATACACACAAACACAAGAGAGAAAGCGACACCTGTGGTGCTTCACTCCCATAGACTTCATTATGTGATTATGCTCTTTGGTTTTTTTTTGGTAGCATATGCATTGTCTGCCTCATTCCAACAAAAGATTTGCTCTACCCGTCTGTGAGTGCGTCTTTGTGAGTGTGAGGAGTGAGAATGAGTGCTTGCTCTCTTATGTCTTTCCTCATGTGTTGGTGAGGTCTGTCAGCTCACTTTAATGAGTGGGTGTCAGCACCTTTAGGAAAACATCTATGAAACACTCTCTTTGCATCCCACCTGTTTGTGCTTACTTCATCTTTGTGAGGTGTCTTTCTGCCCGTCTGTCTGTCTGTCTGTCTGTCTGTCTGTCTGTCGAGATTGGGGATGACAGCAAACAGAATTAAGTGCAGTGAAACAGCGACGTCATAAACGCTAGAATGTAGGTCAGCATTTTGACTTACGGATTCAGTTCATTTGCTCTCATTTTTATTAGTTGAATTCATTGCCCTTTGTGCACCTGCTTCAAGTGCTTTTGCTCTGTTAAGACAAGTGTGAGACGTCGGTTTTGAGGATTTTCTAACCAGTCGTTCTGCTCACTTTCTGTAACACAGATTTTGTTCTGTCCTTATATTTCTGATTTATATCTCTTGTCTAATGAAGAGTCGAGTTGCTTAAAACGTCACTTCCCTAGTGTGATAATAGGTGGACACTGGAGCTCCGCAGTGAGTGAGCCCTTTATTTGTTCATCACGTTGAAAATGGATCCGGGTTTCATGGCAGTGTGGCGTTTGTCAAAGTCTCTGCTGTAGAATCACAGATGCAAGAAGGAAAGCGGGGGGGAGGAAAAGTTATTTTTATTCTCCTTGTTCCCATCGCCACCCTCCCCTCCTGTGCAACCCATACACAAACATTTTGGGAAAGCTGCTGTATGTGTATATGCACAATTTTGTGTGTGTGTGTGTGTGTGTGTGTGTGTGTGTGTGGTGTTTGTATGAAAGATTGATGTTGGCCTAAGTACCTGCCAAGCTGCATCAGGCCAGGCACACACTGAGCGAGGGAGGAAGAGGGAGAGATAGAGGGAGGGGGAGCGGGCGAAGGAGCAGATGCCACAGATAGAGAAGCCTCAATAATGTAACCTCCACTGAGCTTACTATGAAGGGAGGGCAAGATGGAAAAGAACGAATGAAACTGAGTGAGGGAAGCAGAGGACAAGTAGAAGAGAGTTTGGTTACAAGGCATTGATATGTGTGCAGAGACAGATGATAGAACGAGAAAGGGAACGATGGAGAGGAAATGAAGCGAGAAATGTGCAAAGTAATAAACTGGGAGTGCAACAAAGAAAAGCAAAATTAAGCGAGGACAGAAACAGATTCGTAGGAGAAGTCTTTAAATAAGGTCAAATACATTTTTAAAAAAAGAGGAAGGAAACATATGAAGGTAGAAAGAAACTTGTACTTTAATTAAGTCAAACTCATATGCAACACATGCAGATTTATCACAGTGAGAAAAAACGAAATATCTCATGATAAATGCAAAGTTTTCCTCTTATAATGAAGAACTACATTAACTACATCATAATGAGAATATTTTCTTCTTATAAAAGGGCAGCTTGTAAAGATAAGCTTTTTCTTCCTTAGTAAATCCTGCTTCCTGATGTACTGCCGAAAAAACCCCTTTGAGGCAGGTTTATTATTATTATTATTATTATTATTATTATTATTATTATTAAGGCTGGGTGGCCCTCTCTCACCACGAGATGACGTCTGCATATTCAACTGTTGATTTACAAGGCCCTCATCGGGAGGCTGCTGTCAAATATTTTGTCCATGTTAATTTGGTTCACCTCACCAGAACTAATGACTGACTTACCCTCCATGTCCCTCAAGTGCACACTGAACCTGGCGGATCTGCCTTTGGCTTTTATGCACCATCCACCTGGAACTTAGTACAAAGCACTTACAAAAAAATCGTCTGTAACTCTTGTTCTTTTTAATTACGTAACCCTAAACCTTTTAACTCCTATTTGTTTCCTATTTTTAATTGATTTTATTGCTACATTATTTATTCATTGTAATGAGATGTTTGTTTCAATTGATTGTTTTTCTTTTATTTTGTGTTTTTTATTATTTTGTATTTACTCAATGTCATTGATGAGACCTGCCCTACATGAATTTCCAGGTTTAAATAAAGATTATAAAGTGACTGGATTTGATTTATTTTCATAAGGAGAACAGAATCTTAAAAAAACAAGGAGAATAATGCTGTGAACATTATGATGTATCCCTATGAGGCAAAAGGTGAGAATAAATGGTTGCATACAACTGTTCCTGCAGTGGTAGTAACACAGCTTTTTTCTCTACAATCTTTCTGATGTTGATTATTATAATAATTATACTTCACGGGATAGGTTTTCATTTTGAGAAATACAGCATGACACTTTATTTCTAAGAAATAGATCAGAAGATTGATACCACTCATACAGAAATCTGTAGCTTGAGATCAAAACTGAAAACAGGGGTTAACATTTAGGAGCCAGTTTTGATCTTTTTTTTTTTTTTAAGATATTTTTTGGGGCTTTTGTGCCTTTATATACAGGACAGCTGAAGAGTGGACAGGAAACAGGGCAGAGAGAGGTGGAATGACATGCAGCAAAGGGCCACAGGTGGAATCGAACCTGGGTCCACTGCATGAGGACAAAGCCTCTGCATATGGGGTGCTTGCTCTACCGACTGAGCCACCGGGCGCCCCAATAAATCGATTTAAAATCGAAATCCGAATTAATTTGTGTGGATAATGTTAAAAAATGAATACTGTGAAAATCGATCTTCCCTTTAACTAGGGTAAATACAGTAGCCGATGGCTCTCTCTCTCTCTCAGCACTGGGCTCTTATTTTTCATAACTGAAGTTTGGTGAAAGTTACGCTGGCACTTTATTAATCCCAAATTGGGGGATTCACAGCCTTATAATAACAATGATGTGGCAACACTGTGTTTAAGGTCTTCTTATTTTAGGGCCAAAAACCCGTAGTTAGGGTTAGAGAAAGATCATGGTTTGGCTTGAAATAATCACTCTTGCGAGATCTTTTGCAGATCTAGGGTTCGCTTCTAGTCCCCTGCTGTACAGCCAATAATGCGTTTTGTCTTCTGTAAACGCAGGACACAAGCTAATCTGACAAGCCGAGCACATCTGGTACTTACACTTGTACCAATATATCTGCGATAGTCCAATATCAGCCATTAATATCAGCAAACTGATAAATTAGTCAGGTCCTTGTTTTTATCCTGTCTCTTATAATTGCTTTACCTTACTCAAGCAACAGGCTGCTTACCTCAGTGTTTTAGCCCAGTGAGCCGAAAAGGCTTTACAATGTATACAGTGTGCTTGGACAACATCCCTAAGATATCGAGAGGAAGCAGTCATTCCTGTGCTTCCTAATCAAGTAATTGATTGCATCTATTATTCATGAACTCCTTAGCCTTACATGAAGTTGTAAACTCAGCAAAGCTTCTCTTCTTCCTATATCTCTCTTCTCTGCTTACACTTCATTCATCTCTTCACTCTCCCACTGCTCATCTAACCACATAAAGCTGTGAAATTAGTTTGCCAGCCTCTCAGCCGTCATGGGTTGTACCCCTAAGCCCCAACTGCCAGTTTGTGTTTTGTTCAATATGGGCAGCCAGGAGTGTGAGGCCGTGCACTCGCTGGAGGCCGTCGAGGCTGCCCCCACAGGCTCTGCTCTAGATCAGTCTCTAGGTAATGTCATTGCCACTTCCAGGCTACAACACGGCTGTAGAATTCTACCTTTACAGAAGCTACGACGTAGCAACTGAGATGATTCCACAGAGACATTAGCGAAAATCACAGTAAAAAACAAAACATTCCAGCTGGGACATTTAGCACCAGCACAGTTTATAAATTACATAATAAAAACATATTTTCTACTTTTGCAATTCAAGTACATGATACATAATTAATTAGATCCCTTCTCTCCATTAAAGGGTTTTAACTTTAAAAACCATGATCGAGATGATCTTTCTGAAAGATTTTTAAGCTAAAAAAATAAATAAATAAATTGAATGTTTAGGTTACGCAGTTAGCGGACATATAAATACAGACAGTTACTATAGAAAAAAAGGCCTGTGCGTTTTCTAATTTGCATTGTATTAGCAATTTTATTTGATGTTATCTAATTAAGTTAACAAGATTCCTATTCATCCTAATCTGCCATGTCCGTTGTTGAGCTCAACTTATAAAGTCAAACTAAATGTATAAAGAGGTTTAATGCATTGTGCCTGTTACCAAACCCTGAAGTTTAAACAGCATGTAAAGAAAGAAAGAAACACTCTAGCTGCAATAAATAATCAATGAGAAAGTCCCTAAGCTTCAACCTGGGCCTACATATTACCATCAAAAACAAAGTGTCTGTTGCCAAGAAATCACCATATCAATGGCACATGCCACAACAACCCTGTCCCACGCTTTCTCTCCAAAGATCATGCTAGATAAATCCCAAATAACAGAGAAATTAACAAATGCTTGACATTTGCTCAACATCCATTATTCTGACACTTCTTCAGAATTTCAAAAGGCTGAACGCATGCTTAATCAACATTCATATTCCCAGAGCGAGCCCCGGCACCATATTGCAGCCCGCCTCAGTGCTGATGAAAACGGCACATTAGGGCCCGATTCGAAAAACGTTCAGGGACTCCTCACCAGGGATCTGTGTGTGTGTGTGTGTGTATGTATGTATATGCATGTTTGAGTAAAAGGGAAAGAGAGGCAGTGGTTGTGTTTAGAAAGGGAGGGATGTTTCACACTTTTTAAGTACTTTCTAAAACAGAAGCATCTGCCCTTTTCTGCACACCCTCTTACTTCCATGACTATGAAAGCCATATGAGGAGTGAGCTGAATGGCATTTTAAAGAGGGGGGTAATCATTACATCCAAATTCATTCATAATATGGCACAGAAGGACACAGAGGACTCTCACATTCCCTCCCTCTTTTTCTCGCCCTTCTTACACAGACTCTCTCTGGGGACAAAGGGTGGAAGGACTGGGGTCCCTCATGGACCCAAGGGAAGCCAGGCAAGGCCTCGGAGAGCAGCCCATCATTTCCAATTCTAATACATGGCAAGGGAAGGACGTGATGGGGCTGATGTCACACACACACACCCCCCCCTGCACCGGCCTGTGACGAGCCCTCCTACCCCCCTTGCTGACTAGCCGCGGTCCAAATACTAGGCAGGACACCACGGCTGGCTAAGAGGAGGGCAAGGAAGAGAGGGCAGGAATGGGGGTTGATATTTGCATGTCCCTCCATTGTGAGTGGGGGTAAAAAGTGACAGCACCGTGTCCAATTCTTTTCCCCCCAGAGCAGCTCGGGCCCAGCAAGAGAGGCCAGGCTGACAGATGACTCCCAACATCTGTGTTATGCAGCCGTTACAGATGAGGGACTCCACATCGCAATCTCTCTCTTTCTGTCTGTCTATGGGACACTCCCTCTCTCCTCCCACTACCCATCAGAGTACAACAGAAAGAATGACAGACTGTCCGTGGAAATTACCTCAAAATGGCCTATAACAATCATTTTGTTCAAAGTTTAAATTTTCCTCCCTCAAGTCCCTAATCAAAAGCAAAGATTATGGGATGCTTTTCAACTCAATACAGCATTCAGAGGACTGAAAATAAAGGGTATTCCTGTTCTTTTACATCAGTGAAACTCAAAATCAATGTACACATTTCAAAAAAAGACTTAGCAACATAGTTAAAAACTACATCAGGATGTCAAAAAGATTTTATTTTCTGATATCAATAAATTATGGTGTGGAAAATTGCATGTATAATAATAAAATTATGCTTAACACAATACAATGTGTTCAACTGGGCAGCATTACCAAATCTTTGCACATACAAAACACAACAGCAACAACATCAGCAATAACAATAACACTGATTATAGCTAAGAAACATTAATTTAGTCAGAATAATATAATATGTTGCCACTGTACCATGATATCATCACATATCATTTAATATAAAGTTAACGACAAAAAAATGTAATTTCTTTCATTATGCATCTCTAGGTGAATATTTCCATTCATTTATTAGACAGATATTAGCATTCAAAAACGCATAAAAATGATAAACATTTTTTAATATGATACAACTATCCTCTAAAAACCACTTAAAATGTTCTCAGGAAAAAAAAATCTGGCACATGCTCCAAAATATTTACCACAGTCTCCTCCACGACAATGCTAGGTTACACATAAATCTACAGTTCGCTCAACACTGTGTGCATCCAACTATACCATGTGAAATGACTCGATATCCTGATACCTGTCTTTTCTATATTTCTCTTCATTTTAACCCAACCAATCTTTTGCCCACCCCCTGAAAGCAGGCTTGTCCATAACAGACCCCTAACCCCCTTCCCCTGCCAGCTCCAGCCTGGCCAATATTTACGCAGTGGCAGGGCTCCCACACAGTCCGAGGGGACAGGACGGGTGTGGGGCGGGGGTGGCTGACTGCCGTGGCTGAGCGCATGCTAAGAGATGATGGATGGCCTAGTCGATATGTTATGTCTTAAGAGCCTGATTTCCTGCCAGTCCAATCACTAACCCTCCAGAGCCCAGCTCAGCTGATTGGACAACCAGAATAATTTCGCAGGCTGTGAAAACACTGCTGCCGTGCCTGTCTGTCAGGCCCAGTGACGAGACTCAGGGATTTTAAAGAGAAAGGGCCTCCCCAAGATTGGTTATGGTGAACGAAATAATAACAATAACCACAGAGACCAAACAAAAAAGCCAGCACCTCCGGGAGAGAGAGCGAGTGTGTAGGATTATTGGAAGAAAAACTGTCCAATGTTTTCCTTTAATTATTACAACCACCAGTGCCACTTTCTCAAAAAGTGGCATTTGGACTGTTTGTTTAAGACAGTTTGGATTAAGAAACCAAAAGGAGAAAAGAAACTCAAAATAAACATGAGAAGGACCTCCTGGTGTTGGTGCCTAAACATACAGGATATTGGGTGAACTTTATACGCATGACATATTCTGTAAAATGCTGACAGCGAGAACAAAGGCGAGCTCAAGCTCCACTGTGTCCCCTTTGGGGACCTGATACTTTCTTCTAGATTGGTGATTAGGGCACAATGGAAGGAGGAAGCTCCAAATACATACGACTTTGTAAGTGACCTCAACGGGATCAGCCATGGTGTCCTGGTGGCCTTGGGGGATTACACATGTTACGTTCAATAAAGTGAGGGCCTTCAGTGTCAAGGAGAAAGGCAAACACAACCATTAACCTCTCTCTTCGATTTCTGAATGTGCAGGCGCTGCATGGCAAAACACTGGCTAATGCCGTGGTGGAAGCCTATACAGAAACCTGCACAGAATTAATTAGTTAATTAAATGGGGTTATAAATTTATTATAACTTGAGACAAAAAAACAACAAAAAAACAGACAGTAATAAATGATGCTGGGGAGTTGACAGACAAACAACTTATTTTAATTTGCTCTTGTATGTAGATTATTATCTAAGCATTTAATTTTTTGCATTGCAGACACTGATCATATATACTCAATATGAGCAGTATGGTACAGTAAAAGTACGGTGCTTTCACCTACTTTTCTACATAAGCATACACACACTCACATTAACACATGTAAGCAGGCTCACAAGTAGAGACCACTGTGGAACCACTTACTTTGGAAATCTTTCCTTCAGCATCTTCATGCATTGGCGTGTGGGTCTCAGTTGTTCAGTCCATCTGACTATTTCTTTATATTCAGCTCGGGATAGTCTCATCTTCCTTTGACTGTCTGCTGTGTCTATCGGTACAAAACAGAGAATGACTTTGATTATTAACGCTCGCTCCTGTAGCCATCAGATCTGACAGCTGTCAAACACAACTGTGACGTTACCTGCATTGCTAAGCACACTTAGCTTTATGTTACTGCAAACGCGACACACTAAATGCAAATAACAAAATGACACTTTTTATCTCGTCTTCAAAGGATTACTGAACAGCTAATGTAGGCAACATGTTATTAAATATGTCTCTATAACGATAAAAAACGTGTAAAATGGTTGTTTACCACTGAATGCTGTTGCCTGTGGACAGTTCCCAGTAGCGGCTTCCCGCTAGGAAGTTGAGAAGGGATTTTTGTGTGAGCGGCACGCTGATTGGTCGTTTCATGTCTAGAGCTGAGTAACCAAGCAATTGATTGGTCTCTTGGCAGCACGAAGGCGGGGTCCGGCTAAAACCTGCTGCTCGCTCCCTGCATGTCCGAGGCGTCACCGCATTCCCGTCAAATTAAAGCGGTACGACTGCAGGTACCAGAACAAACGGAGGTTTTTCTGTAAACGCTCGTCGAAAACTCTCGAGTCCGACAGAGCGAAGAAAAAGCTCCAAATTATTAAACTGTACGGATGGTGAGAGCTGTATGAGAGAGAATGTCAGGGAAATAGAGCTACTGAGAAGGAAAGAGAAGGGAGCATCTCTTTTAATGCGTGTGTTCAGGGCAGCATACATACATACAGCACATACATTATTTCACAGCTTTTCAGTACAGTATCAGTTATTTGCGTGTTTGTAGCCCAAACTGCACAGCTTAAAAGAAAGAAACAATTTAAGGTTATTTATCAGTGATTTAATTTGTTTTATTTCATGTTCCCAATACAAGTTGGGCTATTAAGCTGCTGATAAAACTGCTATTTGTGCTAACGTGTTCTGTAAAGGAGATTTCAGGTTTACAAAATTCCACTGCAGTTACACATCATCAAGGTGTAGTTTGTAGCCCCTCACCTTTGCAGAGGTTGAATCAGGGGCGTAGAGAGGAATCCTGTCCCCCACCCCCGGAGAGAATAGGCTATTGGTCAAGGTTTTTCTAAATTATTTCCTTCAACCTGTGAGAATTTTCATGGGCCTCCAGAATCATCAACACCTTTCACCTCACCAGTAAAGATGGTGCTTTGAATGCCCCTGGCAGAAATATGTAGATCAGACCAAGTATTATGATGTACTCTTGAGTGATGCTGGAGTGTAGACATGGGAAATTTGTAGATTTAACGATAGTAATGTTATATTATAAAGCTGAATGTTTGCTCTGCCAAAAAAATCTAACATTTGTAACTCCAAATTCATTCCCTTTTATTAGACAGGGTTATCTAATAGATCCAAATGCAAATTGATATTTGAGGAAAAAAGTTAAATAGTTAGATAATAATTTATTTTGTTTCTGTATTTCAGTCTGAACCATGTGATTGTTTCTTGATCTGTGGTGTTAATTTTAGACAACACCGAGATAGGACGAAAATCTTTAAGACCTAATTTGTCAAATACATCCCTTGAGATCAATACAATTTTACAATGGCATTGTTGTGTAATTAGTCTCTGAACGGTGCTAAATCTCAGCCTGTCCTAATAGATTTTCTCTTAATCTTCTCTCTTTACACACAGATTTAAGGAAATCTCAAGACATCTTACGGTGAGTTCAGTATTTATTTTCTGTTCCTCTTTCTTGTTTTAGTTTTTATCTAGCAAAAATAAAATGATAATATCTCCTGAAATAATTAGCCTCAAATGTTCAAAATGTCTCAACTCACATTGGTGTTATTGTCTGCCAGTGGTGGAAGACATCAAATAAATCAATGCTATTTTCTTTTGACATCAACATTGCTGGTTTCCTCCGCTGTGGATGAACAATGCATCGGTGAGCAGAAAGGCTCTATCTGACCTGTGGTGCATCAGAAAATAAAGCTCATTGTTGTTGGGCAGTGTAGTATGATGTCTGAGATGAGCTGAGGTCTCGGGCTGTGTGTTCACCGGCGCAGTCCCCGGGTCTGAAAGGGCTCAGTGCTCTGTGGTGGCTACAAAAGGGAACTGTGTAGTGAGATTGGTATGGCTAGATAAGATCAGGGCCTCTGAGGAAGTCTGGTCTGATTGCTACAAAGGTCAGGGGCAGGAGGAGCAGTTTACTCATCTAAGTATCAGAGGATCAGGGGGTTTGGTGGGGAGCCGCGTGTGTAATAGGTATAAAAGGATCAGTGTAATGTGATGGTATAAAAGGATAAAAATCAGAGAAGGGGTTGGAAGGCAGTGTACTGTAATGGCCCCAAAAGCGAGGGGATCAGAGATTTTGTTATGTGTAGGTGTCTGCTCCTGTGTGTATCTACTCCTGCGTGCGCACACACAAATCAGTCTGTGTGCATCTTTGATGGCTATGAGAGCCACAGTGGGCTGTGATGAGAGCTGACGGAGTGAGCGAGGCGATGGTGGGGATACAGGGGAAAGGATGCAGGGGGAAAGACGAGTGCTTTGGAGGCTGCGTGTAAACAGGGCAGTGGTACACACAGTGCCGTTAACCAGCTGTGAAGCCAGCTCACAGTGGGAGATGAATTTACAAAGGATGTCTGCCTCTGATATCCAGGAGATGCTGCACTGATCTCTGCTCCACTGCTCTCGGCACACCATTGTAGTGCTAAGCACTGTGCCACTAATGGCACTTATATACCTTAATGCCTGGAAAACATTTACATTTTGCTCGCAGCAGAGGGAAAATGCCTGGCTGTGTAGGGGAGAAAATGTGTGTGTGTGCGTGCGTGAAATGCTTTTTATCGACAGCATCTTCAGTCGATGAATCTACAATTTTTGAGGTTGTGTAATTTCCTTTACTCATCGCGCAGGTTAAGGAAATTGCACGTCTTCCCATGTCATACACATTAGTCCCTCCTTACCATATCCAGTGATTTTACTCACTGTACAGACGAAGCATTTTGTTACACTTGATTGTCAGCATTACTGTCATAATGTTTCTTTTTTTCCATTTTTGAAGTGACTACACTCCTCTGCACCGCAGAACTGCTCTCTAATCTTCAGGGAGTCTGGGATCTCGACTCTAAAATTCACAGTTTAAACATGAGGCAAGCCATAACCAGGAAATGCCTGCAGTATTAGCAAGGTATCGGATTCATGCATTCCCCCTGAACAGCATGACTGCCCCTGAAAATCCCACATCCATATTTTACATCATGGTAGACAAGACACATGTGTTTTACCCTAGCTTTCAAAGCTGTTTCTTCCATTTATTTTATTATCCTTTAATGAATTTAATTAGAGGACATGTAATTAAATGCAATTGGGCTCACCTCCCATAACACACACACACACACACACACACACACACACATACACACATGCATGTGCAGACACGCATGCACACATTTGGCTGCAAATCGCTTAAAACAACATGTGTGATGTGAACAAATTTACTGGATTAATAGCAGATTGATAATATTTTGGGATTGTATTTCACTCTAAACGGCTGCACGCGGAAACAAAGGCTGCAGCCCAGGCTCATTAATCATAGTCAAGGGGTTGCCCGGGTGCAATTTGCATGTCCGAGGTGGCTGCACATGCTGCCGTTCGGACTAGGTTGCTTGATCTGCCTCGATTTGGCCAGACCGTTAACGCTGCGTCAATCAAGGATAACCCAATAACAGAATGACGGAGGAAGAGGGAGAAAACATTTTCTCCTCATTACCCAACACTCCTTACCCTCCCCCCCTTCTCCTGTCTGCCCAACTTCTTATTTTGGTTAGCACTAATTACACTGGCTTGATGAAAAATGAAACCACTGTTACATTCATCACTGAGAGTAAATATTTAAAAAAATAATAATTAAGAATTGTGTTGTTGTTGTTTTTTTTAAGAACTTCCATTTCATTTTAAATACTTCATTTTATAGTACATATGCATTTTAAAGATTTATAAATATTAACCAAATGTGATAATAATTTGTTCAAATGATACATCAAAT
>JAQLOL010000007.1:11043608-11092861 GCA_029783665.1 Naso thynnoides | reverse complement strand
TACATCAAATTAAAGCCTTTTCGCCTTTCAGAAAATTTGGGTAAAATAATCACTTTTATTTATGAAAAAAACTTTTTGGGCTGTTTTTTTTTTTTTTTTTTTTTAAAGATATTAATGATTTTTCTGTGGTCACAGTTTGGAGCCTCACTAAGCCATTTTAACTGCAGGCAACTGGGTTGAGGCGTGATGCAGCGAAGTTCAAAATGTAGCACAATTTCACAAAGCTGTAATCTCACCACTGGCTCCATACACTGAATTCTAATTATCTCGTCGTGAACTTTAAAAAAAGAGGCTTGTATTAATGGCTTTTTAACTCCATGAGAGGTGTGTGTGCATGTGTGTGTGCGTGTGTACATGCATGAGAAAGAAGTTGATGCATGTGTGTGTGCTTGGTTTTGTGTGTCACACTCACACACACACACACCGTCACCGCACACAGACATGTGAATGCGGCTTGTGTCTGGTCTGGCCTCTCTACCTAGCTCTGCTGCCGAGGCTCACGCTGTGCTCTCCCCCCATCCCCTAATATCCTGGAGGCATTTTTCTCATTATCAAATATTGTTTGATGTCTTTGTTTCTTGATGATTAACCATGGTCACCAAACACTGGTCTGAATTGTTTAAAATTTAATTTTGGGGCTCTGAAGTACCTGCAGAGGGGCTGACTGGTGGGGACATCCGTATTTTATGTATGCTATTTTTCACGCTGAAATGCAAGAGGACACACGTTGAAAAACACAATAAATCCTGGAGGAGAATCATTAGTGGAATACTAGTGGGTTTTATGACAATTGTTATTCAACGCTATATTGAGATGCAGTAAATTATTCTGTTTATTATGGCTTTATGGATTCATTCCCATTTTCAGAATAATTATGCTGCTCCTCATTCTGCATAAATAAAACTGCTCTCCATATACTTTTGTGTTTAAACATAAATGTAAATGCCGCACATACACACTGTAAATATTTATTTTTATAACGGGAGCAATTTTTAGTTTTTCAAATGATTTTTATTTGTGCATCTTTTGTGTGTTATTCGTGTTTGGATTGCACTGATCATGTATATGTTTCTGTGGTAATTTGAACATCATAAAGACAAACATCTCGCCTTAGGAATCTGAGATTTATGGCAGAATCGACATTGTAAGCAAACAAATAGGGAAACAACACTCTCCCCTAATGTCAGCATGTCAAAACTATATTGAATGCTTGAAATATCTGTGTATCTAAGGCTGAATAGCAGCCATTCTATCGGTCTAATGATATTATCCTCTGAAATTTGGAGTGAAAGAAAAATGGCAGAAATGAGCGGCACCATTGTCTGCCCCATTTTATTTAAACAAATTGCAAGCACAGACAGACACAGACTGAGGGGAAGGAGCGAGCGACGGAGAGGGAGAGAGACAAAAAGAGAGAGAGAGCGCTCTGTAAATGAAAGGTTATGCGTCGTCCCATGTGTTTGTATTGTCAATAACTGGGGAAGGCTGTCAAGAAAGTGGGGAGATAAAGGTCAATAACTCAGGCAAATGTGTTTGTATTTGTACACTCCTGCTGATAGCACAGCAAACGTCAGGGCCTGTGTCTGACACCCCACAACAATAACACAAACAGTGGGGCTAGCACTAGAATAGTCATTATTATTGTTGGTGCTGGAAATGAGAGGGAACCTCAGCACATGGCTGTGACAGCCGGCGCGGTGTCACTCAAACGTCACTCCATAATGAAACACGCCAGAGATCAGAAAAGGCGATGATAAAGTGTAAACACAGAGAGATTATGCTGCCAGATCATTTTGATATTTGCCTTATTTTCTTGTCTCTGAATAAATATGATCGTTACTGTGTTGTTTTGGAAACACTTGAGACAAATGTAAATACTGGAATAATTACAGCTCTTTTTTATTTTTTTTTTCTTGAAAATAAACTCCCTAAAGTTCACCCATTTACTTAATAACCTATGATTTATCACTCAGTCCTCCTCATAAGTAATCCATTTTATTAATACTGTCATTAGACTAAAGAAAAACGTGTTAATTGTGAGTTTATCTCCTCTTTTTTCATTAAAATAATTATTTGAGAATTTCCTATATTTCTCCAAAAGACAAAATGGCAAGTAAATAAAATTTGTAAGACTTTTTTTTGCCGCACAAGGTTAAGCTGCATCGTAAAAGCTTAATTTATTTTTCATGATACGTATGCACGTTCAAGTCAGCCATTTAGTGTATCTCTCTGTGGCCCTGGGTGTAATAAATGTGCAATTAACAGACTTAACTAATTCATGAGGAACATTGTGAAACTAACGAAGGGCATAACTACTGTACAGACGCTGCTGTCATTGGTGAATATTGTTATTGTTCTGCTTTTAATTGCTAGAGGAGGAGGAGAAGGAGGAGGAGGCTGCATGTACATCCTCGGTGACTATAGCAAAAAAAAAAAAAAAAAAAAGGAAACATTGTCTTACTCCTGACAGTTATATCTAAAGTCAGAAGTACATGAAGGTGTTAATTCTCTAGTTTAACCAGATGCCAAACAAATGACCCTTTTTAATATACAACACAAAGAGAACAGGTGAAGTTGTGCTCAAGTATCAGTGTAAAATCCTCTGGCCATTCATCTTGATCTGCAGTCACAGAAAAACTCTGTATTTTTCTGTCTTATTAACACACGTGCTACCTTTTTTTTTATACCTGATATAATTTCTGCGACTTTAACTGTTGCCACTGTGGAATCAGCATTAAATTGTGTGCTCCTTGCTTTGGGAAACCGTGATAATTAAAGCTATAAATCATTTTTAAGTAAATAAAAAACACAGCTTTAAATTGGTCCTTCTCATTCTGTTCCTGAAGTATGTTTAGGTCTACCTGAGAAGCCTATTTTCCGTTGAATCATCAGCACACGAGCCGGAGAAATTTGCAAACGTTGTCCTATTGTTGTGAGCAGCTGAAGCAAAATGTACTTTTAGTAAGTATATAAAGTCCATAGGGGAAAGCGGATCCCTCTCTCTCTCTCTCTCTCTCTCTCTCTCTCTCTGTCACCTTCTCCTCAGTCAGTTTGTTTGTTGGCTGTGGAGCCTCGTAGTGGTTTACATTACATATGATTATGTAAATCTGGAGCTGTTCCTGCTCACTATGGGCCAACGCATTGTCAAGATCTTTTCTAAAGCAGTCAAGTAGCTATTTCTGAATTCTTTTATTATCTGAGAGTGCAACAAAGAAAGTCTTTTGTTCACTGTTTGCCGCACACACACTCAAATGCATACAAAAGCACACACACACACATACATACACACACTCACACATACACGCGCACTGCTCCTGCTGCTGTCCGTGACTTACTACTGTCCCCTAGTGGCGCTTGCCTCCATAGTCTCTCCAAACTCTCCATTTCCATCAACTTTCCACTCTTCCATTCACCTGACTTCCCCCATGTCTTTGTCCTGCTCCCCCTCTGTGTGCCTCCTCTCTGCCTTATCATGCTCAAACATTTAAAGGGTTGATTTGTTGTATTGTATGACAGAGAGCTCCAATTATGCATTGCTGTGTCCACAGTGGCTTTGCCTTCAATGGCCGGCTCGAACAGTGTCAACAAAAACAGGAACCCTGATGTTTTGTGGCTATTGTGAGGCCTGAGCCCGTGTCAATAAGGTATTGTTTAGTCAGAGTGCCACACCGAAACTGCAGGGAGAATGTTATCAGACCTGTGGAAAAAGGGTGTGTGCATAATAGTGCTAAAATGTAAGTATGATTGTTTGGACAAGCCCAGCACAAATGCACACAGGGAACAGCTTTGGAGCCTTGTCACCTCTTCACACCATTTTTTTTTAAGCTGAAATCCACAGAATGAACCCTTATTTTCATCCTTTTCTATCATTACACCTCAAATATTTATTCTTTTTTAGAACATATTTAGCAAGGGCAAAAAAGGCCTTTCTTATTCTTGCCCTCATTGTACTGATCCTCCATTCCTTCAGCTAATAGTATGCGTTTTTGTACTTTTTGTTTCCCTCTCCTGATCACTGTTATTTCAGCCCTAATTGGTGTGATAACCTGGAACAGTGCTAATAAACAACAGGCTAAAAGGGTCAGTCTCCACTGGCGGTGCACGGACACACACAGTCAAGTCACTCATGTCAAATGACCAATTATACAGGTTATAGAAGATGGCACCTCCGTCTCCAGCACCCCGTCCCTCCTGGGATGGCTCTCCGACAAGAGGGCCATCACTCAAACCCAAACCACATTCATTCATTAGCCTGTTAAGATGGGCATCAATTATTCATTAAGAAGGTGGCCAGTGGATTATTTCTGTCAGCACAAGGCTTATTGTATCAAAGGTTGATTATGGCTTAGTTGATTTAGTATGCACTATTGTCTGTGTGATCAGTCATAAAAATGTATTGAGACCTTTTTTTGTTGACAAATGTGAATCTAAAATTTGACAACAGACATTTTATTTTGATCAGTTTAGTTTTAAAGTTTGTTCCAGACCCGGTACTTGTTTAAAATTTCTTGATCATGAAGCGCACTGTAGCATTAACTTACTGAAGGCACATTGATCTGTTTTGGTGCATTTTTTGTTACTGCATCGCACGATCCAACTAACTTAAATGTATCATATCGTACGATGTGCTGTCTTCTTGATTAATGACTCAAATCTGCTCACCACCTTGCTTGTATTATTCCCCTCCCTCACTGACAAGCTTGTGCTCACCTCTTTTTCTCTTTTCCATGGCATAATCCCCAAAATTCACACTCACACCACTCTGTAAAATCTTTTTATTTGAATGTTTAAAAGTCCTGTGGGGATTTTTTGAGAGAAACTCTCTGAGAGGGGAACCAGTAAAATGGATGTGCTAAACTGGAGGACTGACAAAGCCTTGGCTTGAGACTGCACGAGACTACACAGCCCATTGTTTCCTGTGTGCTAATTCCCCTGTAGACTTTAAATATTTTTTACATGATGCATTACCAAATTAAACTGGTAGGCTAATTAACTTTTTAAAAGCATTTATACATTAATTTTGTTTCTCTTACCTTCTTTTTATACTATTACTCAAAAGTGATTTTGAACAATAAAATTATGTTTTTTGACAGGGGAAAGATATAGAAGACGATCTTATTCCTAAGTTGTCCATATTTAAAACCATTGAAAGTATCTAAGTACATTTACTCAAGTACTGTACTTAAGTACAGTTTTGAGATACTTACACTTTACTTACATATCTGCATGTTATGCTACTTTGTGATTCTACTCTGCTACATTTCAGAGGCAAGTACTGTGCTCGTTACTCCCCCTACATTTAACTAATAACTTAAGTTACAAGTAATGTTGTATATTGAAAATAATAAACAAACAAATGATGATTATATTGTGGATTAAGGTTTAACTTGGATTCCCAGGTGAAATGCATAGGCTACGGAGTAGATAAAGAATATAAAGTATTTGAAATTATCGCACCTTTAGTGTTAGTACTATGCAACAATAAAGTGATGTACACATTAGTGCATAAATATAATCCAGTAATATAATATGCAGTATTCTGAATTGGAACATTCTTCATAATGGGTACTTTTACCTTTGGTACCTAAATTATATTGTGAAACCAATACTTTTGTACTTTCACCTCATTAAAAAATTTGTATACAGGACTTAAAGTTGTAACAGAGTATTTCCACAATGTGATTTTGCTCCTTTTACTTAAGTACATGATCAGAATACTTCTGACCTCTCAGTTTAAAACATAGTTGTCTCAATTTTTGTACTACTTGTAATTCTCACATTTAACAAACACTAAGAAATGCCTGAACATTAACCTAATTTTTTCCTTCCTTTGACCCCCAGAATACCTTTTGAAAACATGAGCGAATAAAGTGCCATTTAAGCAAACAGGCTGTGAGTGAGGCAATGTTTTAGCAAATACAGATGGAGTGTTTAGGAGATTAGCATCCTGTTACAACACATAGCTGCGCACTTCAGTGTCATGTTTGCAGGGCTTTCCGATGACAAATTTGACCTCCGACTTCAGAAAAGTTGTTCAAAGCAGCAGATAGCATTCAGCAGAGCAGATACGGCATGTAAATATACACCATGTAAACAATTCTTTTCTTCTTTATCAAAGAACCTTTTCATACACTTTTGCATTTGTTTTACCTTACTTGACTTTTTCATGGAGTTACATGTGCAAAAATGTGTATGTATTTTTATGAAATACATACACATGTCATGGTTTTTTGTATTTTTAGACTGATATATGATTGGAGTCTTAGTTTTTAGTTTTAGTTTTATTTATTTGCACCATGAAATTAAGAATTCATAACAATATGAAACAAAACAGAAAGCTGGCACAGGAGAGGTTTGAAACCCAAAAGGGCTCATAAGAGATCTCGCTGAAAATTATACTAAGGTGTATACAACACTATATAGTGCGATAATATGTACAACACAAGGGAATCAATAGTAAACAACAGAAAAATCAAAACAAAGTTTTGGGGCTGATACCTATATTAGGGAAGATGAAAATTAAGATATCAGATATATCGGCTGATAATAAATGTATGTAATATCGGCTGAGTTATTGAAACTTGTGACAACGATATATATAACGAGGCAGGATATCACATTTCAACAAACTTTAAGCATCAGTGCACTGAACAGTAAACACTTCACTTCTGTTTTTTTTAAATAATGGACTGCTCTCTGCTGGAGAAACTATGTAATTACATCATTTTAAATCACTGGTCCAAGCATTTTTCCCGGCCTTAAAAAACTGTTTTAATATACAGTCATATTTCAAAACATATACGCAGTTACCTGGATTACAGTTATATTGGTGATAGACCAGTAATATTGACAAACATATATTATCAGTCTGGCTCTAGTTTTTATACAGACATTTCATTTAGTGCTTTTTCTTCTTGTGGAAGCTGACATGTTATGCTGTTATTTTTAGAATGTAATGTTCTTAACAGGTTTATGTAGTACAGTATGCAAACATGACTGTACATGTGTACACACACTCAATAAAAATTAGATGATGAAAACACTACATCACTACTTTTGGTGTATTTTACCATTCTACTCCAGTCTTTCCTTCCCTACCAACCCCTGCAAGTGTTAAAACAATATCCAAGTGTCATGTTGTCACACAATGTCACCACTTCATAAGTTAAAAAAGTCCAGCGGGAAAAACTTTTTCAAAAAAAATCATGGGTGTGTTGCTGTTTTCAGAGTTGTAATGGAGGGTAAACACTGAGAGAGGTGACAGAGCGCAGACCTTGGACTTGGCCCTCAGCTTTGAGCCACAGCAGGCACCTACACATGATGCAATGACAGGTTCCTTGAGATGCTGGGGAAATTAATTGTCGCTCAGTGTAAAGAAACTATTCATAACAGCTTTGCGAGAAAAAACATTAAAAAATTTTCACAGGGATCAAAGTGGCCGTCTGGTTAAATTCACACAGGCTACACCGTATTCATGCCCCTTCTTTACCGCTCTCGGTGGATTCGCTTAATTTTCTGTCTTCCTTTTTCCCTCAGGTTTGTGCGGCACTTGCAGAGTGAGACTCTCTCAAGAATGTGTCTAATTTAGTGGCTAAGAGGCAGATTTATACCTGTGCTAGTTATGGAGAAGGTTGCTCCCTGGAGAAGCCCAATGACTGTTTACGGGCGGCCCGACAGTACCTTAGCAGATGATGAAGCACCTGCCAGAGTCCCCCCCCAATGTCTGTTCCATCCTTTCTGTCTGTCTGCTCGCCTCCCTTCCTCTCACTTTCTTTCTTCTTTTACTCTTCCTTCCTCCTCTCTTTCTCAGCCCTCTCTCCTTCCTGTCTCCCGCTTTTTCTTTTTTTCTCGCTTTGTTTCTTTTCTCAGCAGAGCCACGTCTCTGTCAGTTACCATGGAGTCGTGCATTTTACAACCATTTTCACCACTCTCCCCGGAGTGAACCCATCTACTTACTCCATCTACCTCTGAGAATAAGAGAGTTTTCGTCTCTGTGTCCCTCTACCATTCTTCCCCTCTCCCTCCTCCTTTACACACACGCTGGATAGACAAATCCACAGCAACACACACACACACACACACACTTGTACAGTACACACACCAGAGAACAAGAACTGTGGTCAGGTTTTGTTTATGACAGGGTAAGGCAATATTGAGATTGTTTCAGAGTAGTGTCATCACATGAAATGTATCGCTGTCAGGAGTACGTTTTATACGTCTGGGCCCTTGGCTGAAGCCATTTTGGGAAACAGAAAATATCATATCGTATGACCTCCTCTGGTATAAAAGTAAACTATCAGCTGTAAATCCGATACACAACTACAGCAGTGTGTGCGAAGAGGAAGTGAACTGACTTGTCTATGACATGGACCCCGCTCATAAAATAAAGATCAGCTGTTCCTCGCAGTAAATTCTAATGAAGATGTTGGAAATGAGTTGTGTTGATGTAAATGAAACTAGCAGTGTTATAGATTTTTTAGAGTGAAAGTTTTTTTCAGAAACCAGGCCAGGTCTGTTTCTGATATACTTACACCGATGGAGCATACATGACTGCCAGCTGAACGTGAAAACGCAGCACTTGTGTTTGCATCTGGACTCAAGCTGAACAGCTGTAACTTGGCGGATCTGGGAAAACAAAATAGTGATCACGCATTTCATTTGGTACCCACTCTCTTTTACTGCTATTTTACACTTTAAGTCCCAACAAGGAAGTTTAACTGGTTATAAACAGTCTAGATTTCATACTGACTCACATCTCACCTGCATCAGCAAATTGAGTCGATCTCCAATTGAGATTGGAGATCACTATCTTCTTTTTACAATGCCTTAGTCAGGTCTGCTCAGTCAGCATAAACACTATGAAACACTTGAAACACAAGAGACGATTTGTTGTTTACAAGACTGATCGATCCGCTGTTCTCTTTTTTAAATTTTTCTTTAGATAATTTCAGTATTTTGTGTTAGGTTTAGGTTTGGGCCAATAAGCAGAGTGTTTCTTTCTCTATCTCAAAAAATCAGATGCTCGACAAATTCTTTACAACAGTAAGCAGTACCATCTTGTCCACAAAGGCCACTACAATCAACACAAAATGAAAGTCATGCAGAGGAAAGATTCCAGAAAACATAGTTTTTACTGTTTCCTCAGAATTTTTAAAGTCAGTGTAAAGTTTTTTACAAGAGGACACAAAAAAGGAGAATATTTTGCCATAACTGAAAATAAACAGAGTAACTACAAGTATAGCAAACTCTCCCAGGTTTGTATTTTAACTTTCACAGGATTTAAATTTATTCATTTTTCTAATAGAAAAGGATTCTAATTTTGGTCGCTTTAAATTTATATTTCCTGCACTTAAACCCAATAAAGATTTCATAAAGCCCCAAACATGTTATTTATGTCGCTCCTTATGTCATTTCGCATATTAAATCACCAAGCGATGACCAGTTCTTGGCCATGGCGCTGTTCTTCTTTCTCTTTAACATCCTGACTGCATTATACTCAATGGGCCGTAACTCGTTAATGTATGTGGTATGATTTTGCACCTGTAATTAAGTGTCAGTTTATAAACACACAAACACTAACAACACCCAGAGCTTTTCTTGGGAGAGCCTGGTGGTGGCAAGAGCCCATCCATCAATGTCCCTAATGAGCCTCCGTATAGACAAGCCAGTGGAGGCAATGTTCCTGGGCTGTTTACTCTTATTTTTCATGCTCACTATGATAACCACCCAAATCCCCAGCAAGACCATATCAGCCAAGATAGAAGATGTTCATGTACGAGTGGATTTGTTTGTGTGCAAGCCTGCATACTGTGTGTGTGTGTGTGTGTGTGTGAGAGAGAGAGAGAGAGAGTGTGAATTAGGGGTCCTGTTCAAAGTTCCCATTAACCTCACTGTCATTTTAGTGTTGGTGATGTTAATCAAAACCAACACCATTAAGTGCGAGGTGCTTTAATATGGCTTCTGTTTTCAATGTCGCCATTAATAATACAATGCAGAGAGGCCAACTCGAGGAGCTAATGAGGTGTCACAGGTCATTTAGACCAATCAGAAGCCACCACAGGACATTAGCCAAACAAAGGCCTTGGCTCTGCAACAGTGTGCTGCTGGGACACCACAGCATGAGAGGGAGAACGTATTGAAAGCAGCAATAACACAGGCTACTTATTGGGGTAAAACTTTGTTGAAATCTTGTTTATTTATGTAATCAGGAAACCCAACATTCTCCTCTGAAGTTCCTATGAATGATAAGCCTCTTCTTGTTTTTTTGATTTATAGTTCTCTCTCTCTCTCTCTCTCTCTCTCTCTCTGTCTCTCTCTCTCTCTCTCTCTCTCTCTCTCTCTCTCTCTCAGGCTGCAGAAGCAAACTGTGCAGAATGTGGTCGACATGTTTGGCTAACAGATAGATCTACAGTTTCAAACACGGCGGGATGGATTTAATGCTGTGGATAGTCATTGCACCACAGATGAAGCAAGGTTTGGACTGGGCCAGGGGTCCGGGGAGGGGGATTTTTTCAACACGACATTTCCAATGTCCTCAGAGTGCTGAGTGCTCAGTGCTGACGACCCATTTGAGGAATGATGGCAGAGGTCAAAACACCAAATAAACAATGTATCTCTGCCTGGTTAAATTGAACACCTTTCTTAAGGCAATCAAGTTGTTGATTATTTTTCATTTTTTTCATTATTGTTTTCTCAATCAGTTAATAATCTATTTATTTATTTTTTGTGATAAACCACCCATAAACAACTGTTTAGACTACGAAAAAGTCAGAGAATGTGACAAAATGGTCATCATAATTTCCTAAACACAAAGTAATGTTCAAAACACAAAAGATCTTCATTTTACAACCATACACACCTAATTGATAAGTTTTTGGCCAAAGGTAGAAGGAGATGAGTTATGCAGCTCTTGTTACATACATGTGCAGTTCAGCTCTTTGGGTGATCGTACAGAAAATTTGAAGTTAATCATTTTTGTCGTGTTTCTGTTTTGGCTAATTAGAAATTGAAAGTAAACACTGATTGAGAAAACTGACAACTTCACATTTAATGCATTCGTCCAGGAGTATAAAAAACTTCAGACTGCTACCTCTTCCCCACGATGAGGGAGAGGCTCAGTGCTCACCATTTTACCCATGATGTCATGGCTTCTGTGTACCACTTATTTAAAGGAGAGACCTTTGTGCTCCACAACCTCTTGACTAAGTGTGCGAATGCAGGAGAGGGCTAAAAAATTAAAATAAATATACTAGCTTTCCAAACGAACTCCTCCTTCCTTGGGTGATGAAGTTACCAATCTCATCTCATAAATCAAAGAAACTCTGCAAATTCCTGATATTTTAGATGCTAAAACCAGCAAATGTTTGCCATTTTTGCTTGTTGAAATGTTAAAACGATTAATAGGTCATCAAAATAATTTTCAGTTAAGACAAGTAATTGATTTTTAACCAGTGCTTCTTATTTTGGTGTCTCTTTTTTACTCTTTAAACAAATGGCTTGACAGGAGGTGATATTTTAACAGGACAAATGTTTAAATTACCTAACATTGAATGTGGCATGAAGTAATACAATATTTAACAATAAAAAATGACCTTTCTCTTTCTCTGTGTTGAATGTGTTTGTGTAGCTCTCTCTCAAGACCTCAAATATTTCATATCTGTTCTGAGACTCTGATGATTCCCAGTGCTCACATCCACCTATAATTAGCGTGCTTTAACGTAACAATAAGGAGAGACCACTCTTGAAATACTTTTAAACTCCTTCATATTTTTCCCTGCGTGTCAGAATGAAAGCAGTCATCGTGTCAGCGGGTAATGACAGAGGAAGTGACGTCTGACAACCGTGGCCTGCCGCTGCGGTTGGTTCTCTAAGAGCAAAAGGAGGTGGCCACGTCTCAGCGCTAATGGAGAAGGAGAAAATGGCCGTGTCAGTCCTGTCAACGTATTATGTTTTAAACCTAGACAGTTGTTGTCGCTCTTGCAGGCCCATAATTTCATGCCATTAAAAGTGCCAAGGGGGGAAAGAGTGGGGGAAGAAAGAAGGGAGGGAGGGAGGGAGGTGGGCTCTGAAGTGAAAGCAGTTGTAGGGTTTTTCTACCTCTTGTTCCCTTCATGCCTGATTCCCTGCCACTTTTGTGCTGGAAACTTTTGGCATTTCTTGAAAGCATAAAGACTAGTTGGGGCTTTAAAGTGATCATAAAGTCAATCATGTTGGCTTAAATTACCCAGCAATCTCTGTCAGTTAGTCCCCTCTCAGCCGCTACGCCATGAGATGTGTGTGTGGGAGTGGGGTGTAGACATGTACGTGTGCGTATGTGTGTGTGGATATAAGAGGAACTCTTTGTGTGCATTAATGTACATACTGTAAATGTGTATGAGACAGGAGAGGTCAGAGACTCAAATGAAAAGTGATGATGGAAGAAGGTGAATTTTTATGCCAAGCTGTCAATTAAGTCTAGTGAAATCGTTGTTATTAGTCACTCAAAAGAAATTGTACAAATTAAGAAAAAAAAAGCAAAATAATTTATTTTTAATTTTTAGAGGAAAGTACATGTGTAGAGCACTTCTCAAAGCAAACTGTGGGGCCGGATTATAATGCCCCGCAGGTCCGAGCAACTCTGACACTTCTTTATGAATTGCCACTAATCGAAAAAATGTTGGCGGGAATTACTGTCACTTGTTCCGATTTGTATGCATGACAACCTTTTTCATCTTGAAGAATACTAGACCCCACAAGGTCTTTACATTATGGGCAAAACATTTGCAATTATGATGAACTCCGCCAGCTTATCTCAAAAGGAACAGGTTCTTACTGATGGACAAGTAGACATTTTAATGAAATAAACTGCTTTGAGCTGATGAAATAAAGATTGCTCCACCTCGGGGGCACACTCAAATTAAATTATCAAGATGACTGCATGCATGCCGCTCTCATTAACTCAGGTATTGTAACAGCCTAATCACACTCTGCTTGTTCTATGTAGTATTTGTGAGGCAACTATTTTATACAGTGGATGATGCCCACGAAGAGTTTTTCATCCCTTGTACTTGTTCTTAGCTCTTTCCACTGATAACTAATGGCCA
Organism: Naso thynnoides; assembly: GCA_029783665.1. Classification (NCBI taxonomy): domain Eukaryota; kingdom Metazoa; phylum Chordata; class Actinopteri; order Acanthuriformes; family Acanthuridae; genus Naso; species Naso thynnoides. Next base: position 11,079,779 of record JAQLOL010000007.1, on the reverse strand, counting down.
CATAGATTCTCCTTTGCTCCTTTCAGAGGGATGAACTAATGTTAAAACCATGTGTCGTCCCAAGAGGCCGAGCGAGTGGACGCTGTGAGGCACGCAGTTTTATGCACGCAGATAAACATGGGTCCGATGGCTTGTCAGAAGCCTGTGGAAGGAGCCCAGAGTCCTTTGCCTTAAAACAATGTTGGTGTTGGGGCGAGAGGGACTATGACTGGCAATGGGAAACACCTGTGCTGGGGTGAGCAGCCGGGCAGCTTGCTGGGGCGAGGGGGGAGTCGGTGGGTGGGGGGTTTACCACTGTTAGAAGAGGAAGGGAAGGCATGAGGGAGGTATAAAGCCAGTTGGAAAGGCCACTACATCCTCACCATTTGCTGCTGAGATGTGGAGGTTTAAGGAAATTAGTTACAGTAATGTCTTGACTGTTGGTGCTTCAACTTTAACACACATGTGCCGACAGTATAGAGCCCAGGCCTGAGGCTCAACCTTAGAGGCTGTATGTGTTCAGACACATACAGATAGCTGCCTGAGACTATCAGAATAATAGCTTTTGGTATGGTGCAGAAAACACAGAGAAACTGAATTCAGAAATATGACTTCAATATTCTGCTACGTCTCCCGATAGTATTTTTGTGCTGATACTATCTATCCTCCGACATTTTCCGATGTCAGAAAGTTAAACAAAAGCATTCCTTTCCCATATCATAATATTTGAGTTAAGCTCTGGCTCTGCTATGACAATTGTAAAACCTATTCTAGGATTTAGTCTCCGTACGTAGCAGCAAGTTCCAGGAGTAACTACAGCCACATAGAAAAACTCTGTGCTTCTGGCATTCATAAGCCTGTGGCAGCATAACAGACAGTCTCTGCATTAAGGAATAATGTCAGTTTTTTTCCCCCAGTTGATATATATTCTGACTCTTTTTGGCTTACACGGCTTTAAGAGATTTTGATGAGAAACATGTTAACATTTAAGCAATCTCAGTAGCTTATGAAACATGCTTTCCTTAAGGTGAAGCAAACTCTAGATATGTAATGGAGGCAGGATATCTTACGCTTTAACAAATTTTATTTCAAACATTAATGCACTGAACAGTAAACTCTTCATTTATTAGTTTTTAAATAACAGACTTCCCTCTGCAGGGCAAACTGTGTAATTAAACCATTTTAAATCACTAATCCAAGCATTTTTTTTTTTTTTGCCGCCCTTAGAAAACAGTTAATATATCAGAGCATAACAGCTGCATATTGACCATATAGGTTGATAAAGATATATCTGCAGTAGGCCGATAATATCAACAGACCAATATAGCAGTCGGGGCCTAGTGTAAAGGCATTTCATGCAGGCATGTCAGTTTTATAGGTTTTTAAATAACACCTAGATAAGATATGGAAAAGTGTGCACACAGTACAAACATGCAAAATCCCAAATGGAACAACGAACGTGCAACACAGCAAACATTTCCACAGCCGAACATCTTACCACCGCTGCACATCCATCAGCCTCTCCTCAGCGGCCCAGCGCTCCACCCTCAAGTCAGGTTGATCATTCCATCTCCTGCCTCTCTATCCTGAGGTGCCTGCTGTCAATTTATCAGACTCTTCCTTTTAATTTCATACTTTCCACAGTGTAAGCATCCATCTCCGCTGTCTGCAGCACCGTTAGAGGGCTTCAGAGCAAAGCGGTGTGAAACAGGCTGATGTGTTGCCCACAACTGACAGGGAGAAGCGGGTTGCAATGAAGTAATGATCTCGTGTAAAAGCGCAGTGTACTGTACACACAGTTTGCAGCAATCGCTGTGCATTTTCTATATTCTAGCCTATATGATGCGGTCTTTAGTATTTGTGCCTATTAAATGTTGATGATCGAAAATCCAGAATGCTTTTAAGTTTAATTTCCACCATGGATTATACGCTGCAGGAAATTTACGCTTCAGAGAGAGTAAAAATATGCCCTAATGTTACATAATGCACTCTAGTTTAGTTTGATAGGATGCTACCTATCAACTACGTTGTTTAAAAACCTGAAACCAAGTGCAGGTGAGCATAAGACACAGTGATTTAATGGATATTAGTGTTACATTCTGAACTGACATTCACAATATCAGTGGTTGAATCAGGCAGTCATACAAAATTCTTATCTCAAGTATTTATGTTGATAAATGAGAAATCAGATGGATTATATGAATCAAGGGTGCAATCAGTAGATCATGCTCATGTTAAGCTGCACTGGCTTCATTGCTCTTCCTCCAACACATCTGGAATTTGAAAATAAAGTAAATTTGCATGAGATTTGACACATAAAATATCATTAAATTTAATCTTAATTTAGAACCCCCACCAAACCTTCTTTACATAGTCCATCCCTCGTCTCGTCTTTCCGTCTCTCTCTCTCTCTCTCTCTCTCTCTCTCTCTCTCTCTCTCTCTCTGCGTCTAACAAAATTAATTACTGTATGTTTTATTTTATGAAGGTGTCAGGATGAAATGATGAATGGCTTGTAATATCAAAAGATTAAAGACACAATGCAATGAAGGACGCGCCTGCTTACATTGTGGTAGGGCTTACATGCAGACACATGTACACACACGCACATACACACAAAGCATGCACGCACAGTCTCTGGGGCTACTGATATCTGGTTTCATATTTGATATTAACTTACTGGGGGAGCGAGTGTGGCCACAATGTCATTACCAGTAGTAGAGGGGTATAATAGAAGTGAACTTTTCAAAAAGGTCCTTATAATTACAGCCTGGGCCTTTCTTGATAAAATTCCATATTGATATGTACACTGGTCCCCTCATTACGGCCACAGATGAAAAAGAGCATTTCAGCGTTCTTTAATGAGCGCTGCACCAGTGAAGGTCAGCTTAATGGGGTTCAACTTGCTGTTGGGAGCCAGAGGTAATATTCTAATGAGAAAGAGCCGCTACACCACTCTAGTAATTCTGTAATTGCACCCATGGATGCCATTTTATTGTTGCCTGTGCAGTGCTATTGAAGTCCTTTGTTGTCATTTGCAACATTGCTTGTCCTCTCTGGTCTGGTTTGGTGGTCTGGCCCAAGCTCGATATGTGCATACGCGCACACTCTCATTACCATATTTCAGATCCACTTCACACACCACACAGTGTTTATTGGAAGCTACAGTTTATTCATTGCTTACTTATGGGTGGAGGGACATCAGAACCACCTAGCAAAAAGAATGAATATTAACCCCAGTGCACAGCAGTGTGGCAGAGCAAGGTCAGAACGAATGTTTGTGTGCATTTGTGCACGTGTTGGCTGTTTTTGTCCATGTATGTATTGATTTTGAGTTTGCTTCAGTGCATATGTGTCTCCAAAAATACAAAAATAACATTATGCCTGTGGCTGTTTCTCCTCTATAATAACAGGAACGGTTGCATATTGCAGTTTCAGTGTTTAAAACTTATCTGTGGATGTTTTGCAATGATGTCATTGTCACTTTATATTTTACAATCTGTGTCACATTCATGATGGGTGACGATTATGCCACCAATTTATCATTACAACCCTAAAACCACCATGCTCTCATCTCTATAGAGATGCACAAGGTTCCCTTTAGCCTTGATGTCTGACGCACAAAGCCCACCTGCCACAAAGCCTTTGTAAACATGTGATTTGGGTTCTCTTAACACGTGATATCATGGTAAAAGGTTTGCAATTTGAAAATGTTCAGGCAAGAAAAGTACGAGGTTAGGTTCAGGAAAACAGCTACACATTGTTGGTTATGTTTACCATTGCCTGGACAGAGGTTCTATGTGTGGTCTCCCCAACCACCACCCCTAATGACACTTTCTCACTCTTTGTGCTATACATGGTGGACAAGCTGCTATGAGCACCTAATAACGATGCAGATGGTTTTGCATTGGACTTTACTGGGAGCCTGGTGCATCTCTTACAAAGGCTTAAGGGTACCTTCTATGTCTGTATTTAATGCGCTAGGAGTAGGAATAGGCTACCCTCACATTTTCAGACATAAAAATGATTAAAATCAGTGAGACACAACAACAGATAAACAGCTTTTTCATTCCATTTTTCCCTGTCAAAACTTGGCATTTTCTATTTCCAAAATGCGACTTAACAGCTGACAATTCAGCCAAAGATTCTGGTTCATTATGCTAGTAGCAGCTAATGGGCTCTGGCAGAGATAAGGAGTGGCTGAAAAGGAAGTGGTAAGTTCAATTCCTTTAGAGTTGTCTCATTTTCAAAATTGCAATCATGAGCTCCATCCAAAGCTTACTGAAGTTGCATCACTTGATGCATTTCATTAAATTTTGTGCTGCCTCTCCTGAACCCACAAAAGTCTTCAAGATTTTGCTTTCACGTGTGCAGTGGCACTGCCCAAGACTTTGATGTGTAAAAAGGGTAAAGTACTTCTTTATGCAAACAGAGTCAAATAACAGTTTATATGACGAGTGTAGAGATGAAGTTAGTCAGACATTCACTATGTCTGATCCTGAAGGTCACCTCCTCTGCTGAGCTGTTCTCCTTGGATGTAGCATCTGAATAACTACCTCACTGAACCATGCTGACAAGACGAATGGATGGACAGACTGCACGTGGCGACCATCTGCGGTTGTTAGGTGGCCCTTCCTCCATAACAACCCTCACATTAGCTCTACACTTGGATGAGAAACAGAGCAGCATGTACTGTATCCGTGTTTAGACTTACAGCAGCTTCTGGTCCAACGGGTTAACAGCTTGAGACAGTCATAATTTCTGAAATGCTGAGTTAATCTCACTTGCTCAGCACAGTAAATAGGCTCTGTAATTGACTGATTTTTCTGGTTAGTGTTTTTAAACAAGTAGCCTGAGATTGCACGTCAATAGCACCATAAGTTCAAGTAGAAAAATTTGGTCTTTGGAGGAAAAATTGGTGAAAATAGTTACACATAAACTGAAACAGGCTTTGAGATTCCTCCCTCCCTTTTCCTCTCTGCGCTATTATTCTATCTTTGTACGTCACGTCAGTTTAAACAAATACTTTCACCATGACTTGTATGCACATGGGAAATGCACAACAGAACTGAAGGTTAAAGGTCATACAGCCTTTTCCCTTTTTGGACCCAAAAGTAATTTTCAAAGTCATGAATCATCAACATTCGACTTCCTATCCAAAAGTGTTTCAATCCGAAGCCATGATGAAAAAGATGTAACCTAAACTTATAGAGGGAAAGCTTAAGGGCATTTTACTCTTTGGGGAATTAAAAATGAGCAATTTGTCAAATTTCATTCAAAGCCCTGAAGTGTAGATGAATTTCAATCTGTCTCTTTAGATGGACTAAAATAGAAGAGTGAATCTGCTCCATGTGATTCCATGTGATTCAGGTGGCTGTGTAAAAGTATGAGGGAGTCTTAAAGGTGATAAAAAAGGAGGCAAGGCAGTGAATATCATCTCGTAGATAAGACAGCCACCCTGCTTTCCACAGGCTACATCCGTTTTATCGCATCTGGCAGCGAATTAAGGCACGTGTGGGGGGAAAAAAAGGCCGATTGAAAATGAAACCCGAGGCTAAGACCGCATTCAGCCCGACTGCTTTCTTCCCTCAACACTGACATTAGGCTTTGATTCTCACATGAGATCCTCTGATGATGATGATGAACCATAAAAAATGATATTGCTCAATAAAAGTACAAAAAGGCGCGAGTTCATAAAGAGGACCTGAGGGCCATGTTAGGTTTGGTCCGTGCCAATGCGTTTCTTCTCCCTCTGCTGGCTTTTAGAGATGATTACCTTGGATATTTATGGATGAAACATTTTTTTTGATTTGAGGGAGTAAAGTGTGGCTGGATGTTTGTGTCCGCTGGCTCTTACGAGGCTGCACACATCCAACAGAGTGGATTTTCTAGAGATCCATGGCCTGTTATCTATTAAAAACTGGGATAATATAGTATTGTTGTCAACGCTGTCATGTTAATAGCACTGGGGAAAACTTCTTGTAATATATGAGTGGTGACAGAATTGGAAAACCCACTGATATTGACCAACCGATTGAAAGGACAAATGAGACGATAGGTGGAGTTTTGGTCACCTTGAAAGTCCACACTGGATTCAGTCAAAGTCCAAAACATACAAATGGGTCACATGCTGTCATACATCATAATGAGACAATGCCAATACATCGAGTTTGCTGTCGATACATTGTGGAAAATCAACGGCTGTCCGCAGCTAAGAAACAACAGCAACACATCGGACCTCTCCTTTTCTCTCCTCATTGATTCTTTTATCCTCTCCTCTCTATTGAAAGAGTGCAGACTGGAGTCGGCAGGCTCGAGTGAGCACCAGCTCCCTCCTCTTCAGGCAGCATGTGATGTGACTTGAGCCGTGTGATCTCCATGAGAGAAAAACCCTGATGCATACAGGAAATAATCAGGGCAACACAGGCAGGGTTCAGAGGAATGCAAATATTTTCAGAGTGCTTAAAAAACAATACCACACACACGCACACCACACCGACAAATGCTGCCCCCCCTCACCCTCACACACACACACGCACACACACAGGCAAACAGCATCGTGCACACATTCAACCACAATACATACCCACACGCACATCACACAACAGAGGAGCATAAAAAAACAACAACCAGCCCCCTGACAAAACTCTCCCCAAGTGCATTTGCATAAAACATTAAGCTTAACAAAATGATTACACCTGACAAGTTGAGTTGGAGGAAGAACATCGCCGGTGGCAGCCAGTTACTTGCAGATCCTGCAATCATTCTCTCGTCAAGCAACTGTTTCATGGCCGCCTTTGTAGGCACTGTCATGCCGCTGCATCGTGATTAATCCTTCCCTTTTGTTTTTCTTTTCTCCCTTCCACCCCTCTCAGTCCCTCCCACAAATCCAATAAGTTGCCCTTAAATCAGGTTACCCTGCACCTTGCAGATAGGAGTATTGTGATGGATATGCCAAAATGCATGCCAGGCAGCATGTTTTTGTGCAGAAGCACTGTGAAATTGTACTGCTGTGATTCTGCATTATGGTGCTAAGTGTTTGTCTTGTAATGCAATTAAATGTGCATGTAAGCCGCCCCTACACTCCCCAAACTATTGTGTGCTGTATTTAATAATTTTATATACGCTCTTTTGTGACATTGCCATTTAACCTGCGGTAAAATAGAATAATTTAGCGTAGTATTAAAAGAATAACTTTAGAGTGTTTGCCATAGAGAACACAAGCCGGATCATTTTAGAAAAAAAAGATGACTATCAAAACATTAATATCCTTCTCACTCATATAAGCCCGCTGAAAATTCCTAGCTCTGAATACTTTGCTGAAGGATAGCTCGCAGATAAAGAAAGAGAGAGATTATTGCCTCCTTTCATTTCTGCCCCCCTGGCAGCGGTAGGTATGGTAATATGGTTTTTGAATATTTGCAAGCATAAACTTAAGAAATGAGTGCTGATAAGGAGTGACAGCAACAGAGGCAGCAGAGATCTTCAGCATGACAGGCGATGTCAAAAACCCCGGTGACGCTGTCACTGTGACAAACTTTTCAAAAGAACAATGCACACACACACCGTTATTGAAGTGAGCTGCTGCAAGCCTCTGACAGTGTTGTCCCAGCAGTTAAAAAATGGAAACATCACCTAATTATGCACGCCATTTTTTTTCCTCGGAATACTTAAGCCTACAAACTTTCAACGTATGTCAATATACTTTGCAGAGCGCCCGAGTGCACAGAGACATTGGTGGAATGAAAGATTTATTGCAAAGATTCAGACCGTGTAAAAACAGATTGAAATGAGACAAATAATTTAAAAAAAAATGGAAACGGTTAATTTGAGAATATTTTTTGAGGACAAACAAAAAAATATGATTTTGTCTCAACCTAGTTGGCATAGTAAATGTTGACATTTTAAATTTTTCAAACAACAGATGTGTTTAAACTTTACCTTTCAGTTTTGTACTACAACATTACATGACAACACTGGGGTTCTGGTCCGATTATTTAATGATGTCAGTGATGTCACTTTAAAAGGCATTGTAGAAAGTGATATGATACATATTAGGGCCCGACCGATGTGGGATTTTTCCAGGCCGATGGTTTTGCCTATATGAGATAGCAAGAAAATTCTGATATCTGATATATCAGCCAGTGTTGTATTGGCTGATATATCATGATATATTGGTATAATATTGGCTGACTGTGGTTATCAAAAACTTGTGACAAAAACTATGTCATGGAGGCAGGATATCTTACATTTGAACAAACTTTATTCCAAACATCCGTGCACTGGACGTTAAACACTTAACGGACTGCCCTCTTTGGACCAACTACATAATTACAGTATTATTAATCACTAGTTCAATATTTTTGTCCGCCTTAAAAAACAGTTATTATATTGGCACATGGTGGAGAACATTTACATCAGTAATAATATATCTGCGATAGGCCAGTATCAATCGGGCCCAAAATCATGTGAAACATATAAAAATTAACATATCCCTGGTTTGCAGAAACATACAATGCTAACATAGTACATAGTAGTAGGAGACTGGGCTGTTTCGTCCCCTATGTGCACTGTGTGCCCTGCAGCTGACATTAACCCTCACAAGAGCAGGTGTCTTTCTGACATGCAGGTTCTGTTATTGAGTTTTACTCTTCTTTTAATCTTAGCTGTACTTTTATTAGCAACTGCAGACCCTGTCACGTCTGCAAGACGCGAGGATCATTACTTTCAAAAAGAACCAGCTGGCCCATTGTTTAGGCTCTGCCAGCTGTGTCTATTTTCATAACCCATTTTCCTTTTGTTCTGCTACACCTCCTTATAAAAGTACAGAGACAGGAAGACAAGAGTTGTATTTCACCATTTTCATGAACTCTTACCCTTCTGATAGCCTAATGCTCGACACTTCACCGCTGGTGTGTGTGCCTGAATGCGCTCCCGAGTCTGCATGTGTGTCAGTGTGCATGTGCGAGTGACTGTGAGGAGGAAGGCGAGGTCTGTAATCACCTAATCCAAACATACACTCGGGGAATCTCATTACTGGACCTAACAGTTCCATTTGAACCTTATCTGGTTTCAATCAGCCGCCTCTCGTTTAGAGCGAGGTGCAGAAACTTGATTCCTTTTGTCTCGAAGTCTCTGCTATCAGGGGTCTCCTGTTTGTCTTGTCTATCACCGTCTTTTACAGCTAACGGTGTTTTAAATTCTCCATCAGCGGTGAGGAGCAGCTTCAGCGGCAGTTAAAAGCCGCTTCTCCTCATTCAGTTTGCAAGTAGCCGTGTGTGACATCAGGGGGTTCGTATGTGCAGTATGGACGGCTGCCATGGGGAACTCCCGCTAACCCCACACCCTTCCACGCTAACCCCAGTTCTTCCCCAGCCACCCGCTCCCACAGCCCCCCATCCACATGCAAACGGACATTAAAACGAAACCTGACCCCGGCCCTGGAATCTGTAAGGTACTGTTTTTTTCCCCCTGACTTTCTCTTTGCCTAAACAGGGAATCCTTCAGCTTGTGTGTGTGTGTGTGTGTGTTAGGGTACTCAAGAGAGGGGTCAGAGAAAGGTGAGCAAAAAGCGATGTCAGCCACCACGAGCGAACCATCTCAGGAATCCCCAGATTAAAAAACTCCAGAAGGTTGAGAGTCGGAGATAATCACAGGATCTGGAATTCACAATAACAAACTGGCCATATATCTACCTGTCTCCGGCCTTCCTCTGTCAGATGGCCGCAGGGTCAACCAAATGGCTGCATTCCATCAACAGCTCTTTTTTTCTCCTCCTGCTGGGCTCCCAATGAAGTGTCTGGAAGGATCAAATATGGCCTCCGAAGCTTAACTTTTAACTCTTCTTTCTCTCTCCACGCCTACTGATGCGTGCGTTTGTTCTTGCACTTTTCAAGCACCGAGAGCTGAAGTTAATATGACAGCGTCACTTTATCACACTGTGCTTTGAGTTTTGAAACTAAAGACTAAAGAGCGGGATCTCAGACTCATGATTAATGTGGGATTTTCAAGTAGATGCTTCTAAGAGCCAACCGCTACACCCTCACAACTGTGACTCGAGGCTGCGGTGTAGGGGCCGAGGTTAGAGGTCTGGAGCTTTGCGGCTGGGGTTAGAGAGCTTCCTCTGAGACTTCGGTTGGAGCCACGGGCTCTGCCGCTGTAGCGATTTCTGGGTTGAATTAACAGTTTAGCAGGGGAGCTGTGAGCAGTGTCTGGGATGGGGGGGCTGTTAGAGTCTGGTGGAGGGTCTAGCAGGGCAGGTATGATTTACATAGCTGTGAGAGAGTCCAGGATCTAAGTCTGCCCAGACTCTTCCCTGGGGAATCTTGTTGAAGGAGGTGCTGCATTGTGATACTTGCGTGATTTATGTTCCCCATGTACTCTTCCTTCCATTGCCTGACAACTTCATTATTTATTTCTGTTTGTTGTGATTATTTGCTTTAGCGCAGTTACGAATACAACACATTGCGCAGACTTTGTGTAAACCTTGGGTTGCAGCCTGGAGATTTGACTGTGTGCCTGTCTTCTCTTCAGATCTGTTCTCTGTGGAGGTTAGTCTTTGTTGTTGCCCGTGTACCCGTCTAGACACTGAGGATAATTTGTCCCTTTGCTTTCTCCTCTGGTTGCGCCATTCTCAGCAAGGGAAATTACCTCACAAAGAGGGCAAGGGTTGCCAATTGAAAGTAAGTTATTTCATCAGTGTAAAGTATAGTAAATAGCCTGAGGTTAGGAGAAAATAATGATATACAGTTGTGTCCAGAGGGAAACTACAACATAAGACACAATCAGACCCTTGTCGAAAACTTTCTGAAATGCTTTCAGAGGATGTATTTCATCATGTTAGATTACTACTGTGGATAGCACCACTACTGAATGGTTATATCATATTCATAGCCTGGTGCAGAGTCTCGCAGTGTTGTGCACCAACATTCCTGGAGGGTAATGCACGGGGTTTAGGACTTCAGGGTATATCTAAATTCAGGTATTGATTCAGCGCTTCAGCAGAAAAAACAAAAATGAAAGCCCCTGTAAAGACATCACCGTCTGCAGTTACACAGCAGACTGTTTAATTCCCCCCTCACTGCTGCTGCATTCAAATTATTTGCTTTCACAGTCGAAAATCGAAGGGTTGTAAAAATTGACTTCCTGTACGGCCGGAGAGAAATAAATTTCAGCAGTATTGACAGCGGCAAAACAGAAAAGCTATTGCCCAGCATTTAATTATTGAAGACATTGATCAACGAAGTGATTTATTTGCTCTGCTTCGGTTAAAAGGCCTAATTGAGTCGCTGTGCTCTGTAAAAGGCTTTTATTTGTTCATTTGGTCTGGATCAGATTGCATGATAACCTACAGTCAGAAGGTAGGAACACTGTTTAGTTTGAAAGGATGCATTTAATGAAGCCTTTTGAAGGCAGAATTTAACATAGGTACATTAACAAAGAAGTAAAATTGACAGCTTGTTACTGAAGAGAGGAGGAGTGAGGAAGAGAAAAAATGTCTCAGAAATAGAATAGAAACAATCGCATAGATGGTGTTTACAATTTCCATGCAAGCACATCACTGTGCCTAAGATGAAAGGTAATCTAGGTGTGTCCAAAATATATATGCAACATAAGCTAGCCATAGAAAATAACTCTTATCTAGACCCAAGAAATGTGGCACATTTGTACAGTTCTGGGGGACTTACAGGTCTCTCCTTGTTAAACTGCAGTCCTCTCTCTTTGATGATTTGCTCTAACCAATAAGCAGGGAGTCACTTTTGCCAGCCTATATCGTCCATGGTCGTCCTGTTGAAGCCAAAATGATCTAATTGTTTATGCTCAGGCTACTCATCTGTACTCACTCATTGTGTTTCCATCAGCCTGTTATTATTCACATTTTTGATTTTCACATAAAAGCACCTGAGTGGAATCTAAAACAAAATCTTGAAAGATTGCATAAGTTTTTATGTTTGAGGAAAATGGAAAGGTTGGTGTACTGATAAAAGTTAAATGCAAATAAGCACAATGGAAACAGATTCAGCAAATAAATACTGGCATTTAGAAATCATGTGCCTTAAAGCAACACTATGTAACTTTGACTGTGACCCACTGCTTCGAAAAATGAAACTTAACGATATATGTTAATACATTGCACAAAACAGCAACTTTAGTAAAATCAGGTCATATTTTACAGAGAAAATGCACGCTGGTTTTCCCTCTGATGTTTGACGACGGCTTTGTCTGTCTGCAGCCTTTTTTTTTGCGGAGCTGTCACCAGCAACGACCCGGGGCTGCAGTTGCAGCTTCGGTCTGCAGGAAGCCCACATGCTGTTTTCAGGAACCTCCCTGAATCAGAGTTGAGGCAGAGTAGTCGTAGGACATCATCTCCATAAAATACGACCCGGTTTTACTCAAATTGTTGTTTAATGTGATGTATGAACGTGCATCGTTAAGTTTCGGCTTTCGAAGCTGTGGGTCTCAGTCAAAGTTACATAGTGTTGCTTTAATGTTTCTGCATTTGACTCCACTAGAGAGTCACTGGCGGCAATGACAAGAAAAATATACGGACGAAAAAAAGGCTTTCAACTGAACTCTTTCAAGCGCACGTGGCGGCAAAATAAGTTATTTTGCAGATTTTCCAATGGCATTGTGCTCTTTGTTATTGCATTTTCCTTAGTCTTTGTTTCTTTCCTTTTGTTTAGTTGTGCGCTCTTTATTTATGTCATCACATTGTGTCTTCTTCTTCTTCTGCAGCGATGTAATGTCACTTGATTGGAATTTTTGTGCCATTTACTTCATCATCTTGATGAAGAAACTCCTAATATCTGCAAAACAGTTGGCTGGATGGAAACACTTAAAAATGCGCGTTTTCTTTTTGCTGATTTTTTGAAAACTTCCTTAAATCTTTTAATACATTTAAATGGAAATTCGGCTATTCCATCAAGTTTCTTTTTCTATCATTTAAGTAAGTGATAGAGAAAACAATGTCGACTTAAACTGGGTAACCATATAAATTTTGTTCCCCAGAGTTTATGGTAGATAAATGTGATGCACAAAAGACGGTAATTACTAAACCAAGACGGATTCTAAGGCATTCGTGTTTTGCTGAACTGTCTTTTTTTCATTCAGCGAATGCTAACTTGTCAATGAGTTGCACACTACACAAAGAAAATAATTAGAAAAGTTCCAAAGTGCAAAAAAAGAGATGGGTTTGGTCCTTTCAGGGTTTTTCATTTGTAGTAAGAGAAGCTTTTTCTGCAGATGTTTGGAGAATACAAAGACTGAACCGTCTTTCTCCCGCCTCTTTCTCCACTCTAAACCTCTGGCTCACACCAGCAACATGCAGGAGGAGGAGGAAGGAGGAGCAGGCAGCAGGATGTTTTCATCAGAATATGTCTCTTAACTCCACAGCCGGTGAGCGGTCTAATGATCTCACTTTAGACGGAGATGGGAATGTCGGGATTAATGGCATTCCAAGAGGAGGGCTGCAGCTCCAGGTTGTGTCCCTGGCACGGTTTGAGACTGGAGGGAAGAGTCAGACAGCAGGACTGGAAGAAATTATGAGATAAAGAGAATCGAAAGAGGGAGAGAAAGGTGAAGGAGGGGTGGTGTCAGGGAAAGAAACCACGGGGTTAAAAAAAAAAGAGGGAAAATTGGGTTGTTCGTTTTCTGGATAGATAGATCAGATGGAATAGAACCAATGCGTCAGAATGAAGGCAGCTGCGCTTTTGGCAAGGACTTTCTTGGCGTACACAAGCGCATGAGCGCACACATGCTCCTCATCCCCTACACAGCATACATGAAGACTCACACACACACACGCACTGCACACATGGAGGTAAGGGGATCCTCATGGATAGGTGAGGGGTAGCTGTAGTATTAGCTCTGTGCTGCAGGCCTGGTTGAGCTCAGTCACTGATTTCTCCTTCATTCCTCCTCTCGGGGGCTTTAGCCGAGGGAGCAGTGTTTAGCAGGCCCTCAAGGCATGGAGCCATCTAAGCAGCACTAAGTCTTGGAACTGCTCCAGAATACCTGCTATGTTCTTTACCACAAAGTGCTGTGTGTCTGTGCTTGTGTGCATGCTGTATCTGTTTGATTCCATTACTTTTAACAAATCTGTATCTCAGTTTAGCTGTGCAGCCAATGTAATCACATAAGAATGGGTTAAATCAAATATGCCTGTGTGCCCAAATTAGAGTAAAACTTTGATTATCAAACTGTTGTGATTTTTATGCGATGCAAATGTTTCTTGAAAGACAGTTTGCTGCTAAAAATTGGAAGTTGCTACGAGGGACTTCCAATTTATGACTGGTTATGAAGCAGTCTAAATTTAACATTGCTGGCAAATGAGACCAGCGTTGAGGAGAGTGGAGATTACTATCCTTTCTTTTACATACCTTTGCCCACTCTAGTCCGCTCAGTCAGCGGAAACGCTATGAAACGCTTTACGGCACACAGACCGGAAGAGGCGATTTGTTGTTTATGTGCATGTTTATGAGCATGATCGATGTTCTCTCTTTTACTATCTGTAGTGGAAAGCAAGAGGATATTTTCTGTAGGTAGTCCTTAGATAGCTCTTTCAAAACAAGATCTTTCTGTGCAAGACAAGATCTTCATGACAGTAAGCAGTTCACATGTCCACATGCACAACAACAGTCAACACATAATTAAAGTTCCTCACAGGGGCTTTAATAAAATTTAAACAATTTTTAAATGTGTGAATAAAATAAATCTCATTAGTTTTTATTTTACTGGGCTGGTGGTAGAAATTCCATAGACGAATGTTGCAAAATCTGATGAATTAGACTAAATTTTGGTGAACTCACCCTTGAAGTAAGAATTTGGTATGAAGTGGAAAGTGATGCACATGAACTGGCTTTCTCCTGTATGTTGTAAAGCAGTGGGATTTTTTGTGCACTGCTGCTGCATGGCTCAGTCCAGCCAGCGCTGGAACAAAAATAAACTGTTATCCTTGGAAGTGTCTTTACTGTACTTAGTCACACCGACATTTATCATGAGGTTATAAATCTTTGTGATTGAAGGTTGTTAATGACTCTGAGAGACAGTGGTGGAAGTGCTCTGTCTCCTCCGTTAGACAGGTTGTGATTCTAGTTGCAAGAGACAGAGCTGTGGCTGGGATAGTACTTTACCTGGCCCAGAACTCCCCTGGGTTCACTATACTGGAACACTCCACAGACTGGGGGCCTTGGCCTCATGCTGGGCCTGTCTGCATCCAGCAGTTTATGGAGACGCTGCATATAGACTGACACTGACAACTTGATGTCTGCTCTAACCTTCCAGTTTGAAAGTGTTCTCTTTATTTGTTTAACTCTTTCTCTTTGATTCTTACCCTCTCTTTCTTCATCACCTTCTATTCCTGTCTGTTATTTTCTTTAACTAAAGACTAAAGAGATAGCCATGCGTCCTTAGGCTTCAGTGTTTTTCCTGGGTCAGCATGATTTCACTCAGGAAACACTCTAAACTCCGGTGGGCAGAAATATCAATGTGTGGTGGAGTTGTTTAATATTTCCTTTCCTCTGTAGATATAGACATGAGGGAAATATCCATCTCCTGGGATCCTGACCCCATAGGAACTATCTATATTCCAGACGGAACTCAAACAATGACGTTTGGGCTGCTTAGGGGGTCTATTTGTAGTGCAGGGTCACTTCCAAAGCATCAGCCCCAACCTTTCAGGGCCTCAGACCTCAGTCCATTTTTAGTGGTGAGTGCCGTGAAAATAAGCATCACCAGCAGTTTGTCTTCTTACAGCCTTGCATCATTTCCTGCCTCCCCCTCACTTTTGATCATACTCTCTCCGATGCGCAAACAAACTTGCACCATCCTCCAACTCCTCCGTCTTTCCTCTGTCCCTCTTGCCCTAATGAGTCTTTCAGCTGAGCGATGATAGACTTGTATTTATTCTCCAGGCCGATAATTTTAGGGAGTGTATCTCCACTCTCAGTGCCTGGGGCCCCTGCCAGGGACAGCTCAGCCCGAGCCCCAGGCAATGAGAGGAATGGGAAAATTATTTTTCGGCATCCACCTCCTCCCTGCCCATTTTCCTTACAGTAAATATACATGGTGTACATAGGTATTACTTCATTCTCCCACAGGCATTGTCACCACTTGAATTTATTCCAAAACAATTTACCCCCAACATACAGTTGCTCAAATACTCCAATGAACGTACAGACACACACAGCTAATCCTTTTAGCTCATAACACACTGACAATGGACTAACTCCAAGCAAAAGCCCGAGGCTATGACTTCCTACCTCCCAGCTCAGTAAACAAGGAAAAAAACGACAAAAAAGACAACATCATAAAAATGTTTCCGCCTGTCGCAGAGCTCGGTTCAAGTGCCCCAGCAGCTGTTTGCTTTTGCATATAAACTTCAAAGTTATCAGCGAGTGTCTGTATGTTGTGGTGAGAGTCCCACGACATGATGGAGAGCACCGGGCCGGGGAGACGGAGCAGCACTGTGAGATAAATCTAACATGCCGCACATGAGCTCATTAATTCAGCATTTCAGCCCATGTGGATGAGACAGGGAGGGCCTATCCAAACACTGTCCCTCCGCAGCAGGGCTCTGAGCACTCTGAAGCACTCTCTATTTACTGTAGGCCTGTGTTTGGGCTTGTGCCATGTATCACTTTGACCCAGTGAGGGGAGACTGTTGAGACTTGTATCCGAGGAGGGGAAACAGTGAGCTATTGTGAGTCTCAGCACAGCAGGGTTTGCTTTTGGTGGGCTTCATCATTTTCTCAACTTACTGACACATGTGATATGTAGTCTCTGTATATCTTATGCTGTTTTCCTGCATGACGCTCCATTATTTACCATGCAGCACTGTAACTTTATACACGTTTTAATCCATTAATAAAATGGAGTGATGAAATTTATAAAATGTGAAAAATTCATTCTGAGAAAAGCTTTTTTGTTGACTACATGAAAAAGTAGGTAAAGTACCTTTTAGGTAATTGCAAAGAAAACCCATCCCAGGCCAGTGCTGCCTTTTTAAAACAAGCCCATACCTCTGACTCAATACTTCAGATTCCACCATTGCTCCTAAACATCCCCTCGGTGTTGACATTAGATCCATAGGATCAGTGTCTCCTCGGGGCAGATGGTCTTTGGGGTGGGGTAGCACAGCTCCCTGGATTCCTGGATTTGTGCTGGAACATGCAGGACGAATCAGAGCACCTGTGTTCGTTTGGTCATAGCTCTGCACATCACATGATCTGTCTGAGACGGGACGGGGAGTTGAAGCAGAGGGGTGCAGCCAGAGCTCATTGATGTCCAGGACTCATCCCGGCTGATCAGTCATCCTCAGAAAGACCTCATGTGGACCAAGGAAAAGACTCATCCATCTCTGCCTCCACTTTCATTTAAGATGACAGCCTCTTTCATATTTGATGTTCTCTATTCAATTTTTTATCTAAAAGTAACATTTAATTACTGATTTTGTCTTTAGTCTTTTGTTGATTATTTCATAAAATGCAAAATGTCCACACAGAATCTCAGGTAATGTAGTTCAGTAGTTTTTTTAATCCAATACTGAGGATTTATATCCTAATTCTGCAGCATTCAAACCTCTTTTCTCTATACCTGCCAAGGCTTGATGTATTCAGAAGTTACTAAATTTAAATAATGCTTACTTCTTTGCCAGAACTATGATTCAAAGAAGGTGAGCAGGTACAACATCATAGTCCAGACATATTTATAATGGTTTCATACATCCGTGGAACAAGCTTCAGGTCACAAGATTTGATGATATCAGCCTCGCTGCTCTCCCATCAGTGATACCACATGCTGTAGCTGGACTTTAAGGTCTAGGAAATATTTTGAGGCGGGGGCTTGCATGTCCTCCAAAGTAGCACCATACTGTCTAAAATAAGGAACATAATGTGAAACAGAGGAGCAGTTTTTGGGCCATGGGTCATAATATTAATCTCAATAAGCCTATGTAGAGTAACCTGGTGGTTCGTCACATGTTTTGCTTTTTATGTTGCAGCTGTTTTATATCTTCTGATGCTAATATTTTCTAGAGGAGAATAAACTTTAACTTAAATTTTTGTTCAAGGTGTGAAAATAGAGTTACAGCTCGGTGATTGTTCTGGGCTTGTGTGCATTATTATATTAACTTGAGCATTTTCTTATTATTTGTAAATATTACTGTTCCAAAAAAAAATCTCAAAATTGAAACAAATATGTATAAAATGATTAGTAGTTCCCAGGTTAACTTTATCAAATCCCTTCAGCCGCTCAAAGCCTTGAAAATCATCCTGTCCAGTAGACAGGATATGCTGTTGTCCTCTGCCTTGTTCATCCCTGCTGTCACAGTGGATGACAGGTAAATGACCTCTAAAAGTGCAAATACTGTCACTCCACTGTCATAAATGCCCCTGTATGGCGCAAAGCAACATGCATATTTATGATGTCGCATAAACACTGCCCTTACGTCACACCGGCAGGCAAATGTGTACCTCACCATGCCACTCATCTCCCGCCCTCCAGAGCCCCGATGGCACAGAGCGCCAAATGAAGAGACGTCAAAGAGAATGCCAGCCTTTGTCGAACTCTACATAGTGAATTCCATCAAGGCACGAAGCAGAAAAAATACCCTTTAATCTGCCCATGGGGGAATTATTCCCAAACACTCGATGATAGCAGTGTGGCCATTTCATCCTGTTTTGATTTGGAAGCTTCTGATGAGATCTAAAGTGCATGTTGAGGCAGTGGGGCCTGCTGCTGTGAGGTATCAGTCATCCTAACCTGTCAGAGGTGAGGGACTTTTATAAACTCTCATGATTAGTGGATGATGAGTCCAGACATGTCCTTGACTGACAGTTTTACCGCCCTGCCAAAAGCCTTAATCCAGGAGGAATGGCAGGAGGCGAGGCTGGCTTTTAATCCTGTGAGTGTTAGCTGCATATAAACAGAAACATACAAAAGCTTTCAGTACAATTATAACTTTCATTTGAGTATAAGCTTAACATTAAGTGCAGAGTGTGGATCTGTTGCTCTGTTACTTTCATGCTCCTCCCGGTAAGGTGGAGTTGTTAATAACTAGGGATAAAGTCTGGGATAAGCCCAAACAATCGGCCACAACTGGTGTGAAATCCTTTTTGGTCCCCTGTGAGGTGCTCTGACTCCTCCACCACACCTCGGCCCATCTTTCCTCTCAGTGGGGTCCCCTCTATGACATCTCCGGTTTCCCCTGGCAAAGCAGCCAGACTTCCTGTATTTCCCAGCCATGAAATACTGCGTACAGTAAGTGCAGTCGTTGGCAGGGAAAAGGTCCTGTTAAAACAACCTGCAATAAATTTCAAGCAGACGTCTAACTGTTAACTGGTTTATGTTCTTTTTGTTTTCCTTTTGGCTACTGTCATTAGTCTGACTTTGCATCCTATGTATGTGCTGGAAATGTTAAAGTGAGGTGCAGAGGAAAATGTGGTCTTTTTATTGGTCTGAACACTCATATGTACACACACACAAACACAAACACAAACACACACACACACACAAACCATAATTCAACCAAAGCAAAAGCGGCACAGGAATGATTAAAGCCACTTTTACGAAAACGAATGCTCTCTGACCCACGCCCTTCCTAAACACTGCTATCCTACCTTGAACGCTGGCTGAAACTCATTCAACCCCTTCCCACAGGTCAGCTAATAACGGAGACATTTGTGAGAGATGCTTCCCGAGAATTAATGAATTGAAAAATGTGTTTCCTCCCCCCCTCACATTTCACATAACCTCTACTGTTAATGACGCTCTCATAGCAAACAAAGCTTGAACATCAGAACGTGCTCGGGTGAGGATCCACCTGCGCCGGCGGGAACGAAAAGACAGTCTGTCTCGGCAGAAAGTCTGGTGACGAGGAGACAGCCCTGCCAACATCCGATGCAGCTGGCTGTAGCTTCTCAAGGTCCACACTGAGAAAGTGAAGCCCTCAGGGCAGACAGAATTAGATATTTAATACTTTATTTCTCCCCGTATCCGTCAAAGTTGGCCACAATCCCCAAACTCAATCCCTTGCAGACAACTGTGTGGGTCAGTTTGTCAGTAATGTTGACTTTTGCACGCCATAGTGTCAGCTGTGATGCAAGAACAGAAAACACAGCGGATAATATCTTTCAAAACATATTCCTGATGTAACTAAAACAACCACACTGCAGAAACTCACCGTACCACTTCCTTCAAAGCTCAGCCACAGCAGATGGGTATTTATCCTTGTAGGTGTGAGTTGATTGACAGGTGCTTTGGAATGTTGCGTGAAGCTGTTTCACAGTTCAGTGTCAAGGTTATGGTGCATCACACAAATCCGCGCTAATCGTAGCCCCTAGTAAGCTCCACCTGACAGTGAGAAACTCCACCGACGATGAATTGTTGACATGTTTTCCGAAACTGGCATGCCCAGCACATTATTTCCCCTTAAGCCTGTTTGCAGTAATAGGGAGTGCTGAAAGGATTTTGATTGTCTGCTAAAGAATTTAATGCACAGCAAATATTTTAGACACTGCTCATGGTGCGGAAACAATACATACAGTTTCCAGCATTCTTGGTTAATCAAGCAGAACAAAACAAACCAAGCCAGTGGGAAGAAAGGAAGAAGAAAAAATATTGGCCTTTTAGCGTGCGTGCATGGTCCAATGCTAAAGTAACTGCTGCCATTATTTTACTTTCTCAAAATTATTTTCCTTACAAAAACAGTGAGTGCATATTCACCTTATTCCATCTGGCTTCTACTAAATGAATGATAAAATCATAATAGGAGTCTTTTTTCAATGAAACTTAACAGTATTACTCTGAAATGAACTGTATGCCTCTGCCCTGCAGTGTTTAAAAGGATTACTGGAAAAACACAATATCTTCTTTGTCAGCACTTAAGGTCTATATAGCCGTGCCTCAGGATATCCCTTTCCCGAAAGGAAGGATTGCCCCATTTTTTTTTTCAACTCTCACGCTGCTCATCACATTAACACCTCAGCTACACTCCAAAGCCAAAACTCCCTCTTATAATGGGATTAGTCAGGGCAGAGTTGCTATTTTCTAATTTAGTGTAAAGTGCTACAGCCTTTAAGACAAGATAAAAATGGACGTTTTGTCCTGATCTCATGTGTAATGAGAGCAAAATGATTTGAAAAGACACATTCCGCCCTTGTTATGCCTTTCCTTATAAATATTTGTGCCACAGAGTCTCATGCTTCTGCCTTAATAAGTAGATTTTAACAATGTTGTTGAAGCCAGTGCTGATACTGATATTTACAGTGCAAGAAAATCCAGATATATAGGCCAATATTATATAATAATGGCTGAATGTGATAATTAATTACTTATGACACAGATATCTTACATCCTGACAAAATTTATTCCAAACATCAGTGCACTGAAAAGTAAATATTTTACTTTTTAGTTACTAAATTTACATGGGAGGGTAGGCTAAACAATATAGGTATAAATGCACTGACCATTGTTAACGCTGAGATATTAGCATCTTGTGTCAATGTGTTTAATGTTTTTAACCTGGTGTACATGTTTGTGTTTGCATTTTACGGTGAGACCAAAGACAATCTCCCAGCTTCAGCTGGACAATAAAGTTGTTCTATTCTAAAATAATGGACACCCCCTGCTGGACAGACTACGCAATCACTTAATTTTAAATCACTAGTCCAAGCAAACAGTTTAAAAATTGGCGCATATCGGAGAACATATTCGCT
The DNA here is from genome assembly GCA_029783665.1 of Naso thynnoides. Taxonomy (NCBI): domain Eukaryota; kingdom Metazoa; phylum Chordata; class Actinopteri; order Acanthuriformes; family Acanthuridae; genus Naso; species Naso thynnoides. Next base: position 11,058,088 of record JAQLOL010000007.1, on the reverse strand, counting down.
GATACTGTTATGTCTACAATAGGCTGATATCTGCTAATAATAGCCTATTGGCAAATTAATATATTGGTCAGGCCTGAATGTTGTGTGTTTCTTGCACTATCATCCTGTATTGGCTAACACCCCATGTCCTCCAGACACGCCCTCCTTCCAGATGTTCCCTTTTGACCTGCTCTCCATCTGCCATTCTCTCTCTGACTAAATCAATAGCAAGTCCATTTGCCATATCATACTGTAGAGTCAACCCAAACTCCGGATGGTAATGATGCGATGATAACCCAGAGGTGAGGTGCACAGGGGAGAATTTTAGGCTGATCAATACGGCTGGTGTACAGTATGAGGAGGTTTGTCTGAGGATGCACAATCCTTTTGATACATGCTGCCTGCAATATCCCGTTTTTTATATTCTTATGACTAAATCAAATTATGACTGAGGGGAAATTTTTATGGCACAAGAATTTGGTTTGGGAAAGGTTTTACATGAATTATTTAGCTATGCTCTTGGTGATTTCTGTCCATAATAATAAACTGGTTTAGGGTCAGTTTATGGGTCACACACTTGAATTTTCTCCCCCCACTGTCCCTGGACATTAACAGTGATATGAGCCACAATGACATCACTCCATTAAGCGAGCCAGAGAGTGGCCCTTCCTTGGGGGAGATTTTGGCGAGGGTCTTTTGCATTATGAGCAGGTCCAGCAAACCCCACTTAAAGCCAGCCTTCTGCTTCCTAAACATGGATTTAATACCCTCATTAATGATATATGACAGGGGAGATCAATGCAGACTGCAAGTTAGAGCCCTGGATCTGTGTTTGTGTGTGTGCAAAAGCATCTGCAATATCCATGTGTATGTGTGTGTTTATGTGTGTGTGTGTGCTACTCCATGCACTGCCTTTAATGGCTACATGCTGTTGAACATCATAGAGACTGGACTGCCTCTGGATATGTTACACCTCATGGAAGAGAGGCTGGGAATTGCAGGCTGGGATGCCTTTGGAGGTCATGGCAGCTAATTCAGTGAGTTAAAAGAATGAAGAATAAAGGCTGGTTAATCATATAGACTGAAACCCCTTTGCACTGGGTACCTATTGTCCTAACCACATGTGATTGACGCTTTATTTTTTACTGTCTGATTCACTGGTGTGTATAGAGAATTAGAGAGTGTAAAGATTCCAGGGAAACCAGTCATGACATGCCATCCTATTAGAAAATGAAAGTAGAATGTGAAAAAAAGCAATAATATTTTTGTTTTATATATTTAGACATATTCAGTAAATCTATAAAATATTTTTTTTAATCTTTATGACAAAATCCCCTACAATAATAATTATTGACATTATTTACAGTATCAGAAAAAAGTAGACTGGATTTTTCTTTTTTCCTCCTTTTTTTTAGGAATTGAGAATGGATATTGCACATTTTATTACCACACTATATCTATTTTATATCTTAAAAAGTTCTTCAGATCATGACTCCTGCGTTTATTTGCCCTTACTTACCTATTGTAGCAGTCAGTATGAAGTGCCATGCATCACTTAATTCAGGAGAATCTTTTAGTTTTGGCCTGGTTCATTCAAAACCAAAAACAAACTACTACAAACAAACAAACAAACAAACAAACACAACAGCAACAAAAACAAAAAAGAAAAGTTGCACTTGGATGTTCAAGGCTCCTAAATAAATTTTAGGCTACATCAGTTCCTCAACAAATTACATACATTTATTACAACATCCTAGGCATTTTTCAGTGAAAAGGAGTTGTATCCTATTTCATTACATCCATATTTACCATGTTGATGTGTTTAAATAATTTATGGACATAAATCAAAAAAGAACATATTAAAGCAAAAGTCACTTTTGTCATGTTAACATATTAAGAACAACAAACTCATCTGAAAATCTTCTCTGCAAACTACACAAATTAAGAGTAAATCTAAATATTTAATATTCAACAAAATACAAATGATGCAAATGATTTTATAATTTAGACACAAGCAACAGAAAATATTAATTAATTGGTTCAAAACTTATTAAACATTTTAGATGGATAGCATTTTTTGCCGTGGGCATCTCTCTGTCCTTGTGCCTCCTAACGTGGTCTCTACGAAAGGTTTTCTTTATATGCTCCAGTATGTGCAGCATAGGCCTATTAACTGTACACAGTATAATCCATCAGAGTGGTGTATGTGGTTCAGAAATATTACTGGCATAGCTCTGTAACAGTGTGATATTTTACTCTGTGAACAATATACAGTTCACTGTAGAGACAAACTGCCAGACGTCCAAATAATCTTCAATGCTGAAACTGAATTTTTACAGTTTACAGAGCATCAAGGTTAAAGCCCAAGTTTTAAAAACCAAAACTGAAGTACCAATCTACTTGACCCCGTGACACTCCATTTGAAGGTACCCATAGCAGAGGTGATAGCATGTAATAAAGTCTCAAGATCAAAGTTTGAATTTGATTTCCAGCCAGCATGGCCCAGTGAACAGGCCCCAACAAGCCCATCCAACAGCCATGGCAACCATTCAGTGCTTTATTTTCTTATTAGATTGCTCTCCCAGAATTCCATTTTTATCCACATAGATCTGGCCAGTGAATCACCATTAAAGGGCCCATCAAGCTGTCAGGCCATCCGGAGTGCAGGTGCAGCGGGCCCACTCCACTGTAAACAAGCAGCACAGACCCCTGAATAATGGAAGCCCAGACTGTTTTATGTTGTTCAAGGGGACTTAAAGAGATTCATCTCCTGCTGCTTTTCACCAAGTTTGCTTCTCAACTCCAGGCTGAGCCGCTGAACGTTACAGTCTCATATGAGGGGCAGAGGGAGGGCGGGGGAGAGAAAAAAAAGGTTGGATGTGTAGGGGAGAGGAGGGGGCTGGGAAGAAATGGAAATCTTTTCCTACATTCTCCAGACAATCACTGTGAGTCTGCGCCAGAAAGCTTTGTTTCTGGAAAGGGGTCTAAATGGAGCATTTTATGCCTGGCTGAGCACTGACACTAAAAAGCTGAGACTTCTTCATATCTGACAGATTTTCTTTCATTATCTTTTCCCCATAATTTCTTCAGTAGTTAGAGGGTCTGCAGTTCTTTGTAGAGCAGCGAAATGTCTGACTTAACTATTCCAGACACCAGATAATTGCCCGCCGGTCCTTGTTCCCCCAAGGTCAGCGAGAGAGAATGGAAGTGCCCAAGAAAAACAAATGCAGACCATAGTGTAGTTGTCACACGCTCCACTAACACATGTGAAGGCTAGCTCCTCTTTTGTTCTCAAATAAATTGCCCCGAAGAAGTACTCACACATAAATGTGTCCCACATAAACTGAAGAGAGGCATTTTTCATGATTTGAGAAAATGGTCCTCAGAGTTTATCTTATGTCGTTGAGTTTGAGTGACATCGGCCCTCCATTAGATTATTACACGCCCAAGATGTGCAGTGTTTTCAAGAAATGGTCTGAAAGTGCTGCATGTTTACTGGGAGAAAAAAAAGGGAATTCAAAGTGTTACACTTATCTAAAAGTGGAGCAAGAAACTGAGCATGAATGATATGAGAAAATCTGCCCATTACTATCCAATTGGAAAATGTGAGCAAGCAAATGTGTGCTACATATAGCTCCGTGGAGTAGTTAGTACCTTAGTGGCCCGTCTTTGAAGGTCTCTGGTTGTCATTAGGGGTGATGGGCAGTGCAGGCAGGTGGGGTTCAGAGCTTTAGGTTCGATGACAGTTTTGCAAAACTGTAAAAGATATTATCCAAGGGGAATGAAAACAGCACTCAGCGGGTCTGTCAGGGAAGACAGACAAGTTAAAACAGATGATGCACGTCCCAGTGACTGCCCTATCATTTTAGAGCCCTGCTACAGCTGCAGCTGCAAAGAACCCTGGGTCGCCACATCTGGCCGGGCTTACCTTGAGGCTGTAGACTGGGGCCTGGGGGGACAGACAGTGGAGACTAAAGGAGACCTGTCAGAACAGACCAAACAAAGGCTTGCTGGCTACCGACAGGATAAACGATGAGAGGACCCAAGACATGGTTTCAGCTTCTGTTTTGTCCCCTACAGCCTTTTAAAATGACAACTCACAGGGAAGTGGATGGTTTTTATTTCAGTGTTTACAATATGTGACTAGCTTATGTTTGCTATAGTTGAGGATACTGATATCATATACAGCTACCACAATTAAAGAAGATGTCATATTTTTCTCCAACAAGATGTTGATGTTTCAGTACATTTTTGTTTGTTTGTCTTTGTGTCGGCAGGATTTCGGAAGAAAACTTGTTCGAATGTTTTAACATTCCACTTTGGAGTTGATCTGAACCATGGAGTGGATACTTAAATTACCTTTCACTTTTCTTAAAAATTTGCCAAGGCATATGCCATGAATCTTTAAATAGATGGTAGATGTTAGGTAAGTTTAATGGTGACAAAATGGCTGGCTGGTTGGATGGATGGATGGCTGGACAGACTGACAGACAAATAAACAGACATACAGATATAGAAGAGTGGAGTATTGGCAGAGGTCTGCACTCTTGGAGTGCTTGTAGTTTAAAATATGCATCAGTAACTTTGCTTTATTGAGATACAATTCATTCAAAGTCAACATTGTCGCTCTAAATGTAACTGAAACAACATATTAATAATAAATCAAAATGTTCTCATAATCTTTTGAATTTCCCCAAGCTCTAATTGCCTGTGAAAACACATAACTGTGATACCGCAGAGCGTTACACGTCATTGAGATTACATAAACAGTAAATTTGTTGAAGGGTGAGGTTTCTACTCCATCAAACTGCTGGATTTTCCCCCTCGCTCGGTAGAGGTCCAGGCTTGTGGCCTGTGGCACTGTGGGCTTTAGAGGAGAAGAGGCCCAGGCCAGAGAGGGCGCAGGGCAACATGGGGTGACTGAAGGACACAGTGTGAGGTCACACTGGGGCTCTTCCTGCTCTGCATGTTGCATGCCCCAGTGCTCGTGAGGCCAAAGCCTGATTACTGCGCTGGGATCCAGCCGCAGAGCGCTTTCATTAGGGAGAGGGCCAAGATCATCCAGGAAGGTTCCGGCCCATTAATACATTTGAAACGGCGAATGAAAGCGAGGGCTGTCGGGGGGTTTGAAAGGGGCGCTGTGGGTTATTGTGAAAGAGGAGAACCCTGTGGAATGACCATGAGAGCCTTAGTGAATAAATACCCTATGGATCATCTCAACCTCATTCTACCTTTTTTTCCCCTTTCTGTCTTCTCTCTAAGATCTGCAGCCAATTTTCCTGCAATTTAGGATAAATTGTTTGTGAAATCCATGTCGATTCTTCCACTGAGAATCCATCCACAAAAGATAGAGAAGGTGGGAGGGACTTATAAAGGAACAATGTATGAAAAACCCGGATAATGACATCATCTGCTGCCTGTCTCTGATTTATGTTTTTTATACAGGCAGTGATAACACAGAAACAGTTTTTGCCTTTACCCCATGACATGCTAGATTAGTGCCCCATATTATATATACCATATTACATATCTCTATACACTATCAGCTGAATGCGGCTATTAAATACTTGCGACAAAGATGTGACGAGGAAGGATATCTTAAATTTTTAAAACTTTATTCCAAACACCAATGCACCGAACAGTAAACACTTTTAAATTAGTAACTGAGTAATTGACCACCCTCTGTTGGACAAAGTATGTTATTACACAACTTTAAATCAATAGTCCAAGCATTTTTCCAGGCTTAAAAAACAGTTTTAATATCAGCGCATATCGGAGAATGTAAACACCACTATCGATATACACATGAAAGAGTGATATCGGCTGATAATATCTACAAATCGATAAATCTGTCCAGCCCTACTTTAGATATGTGTTTTGAGGTCTTGGTCTTTAGGTAAATATAAGCTTACAAGTACAGGAACTAAATTTCTCAGAGCATGTATTATGTTTTGTGCTTAAACTCCTTCATCTTTCTGTACTAAACTGGTCTAATTATACTGAAGGTTAACTGTACTGTACATCTTTCCTCTCTTTGGTAAATATGATATTCCCCAGCTAGTTTTTGCACCACTGTAGGTGTTTATTACCAACACTCATATCAAGCCTTCACTGCTGGAGGAAAAGGAATCTCTTCAGGTCAGTTTCCAAACTAGTTAATATTTTATCCTGCATAGCAGCGTAATGACTACTATTGATTTTTCATCATCTCTTATTAATGCAGTCTGGTGCCACAGCAAAATGCTAATCATATATTACGCCTCTCTGCATTTTTCATGTTAACTTCTTCAATTACTGTAACTAAAAGTACATCTTAATTCAAGGTCTTTGAAAGCCGACAGCGGTATTTCAGAAGGCTGCTGTGATGCTTCTCCCAGCTGGGTGCTTAATGAGAGTTGTTTTAGACTTTAAACTGCTCTCACCCTCCAGCCAGGGAAATCAGCGTTGACCATGTTGTGCAGTCTAAGGATTTCACCACTGATCCAGGCTGATTTTGATTAATTTTAATATATTTACACGGACAATGGAGCCCAAATATGACCTCTTATGCTCCACTGGTTCAACACACACCTCAGACAGTGGCTCTGCCAATAATGCAAAAGCCAAACTGGGAACACCAAGCCAGCGCAAAGTGCGCTTTTAAAGCCTGACGTGTGTTTTGTCATTGAAGCGCAACAGGGAAGAGGCTGACGGTAAGCACTGAGCAGTGCTCAGAGAGCAGCGGGGGTAAAAAGGCTCTGTGACTTGGCAGCAAGGATCACGGCCGGTGCCAGCACAGCTGTCCGGCAGGCGTCTCATTCAGAGCTGCTCCCAACGCGAAAGCGACGACCAATCTATCATTACAGCAGCTGGGCACACAAGGACACAAAGGTGTAAACCCAGCCTGCAGAGGAGAAGGGCTCAGCAGTGTGCTGACAGAGCTTTACACATCAAGATCTGTCCACACAGACTCACATGTGCTAAAGTGATTTAATTGGCTTGTCTATTTAGATAGGAAACTGACAGAATATTTTGACATCTTTATTATATTCGCGGGTCAGTTTTTGCAATTATACTGTGATTTTTGGAAGGATTCCCAACAGCACACTCATTGTATCCCTTCCATACAAATGGCTCTTTGTTTACTCAGGACGTCTACACATGCTATCAAACAAAAAAAGGCTAGGGCAAAACTCAGATTGCCCAAAGTTTTGAAGTATGTAATTCAGTCAACTGTTAATAACTTGCAGGGCGCCAGGCTTGTGGAATCTCTTTTGTGGAAACAGACAATAGTGAGAGTGGAGATTTTACGAGCAGGCATTTCTCTCCTGTGTCAGGTTTTTGTTTACACTTTCATTAAATCACGACTGTATTATCCGATGCCTACATCCTGAGCTCAATCTCGCGGTTAGGTTTTAATCTCTTGACGCGTTCGGCTCACTCCCCTCACTGTCCTGTGCCACACATGGAATCGGAGAGGGGTTATATTACAGCACATGAATCAAGGCAAAATGAAATGCACTCCAGACGCTTTCAGATGGTTTTCATTTATGACAGAGGCCTGCGGATACAAAAAAATGCATTAAATGTAATCCGATCACTTCATTCGATGCTGAATTTATGAGCAATCGGACTCTGTCTGGCTGAGTGAATGATGTTAAAAATAGACCTTTTGATTGATTGCAGATCTTTAACCCCAAAATATGTTGATAATAGCATTAGCAATGAGAAGACTTATATATCTCAAGTGAAAGGTAATGTATTCCAACGGCAATTTACATAAAATCAGAAACTTTACTTACTTGTTTTAGCATAAGCGCCGAAAAATGCTTTGAGATTTAATTAGTCCAGGATTTATTGAATCTATTAAGCAAATCTGCAGACTCTAAAAAACAAGATAAAAGGGGATCAGACGTATTTGAGAACAGTCACATGAGTAATATGTTTGATTTTTTCCAGTGCCAGTTTAAGCAGGGATTAACTTTCTCCATCTCCTCTATTGTGGTCTATGCTCCATTGATGTCTCAATTGTAAAAATCATCTCTCATTCTGAGTCCTCAGAGATCAAATCAATTTATGAGAGCTGGATATCTGTCGTAGGACCAAATCCATTACGGTCAATCCAACCCAGCAGGGCATTTGGCTTGCACATTAAGAGGTCCACAGGCATTTACTGCGAAGTGAGGGGACGCATCAAGTTTTAATGCTCAAAGCCACAGAAACCAATGAGGGATTAGTCTGACTCATAGCTTGACAGTAATACCTCGTGGCATTGAAGGAGAAGTGCAAAATGCTGTTGAACAAACATTTTTTCCTTAAAACACAAGTGATCGGTGGTTGTTTTTAATCTTTTGCTCTGTTGAGCAGATAATGCATGGCCACAAGCAAGAGAATTAGCATACAGTCACAGCAATTGTTCCAGCTCGTGTGTGGATACACAGACTTGGAAAGTGCATCTATCAGCAGTTTCTGGCCCATGTTGAAAAACAAAATTGCCTCTTCCTTCCTTCAACTTTGACCCAAGTGCAACCAGTGACATCTGGTAAGTGAGGATGTTCCAGTGAATGCAGAAGGATGTGTCTCCTTCAAATGTACTGGATATTTGGAGAACCACAAGATGTGAACTTTTATGGTGTTTTGTGGCCTGAACAGAGTGTCTTCATTAAAAGGAGATGTTGATGTTCTTCTGACAGCAGCTTGTGAACATCTGTGTAAAGATGCTTTTCTTGTTTTCCCCCCACTGCTAAAATTGAGATCAACTTCAAACCCACTCCTTTTGCCTGGTGCACTCTGCCTTTCACTCTGTTGCATTATATAATATATGGTTACAGTTAGGGGTGCACTAATTACAGTTTTCTTGGCTGATCTTGATCGCTGATTTTGTAGAAAGTCTGACCTGCCGATACCAATTTTAGCTGATATTAATCTTTTTTCCCCCCTTACAGCTGTAATTCAGCTCAAGGAAAAGAGGCCTTTAAAAAAGAAAACAAAGAGAAAATAATTTGTTTTCATTTAGTCAGTCAAATCCAATCCAGTCAGTCTGTGGACCCAGTCCGGGTTTTGTCTTCTGGTATGTAGAGGATGGCCGGCTTCCTTCCTAGCAGAGTGAATGATATATAAGTACAGACGGAGATTTACATAACAACCAGAGGCTGCTAATACTGGCGGATGAATAAATGGGATGGAAGGGATTAAACATCCATACATTATGATTCTCAGTAAATGAGTGTGCTGCTCCGACGTGGCCCTTCTCCTCAACTTTTTGTGATGACCACACTGACGACATGCTGTTTGTGTTTGGCTCACTGTGGCTGGAACACTCTGTGTTTGGCTGTGGGGCTCTGACGGATCACTCTTTGACGGACCACGCTGAGTGCTGTGAGGCACTATGTGCAACATGAACTAGTTCACACACATGTAACCGGCTGCACAGAGAAGGTCCGACCGAGCACCTCTGATCATTTTTCCCCTCATTACCAGTACTACATTCATCCATTCCTGTAACCAGATTTTAGCCATGCTGGCAACAGTTTGTTGAGAATAAAATCAAAAGCTGTTGGTTGGATCAGGAATCACTAAAAGATGGCTTATGCAGATTTTGGTGATTAAAGTTTTTCTTTATAACCCCTGCTGGCTGTCTTGACAACTATTTAATGATTTGCTAGAATTTGGTAAAGATATTGATGACCCCAAGATAATTTATGATCGTTTCTTGATCCCTTGACTGCCAATCTAGTAGTACATGCACCACCATGAGGTTGACAATCATATTTTTTGCGCAACAGGCAAACATGCCTAAAACAGACGTTCATGTTCGCTGAGGGATAAATGAGTTTATTTTTTGGTGATCCTCAGACCTTAAGTAGCACTATGATAAATGCAAAACTTATCATGATGCATGTCCAACAGCATTAGCTTCAGCTATACTACATGTTGCAGTGTTTAGCAAATGTTGGCACGCTAATGTGCTAGACCAAGATAATCAAAACTACTACTGTCAATCAACCTTTCCAAATGTTAGTGTGAAACTAATCAACACAGTCAATAATATACCTGCTTAATGTTAGCATGCTTAAATGTGAGACGAAGATAATTAACACTGTCTATAATATACCTGCTAAACAATAAGCCTGTTAGCATTGTCATTGTTTGTTAGCATGGTGGTGTTAGCATACAGATCAAAGCACCACTGGATCTCAAAGCTGCTCTCATATAGCTGCTCTCATGTCTGTAGGCTTTAGATCTAGCTTATTGCTACATTTTCTCCTTATTTTTATCCAAGGCATTTTGACATTACACTCCTCTCCCTATAAGATTCAGTTTGGTGAAAATTGCCCTCACAAGTATTTGAGTCAGGACCTTTAGCATTTAGGCCTAGCCTACAATACACACATGCATAAATGACATCAATTTCCACTATCTTGAAAAAAAAATACCGGGAAAGAAAGAAAATCAGATCTTTCCTTCACTGCATTACGTGAATCACACTAATTTTTAACAACCTTCATTATCTTTGTTTGCAGATCAAATAGATTTGGCAAAGCAAACAAATGCTGAAGAGTTAAGCTTTTACAGCTTACATCTGAAACCACACTGGAAAAGGTGCATATCTGCAAATCTTTGTTGAAAGATGATGCACAAAGACTGAAACTAAAGCCCAAGAATGAGGCAATAATTGTAAGGGATGCATGTTGCAAGTGCTTTCATTGTATTCTTTTCCCAGCTGTACAGCACCTATCTAGGAGTAATTGCTACAATTGTACCCTGGGACTGGAATTATGAAAGGCCTGTCTGAATGTAAACAAACTTTAGTGAACAGCAGAACCACAGCAGTGCAAAATCACAGGCGGCCATGTTTTGACAAGTGCATGATGTGTGTCCACGCACTCGTGTTCTCGTTTACAATTAGATAAGCTCGCCCCTACCCACAATCCCTTTCAGAGTCTGCCACCCTGGCGTTCTTTCTGCCTGACTGCTCACATAAGCTCTTCCTTTAATGTCAAGTTCTGAGCCCAGTTTTGCAAACTTTCTTCAGTTAAACAAAGAAAGACTACTACTGTATTCCATCTCTTTGCTTTCTCCACTGCAAGTGTTGAAATAGTTACAAGGACTTGGTAGTTGGTTCTGTAAAGATATAGTGAGAAAAAAAGAAAGACTTTTGGATCTTGAAGAAATTATTCACGGCTGTAGTTCAGAGGAGTGCTCATATGATGGGCTGTGACAAGTGTACCGCTCTAAGCGCGTCCCTGCCAGCCTGGAACTCGATGCTGCGTGCCTTCCACAGACACCATTAGTGCTCTGAACTGGGAGAACGGCTCGTCATCACACTCTCACAGAGGAACAGGGGAACCATGGTTACATTTCTGAGATTTGAGGTTTGTTTTGAAGGCTCGCCAAAGTGCTGCATATGATCTGAAATTTGAGTTTTGCTTTTAGTGTGGAGTATCACGTCAAGATTGTCTCAATATTATTCTCCCATTTGTAGCTGCGGAAGCAAATAAATACTTTTCATGTCTGTCGGTTCCTTTGAACCAAGATTCTGTTTGGTATTTCACCTTTTATTTGAGTGATTAGTTAAATTAAGAATAATTTATACCAAAAAATCCATTGAGGCCAGATTTTAGATATATTTTTAAATTGGAACTGGAAAGAAGGAGCAAAAAACACTTTCAAGATGACTTCAAGACGCTGTGGTGTTTCGTCTGTAATTACCCTGTCCTCCGTTTTGAGTTCCAGTCAAGTAGGATTTATGCATTCAGAAACAATAACAAAGGATCTTAGCTTTAGGCCGAGCATGAGGACAATGACATGTCACCCTGGTGCACACACATCAGAGAAAGTGATGGGACTGGGTCCATCCCGGACTACCATAACGACCCTGCACTTTCCTCCCATGCATGTATTGAGATATGTGTGCCTTTGTACCTTTGGTCTATTATCTGTCTGCGTCTCGGCCTGCAGCTATCCAGATGAATCAGCGAGTTGAAGTTGTGCACGGCCGCAGACCTAGTGCTGTCTGATGGGGAGAAACAGGGTTCAAACAAATTGAGCCTGTGAATTATGGAGGGAAGCTTGCTCAGAGCATTGTGTAAATTAGCCTGGTTTCATATGCACAGGCATCCTCATGCCCAGAGGACATAAACCAACCTAAAGACAATAGTAGCATCACTCTGACATTCTGTGCTTTTGCTTGGACAACAGAATTAGCACCAAAACCTAACCAAAGAGGGCGTGTTTTGATTTATTCATGTATTCCTTATTTTCTAACCAATGTGGTGAAAAATTCTCCAACAACTTTTTTTGTCCAGCAAGTTTTTCTTCTTTTTCTCTCCCGTCTGTCTGCCTGCAGCTCGTCAAACACAAACTCACCTTTATCACTAAATGAGAGGGAAGGGCTGCCTCTTCCTGACAGGTTATTATTGATCCTCCTCAATGTGCTGTCAAAGTTAGATCTGCCAAATTGCAGGGTTGTGCCTTAGCATGTTGTCCATCCATCCAGGAGCTGTGTGCTCTGCAAGGCAGGTCACCAGCTGACCAGTCAAACAGCTGTCTTAAAAGGCATTTCATTTCTGACAGTGACAGCGATAAAGGAGAATGCCCAGGGTCAAAACCAAACAAGCATGTCTGTCAGGACTCTAACAAGAGTGGAATCTTGTCTACTTCTGATTGCTCCTTTAGCTTTTAGAAATTCATCCCAGGTAAGAAAAACAACCGCTTGACCGATTTTAAATATTTTAATTTAAGGATTCACATAACAGATAATTAGTCAAGACACAAGACCACTCACTCTTGTATGATTTGTACAAAATGATTTTGGTGGAGGTACTGAGTTTTCAAGAGTTTGCTTGCAAAACTGTTTTGCACTGTAAAAACAAACAATAAAAGGTATAAATAATACGGAGAAAATCATGGCAAAATCAGCATGGCTTGGTCATTCTGCAGAGCGACCTGGAGGTGAGTTGGAAATAAAGTTTCATTTGATCTTAAACGAGGCTAGTGCCAAAGGTAAGGGTCAGTTCCAAGAAGATTTGAATCAAAATTGCCCCATCCGTCATTTTAAAAAGAAAAAGACAATGTGGCCACCAGCAGCTCTAATGCTCAATAATTAACACATTAAATCTTATTCATTTGATCTGCACAAGAACCATAGGGAAATATGCTTAGATTAGCTAACCATCATCTGGCTGCAGCTTCGTAGCTTTACACTTACGGGGGACTTTACTTTTTGGGAGTGGTACTGCATATTTGAGTAAAGTTGTATAAAAACCTTTTGCGGCTCCAGAGGATTTGTGGAGTCTGATAAAATGATGTCACTTGGGTCAGCATTGGTGAGGACTATAAATTTGGAAATGGAAAAAAAAAATCTGCAGTGGTGCTGAGTTATAAACAAGTGTGTTTATCAGACTTCTGTACCCTGTTTAACATCTCTGCTGGAGGCTACAGGCTCTGACTACAGCAGCCATTACTAGCACAACACACCTAAATATCTGACTGCATTGGAGTTGCATTGTGGGTAATGTAGGCTCCAGGTTTGAACATACTGTTTGAAAAATGTCTATCAATGTCATCAATACATTTCATTGCATTTTAATAATAAATTAATACAGCAATAACTATCAATGACATAAAAACTTGTAGAATTACCACAGCACTACTTTCATCAAATGACATAATTGTTGAAGGTTTGTTGTTAATAATGAGTATCACAAGTGGCTCAGTACATTATTTTAAAGTGGCACCAATGTTCCTGAAGTTCTACATGTTTTGGCAGCATTGTTCATGTGTGTTTGGCCTGTTTTTTATGACAGAAACTCATCAGAAGGTGGATTTCCAATGAGTTGCTTGTGTTGTTTGCCCGTGCAGAACCTCGTGAACTGGTGAACCTACAAACCTTGAAATGCAGATCTGAGGCCTGCTGAGGAGTGATGACAGCTGTCATAGCTCTGTGATAGAGCCAAACAACAGAGAGGGAGAGAGCAAAAAGAAAAGAAGCAGCAACTTCAACACTTTTGTGCTGAAGAAGACACGAGGGGAATTTCTTTTTTTTTTTTTTTTTGGAGGGGGATGTAGTGTGCTGAAATCTGCTAATCAGCATAAAATGTTTTTAAATTAGAAATAAATAAAGGCTGTGAGTGACCATTTTAAATGCTGCTGCGCTGCAGGGTATTCTGCTCCCTTTGTTTAGATGCTAATATGCTGCTGTGATAGCAATATAGAATGAAGGGGTCCTCCTCTGCCTTTGATACACATTATCCCTCTGCATCTTTTTTACTAGCCTGGCACAACAAGAGTAGTATCCCTTGGAGAGTAAATGAGGCCCTTTTGTTACAGGCTGACCTGCAGGCACTGAGCAGCCATTAACATAAGCATATGGGTAATATCTTACATTGCTGCCTTCTGCTTTTGTGTACAAGAAATAATGATGCCTCAATAATATGGCTGTGTTGAAAGTACAGTATTCTATCTCTGAGGGATAACAATATGGCCTTAGATGATCAGAGAATGTCTCCAATTCAGGTTTC
>JAQLOL010000007.1:11027499-11043574 GCA_029783665.1 Naso thynnoides | reverse complement strand
GAGATTATCATGGGAATATAATCTGCTGCACAAGCTCAGACTATCTCCGTGACCTGGTTGTGTCCTTTAGTTTTCTTTGTAAAATGAGCCTGCCCGCCACACACAGGGTCATTGCACTGGATCACTTTGTGAGCCACAGCGTTGAGGGTGTGTGGGCAAACTTAAAGTGAGACCCCGAGCAGGAAATGGACAGGAGGGGATCAAAATGAGTGATGGAGAGACAGAGTTCGACTGGGAAAAAAAGAAAACACCAAACTAAGAGCAAGGACCTTCTCAAGTTTCATTTTAATAGCGCAGGGCCATTTTTCTCCCTTTACGCTAAGCACAGGCTCGGCCATTAGGGCCTCTCTGTAGAATGTGTAAACCTCCTGCTATTAAAACCACAATTTGCACTGTCAGCTCCTATGAGCCAAATCTATGACCACACCGCAGCCCCCTCCCCTCTTCGGCACGACTCAGACCCCCTTTTTCCCCTTTGTAACAACTTTCAGGCCACAATAACCATCATCAGTTAAAGGCGGTGGGGTCCATTACACTTCCCCTGTTCACAGAGCCCTGCATTAAGCTAATATTATCTATTCCCAGAGTGGCCCAGCCCTTCACACACCCCATCAATTATTAATCTCCTTGCTCACAGCTAATGTTTGTTCTGAATTATTTAAACCTATCTTCATTTATCAATAAACATAAATGTTAAACAAAGAATGCTGATGAGCATGAATTACATTGTAAAAAAGTTTATGAGATTATTTGGATGGAAGGAGATTTATGGATGTGATATTCACAGGTTGTGTTTCAAAGCAAAGACAGAGAATTATAAATGCAAGAAGGCGGAGGGGGAGTCTGGTCATTTTGTTTATGGTCAGTATTGTTAGCACTTTAGCGGTCTGAGCCACATCTCAGAATGTAACTTGCTTTTCATCTCATTCTTTTTTAATGAATGAATTCAAATCTGTGTGCCAGATACTTGCAGTTGTTGAGAGCTCTTACATATTAGTCCAGTCCTCCCTTGGGTGTCATTACTGGTCAATACCCCTGCAGTGAGAACAAAATGAACCCGCGCCTCTGAAATGTCTGACCTGTTAAAAGGAGAAATGAGCAGACATGAGTGCAAACTCTCTGTTGGGTCTCGCTCTGAAAGAGAGGCCTATCCTGCCGCAGCCTTTTGACTAATGAGGAAAAACAGGCAAACGTCACAGCTCTCCCTAAGCAAACACATTTGGATATTATGGACGACCTATGGAGGCAGGAATAATATGAGCCCTGGAGGGTGTGAATGAGCTCGGCTTGGGGGCTGGCTGCTTGGCAGACAGGTGTCACCCAAGAAGTCCCAGATTGTTCTCATTCCCAGGTCGTCAGATACTGATGTTTTGTCACACTGCTTGGAACCTCATACAGATGCACAAGATACCCTTTAGCATATGTATGAGACACACCAGGTTTTTAACTAATTCCAATGTGGACCCACCTGGCAATATTACATGCTAAAAGTAAGATGACTTAGTTTAAAGAGCGAAAATGTCCACTTAGGGAGGAGGTGGGTATAACACAGGACTAGGGACTGCAGGACTGCACTCATACTGCACAATCTGTACCATACCTGTGCCCAATTGACCTGGAAAATCAAGTTTATTAGACTAGCATGAGCACTTCTGTATTATACTGGGGCATGGTAAATTTCTTGGCCATGGCACAAATAGAAAAGGTGTGTTTTGGCACAGAATGGGGACAGAGCGACTTAAATGCAATTGTTCATGGAGTGTTTGTCTGAAGTTTGGGCAGACAACGACACACACAGTCAAATGGACAAAGAGATTTAAGAAAATCTTTGACTATCTTCTTGATCATGGTTACCAAAGGACAATTAAACAATGTTGCGACAAGATTAAAAAATTGATGGTTCAACCTTTAACAGTATGGGACACAATGTAAAGGTAAAGCAGCTTTATTGACTGTATACAATGAATTGTATAACAAAATTGCAAGGTTAGAGGGTAGGAGGGTAAGTCCCCCTGTCCCCAGCTGGGTATTGAACCCAAGACCCTCTTGATGTCAGACGAGTGGACCTGGATTGGAAACCTAGGACCTTCTTGCTGTAAGGCAACAGTGCTTAGCACCGAGGTACCGTTCTGCCCAGTGTGCAGGGCAGTGGGGAAGTGGGGAGGGGGGACAATCTTGTTTCAGTGCCAGTGCAGACAGTTGGGCGAAGTGTGAGCGAATCTAATGCTGACACCTTCAACCTAACCAAATAATTTTGGTGCAATAAACCTAACCAAACTGCGACCATTTCGTAATGTTTAACCACATGGTAGAAGAGCTGTCTGGCAGGCGTCTCCTAAAGAAGCTGACGGGTACCTTGGACTCTGTAATAGATGCTGAAGGGCGTGACAAAATGTGGCACTTGATGAGCAAGGAGCAAAAACGGGTTGGAAGTCCATGCCACATTCACTGTGGGATGCTGGAAATTCCTCGCCATCTTGCCCCGTAGCAGAGAGGATGGCTTGAAAGATAAGAAGGAACGAACACAGCCTTTTACATAAATATCAGTATAGAATTTATGTTTGACAAAGAAAGATGTGCCTCCGTGTTCATGTGCTCGAGGAGGATATATGTGAAGTGGGTGGTATTGGTTCACCTCCAAAACACCTAAGACCCTCATATCCAATCCACCTGTTATTATCCAAACAGTCTGAATCGACAGATTACGTTTCACATGCCACAAAGGATATCAGTCTGCAGTCACAGAGATAGGAGAAAGAGCGGCCACACATTTACAGAGACACCCAGGGGTGAATATCTCCATGTGATTTTAGATCACTAGCTGACATTTTCCTTCCGTCCTTATAGTCCAAATTCAATGCCCCCCGCGCAGTTCCTCACCACGACACCTAAATCCCCACCCTCCCCACCTCCACCGCAGCAGTCGCCTGTGTTGGGTAAACAAGGCGGAACCCTCGTCAGCGTGCTTAAGCTGGCGGCTCGTGACAGAACGCTGAATGAGTGATTTAAGGTTTCAAGTGAGCAGCTTTCACAGTTAATTAACCTGCTGATGGCTGTGCATGTGTGGAGAGGAGCGAGGGATTCAGGGGAGGAAACCCCTTTTCAGTCGCTGCACCTTTCCGAGTTAAGACAGCCATGCGCATTATCGTGCCACTAGGGTGAAAGTCTTCCAGCGACGTGATCACTCGTTTGTTTCTCTAAAGCTGCTGGTTCTGCAGGTTTGGCCTCATCTTCTGTCTTTACCTTCAGACATGAGAAAAGGGTTTGGGCAAGAATGTTGCTCTCAGTGCTGTGTGTTCAGGTCAGGAATGAAATCTAAAGTGTCTGTGTGAATGGTTCTCAAATCAGTGCACATCTGGCCTACTGAAAAGGTGGACACTTTGCTTAAGTTTCAAGACGTTTCAAGTTAAAGTCCACATGGTGGGTGTCTGGATATTATAGGATTCTTTTCACCTTTACCTTCACTGGCATTGCTAAATACCAGTGACTAAATCACCCCTGTGAAATTCTCAGGAAGTTGACTGTTAAGCTGCATTTAAATATGAGCTAATCACTCTCGCAGTAAATTTCCAAAACACTTGCCATTCATGCTGGGAGGTCAGGGACTCTGGGGGTAAATGTGTGCATGAGCCGCTTTAGGCCATTATGATTGGAGAAAAAAACACACACATGTACACACTCACTCACACATTTGAAGCATTAACGGTCATCAATGCTCTTGCACTCTCCCCAGGTTCTTTCAGAAACTTGATCTGTGGTGTGCTGAAAGCTGGTTTTTCACCTGTTAGCAGAACACCCACCAGTCTCTGTGGTCATTGTGTGTTTTTGTCTGGTTTGCCACCCAGGCAGGAATACATAGTGATTGGAGGATAGTGTGCATGATTCATGCACTGATAATTACTGTGTGTGTCCTCTCATTTTTAGCAGCTGACTATTCAAACAGATGCAATGGAGATATGCCCAGACAGGGATTTGTGTTTCTTTCGATGTGCTATGTGATTCTTCCAGAAACATACATTTTCCAGAAGATGAGTGCAATTAATATTTTAATTGAATGGAAGGAAACAATACTTGTAAAGACAACCTTTATTTCCATCAACAATTTATTCTAAATTTCGCTATAACTAATTTATCAAAGTGTAAATGGGTGCTGCACTCACGCTATCCATAAATGATGTAATTGTCCTCCAAGATGGAGCTCTCATGTCTTCATCTGCATGGCAGTAATGTAAAATCTTGGCTAATTTACATCATCCTCGAGGCAGTGCAGCAAAACAATTTCCCAGTGAGAACAAAAGCATTGACAAAACCAAATAGGAACATGTAAGTCATTATTGACTCTCAGCCTTTTTTAACTACTCTCCTAAGGACACCGTAATTGTCTGTCCATGTATATGAGTAGCTCCAGGTTGTTTCAGATTGCATTGATGAGTTCATGTATGTAGTTCCAGTAAATTGTACAATCATGGTTTGTACTGACATGGATTGTAGGGTTGTCACCAGAGCATTTTACAGCTGATTTGCACTTTATATTCCTTGCTTAAGGTTTGTCTTTTGATAAGTTAGGTCTTTAAAATGATTTATTGGCTGCAACTATAATTTTTTTAATTCATTATTATTCTGCTGATTATTTTCACATGACAGCGTGACAATGTCTTAGTGTGACATCTTCAGATTGTTCTTTTTGTTCAAATAGTAGCCAAAAACATACAGAAAACAACACAGAAAAGCAGTGAATCCTCACATTTAAGATGCTAAACAAGCAATTCTTATTTACTTTTTATTTGAAAAATGACTGAAACGACTAATCATTATCATAACAGTTGGCCATTCATTTTCTATCAGTTGATTAATCGACTAATTGATTAATCGTTGCAGCAGTGGTTAATCAAACTGAAAATGAGAGAAGATATGAAACATTAATAAGATTGCAATAATATCAGGAAGTTACAAAAAAAGGTATAACTGGTTTATTGGAGCTTTGTGTCCAAAGATACACAAAATAATTGACACTAATCAAAGACCTTTTTTTGTGCTTCATTTATGTCTATAAACATCGTATTTTATTTATTTCTAATGTCATGTGCTCATAAAATTATGTTGAGCTATGCTAGTCATTCACATTCATTTATGATAGTCATTCATAAATTCAGCTTACACTTGAAAAATTGATTTCTAAACTCAAAATCAGATACTTGTTAAAGTGCTGAAACGCTGAGTGAATAATATGTGTATGCGTACATGTCTGGCTTTTTTCCCTCTAAAGGGAAATGGGAATGTAGAATAGAAAGCTGCACCACTGATCTATGGGATTCAATGATGCCGCCCTCTCCCAAGGCGCTCTGGGATGCATTTAGGACATGCATGGAGAAAACAATGGCGAGTGTATTACCAGAAAAGATAAATCTATCTCATTAATCCCATATTCTCCCGGGCTGGGAGGCACATCTAAGGGAACATGCAGAAGCAGTATTGTGTACTAGGATCTTTCACACAGATGGGCAGAGAGGAGGAAAGGAAAGGAGGAGGGGCCACAGTGTCAATCTGTGCATCATTAGACAGTGCAGTGACGGCGAGAGGAAGAGAGGGATTACCAAGATGTGGCTTTCACAACAAAATGATCAATGAGGTCTTTGTCTTGTCATTTAAAAGATGCTGTATCCTTTTTCACGGAGGGGATGCATTAGAGGTAATACACATGATATTGAAGTATGCAGAAGCTGTGGAATTAAAACAAAATATTATTACTGTATATTCCTCCATATCTTTTATTGACAAGGTAAAAATCTACCTGTCAGTGGTTTTCTCGCCCACAATCCCCTTGTACCCTTATTCAGCCGCTCGTTCAAATTACCACCAGTAAATTCAATTGATTTTAGTCAAAAATTGCATTGATTTTTGTCCATTTGAAATGGCCAGGGAGTCCATAAAACAGATAAATAGGTCATAACCATTTTACCAGCCTGTAGAATCCCACAGAAAGATTTAAGGGGTCATGAAAGTCTGATGGTTAAAAATGAGGCCTGTGAAAGGCCAATGAAGTGGACCAAGAATGCTGCGTTACAAAGAGCTCCATCGACAAATAAAGGAGCACTTATGACTGATGGCTTTGAAACCAGATGTTTAGAAAATATTTTTTCTCGAGTTCATACCCATGCAGACGCTGGTCATGTAGTATTATTTCATAATTAACACTGACAGATTTATTTCCTTTAACAGTGCTTCAAAGAGTGCAAATGGAAGGAGACTTACAGAGCTGAAACTTAAGTTGATTGCAAATTCAATTAGACAAATTCCTTTGCTAATTTCAGAGGCCAGTTGATATCTGATACACATGAAGCTTGGAGATTTTCCTATGGATAAGGGCACTAAATGAAAAGCCTTTGGTCTTAAATGGTAGTATGCAATTTCAATAGCTCCACTGTGCAGCTTACTAGGTTTTGTTTTTTGTTGTTTTTTTTACCTGAGAGGTTTTTGAAATGCCTTTTTATACACAGAATATGGCTCATTTACTTGCAAATATCACCTTTGAAAGTATTTATTTAGGGCTCAGTTGATACGTTGGTTTGTTGATATTATTAGCAAATATTGGCGTATTGCAGATAAATCGTATACTTGTGTCCAATATTAAAACTGTTTATCAAGGCCAGAAAAAATGCTTGGACTAGTGATTTTAAAATGGTGTAATTAAGTAGTTTGTGCAGCAGACAACAGGTCATTGTTGTAACAAGTATTTGATAATCTCATTTATTGGATATCATAAGTTAATATTGGCATTAGCCACAAAAATCTATACATTGGACAGGCCGTAGTTTAATTGCAGCACTCACACACCCATATGTTACTGCTTAATTTTCAAAGTATATTTTTGCAAACTGTACAACAGAACTTTCAGACCTTAAACTTGCTGAGTGTTAATGTGGTTGAAAGAGTATAAACACTGATGCCTTGCTGAAGGGAGCACAGCAAACGCTATTTATTGACCTCTTCACCAACTTAATGCTGCCTGTATGGGGATCAAACTTCCATGATTCTGAATCATTTTCTAGAGTACATTACTAACTTTAACTGTAGTTAAATGTGTTTTACTTTCACTCTCTAAAAACACGGGCAAGTTGAACACCAGGGTCGTCTTGTGTTGTTGACAGGTAAAACTCTATTACTAATTTATTACATGCCCTTCCTGACTAAGAGCTGAGGAGGCCGTGTCTGTGGGGGCCAAGCTAGATTTCAGCCCCCTTCAACCTATTTCACCTGTCAGAACAGTGAACGTGCAAGTGCTTGTTTGCCCTTCCTGTCATCGTCAGCCACATCGGTTGAGACAGGCTGCGTAGAGGAAATAGACGGAATGCACAATTCAAGGACCCCCCCACGTCTTCATGCTATAGCCGCGCTTCGTGTGAGCACTACCTCAATGTCTTCTTCCTCCCGAGACATCATTTACCTCTATAACTGAGAAGAGGAGAGAAAGTGTGGTGGATAGAGGTAGTTTTTATGGTTGTGGGTGGGCAATGTGGGCTTTCAGTTAAGATCAGGAAAACTGCCATCCGTCCAAGGAGAGATTAGCTGTTCATTCCAAGTCAGGCAAGCAGACACCAAACCCAAAATCTGTATTCAATACCATTTTCATACAACCCTTTAAATCAGTAAATGATAGTTGGTGTTTTAGAGTGTTGAGTGCTTTTTGTCAATCCTCCAGATCCTTCAGGAAGCAGCATATGGGCTCCTAAAATGTGTGAAATCTAATCTGGCAACAAATTTGTTCGACTCAAAATAGGAAACTTAAATATACAATTATCTCTTAAACATTACAGATGCTTGCAGATACGCAGGCTGTATGTGAAATATGTGTCCTTTTAGGTGCTGATTTTGAAACTATAGCCATCCCACTCAGATTCAGACGCTCAGCTTGGCCAATTCCACATAATGACATCAGATTATACTTCTCAAAACCATAAAAATAAATATATCTTTCTGCAGCCTTGCCTTTGAGGTTTGTGAGGTTGGAGGGCCGCTGAAAGTTTTTGTCTTTCTTTCACTGATTTAGCTTGGAGTTGTGCGACTTCCTTTCTGTAAACCACTGAACTTTTAATAATAGATGTGTCAAACACTGAGAAGATGGCTCAGCTGGACTCAAAGGAGCACTGTTCGGCCCTGTATGGTAACTTTTGAAACAGAGTTCTATTCCTAACATCTTCAGCATCCGCAGTTCAGCTTAGAATGAAGACCTACAAAATCATCCAACATGTGCTTACAAGCATACTTTGGACCTGATGCTGATTATTCCCTATATGTAAAATACATAGATGCATGAATTACCAGAGCTCATTTGTTGCCTGTGATGTGTCCACTGGCAGAAATGAGCACTGGCTGAGGGGTGGAGTCCATGTCTCTCCCTCTCTGTCAGCTGGTAAGGAGCCCTGCACAAGGGAACTTCAGAATGAGCTTTTGTTTCAGTCGACTCTCCTCCTCTACTTCTCCTGTCATCCTTTGATCACGTCAGGTTTCTTGCTCTCTTCCTCGCTCTCTGTACTCTCATGGGTCTGATGGGAGAGAAGACACGTTCAGAACTGCGCCGAGAGAGACCAAAGTATCCCATTCACCTCCTCTGTTTCCCCCTGCAGGGCTATTCCTTCCCTCACCTCCCAGCCCCCTCTTCAAGTTCCTCAGTCAGGTGATGGGAGGTAAGAGAACACTCCTAGTTTTTGCTAGATAGCAGAAGAGCACTCTCCCGTATTAGTCTGCCTTTATGCACTGTCAAATTTATCCTCTAACCAAGACTAAGGTCAGCACCTGTGGATATCACGCCATGCGCCTGTGGAGGGATGTCAAAACGTGCCAATCCCCAATCTAGACTTAGCTATTCCAGGAATGAAAACGATTTCTATGGTGTTTTGGTTGCATTACAACTTCTAAGACCATTATCACTGACAGCTAAATCACCCAGGTTCTTGTCTTGTCTTTGTTGTTGAAATTATTCACCAAAACAGTGGCTAAAATATGAAACAAATCTGTTTGCAAAGTTTCATTTATATGCTTCAAAGTAAACCTCACACCTCCGCCCTTTCTCTTTGTTTTAGTCCTGTGTTTTATTTCAGGAGGTGTATTGATTTTTGTATTTACCCTGGTTGTGCCCATACATCTCATCCACTCTCATCTTCTCCCTGGCTCGCCGTAACGCCTCGGTCCAAACACAGGAAGTGTCTGTCCGCAGCTATGCATTCATTCTGTGCTGCCGCCCGGTTTCAAATGCCCCCAAACTCTGTCAATAATATTGATGTAATCCACAGGCATTTTTGAGTGATCCTGCTGTCACGGGGACATAATGACAGGCAGTGGAGGCCTGATTGGATCTGCACTACAGCGAGGTCGGCCGGCGCACAGCCAACACAGCCAGGCATTGATAAAGTGTCACAGACTTCAGTGCTTTGATTAGCCCTTCGACTAATGCCATGCTAAGCAGAAACATTACTCTGCCCCCGCTAGCTATACAGCTAGAGGAGGGTAGGGCTGACTGAGGGAAAGGGAGAAAATATACTCTACAGGGAAATTAACCAATGTGGATGAAATGGTGTACCAAGGAAATTCTTGGATAAATTAACAACGCAATTACATTACATGACACGCTGCAAGATGGATGAGGAAAACTTGGCTGGTATTATGTTCTGTTTTCCAAATTGCAATTTATTTGAGGGCTCTAATGGATGCCGTATTAAAACATCTTGGGCTGCGGTCAGATTTCATTGTGTGTCACCCAGACGTGATTGATGACCCTCTCTTCCACGCCCCCCACCGACCCCCCCACCCACGTCCTCTCTTGCAACCCCTCGCTTCACCCTCCTACGCTTCCCCCATGCTGCATTCTCTGCACATTTACTGGGAATTTTAAACATTAGCAACATTTATATGGATCCAGGAGTGTGCGATTGATTTTCTTATCACTTAATTTCCCTGCTTGCCCCTGCAACGAGATGATAAATTCTGTGCTTCTTGCATACTGAGAGCTGTAGTCCATCTCCTCTCTTGATCTTTTCCCTGTCTCTCACCCCACAGTGAAATTCTGTCAATAATGCCATTTTCCGAGAATCTCATCCTCTAATCATCTCCCTCTGATCTCCATTTGCCTTTTCATGTGCTTTTGTTCCAGTTGCATTCATAGCTCCACCTATTCTTGAGATGAAAATATAATCTTTTGTATTTTTATTGCTGCAGCAAATGCATTAGTGCACATGGGACATCTGGAAATCATCCACAGTGAGCTTGCTCAGTGATGGCAATATCATAGTGACTTTTTTACCATTTATAATTACTTACAGGACAGTGGAAAAACCACATGCTATCTGCTTTGAACTTAGGGGAACAGGGTTTGCCCCGCTTGACCCGAACAAACGTGAAGCAACCTAATCCTTGATACATTTTTCCCTTTTCAATCATACACCCCCTCTACCTTTTTCTCACTTGGAGGTGAGTTGAGCTTTCCAGGGAGGAGAAGGTTAATAACATTCAGAATAAATCAACGCATGGCACATCCCCTGGATGACATCAGCGAGTGCTCCTCCAACCCAAAGGGCCATGAACAGCTTTGTTTTTTCTGTTTTTTTTTTGCAGGTTTGTTTCAGATGTGAGCAAACGGATAAATAATGAATGAGCCGCACTGACGGGACACATATTTCACTTAGCGGAAATGGCTTTAATGTAGTCGGCCTGTATTACGCTTCCAATCACTGAGACGCTGAGAAGCTGCATGGGGGAAAAGGATGTTCAAACAATATTCAAAGAGCGTTGAACTCAGGCGTACCTCCAATGTAAATGACCCAGTTTTGAACAAAACTCCTGAACCAGCTTCTTACCTGCTGTAGTCTGTGAAGTGAGACGTGACAAAGTGAGTTCGAAATGAAAATTTGAATATAATTTGGAATGATTAGCAAATAATCCTAGGGAAAAAAATGCAAATACAACAAAATGTTACTCTTGATTAAGAAAAACATCCATTAAATGACATAATGTCAACTGTTCTTTGTATTGTTTAATTGTCTTGAACAGTCAAATATTTTCCCACACTACAGAACTGCATCGCTTATACATTCCCAACATATAAATTTAATGGTTATTTTTACTTTTTAGGTAGGGATATAATAGGAAACTACTTCATATGCAGCCCCATGAATTTCCACTTTATGGACCTTGATTTCTGGTACGCAAAACGTCTGAGACGTAACTGCACAATCTTATTCTAATTCACTATTTATTTACATATTCCCAACAGAAGTATTCTCTTCGTGGTTTGGGAGAAATTCAGCGTGACTTTCCCTTTTCCCATGTCTTGACGGTTAAAAACAAAAGTGAGCCTGTGGTTTTCTTTGGCCATCACATGGCTTTTAGAGGGTTTGTCTAAACAAAGTTTTGGGTTTGTAAATAGCGAAGGTTATCTGGCCATCGAGGCCTCCAGATGGCGGCTGAGCCAGACCACCTGCTCTGGAAATGCCATTGCTGTGAGGACTGGGTGGAAATATTCTCACTCCCTGCGTCTCTCTCTCATACATACACACACACATCTTTATGGTTAACATGGTCAGAGCAAAGATGAAGAAGAAACCCTCTGCTCTTTTTTTCCCCGCTTTGAGCGCTGCTCCCTACTCCCCCTCTGTCTCCTCCCCCATATTGACCCCCCATCACTCTCCCCAGACTTTACCCTCAGAACAAAACAGCTGGACAGGGGAGGGCTTTCCTGCAGGTCCAGACCTATCATGTAAAAAGATGACACATCTTTTGAAGAAACTGGCACATGGGAGAAGAGGCAGTTTTCGGGAGAGAAAACATAAACAAAGCTGTTTTAATATGATAGTCGCCAGTGGCACACAAAGAAAAGTGGAAGAGGGCAAAAGAAAAATTGCTTACAATACAAACCCTTTGAATGACAGCCTAGAGACCTTAACCATGAAACGTAAACCTTGTTGTTAGAGCCTGCATGCAGAAGTTTTGGTGTTTGTCTAATAGTTCCTCTGCTGAAGTCAACTTCCAAGTGAATAAATCTTTACTTTTTTGTTTCTTTTATGTTTTTTTAATGCTTTATAATCCAGTTAAATCCTCCCTGTTTCACAGCTGAACATCTATAGTAAATGAGGAGAAAATATCTGTACAGCTTGTGTCTTTGTGTCTAAGAGCAAAGCCAGAAGATCTTTAAAAACCCTCAGAAACCCTCAGCCCCCTCTCCTTTGTTTTAAAGAGAAAACTCCTCTGATACCGTATCACCCAATTGTCTGTTCTGACACTTGACTTTGATCGATGGAGGCTCAGCGTTGCGGTTGAACACACGGCCCCTTCCCCACAACCCTTAAAGAGGTCATGAAAAGCACCACTGTACATCAAAACAACCAACACACTCCCTGCCACATCATCCAACATGACACATATGAGACAACGCTGACCACAACAATGGCTCGACCCCTTTGATGGGAAAATGCTTGAGTGTTTATTTACATCAGGCAGCCTCCTCGCCTGTCCGTCAGTTGTGTGCGCCGCGTCATGGTCTTTGAAGTCGCCGCGAGCGCAGCAGTGATGCTGCGTCCCGCCCAGGGAGCATGAAGAGAGGCGGCCATATTGGCAGCACCTGTTGTTCAAGACACATGGGCAGAATCAGACACAGAGTGTTTGATCAGGGCGAGTTTTTGGAGCCTATTGGCAGAGAGAGATGAGCTCACAGCTGCACTGTGGCTTTTTTATTTGATGCAAAGGGTGGTGCACAGATATTTAAATTTAAAGAGTTTTGAATTAGAACCATCCTTTGCCTGTCATAAAGATGTGAGTTAATCCACAATCTTGTTGACTGTATCATCAGCAACAATAAGGGAAAGGAAATGTGGGATTAGAGCCTGACCGATGGGGGATTTTTGGGGCCGATGCTGAAACCAATGTTAGGGAGCAAGAAAATTCTGGTATCCTATAAATTGGACAACATTAAATATACATATAATATTGGCCAACATTTTATATATGAAATATTGGCCGATATATCCGATATCGAAATTGAATCTGATCAAATACTTACTTGAATCTTATCAAATACTTGTGATAAAGATATGTAATGGGGGCAGAATATCTTACATTTTCATAAAATTTTATTCCAAATATCAATGCACTAAACAGTAAACACTTCACTTATTAGTAATTAAATAGCTGGCCACCTTCTGCTGGACAAACTATGTGATTACAGAATTTTAAAAATATATAATATATCAGCGCATATCGAAGAACATATACAGCAAAATATCTGAAATAGGCCAATATTGACCAATAATATCAGTATGCAAATATATATATCAGTTGGGCCATTGTAGAAATATGGAGAAAATGTACCCAAATGTGTGTTTATTGACAACTATTTTCACATGAACAAGGACATAAAAACAAGATTGCTCTTTACGAGCCATCTACACACAATACACACACCCACACACAGATATTCTTGTTGGGACTTTACACTGACTTCCATTCATTTGTACAGCCTAACCCAAACCCTTATCCTAACCCTAAACTTAACCAATTTATGCCTTTGCCTAACCTTAAGCTAACCTCAATTCATACCTTACCCCTAAGCTTAACCCATTTTGCATAACTAACATGGCCTTTACCAAAGATCTGCATACAGGCGCCAGCGTCAACCCTCCTCCTCAGCCCTCGCTTTATCCCACAGTGTTAATTAAAGCTGAAAGGCTACAAAAGGTGGGAGCCAATAACAAGGCCACATATTACATTTAAGTTGCTTCTTTTCCTTACACCCTTTCAATAATTCATGCTATCAGAGTGTCTACAAGGAAGTGAGGCTTCTCTTCCTCCCAGGAAGCCCCAGACAAGGATCATCTGTCCTCTGGACTCATTGTAAGTAAGGAAGTGTGGGCAGCAATACATACCAAGCCAACCCCAGCCTCATAAATAAATATAGTGATTGTTAATGGGGTTTAAAATTACTCATCCTTTGCTCCCCAGCCGACTACTAGTGTGACCACTGTGGTATACGAGTGCACAGAGGCTACATGTCCCTCCAGATAGAATGTCTGGCACCAGTGATACCACAAAATGGCCACACTTCCATTTCATCCTTGTTGTTTTTCTTATCTCCTGGTGCATCGTCTTCCTTACATTTCAAGGTGGATGTCTTCTCCACGCCTTCTCTCTTATTTCAAGGTGGCTGTTTTACACCAGCGGACAGCAAATAAAGTCCAGTGTTTGTCTGCATCCAGAGCTGCTTTTCATTTTTATGCTGCTAAGTGTTTACAGATTTCTATCAGTGTTGGAATGTCATTACACCTGCGGCCACCGAGGCTACCGTTCTTGAGCTGCATTTTGTTTAGCGTGTTTATGAATTGCTTTCACTCTGGTCAAGTAAATGCATTCAGCTGGCTGATAGCCCTACTTGACTCATGCAAGGTAACACTGCTCAGGTGGGTAAAGACAGAATTGTGCTGTGCGTCAACTCTGTGCCTTTTAAGAATTCTCCCCTTTGTAGTTGCTGTTATGACTTTGCAAATGTTTTTGCACTTGGAATATATATATTCTCAAGTTCAAGCGCCGTCTTCCATTTCCACCCGCTTCTACTTGAGAATATATTTTTCTTCTAATGCTGAGAGAGCACAGAGCATGCGCTCTAATTGAAATGTAAACTGTCTGTGGTCCATGTTTATACTAGCATTGATAAACATCATGAATTCAGGCAGCATCTGGTCCTAAGGACGGTGTTTATTTTTCTACTGTATGAGAGAGATTATATATTTTCTCCAGAATCTTTCAATTGTGTTGCAATATCTACTTGTTCATGTTCATTTCCCTTTATAATGAATTGTTAAGCATACAACTTTTAAGTTTTTGGAATGGCCACATAATTTATTATTATTATTATTATTATTATTATTATTATTATTATTATTATTATTATTATTATTATTATTTCCCTTTTGTACAAGTATACAGGAGCAGGCGTTGCTCTGCTCAGATGTAGATCATGTCTCTTCTTGCTCCTCCAACATAGCAGGGTGTTGTGTTTCTCAGTGCTCCAGCTCGATTGCATGCCTGTATCTCCCCCTCCAGGACAACTTGCATTATGGTTCTATTCTCCCTCAGCACTGAGGTTGAAGAAAGCAGCAGCTGAGGAGCCACATCTCCATCTCCTCCTCACGTTCTGATTGCTGCCATTTAAATTACTGACAGGGAATGGAGGGATGGGGGGTCCCAAAATAAAATCTCCAACAGCCAAATGATGCTCTGTTATGTGACAAAATAGTTCTAGGAGGGACCCGGGCAATTTGCCTGAACTCTGTTATTCCCAGCCTCGTTCTAATCTGTGTTCCCTACTCCCCCAGCGCCAGCCTGAGCTGATAACAAGTGAGTGCACTCTCTAGAATGATGGATGGGCTTTAGCCATGGGCTTGTCAGGAGAGGGTGCAGGGCCATATGGAAGTGGCATATGGAAGCTCATAGTAGAAGATGGGGCAAAAAGAGGGGAGTGACAGAGATATACATTAAAGACACTGCTTTGCTCTTAAAAATGCAAGGTTCATCAGTTTAGTGGGGAATATCAGTCAGTGGCGCTTCCTTCCGTGGGACTGGAGGCAGACAAACACAAGCAGATGCAGGGGGCCGTCCTCTGGTGATTGTAGCAAGTTTCCTTTTTGATTTTTTTTTTTAAGTAATGGATGTTGTAATAGTTTGCATTTACTACCAAATCTAGAAATCATACAATTTATGTAGAGAAACAAAGAGCCTCAGCAGAAAACAACCACAACAATATGGAACCTCTGTTTTATATTCTGAGTGTTTTCGTATTGATTGAGTGTTGTGTTGTTGTCAGTCACATTTAATTTCCACTTTAATTCAGAGGAATGCCTGCACACAAGTTCACCCATGCAGTCCTCTGAACAAGCATTAATTATGTCTTCAGACCAAGTCATGATCAGTCTATTTTTACCTTCTGTCTTTGTCTGAGTGCATGTGTGCGTATCTGCATGCATGCCTACTACCAGGCATGGATGTTTGTGTGTGTGTGTGTGTGTGTGTGTGTGTGTGTGTGTGTGTGTGTGTG
>JAQLOL010000007.1:10996709-11014612 GCA_029783665.1 Naso thynnoides | reverse complement strand
GTGAAGGATATATTAATTACAAGGGGTAACTTTCTGAAAAAAGCTGAATGCCAAAATGTGTCAAAGTAATAGTTTTTAACCATGTTCTAGATAAAACCTGTTAGTCTTACTGAAGGCATTTCAACCTTTTCCTAAAATGAGTGCCTTGGTTTTTTTTCCTTTTTTTTCTTTAGATTGAATACTTATTGGTCAAAAGGAACAAAAAATATTGCAAACCTATTTTGATTTCATGCATTGTTACCCTAACAAATAGCACTATACCTTTTCCTGTGGCACAACATCAAATTTTTTCTAGTGAAGTTCACTTTCTTCCTTCATTTAAATCCATTGCCTTACAGGAAGGTCACAGTGTGCAAAACAAACAAGAGAGGACAAAGGATAGACAATCCTCCATTATGTACTCCCCACTTCCTTCCCTCCCTTGCGTTCTCTTTTCCTTCATCCCCCGCTACCTTTATTTGCTGCCCTATTAACAACTGTTACTGCAGCTTTAATTACGCCCCTGTGATCTCCAAGAGTGGCGGGCACGTGTCATCTCCTTCCCAGGGGAGCCTGGGTAATTACCAGCATCCATCCAAGGGCCGTTGCTCCTGTTCAACGGTCGCCGCGGCGATAATCACACTGCCGCCGCTAACATCTGTTCCTTGGGCGAGAAGTCCAAGTGGCCTAAGCCTGTCACACCATGCCTTCCTGTGTCAGGCTTGACCTCTGACCCCACCCATGACTCCATGGGGCTAATTTGTTTATTCTCAGAGACAGGATGGGACAGAACAAAATTCTATGAGAATGCAAAACCTTTGAGGATTAAATATCAATATACTGTACATATTTATGTGCTGTACTTTCTGCACTTTATGTCTGCTCTTTTCTCCTTTTTTTGCCTTTTGTTTAGTGATATTTATTGAAAATGTATCATTTTTCTCATCATTTCAGTCTTTAAGTCTGAATTCTAAATACCCATACCTTAAGTCAACTGTAAAGATACACAGAGCAAATGTTATAATCGTCATGCATTCACAAAACATGTAAATATTTCTATAGACCAAATCATAGCTGAGATGATATCCTGTTTTATAGCAAATCTCTGAAGTCTCTTTAACAGCACAGAGCCACGTCAAAACGACAAAATCACACCTGAGAGATGGAAATAATATTCAATCCTGCTGCTAATGAAACAGAGATTTTTATTGCAGATTATAATCTGCATTGATGATGATGATGATGATGATGATGATGATGATGAGCACTGAGAAACTTAGAATATAGTATTTAGAACAGAAAATAGAAAATATTTGTCATGCGTCTCTTTTGTCTGTAGTCTTTGGTTGAAACATTTAGTCTTTATCCTGAGCTCTTATGACCTTCTCTCCAGTTTGCAGTAGACAGAATCAGTGCTTACAATAAGATTAATGTAAACCTTCTAACGGTGTGCAGTACTCTGTCAGTAAAGCACAAATAAAAGTAGAGTATCCATCCAAGCTAGTAAATTATACCTGTGTTTTGTTAATTGTCTCATCTGTGTTGGAGCCCCACAAATTGCCTACGATGTATGTTCTGAACTTTAGCAAATCTGTCCGATGGGACTATTTATTGAAATTTTAAAGCAGAGTAGGAACTTGTCCAGTTCCATCCACGTCTCGTCAAAGCTCTTCCTCTCCTGTGCAGCACTTGGAGAGTCCTGGCCAAGTTTTCATGGGAAAAGAAAGGCGCAGATGCAGAGCGGGAGTCAGAATTAGCGAGCAATCAGTCCAAATCCTTAGAGACTATGAAGCCATTTCCCTCTTTCTCACTGATGAGCCCCAGCAGCAAGTTTTGCCCCGCTCACAAACTTTTTCCCATAATGAGAGCACTTAGATGTCCCTGACCACACTTAGACACGATGAAAAAAAAGAAAGAAGAAAGATTAAGTGTAGGTACAGAAGAGAAATGGGATGGGTAGCTACTCTAAATAAAGATATATTGCATATTTGCAGCAGATGAGGTGGCAGAATATAAAGAAGCGTGGAGGCTTGAATAATGAAAAGCCTTCTGATCAAAGGGACAGGAAAAGCGATGTATTTAAGCAGGTCAGAATCTTTAAAAGCTGTTTTATTTATGCGCTTTTTAAAAGAAAGTCATAGTCAATATTTGGCAGCTGTGACATTAACGA
The DNA here is from genome assembly GCA_029783665.1 of Naso thynnoides. NCBI lineage: Eukaryota > Metazoa > Chordata > Actinopteri > Acanthuriformes > Acanthuridae > Naso > Naso thynnoides. Next base: position 11,012,463 of record JAQLOL010000007.1, on the reverse strand, counting down.
GCAACGTATTATAAGGGAGGGGGATTCATAAATATGCATAAAGATATTAGTGGGGTGTTAACAGTAAGCACCTGTCTACTTAACCGTGACAGGAACTCTGTGAGTGACTTTACAGAGACCCCCCCGCCTCATGGAGCCACATGTGTCCTTCTTTACTTAGCGTCGCCTCTGCCTGCCTGTGACAGTACCGCTGACAACCCACACTTGGAAAAAAAAAGAACATGTTTTCAGAGATGTCAACCAGCGATGGTGAAAGCTCAAGGTTAGAGTTTCTTTCTGGCTGGCACATCCGCCAGCCTGCCTGCCTGTTCTTCCTTTGCACTCTATGAATATTGGCTATCCACATTGTGAAATTAATAATGCATTTTCATATTTTTCTCCCTCTCAAGATGTGGGGAACGGTGCAGCATCTGTCAGGCTGGCTTCTACGTCTGAACTGTCGAAAGTCAAAGGGTTATGTATCCTTTTTTTTTCTGTTTTGTCAACGAGAAGTGAGAGGCTGTCAGGGGTATTAACGTTGACAGGGAGTGCTTCTTCACAGTTGGCATGTGCATAATTATGTTAGAAGTTTTATTAGAGGAGGTTAATCATTATTCATTGTCCCCTCTGATGTGAAATGTGCAGGTTGTTCAATATCATTTCTCTCCGTCAGACAAAATGCGATGTAACAGTTTACGTGCAGAATGTTGCATTTCTGCAATAACACAAATTCACGTATCAGTACAAAAAGTAAAGGGAAGTAATATAAAAAAAGTAAATTTCCAAAAATAAATCTTGTGTTTGACAATACATCAAAAAATTTCATGAGGTATTTTGCAAAAGCACCTTCATCACATCCAAACTGCTGCTTTGCTTCTCATTATTCTTTCCCATTTTGTCTACTTTATGTCAGTGTTAAAGGACCAGACCTGTTACATGTCATTGTCCTTTGTTGACATTGACGACATAAGTTACATAAACCCCAGGCATTTCCCCAAATGAACGTAATTATTGAGATATCACGTTTGCTTACATTTAGTCTATATTCAGTAAATGTTACAGAAAGTACCTGAAATGTGTGATAATGACAGCTAACAAGAACATCTGTGTCAAAAACCTTCTCCACTCTAACATTTGAGCTAGGAAGACTGCACTTCTAAGGAGCAATTTTCCCAGGTGTAATGACTTTAATCTCAACGACTCCCCTCTCTCTCACTCAGCCATTTTTGACCAAATAGACACAGACGTTCTCTAAAGAAGGGTGAATTACCTATGCCTACAACTTTCACGTGTCCTATAGTGTTTCTGTACGCTGTTTTTACATGAATGGCAGTGAATTGGGTTTAAAAATGCAGACTGAGATCTACTAAAGTATATACATGGTGGAATTCGAAAAAATATTTGTAAATATAAGGGGTAATCTCTGCTAGTGTGACGTCAAAATAGACTAGCATGGTCCTTTAAATTCAAACTCTCAGTTTCAAATCAAAATATCTAAAAACAGCTATATCTTTGTCATGGATTTTATTGAGCTGTGTAACCACATTACGCCAAATGTTTCCAACAATGTTCAGACCCAGAGAAACCTATGATGTTATGCAAGGTAACTGTGCATTTCATCTTGTTGCATGTCACTTATTTCCAGGGTAAAGACAGTCCGAGAGTAAGGAAGGAAGTTTGCAAATGTGACTAAATATAACGTGAGTAAAACTTCAATACATAAACTTGTCTGTGAACCTTTCTGCTTCAATTCTTCAGACACATTTTCATCAGCAATGGTGGCCGTTTAACAATGAAATAAACAAATCTCATAATTCAAGGTTACTTCAAGATGTCATTAAACTATGTCTTTCTAGTTATTGTTTCGATAGAGAGACATTGAGCAGCAGAAATTACATATTCTCATTATTATTACACTTTCCTATTAAACTTTGAACACTTTTCATTATCTTTACAATGATTCAAAGTAATGTTAAGAGGCAAAATTTCTAATAAGCTAACTGGTTTTGTATGTTGGTCCGTGTGTAACTAACCCAATTTTGTTGTTCCCATTTCTCAAAATCACACCAGAGTGCCTGTGCTTCAGTGACATCAGATGGCAAGAACATAGTAGCGAGCAAGATAGAGAAAGAGACAGAGACAAAGAGAGGGGAAGAAAAAGCAACAGCCATCTGGGATGACTCAGCATCCATGCAGGGAGTTTACCACGTGCATCTCTCACTGTCATGCGCCGTAGGATACCAAGCTCAGACAGATGCGGGACAAAAGGTGCTGCTGTTTCCTGCTACAATCCTTCTCTCCTGCCATCTTCCCCCGTTTGCCTCTATGGGAGACAGGCCCTGTTCTTAACTAAGTCAAGCAGGCGCTGCATGGCTGATCTGAATGTGATGTGAGAGGAAAAGCCGTGTGGCTACGTTTGTAGAGATTGAGGACCGAGGTGGGTTAGAACCCAACAAACAATGTTGGGAGGCTGTGCTCTCTCTCTCTCTCTCTGTTCTCTTTTTTCCTCCCAGTGCCAGGTGGTGTGATGCCTGCTTCCACCTGCTCACCTGCAAAGCCACTCAGCCCCTCCTGGACAATCACCAAGTGTCATGCAGGGTGTTTACTAGCACAGGGCAAAGAGGCAGACGTTTGTAGGACAAGGAGGTTGGTAAACAGGCATCCTCCCGTGTCATGGTGGACACAGTTGTCCCCTCTGTGCATTAAAAATAACTTTGAGGGCTTAAAATGCAAATACAGACTCAGTACATAATAGTAAACATATGGTCTACCTTTAGTTTGTTGCATATTGTGCCATGTCTGTGTTGGTTTTATTCATTTCTTGTAAAACATTTCCATTTTTGCCTTTTATAACAATGACTCTTGACCATTCAATTTATCGTAACTTGCATCCTCAGCCTTGCTGAGAGTGTATTATACTTGTTCTCCTCTTCCTCTCTCCCATCCGCTGTGTTTGTTCTTTCCTGTGTTTTGTGCTCTCACAGACAGAGAGAGTTGGGCCTCTCGACGCCACGCGGGACCGCTGAGAGCCAACCTTCTCAGACTCCTGGCTAACCTTCATGTTCGATCAATAACTCTCTATAGAGGCTCCATCTTTTGGAGTTTGTTTGTTTCTGTTCTCCTGCTACTTACATCACAGCTGAGATGATGAAATTGATCAAGCTTGATGCTTTTAACCCCAATATGAACTGGAGTGTTTTGGAAAACGGAGCAAAGGAGGTTTAAAATATGTGAACCAAATAACTGAATAGTATAGAATCTTAACGTGGCTGCCAGCTGTCTTTTGGTCCCAAAAACCTTATGAAAACTGCAACATTTTCCCTAATTTCCCAACTAATCTCTCTCTTCAGTTGTGTAGCCTTGACTTCAAATTAACTCTTAATGCAAGTAGGAACATTTTCACCTCCAGATATTTGATCCCCAACAAAAAGTACCTTCAGCATAGAAGATGGATGGACCCTGGCTGCACCGACAGAGGTCAGTGATTTCTCTTTCCATGTCAGCTGAGACATAAACACCAGGACACAGGCGGCTATTTCAGCACAACGTCTGGACCCACGAGCTGTGCTGTAAAGCTCAAGATCCCTATCTCTGAAGGAAGAAAGCGCACACCCCCTCCTCCCAGTCTCCTTGCCCCCTTCTCCCCCCCTCCTCGCTCCACACCACCCTGTCCTCTGTCCTTTTACCTTCATTACGCATTTTTTGTTTATGCTTGGGCGCAACTGTGGCTGCTCCTGATGGTTTGAGGTCAGGCGTGACTGGCCACGGGTTACTCTAAATAAATACACACGGACTAGCCAGGAAGGAGCGGGTAAGCTGCGCTTGCCGCCAAATCACCCTTGATTAATCAGCTGGCAGATTCAGGGTGACTTTTTGTCTACACTCCCCACCAACCCCCGTTCCTTCCCCCAATTGACCCCCAACTCCCACCATCCTCACGAACCCACAGAAGGTGATGGAATTGGGGAGGCACAGACAGGCCAAGCCAGGCAGATGGAGCATCGCCACACAATCCTGCCTCTGCGACAAATATTCATATCAAACAAATGCACACATATACACAGAAAGGCATGCACACATGCACAAATATGATTACACACAGCTCCACAAATAAGATTACTCCAGCTGTGACAGAAAGTTCTGTTTTCAAGGCTGCATTTGAGGCAGCACACACGGCCTGTTGTCACGCACTGTGAAGGCAGCTGAGTGAATAAAAACAGCATTATTACTGTGTGAAAGTGAAAAGTGGAAGAATGTGAACTTCTTGACTTTCAACATTTATAGGGATTTACGTCATGGCGCATTGCATTCTGGGTGGCTGCCATACTTTAGGGTACACATCTTTGTTTATGTTCAATTTGCTTGTAGCAACCACGAGCACATAGCAACAACAACAAACACTAATCAACAGCAAGACTCCTCACACAGAGAAGCTAAACAAGGAAACAAAGTAGCACTGCTTGAAAGGAAATTAACAGGCTCAATCTGTACAAACACAAAAAGTACTCAGGTGTTTTTAAAGTTGTAGTCTCAAAGATTTTCATGAAGTTAATGTCTGTTAAGTCACTATCTACCACAGAGTGAAGTAAAACAATGCTGATTGAGATTATGGACCACTGATGAAAGCACTTGTATTTGCAGCATTGCCGAGAGCTACGATGTGGGTATTTGTTGCGACATTCCCTCGCTAAATCAGTTAAAGCACACATAGTGACGCCTTTTACGTCAGTCAGCAGGGGCTGGTCTGCCCAGATGGTATGTTGAGCTAATGCCACAGGCTCGCTCTTAGGTTTGTGTCTAACCGGGGAGGTACCTCTCATTCCCTGTGAGTTACAATAGCGGATTACCACACAAAGAAAATACAGCATTCAGGCAACAACAGTTCAAGTACAGGTACAGGTCCAAAGAAAAAGAAAACTCAATATTCTATGGAAGGGAAACAGGCTATCTACTGATGTCATACAGTTGACACTGTTTGGTTTCAGCATGAACTCTGGGAGATGAGGTCCTACAATTACAGCTTATTACAAAGGTGCTATTAGAAATAATGTAGCCCAAATCTTAAAAGAGTTGCCACAACTACCTTTCAGACTGTGTTGAGGGTGTGTTTGCAAACACATTTGAACATATCAGTAATTATATTCGCTCAAGGCTAATACAAACTTTACTGATAAAAACATTATTCATGCTTGTGGAATTGGGTTTTAGATGGATAATTATACTGTGTTTCCACTACAGCACAACAGCTGCTCTACAGCCAGGCTGAGGCCTCCGACTGATCTTTGATTTGAAAGATCAGTATAAACAAAAGCTTGACACACAGCAGGCTAGAACCGTTGATTCCATCACTCTCCACAGCTCTGCATCCACCGCTCCCCTCATCTCCACCCACCCCTCTACCATCCCATCAAAAAGTGCGAGAGGAACACGCCAACCTGCACCAACATCTCCCCCAACCCCTACCTTTGCTGCTATCATTAGGGGTGGTGCTGTTCTCTCACCTGTCAGCTCCACTCCACCATGGATCAGTAGAGCCTCAGCTGGACCATGCAGACCCCTGTCACTAACCCTAACCCTTTCCCTCTTCCTGGCTCCACATCTCTGCCCCCCAACCCTTCCTACGCCCCCTTCCGCCTACCCCAGCCTTCATGCTCATGCAGCTGCTGTCCCAGCATCCAGCCTGTTACCCCCCTGCTACTGCCTTCAGTTCAAACTCCCAGCCCCGACTCAAGACCTAGCCCCTGGCCTTAGCCCCCTGGCCCCTGTGCCTCTGTTGCCCCCAGCATGGATGGACCTATCCTCGGGCAAGGTGTGGCCCCATGTGGCACGCCTGTCCAGAATACAGGTTATCCTCTCTGATCGCCGCGATAGACTTCTACCAGAACCTGCTGCCCTGAGGGGACGGAGAGATGGAGTAACAGAGAGGAGAAGAGAGAGTGAGAGTAGTTTGAGCAAAAGAGGGAGTTGATGAGCGAGGGAGGGGGAGGATAGAAAGAGAGAAAAAGAAAGGAGGTAGGGATAGGGATGGAGTTTTGCCTGGAGGAAGGGATGAGGCAATGAGTACCCCTCAAAAACAAGCTGGCAGTTGGAGACCACCACAGGCACTTCTACAGAGAGAGAACATGGGGGCTTTCAGGTGTGTGTCAAACACTAAGCAGCATGCTCTCTGTTCTCTGGTTCCGTCTCCACAGCGACATGCTTTAGCCACCCCATGGACATCCTGCGGAAAACTCAAGCCAGACAGCTGAACTGCTGTTTTGATGACTGTTTGATTTTGTAAGCTTCTCTTTTACTTTTTTTCTTTGCCTTTAGTTTTGTTTTTTCCATTTTTTCAGTTTATTATAAATCACTTTTTATAGACCTCTTTTTAAAATTTTTATCTGTTTACCCTCCCTATATTAACTCGAACAGATCTGTTTATGTGGTGCCATATCACTCTCAGTCCAACAGCTTTCATATCTGTTGCTGGACATCAAGTGTAAAACCAAACCATATGCCACCAATTACTGCAAATTACCCTGGATCCAGATTATCAGCACTAAAAAACCTGTCCGAGTTTGAAGCGTCATTAATTCTCCAGCCGTTTTGTTTTGCGATGAGATTGCCAAGTACTCAGTGAGGGCTGGTTTGTTATCGTGGTCACAGACATTGTAATCAGGCCCCAATAATCACACTTCCAGAAGCGGAATGTGCCTGGGGCCCGCGCCAACAGGTCCTAATGTGGGGCGCCGCGGGCCGCTAGCCTGCAGACACACAGGGCTGGCAGATGGAAGCTGCCATTAAACACGGACAATCAGAGAAAACAATCACTGAGCAATATGTTGTGCACAGACAGGAAAACAGAAGATACAGTTCTGCTGTAGATTTAGTCTCATTACAGGAATCTGTATCATCCTTGCTTGTGTTCAGTGACATATATCAGATCCAGTTATTGTAGGTAATTTTGAAAAGATTTTATTTAAACATTTTTAAAAGTGATTTGAAGTATGACGGTCATCCTGACAGTCTTGTTCAAGTGCTAACCCTAACCCTTTGGCAGGAATATCTTTACCACAAACTTCAAACAGACTCAAAGACTCTAATTTTTAGTGATGTTATGATACAATAATTGTTCACAGGTTGCAGGTTGACAAAGTGAATGTCATCTGACCTCTCCCAATTGACAAGATAAAAGTGATTTGATTTTCAATGAGTCAGAAAGGACAGACCTACATTTTACTCAAATCTTTAGAAACAGTAAAGAAAACATAACTGAGCTTGAGCTGAAAATGTCTGAATTTTGGTTCTAAAAGGTTTTAAATACATAGATACTTTGATGTTAGTCTCTGTTTGTCAACTGTACGTAATGTTCACAGCTAAGTTCACTGAAGGGACTATTATATATCTCCTGTTGCCATGCCATATCTGAGGTCCGTCCTGTTCCCAAATCCCCAGCTGTTACCAGGGAAATGAAGTTGTGGCTTGTAAAAAATTTGAGATTTTAATTGCAGAATGCATGAAAATATAAATGAATACTTTTAAAGTTCATTTTGTTGGCAAGTGACTGTGGAGATATGCCCTTGGAGTTGTCAAATTATCATGAAATTAACAGACACCTAATAACTGGACATTATCCTTTACTTGTTACATTGATTGTATGCAATATTGAGTTTCAATGACAGACATATGTGTTGCAGAACTCCAGAGTTCCTGGAGTTTTGGAACATGAATGCAAGGATTTCATGTCTCACCTCACCTCCTGAGTGCTGTTGGTGGGGGAAGGGGGTAGTGATCTGACATTCTCTCTACTGAGTAAAATCTGCCATCACACCATATATCTTATCGGAACTAATTTATTACATCTGCTTATGTTGATGTCAGAAACACAACAGTGAACAAGCAAGGAGGACATGTCAGTTACAGCACAGCACCAGGAACCCTGAGAGATGTAATGAGGCCAGCAGTTATGTGACACTTGGATGCACCTGACATTGCACATGCAACTGAGTCCTCTAGTGGATCAGACCATCAGCACTTTCTAATCAGACTTTCAATTTCAAAAATAGCACCCCTGTAAACCGTAAATCTCTCTCTGGAGAGCCTTAGGCTTTTGTGTTTCCCTTTCTCTAATTGTCCCCTATCTCCAGATCGTAAATCTCTCAGGGAGGAGCCATTAGCAAAAATGGCTGGTGAGGACTTTGCCACAGGGGCATTTTTGGACTCACACTGAAGGGATGTCCAGATACTGACTGAAGATCTAAGTGTATGCAGTCCTGCTTCATTCACTGAGGTGAGATGACAGAATGTTTGGCTCGGCAGCCCTGCTTTTGTTGGCTGTTTTGGGGGATTTCTGTGGTTAGAATGGTTTCCTTGCCACCTCTGAAAAGAACTGAATTTTCAAATAATATGCTCCCTGAATGTCACTGTGTTTGGTTTTGCATTCTACCTGCTGCAAATATGTTATCTGTTTCCTGAGCTCATTTGTTTGATTCCGTGAGTCTTGATACAGTCAGTACAACGCGAGTGGCACAGTACATTGAAAACAGAAACAATGGCAAAGAAAAAAATCTGACCAAACCAATACTGCAGAACATGGTAACCCAAGTCTCTAATGTCAGGTTTTTCACATTTCTGTATGAGGTAAGCAATAGCACATGACTGATTTATTGGTGGATGTTGGCCTATCACAGATATATTATTATTGGCATGTACAGTAGGTTTTCTGATATGCACGAATATAAAGCCAGAAAAAATGCTTTGACTAGTGATTTAATATGGTGCATTTACTTAGTTTGTCCAGTAGAGCTTGATCGGTTATACAATAGCTAATAAGTGAAGTGTTAACTGTTCAGTGCACTGTTGTGTGGAATAAGGTTTGTTAAAATTTAAGATATCCTACCTCCATTAGCCAACATATCTTTGTCACAAGTATTTGATAACCAAAATCAGCAGATATAATTTTGACCATTAATTAGATATCTGTATCAGCGTCTGCCTCAAAAATCCCACAACAATGAACCATTAAGTAAGTAGTAGTAAGTAGTGCTGTGAGTTGTGTGTGTCATGTGTTTAAGGCTTAACCCAGGGTGACATTCTGCTCTGGGAAAACAACATGGAAAAGACTTCTCACAATCAAATGGCCTGACTTAAGTGTTTCGAGAGAGTTTGTGTAAATAGGATCCAGTTGGTGCAGCATTTGAATGATTTCCTGTTACAAGCACAGTGGTTTGTTGATGAACATCAGGAGGGACACAGCAGGAACTGGCTTCACGTAACAGACGTGGAACATGGAAAAAAGGGTTGAACTTTTCTGCATGTGCTACGTGATAAATTTTCTTTTTAATTTCATGTGTTGAAGATTATCTTTTTTTGTGGTGTTTTCAGCATGTTTCGCTTCTAAAGAGTGAAGGTTTTCTTCTTTTTTTTTTTAAGAAATATTTTCCTCCAAATTTTCTCATGCCTTTAGATAAGTTCCTTCCCACCATCCCTGAGGTGGGCCATAATATTATATTATCTTTAATATGGTAATCACTGCAGAAAAAACATCTTTGTGTCGTGACTAGAAGACTATAGAGCAGGGTAGGGAATTTATGGCTAATCTATATGAGCGTACCTTATTATTATTATAAATCATCCAAGAGCTGAGGAACAGAGGTATGAACGACCTTAACCATTTCATTAAATCTAATTAAATTGAACTTACAATAAAAGTCATCATTTCTGCTCTTTTTTTCATAAGTGCAGATTAGATATGAGCCATGCTGGATCTCTTCAGTGTTAAACACATACTGCGTACAGTATTACAGAGTTAATGGGACAGATAATTGACAGTGAGCCATAGGAGGTTAATAATAGATGCCTAATTGACTCCTATCAATTTGTTACACTGAAAATCACTGTCTGAAGATCGCATCCATACAGGGAACAATCATATTCCCTCCCATGACCATATTTCTAATTTATGATCAGCACTTCTGAAATACACAGTGACAATGTGCTGCATGAACCAGTAAGGTGACAAAGAGAATACATATAACACCCAACAGCAAGCCTGCATGGCTTACATCTCTGTATTACAAATACAACAAATATCTGTTAATTGCTGCAGTCACTTTATTTAAATCACATAGCTTTAAACACAGGTAAACAAGGACTGAAAAAACATGTAATAAATGTATTTTAAAAAAACTATTGTATATGTAGCCACGTCACTTGTTTAAGCTTTGCATTTACTCTATGTAATTTATGTGGAATGTTTCTTTTTGCAGACCTTACATGATCCTGCAACACACATACAACATTACACTTTACATAATGTATTAGGGCTTGAATGATATGAGATTTTGGAAACATTTTCTATGGAGCCTGTCTCTGTAATGCATTTTAACTCATTATGAACTAATATAACGTATTTTAACACACTATGAACACACTTAAAATGCATTATATGTGGTAACGGTTATGGTAAGGGTTATGGTTATGGTTAGGATTAACCCTAACTTGCTTATAACTATGATTATACAGCACTACAGGTGCATCACAAGTGAGGTGGTACAGTGTTCCAGGGATTTTTATCCAATATGTCTGCCAATATATGTGTGTGTGTGTGTGTGTGTGTAATAAAACACAGCTTCAGTATTGCTGCATTTCAGGACACATATGCTGAGAAAGATGTATCAGCAAAAGGCTAATATCGGCAAAATATACTGGCAAATTGATATATCGGTTGGGCCCTCTAATGTACATTTTACCTCACAGCATGTTGACAAACACTGTGGGATCTTGCCTTGACACCTCTTATACAAAGTGTGAAATATATGTATTATAACGCAGGAAATGTGAATATAATTGTCTGTAATCAGATGAGACAAAATGGACAAACATTGTTTAGTCACAAGCAAAGTTTACAGTTTGCACAGTTCATTGGATAAATTATTTTTAGAGACTTTTTGATACAAAGACGGTATCAGAAAGTCTTTATCCTTGTCCTTTTGTACCTATTGTTTGGATCCAGAGAGAACAAATGATTTAATTTACTGTATCTTACTTTAATTTGGACTTGCAACACTTCATTTAGAAAAAGGACAAATGCTCAGAGCCAGCACGCATGAGAAGTGTTTCCCACTGGGATATAAATTTGTCCATCAACATTGAGGAAGCGAGGATTTATTTTTCCTGACGCCACCGGACAGAATATGGCAGCCCTGACTTCTCAGTGTGAACAGTGAATATGACTGGTCAGCTACTGTCCCAGGCCCTCTACACTGCCCGGGACTTTCTGGAAGACCTCCACTGTTTATACATATCTGTTTCACCTTTTTCCTCCTAAACAATCAGAGTGTGGACCAAGAGGAAACCCGTCCTGTGAGAGCGCGACACACATTCCAGACAGGGCAGCCGGCTGGAGGACGTCACTGACATGCACGTGTTCGTGAAAATGTGTGGATATACAGTGCATTATATTCAGTGGTTGGTAGAACACTGAAATTTATGCTCAGGTAAAAATACATTTTCTCCCCTAAAATGACTCTTTTAAAGTGGAAATTACTACTTGAGAATAGTTTTAAAAAAATAATAAATTAAAAGTAACTTTCCATTTAATATGACTTTATATTTAATAACTAATCATTAAATTCCTTACAGATCACTATAGCTACAAGATAAGTTTGTGTCATTGGCATAATATCAAAGATAAACATTTCAACATAGTTAGCATCAGCTAGCTACAGCACCTAGTTGCCTGTGTGCAACTTAGAGATAACATTTGTTGTGATATGGCGCAATATAAATAAAATTGACTTGACTTGACTTGACTTACTTAAGTATGTTTGTGGAGGCTAAACAAGGAATTTTTGATAGCAGAGTACTCTGTTTTTAGGAGGCATGTAAAGATCTTCGTTGTGTAACTGTTGTCGTGTAATTTTTGTGTAAACTTGTCCAGGGATTGTCTCTGGAAGCTGCCTCTTGCACTGGCTTTTGCATCATTGCATCATGGTTAAATGACAGGTGCCACTCTCTCCAACACAAAATATTCTCCCGCTTCCAGCCATATATTAAAAAAAAAAAAAAAAAATAAAAATTGAGCGATCATGCTCAACAACACATCCTCTCTTCTGTCTATGCACTGTAAAACTATTCATAGCGTTTCTGCTGACTGGGACTAACCCTAACCCTAAAGGCGCTGTAAAAGACAGGATAGTGATCTCCGATCTCTTCGCTGATGGTCCTGTTTGCTGATGTAGGGAAGTTGCGAGGCTTCATTGTTAAATTTAGACTGCATACAGATTACTGGCTTAAAATATACTTGAAAAAGGGCAGAAGTACAGTTTAAATACAGACAATTAAAAGTTCTATCTTCATGTGTATTATTTGTAATGTGTTACTATCAGTACTTGCATTTTGTCCCTTAATAATTAATAGTGAAGACTCTTTGGAAAAGAGGATGAACAGAATAATTTTTGACATCATCATTTCAACTGACAAACAGAGAAAAATCCCCCCCTTGCTGCACAATAAAGTTGAAACAATTAAATAGTAAATACTCCGCTCCTCTCCCTCTTTCGGCCTCTTTAGTTCATGGTAATTTTATGCACCAGAGGCTCATCTACTCGTGATTTGAATGAATGTGAGTAGTTTGCATTGGAACACAGGGTTGGCAGTGCGCCATGTATCACTCGGAGGACTAACACAGTTTGAGAGCAGACTGATAGATGAACCTCGCCGGAGATATGTGGCTGGATGGAGAAGGGGAGGTGTTGGAAGGTTGAAAATATTAATCATAGCAATTATTGAAAGTGTTTTTCGCTGACATCATCGTGTAGAGCCATATATCAGCCAGGAGCAGCATGCTTATGACTTAGTGACACGGACTGAGTGGAGGACATTGAGCAGTAAAAATTAGCAAGTTACACCAAGTGAAAAATGAAGCCATCAGAGAGCTATAAGCAGCCGACATTTGTTATTCCAAAGAATCCATTTTCGGGAAGTAAGCTTCGTGGGTGTCATATGTATTGTTTGTATAGTTGTTGTCTTTGCTGTGGAATACATTCCTTGACTGGGTTACATCCATTGTGTTGGTCCACTGTGCAATCATAGTTGCTTCGGAAATAAGTCTGCGAGACGGAGGAACAACAGCTGAATGGTATTTCATATCCGCAGGAAGCAAACACACAAACGTAAATTGATAATGTCAGATTCACACGCAAGTCATCTAAAAATGCTACAGCAGGAAGCTGCAGATACCAGCCTCTCGAATCACTGCAGTCAAGGCCGGAAGAGGCTTCCTTAAGTAGAAATGAGAAGCACTCAAGTTCATAGAAAGAAATGTTCCCTAATTTGGCTATTTTCTGTTAGACAATCCATAATGTTCCAACTTGTTGCAGTTTCTTTTCTTCTCTTGTCTCTCTTTTGGATTATTTCTCTCCAAACTGGTCAGAACTCTTACAGAAAATCACTTTTGTGTTTTTGATAGTGTGTTCATTTTTCAGATGTAAAGAAAAAAAAATAGAGGAAAGTATGTGCACACAGAAATGGCCAGTATGAATTAAAGTGTATGTCACTCTTTTATCTTTCTTCATTCAGCTGTCTGACTGCAATGAAAGAATTATGTGCTCCTTTTTACGTGACACTTATTTATACACTGTACCGCTCTTTCGTCATGCTCTGTGCAGGCCGGCGCGTCGTTCCTTCCCTCCCTAAATTAAAGATGTTGTAAACACACTGCGGCCTCTCCCTCTTTGGAAACTCTTGGGAACATCAGAGTGGTCCCTGGGTCTCTTACGTCTCTCCCGCATCAGTTCCTCTGGGCAACCGCCCAATTGGCTAGGAGTCTGTTGCCCTGACCCTGAACCCTGGATGCGAGGGGTTAGCCAAGGGCCAGTGCAGAGGCTGAGGGTGGGTGTGGTGGCGGAGGTCAGGACAGGGGAGGAGGTGGGGGGGGACAACTATTAAACACAACAGAGGAAGGCCCATCAGGATGTGTCTTTTATAGCTGGCTGGTACTTGAAGGCATCAAACCCCACTCCCACAGATGAGAGGCAGGCAGTCCAGCCAGCAGATGAATCCTGTAAGGGTGGAAATGATGGGGTCAGGGATTTTATAAGGTCAGGACAAGGTTAGTGGAGGGTCAGGGACTCAGTGATCCGTCCTTTTCGTTCTAGGACACTGTCTGTCTGTTAACTCCTTCACACCACATACCCTTACACAGTAGTTCTTGATATGTGTTAAGGCCTAGATGATTAAAAACAAATGTTCCACATTTTGGGAAACAATCATTTTTGTGTTCTTGCCAAGAGTAAGATGAGAAGATCAATCGTACAGCTGGTGGCAGCTGGAGCCGGCAAATGGTTAGCTGAGCGTAACTGGTGACAGTGTGAAACAGCTAGCTGGAATCTGTCTGAATGGAAAAAAAAACTGCCTTACACCACCTTTTAAGATAACATAATTAATGTGTTCAATCTGTATAAAAACTGAAGTGTCAAAACAACAATTTACTAATGAGGATGGCTATGTGCCTGATCATTTCCTGGCTACTGGGGCAGTTTCTAGGGAACCAACCGAGGGACAGGAAGGTACGAAAAGCCACAGGCCAAATTCCAAAGAGCAACATCTGTTTTTTGAGAGATTTCTTTCTGGACAATCATTGCAGAGACTTTCTTGAGAAATTCTTGAGATTTTAAATCCATCAAAGGGAGACTTTATGACTTTATTACATTTAAACAGTGTCAATAACTGACCTCTTTAAAAGCTTCTTGGATGCATTTCAGCTACGACCATTTGCTGCCAAATATAATTCGGATTCATGAACGATGTTACCGGAAAATATAACCCAGAAGACAAACAATAAACAAACATGGATATTTTAAAAAGCAACATGTCATTTTCCCCATCTTTCATGAAAAACGTTGCTGTTTGGCATGTAATGTCATATGAGGATATGTTGACGGAGACTGTTGTTTTCGTAACACAGTAAAAAGAATGAATGTAAAAGGCTTATAACGAGTTGGGAAATCTACCTTAAAACTTATAACATACTTTAGATAACTTGTCTAACCTCAACATATTTTGTAGTTCACAGATCAAAGGTGATGTTTATCCACAAGCTGGTTGCTGAAAATCTAAATCCGTACATCACTATCATCATCATCATCGCAACCCTACAGATAACCCCACCTCTCTCACACCTCCTGGCCCTCACAACCCTCCAACCTTCCCCCTCTAACACCGTCTCCCTCCTTGTTTCATTTTCATTACAACCCTCCTGCAGGGACTTGAACTTGTTGCCCCGCCTGAACTGGGGTGACAGCTCACTAAATCACGGCCTTTTAGTGGTGCTGCCCCCTTTTTTATACACTTTAATCACCAGACTCCAGTAACCAGGAATATTGGGCCCAGTGTATGGAATTTGCCTCATAAAAGCAAAGGCAGAGGCCACTGATGTGCTTCTCATGGCAGAATTGCTGCTAGAATTCATCTTGTTCCTGCTGAGATGGCGGTGGGGGATTGATGGAGGCGGGGGGCTTCATCTTACCGGGTGACAATCAATTGCTCAGGATCAACAGGTTTTAGGCCGTAAACTTGAGGTCATCTCCTATCTAGACGACAGTTTCTCATCTGGCGATGTCGGTGTTAATGCGGGTGGGAGGCCTTGGATTTTGTTTGTTATTTATGGTTAGTCACAGGTTTAGAAATGGTTCTGAATGATCGGGGGCTATCTTTCACACAGGGCCTGTCACAGCTCAAAAATGGTTAACCCTATATGTACATGCATGTGTGTTGCAGGAAAACAGAAGAATAC
>JAQLOL010000007.1:10962772-10974079 GCA_029783665.1 Naso thynnoides | reverse complement strand
GTTCGAGGACCTGACACCTCCAGCCCCACACTGAGTACCCTGTTGTATAACTACGTGTGTGTGTGTGTGTGTGTGTGTGTGTGTGTGTGTGTGAGGCACAGTGCGTTGCAGCGTCAGGCCCCAGGCAGGGCATGGATTTCATTTAGGAGAGTATCAAAGGTTTACACGCTGTTCGCTTTAATCAGCATGTTTATCAGGCAGAGAAAAATTGCAGGAAGGGACCACAGGGAGAAGGAGGGGTGGGGGGTTATCTTAAGGACCAGTAGCCAGGGAAATTGATAATGGCTACAAGGTAATTTACTGGAGACTTGTGCATCCCTCCACTGCTTCTACCCTTGCTTCTCATTCTAATTACAGCCCATGTAATGTTCTAATGAATCTGCAGGTGTGTGTCTGCAGGGGAGGGGCAAGAAGGCAGGGATTGGGGTTGTGCATGTATGTCCACGCACGCTTGCACCTACATGTGTTTGTTTGTGCGTGCCACTCCGCATGGCGCCTGTTTTTTCACGATGGAAGAGTGAGCGCATCTCAAGGCTGCTTCGGTATCTCTCAAGTGCATAGTTGTCTCACTGTTTCTGAAATATGAATATGATATGAAAAGCAATTAGATTAGCCCTCAGCAATATTAAACACACATGCCACTCACAGACACAATGCTCCACTGATACTTCTGGTTGTTACTGGGGTTCCGTCTTCCAGCTGGGCGTGCAGAGGATGGAAGCTGTGGCCAGACGCTCTCACCTCTCGCTCGCTTTGGACTGCTGATAAGGTCCAGGAACTGCCTCTATTTGTGCCTTCAGTCACACACTCCTATGCATGCAATCCTCCAGGGGATATGGGCTTGACCACTGAGGCCTTGATAGGACCACAGTGTAAACATCCCCACTGGATTGCAGTTCAGTGAAAGGAAAGACCCGTCAGGAATTTGCTTTCTTTGTCTCTTTCAGTCTGTGTATGCACACATGTGTGTTTACATGTGTTTCTGTGGTTTTGTTCAGATAACACTTTGGGATACCATTGTAGGTTGCGCAAGGAGTATTTGGCCTCATGGGACAGTGACATCATGTTGCTGTTGCAGTGCACGTTGTACATAACGGCATGATGGAAAAAGCAAGAAATCTCTGTGGTTTAGTTTCCTTCGTCTCTTCCCACAGGAAAAGGAGGGTGTCGAGGCAGTGTCTGTGGGGGCCATTCTCTCCGATTACCAGAGGGTCCGCGTGGAAAATGTGTAAGTCAAACACACACACTCATGATGGAGAGCATACTTTTACACTAAAGTGTACACACTCACACACACACACACACACAAACATTACGTTTAAGCCTCTGAACTCAAATGACGCACACTCTGTGGTCCATTGAAGGAAAAGAGTGCATCCTCTGTAGCCTGTGTTTTCCAAACTTGGAAGTTTTGTTTAAACACACACACACACACACGCACGCACACACAGAGTTTTGTTTATGCACTTTTATTTAGACTAGCTTTATTTTTATGGGGCGGCCTTGTTTTTATGGAGAAATGATTTCAAGAAAAGAAATGAAACCAATAGTTTCATAATTATCATGTGATTATTGTTCATATAAAAAAAAAGACTTTCCCATTATGGGTGAAACACAAAAGTCTCATTTGCTGAAAGATGAGAAAGTTTCCTTTCCACACAGATACCCATATTTCTTTCTTATTTTTGTTCTTGGTTTAAACTTTCTCTCTTTGTTTTTCTTCGCCTTCCGTCCTTTTCCCTTTGTTCTCCCTCTTGTTCTAAACTTACACAGGCCGGACATATTGCAGCACAAAAGCTCCCTTCTTATTAACAAATCCTGCTGTCAGTCAGCTATTGTTTCCTCTTATACACACGAGATGCATAGACATAAACAGCTCAGGCATTTCTTGAGCAGTAGATATTTTGTGTGTAGACTCTTTGGCTCTGGTTACCTGTTGTCGATGTGTGGTTTTTTGCACAAGTTCATGTGACAGACGAGTTTAGAGAAGGTTTTCATGTTTATCTGGTCTTTGAATTAAATCACTGACAGTGGTGGCAGGTGGGAGCACGTCCTGTGTGCCTATCAGGGTGGCAGCCTTCACCACAAATGGAGAGGGCGGCAAGCCCAGTCGCCTGAAGTTGTTCTGAAGCTGCCAAATATTCAATATTAACCACTTTATATCTCCCTTACTACTCTCCCTCTTCCCTTTCACTTGCTCCCCAGTTGTTTGCGGCTAGGTTTGCAGCCCCTGGCCTACCTGTGGCGCCGAGACCAAGAGTCGCTGCTCTCTGAGATGATATCATCTGACCTCCATGCTGTCCTCATTAAAGTTGCCGCCTTTGGTGAGTTTGTGTCCCACTCTTTTGTATCCCCAGTAGTTGGTGAGTAGCCTGATGTTCCCTCCTTTCTTGTCATATTTTTTACTATTTTTTTTACTTTTTCCAGAGTTGCCCTGTTGGTTAATTAGTGTTTGGCATGTAGATGGGAAGGGATGGAATTTGGATAAGTGAGGGATTGGAAGAGGAGGAGGAAAAAGGGAGGTGTAACCAGAGAGAAAAAGAGAGACAAGCAGAGTAATGCCCTAATCATCAATCTGTGATTTAGCAGCGGTGTTGAGACTTGTGCCAGCGGCAAAGGTATTGAAGCAGAGAACAATATGAAAAAAGATAAGAAGCGCAGTGGGAGGAGGCGTGAGGGGAGTGTGCGGTGGTATTGGGTGAGTGGGTGGAGGGAGGGTTGGCAGTTGAGAAATAATCACAGGTGATTGCCCCGCACATTAATGCAGCCTGTCAATAAGCGGCGCATGTCACCATTGTGCGAGAGTAACACTGCATTCTCTGCTTATGCGTGGTTCCAAATGCACGGCCCATGAAGCGAAGATTAAAATCTCTCATTTACAGTTTTCAACTGCTTTAGCGCTGAGTTGAGAGGTTAATGCGGTGTCACCTGCTCTCTACATGCCTGTTTTGGAGCCCGAGGACAGGAAGATCAGATTACTGAATAAAAGGAGAGAGTAAAAAAAAAAAGTTTTTTTTTCCCTTTCTCAGGTACATGATGTAAAGATCCCTACCTGTATCTACTTGACAGCGCAGCCGGATTCCTTTTGACGGTGCCAGTGATAAATGATAATTACTGCTACAAATGGTTCTTTTTACTCTCAAGCTACTCACGGCAATAGATCATCATGTAGACACTGTTTACGTGCTGTTAAGTGCTTGTTGTCACCTTTGGTAGCAATCAGTCGAAAAGGGGTCCACGGCTGACGGATGACCCGCAGAGCCGTGCAACGTGTTTGAGATACTCTGCATGTCTTTCAACGCCGCTCAAATAACCTCTCGTGGAATGCACTCGTCAAGCCATTTATCTTTGGTACTTTATTTTCTGGATCCATTTCTCATTTTTAATGGTCTCATCATAAATGACTTTGTGGTAATAAATAAGCTAACTTGTCAGATGCCCATCAGAGGAAGGATGATGTCAGAATTCATGATTTTTTTTTTGCCTGCTCTGTGGGATTATAATTAGTTTTTACCAGTCAAAATATATCTTTTTTCATTACATATGTAACCAGATAAGATCTAAGTCTACATTTAGAATTAAAATGATCAGTCATAATGCCAAGTTATCCTTCTAGAGAAAAACCACACCTTAAAAACCACAGTCACCTCAGTAACCCATCAACCTCCGCCAAGCTCTTGGCTCTAAACACAACTTTGTCTATAAGCAAATTCTCAACATTTTTTTGAAGATTATAATTGGCAAGGAAAATCACCTGGGGTGCCTTTTTGAGTTTGTATCTTGGTCTCCAACTGTAGATGTGTGTGTGAGTGTGTGTCTGTGTGTGCATGTGTGTTTTGGCTACAGGTAAAAAAAAAAAAAAAAGAAAGAAAGATCTTATCGGTCCTGACTCCTCACCTGTCCTGAGGCGGTGGTAATTAGAAAGGAGAGAATTGAATAGGGGTGCAAGCACCCAAGGCGTTTTAGGCAGCACTCATATAATTGCAGCTTTGGTGGGAGCAGGTCTGAGCAGTGAGGTGTGCTGTTTAGGGGAGATTGGGTGACAGAAAGGCGTACCTAGTGGCCTTTGGTGTTTGAATCTGTGTGTTTGTGTGTGTGTGTGTGTGTGTGGGAGGAGAGATTTGGAGAGATTTACTTGGGAAGACCTCATGAGGAGAGAATAACAACTCGCAGGGCAAAGGTTAAAACTAAGGTCAACCAATATTGGGTTCTTGGGGCTGATTCCAATACCGATATTAGGGAGCAAGAAAATTCTGATATCTGCTGTATCAGCTGATATGATACATGTAGATATGTAATGGAGGTAGGGTATCTTACATTTTTACAAACTTTATTCCACACATCAGTGCTCTGAACAGTTGGCACTTTACCTATTAGTTGTTAAATGACAGCCCTCCCTCTGCTGGACAAACTACCTAATTTCACCATTTTAAATAGTCCAAGCATTTTTTTGGCCTTAAAAAACAGTCCTTATGTCAGAGCATATCAGAGAAAATATGCACAGACACCGATATATCTGTGATAGGCCGATATTGGTTGATAGTACTGGCAAATATATCAGTTGGGCCCTAGTTAAAACTGCATCTGAACTGACAGCCATTGCGATATTCTGTATTGGTATGAAATGGTTTTGGTGAGCTCTGAACAGTGAGAAGAAGTCATTCAAGATTAATAATCCCTCATTAGGTACTCAGAAAGACAGGTGGAAATTAGGAGTGAATGGATTTTTAAAAAAAAAAAAAAAGCTTTCTTAATGGAGGATATATTCCTTGATGACAAATCTCTGCAGTGAAAAGACAGCTGTCCAAATGCAGGACGATCCTCTAAATTAATTCTCCAGAAGTGCTTATTTGTGTGCTGATGGCAGCCTAAAACGATAAAATAGAGAGGGTTTTTATTCTTTGAAGATGCCAAATTACATGTAGCAAAGTAAGTTCAACTATCCGAGTTCTGAGCCTACGAATGTCACAAAACGCTTCTAATCAGCGAAAAAAGCATTTCTCTGGAAGAGAAATGCGTGTTTTTGTTGGGAAACTGCCTCTTTATAATGCAATGTCTCTTGAGCTCACCATGGTAATTGGCAGTTCCTAAAAGCTAGTATTAAATATTCATGTAATTAGTTAATAGATTGATTAGTGCAGGTGTGTATGAGGCCACAGGTTCAGCAGTTAATTGGTCCTCAGCTCCAGAGATAATTGGCATGTGTGAAATCAAGGTCTATCCGCCAGAAAACCTTTTATCACTGCATGATCTTTTACCCTTCACACGAACAGAACCTTTGTGCTATGAAAAAGGGAATTCATGTCACAAATTTGCTTTCACTGATCACCTCACCCACTTAGGGACATTGAATATAATTTATTATATACTTAAGAGACAATTAATGTTAAAAAGAAAAGTAAAAGCAATAACAGAAAATTCTTTTCCTTGAGAAAGTAAATAGGCAATCATTGCAAAAACTGTTTTTTTTCCTTTGAAGAATCAAAATGCCGCCTGTTTTTCCAAAAAGCCATATGTAAAAGAATGTTTGAGCTATTGTGCCAATATAACAGTATTAGAGCCTGACCAAAGTATCGGTTTGCCAATATATATCGGTGATATTAACCTATTGCAGATACGTTGTACCAGCATGTATGTTCTCTGATATTAAAACTGTTTCATAAAGGTGGAAAAAATACTTGGACTAGCCATTGAAAGTGGTGTAATTAGAGAGTTTGTCCAGCAGAGGGCAGCCAGTTACTTAATACCTAATAAGTGATGTATTTATTGTTCAGTGCACCGTTTGTAATAAAGTTTGCTAAAATGTAAGATATCCTGCCTCTGTTACATATCGTTGTCACAAGTATTTGATAACCACATTCAGCCAATATTATATACATGTAATTTCCGCTGATAAATCAGATATCAGAATTTTTTTGCTTCCGAATATCGGTATTAGCATCTGCCCCAAAAATCCTGTATTGGTTGGGCCCTAATAGACGTGACAAAAGTTTGTAAGGAAACAATGACAGGCAAAGGAGATTTTTTTTTGTTGTTGTTGTTATACAAGGGTGGAAGATAATGATCTCGATTCAGACACTATCAGACATTATATTAGCAGTTCCTGCAAAAAACAAAATGCAATTTGCTCCTGGAATGAAGTGTGCTGTCCTATAAACTCAGGGCAAATTCAGTTAGTATTTTCAGTCAATCAATTCATGTTATCTGTTGTTGACATTTTCTGTACCACAGAAAAGCTCTGAGCCACTACTTGCACATTTAAAGGAGGTTTTAAGGCAGTTAGAGTGAATGATGGACTGCATTAGTTTGACTCGTGTCACATGCTGAGCATCCTGCTAATGGTTGGTTTCAGATGCTCTCGGCTGATTCAGTTCAAAAACTTAAAGAAAACGAGGATTGGAGTGAGGCCATCAAAATATAAACAAAATAAATTCAGTTTTAATCAATTACAGCTGCAAGTAATGTTTGGATCGTAAAATGTCAAAAAATAGTGAAAACAAAGTCTTTTTTTTGTTGTTTTTTTGTTTTCTAAAGTCCATGGTGAAGCTTTCAAATCACTTTGTCAGTTTACTATCCCAAATATATTCAGTTTATCACACAAGATAAAGAACATTTTGAGTCACACAGATAAAAAATAGGCACCATATTTGACATTTTTGCTTGAAAAACAACTTAGAAGATAAATCTCTTATTCATATGATCTCTGATTAGTGTAATCATTTCAACTGTAATGTCAATAAAGGTTCATTTATTTGTGATTCTGAAGGATTCTACTTTGGAAAAACAAGCCCTCTGTCTGCTTTTACTCCTTCGTTACCCTTTTTGTTGCATATTTGACTTAATCGGTTGGGATCTGTTGGAGAGTTGACAGCAGGGGAGTGATGGTGAGATGATTACATGCTCAGCTCCCTCAACCACTCGTTGCTTCTCCCTTTTAAATGAAAATGACAAACATTTAGATAACTGAAAATTTGCCAACTCACAGTAAGAAAATATACATAAAAGAATAATTGAAACAACTGCTTTAACTGCCTCATCTGTTAGCTGCTGACTGTGGCGTTAGTTAGTATTGGGGCCAAGGTTCAGCTGAAGCAGCCTAAACAGTTTAAATTTGATGGACAGCAATGCTTCCTTTTTCTTTCCTTCTTATGAGGTCCCTAAAATGTAAAAAAAACACATTGATTTATTAAATTACACAGGTTTATTTTTCCTGATATGGATGCAAGTGCTCCCACTTTCTCCTTTTTTTGATTTAATGGACTGAAAAGATTTCATCTTGAAGGGATTGCAACGCAATTCATGCTACCTATTATTCTGTTCACAGACGCTGAATTTCAGATAAGAGTCAGACAAATTTCACATATAACCTTAATCTTATCATCCTTTGTTTGGTGCCGCCTCCCTCCCCTTCTTTCTTCTTATCCATTCTGTATTTCTCCATCTCTCTCTCTCCCTCTTTCGAAGATTAGGTGATAGTGAACAGCTATTGTTTTGGCGGCGGTCTTTGAGAGCGTTCTTTAAAGGCTCATGCAGCTCACCTACTAGGGAGGAGATGCTCATTTTATCCATTTAAAGGCTAAAATGTTACATATCATGAATCCAATTTTCCCTGCCTTTTCTCTCTGAAGGCAGGGATTAAAGCTGAGCTGTCAGCTGGCACGCCAGATCTTAAGACAACCCGCGGATGTCTGCGATACCGCGCTCAGCTCAGCTCAGACAGTATCTCCGATCTCCTGGCTTTTTAATTTAGCATTAGGGCTCAGTAAGCAAAGTCACAAGCTGTTTCAATTAAACAGGTAACTCACTGCTGTGGGTTTCAATTAATCAACTTCTCTATCGTGGGAGAAGGCCAGGCATGATTGTTAGGACGAATTAGCTGAAAAATGTGCTTTGGAATTAATTGCCATTGACTTCTATAATGGTAGAAGTGAAAGCAGCTTTTTTGTAGAGTTCAGAGGAAGAATTTTTTTTTCTTACTCTGAAAGCTCTGACTTTAGCTCTGAGAAGTGATGTGAAAGAGAGTTTTTTTTAAAGCAGACACAAAAGCTTTTCAGATTTATCTTGTATTGTAAGATCTCTGCTGTGTGTTCAAGTTGTATTTGGTGTCGTTATGTTGTAAATAAAGTTTTTTTAGCACCAGTTTTTACACTTTGTTTCATATCTCAATACAAAAGCTAACTTTGATGTCCAAAATGGCTCTTGGTTCCCTGGGAAACTTTCTTATTCTTCGCTAATTTCAAGCCACTAAATGTCAGCAAGGTTTTTAAAAAAATGCTCTCTCTCATTACCGGACACCCTGCTTTTAAAGTTCACTGCACTTAATTGGAGTTTCATGGGATAATACGAGGTAAAAAGCCCTTTTAAAGGAGAGCCATTCCTCTCAGTCTCTCTTAGGGAAAGCTCCTCTCTCTCCAAAGTGCGGTCTCGCTGTCTCTGGCGGCAGACTAATGGCAGCTTCTAGTGGGCTTATTTGGGTTTAATGTGGCATAATGAGGTTAGGTAATTGGGTTTAGGTCAAGTTGTAAAACAGGTTCAGAGTAGACAGAGATGTGAAGATCATGTAAATGAGTGGTGTTAGATCGCTGAAGGCTCACACCAGTGGCTACTCAAAGACTTCTCAAAGCGAGCATTGTGCAGGCACGAGCTCGTTTCCACCGATCCTCATTTCCAAATGGTTTCAGTAACCTTAAGTCAGTTTGGGGCATCAATTAAGAAAACACTCATACAAGTGCTAAGTGGTCTTGAGAGAAATGCCTCCGCGTTAATGCCATCTTTGTATCATTTAATCACTCACTCCTGTCTTCCAGGATATCCATCGTCCTCTTTCCCTCCTTGTAAATATCAAATCATGTATCATATATTATTTAAGAGCAGGGGAGTTAATGAACATATTAAAAAAGACGGCATCCCCTCAGCAATTTGGAGCCAATTATTAAAATTTGTTAAAAGGCATGACTAATTAAAGAGGATATTTAAATGGGATTGAATTTTAATGCTTTTTTTTTGCCTCCCTCCTTATTACCTTTGTGGCAGGGTTAAGATGAGAGGATGTTGAGATTAGATATTCTCACACTAATTAAGACCACAGATCCCCTGGGAAGAGAATAAGGGCCTGATCATTCTCTCCCTCCACACTCTCTCCTCCCTCTGCTGTGGCCCCTCTGTCTCTTCCTGCGTAGTGCCGGACCACCAGGGCCCCGTAGGAGAGTCACAGCTGGGATTACGATGAACCAGGGATGGGATGCGACGTCCCTCCGTCACGACTCCTCTGCCTTTTCCCTCTTAGCTCCCATCAATTGCTCCCCATGGGGCCCCGCTGATGACATGTTAACCTTTGAGGTTGTCAGGCCAAGAGAGAGGAGAGATTCTCACATTACGATTAACTTTGTTCCCTTAATTAAACACATGAACGTGCCGATGAGCCAGGTCACGTGACTCCTCGTAGTAGAGGAGCTATATCGGATTTTGCGGGAAATTATTAGAGACAATTTATTCCATTGCGAGGGCATAGCTGTCACAACTATACGTCACTCTGTATAGGTCATCAGTAACTTGTTAATTATAATGTCAGTCAGTAAATAAGCAGCCACAGAGAAGGGAAATGGGGAATGTTAGAGAATAAGGCCCTACATCCCTAGAGACTATTAAGATGTAATCATTTGTTCCAGTAACTTTGCCCTCATTTTTTAAGATAACAATCATGCTAAGCGTATAACTACATGGTTTGGAATTTCCTAAAATCAAATGTTTTTTCATTCACATCCTGTTATTTTTTTGCTGCTCTATTCTTTGCAGAAAGCACCTGGCTGGTACTCTGGCCTTTTTTTGTGTTGTTGGAATAGTGAAGAATGTACAGAAGGAAACCATAGGCTGCATTTTTTGGGAAAGGAGATGTTTACAGGGTGAGATGGAGTTCAGTGTGGTGCCATCAGGAGCTGGCGTCTAAAAGACAAAATCAGGATTTAGTGTCACAAAGCTGTAAAAGCCCCTCAACGCTCTAAAAGCCGAGGGAACTGTTAATGGTTTAAGTGCAGCATTTTATTTCTGCTAATATGTGCATAATCCCTCAATAGGACTGATCAAAGTACTCTCTGGGCGAGGCGTCGGTGTAGATTTGGATATCTTATTAAAAGGGCAGGAGGGTTTGACAAAGGGCTGTTTTTTCTAAAGTCTACTTGCTTGGTTGGTTTGACTTGTTTTTGTCTGGGGAGTAAGCGGCAGTGAGCTTGTATTTTAGGAGTGTGGCACCACTGGGTATTCTTCCAAAGCTCTCCCTGAACCTCCTTTCCCCTCCCTCTTTTCTCTCACATGCCTGTGAGTCACTTCCATGCACCATTTCAGGGGAAGGGGAGGGAAAAAGGCAAATAAACAAGATCTCTTTCCAGAGTTTATATTCTCAAAGGGGAACTGGATGAGAGGGCGGCAGGCGAGGGGGCGTGGGGGGTCTGCGGCCAGCAATTGAAAACTGTTGCCCTTACCCGGAGAGATCTGTGTACACTACTTGCAAAGTCAAACAAATAGATCCAGGGTGCAGGTTTACGTGTGCGTTTGTGCGACTGCCCGTAAACCTCCCCTCCTGTCATCTTCAATCACTGTTCTCTGGTGCTGATCAGACCTCGCTCTCTCTTTCTCTTTCCATACGTGTGTTTGTGTGTGTGTATTTCTGCCTTTGTGTATCACTCTGTATCCCTGTGTTTGTTTCCCACGTGGGTGCCAGGCCTGGATCCAGAGAAGCACTTGGGAAAACCTCTGGCTGACATGGAGCCCTACCTGAAACAGGTCACACAGACTGGTAGATACTCTGCCACCCTGTTTGCTTTCTTCACTTCAAATACTTCAGTGTATTACTACATGTGCATGTTTGTTGCAGTCAGGTTACAGAATGCTTGTGTTCTAAGTTCAAAGTCAAAGATTAATATTGCAGTGAAAGATGTTTTTCTTTTATTTTTATTTTAGAATGATTGTGTTATCGGTGATCTCAAATTAAAACCACAATCACATTCTTGCGCAGTAGCTAATTTTTATTACAATATTAAAAAGAGTTTTTGGCATTTTGCTTTTGAACTTGTGGAAATAATACTCTTCTAATAACAACAAGGACCCACCTAATACTTACAAAACATACTTAGTATTCAGAAGTATGTTTTCATTTGTGTATCATCACCTGAAACTAAGAACTGTTTGGTCTTTTTGAATTTTGGCCCGACTGATATGAGATTTGTCGGGCCAGCGCCGATACCCATATTAGGGAGCAAGAACATTCTGATATCTGATAAATCAGCCAATATTATATATATAATATCTGCT
>JAQLOL010000007.1:10947919-10958587 GCA_029783665.1 Naso thynnoides | reverse complement strand
GTTGGCAGAGAAAACAAACTTGAAGCTTTTTCAAATGATTGTTGGGAGAAAGGCTTCGCTTTGAGCCCTTGTGCCTGTGTTTGCATCTAAAGCCCATGATGTGCACACATACTGAGTTAGACCACACTTTATAGAAGGGGACAAACACCATTACCACTTTAAAGCAGTTTCAGTGGATTTCACTGTCAGAAAAAACTTCGAAACTATCCACCTCTTAACTATAGTGGCGAAAAAGTTCAAATTAAACTGAAAGTGTTATTTTTTTACACTAGTCAAGAGGAAAAATACCAAAAGCAGCTCCAACTGTTTAAACAGACTCACTAAATATAAGGTATAGCACAGCTAAAAGCCTGACACTTTAACGCAAGCAAATGTCTGTACACTGACTTCAACTCCGTGAGTATTTGTTCACTGGCAACCTCGCCTGCTGCAGTGGAAGCAGATGCAACTTCTCACAAATACAATAAACAACAAGAACAAATATATAGAATGACAGCAACTTTCATAGAGGTCAGCCAATTTACATTTATAATACATTTTTGTCTGTGTCAGCAGAGCAAATTTTATTGGGAGTATAATGCATTCTTATTTGGACTACACTGTCCATTTTATTCTGTGGTATTTAACAGTATTTACCAAAACGCATATGTTAGCCGAGTTACCAGTGTTGTGGTAGGTTAGATTATGTTGCTGTACTTAACAATATGCCACTACACTGCTTTGATTTACAGTGTAATGTGTTACCTGTGTCCAGGTGAGTTGGACAGCAGAGGCTGGAAGATGAAGGACATTATCCTGGTCCACCTGTATATGAGGTCCATGGGCGACTTTGTTCCACTAAACACGGTCTACAAGAAACACTTTGGCACGAACCCTCCTGCCAGGTAAAGGTGCAACACACGCAGAAAAACTGATGTTTTCTGTCAGACTCTAAAGCAATTACACTTTGTTCTCAATTTGAGTTATTACCGTAGCATTCATTCCATGGTTCGCATATTTTTCCTGGCAGGGTGTGTGTTCAGGCTCCTCTTCCTGCTGGTCAGCTGCTGCAGATGGACTGCCTGCTGCATGACTGGACAGAGCCCTCTGCGGAAGGCAGCTTCCACCAGAGGGAAGCCCTGCACGTCCAGAGCCTCTCCCACTGGGCTCCAGCCAACATCGGGCCCTACAGCCAGGCTCTCAGGGTAAGGATCCACCACTGGGAGAGGCTGGTGTTGCTGCTTGAGTGGTGACAGTTCAAATTTGGTTTAGACCCCAGAGTTTGGTATATCATTCTATTAACAGACAAATCAATTACTCTGCTAATCATTACAGCATTACTGTCCTGTAAGTGGGTGTGTTCTCCAGGCCACCCTGTTATTTATTTTTTCTCTGTTTTACTTTTTTTTTTCAGTTTTGTTCTTCACATAACTTGTTTGGCTGCTGATTGCAAATGTTTGTGAAATTCCCTCTGATCCCTCATCTGAGGGACTGAGCAAAAAACAGGAAACATTATTTCCTTTTGTGTTGATTTTGGCAAAGCAGTTCATAGTATCACCTTAGGACAGCAAGTAAAGGATTAATGGAAGAGTAACAAGGATAATTTGATGAATGATGAATCTCACTGGTGACTCCTGCATTGCTTTGTTGTGCTTTACTCTCACAAAGCAGTTTAAGTGTCTCAGGTTACCTGATTACTGTAAGTGCGTGTCTGTTATCTGTGTTTATGCATGGATGCACGCGTGCAGATGATTGTGATTGTTGCTTTGTGTGATAGTTTGTTCTCATTACTACTTTTATGTAAACATGTAAATATATATCCCCATTATGATGCTCCGTGTGTATCCATTTTTGCACTTGTTTGTAAAGCTGCGTACTGAACTGCTTTCATATTGTTTCAAACTTAGAAAGAATGTGGAATTCAAAGGCAGAGCAGAGGAAGTGTGGGCCGTGGTTGCACGGTTGGCTTGGTGTTTTGTTTACCCACTGTGTATTATATGGGATTACACTTGTCAAGGTACTGTCAACAAGGATAGTGTCCATCTCCTCCACACTGTCCTTGATCCTGCAGCCAAATCCGTCTATGAGTGAGAACATGTGTGGATTAGCCATTCGTGAAGAGCTTGACGGCATATTTCACCAGTGTTTCACCGAAGCTCTGGGGATCCTGTGCAGTTTGGATTCCTGAGATGTAACCTACAGAGTCAGTTTTGCTTTTGACAAGCCAGCCGTGTTCGATTTCCTGAATGGAGTCTCATTGAGACATGAAATGGAAGTCAGCTATAGGCATGTGCTGTTGCCTCTAGAAATCCATTTAATCTCTCATTCTTTTAATGATCATTCATATCCAAAGCAGTTTGAGGAAACAATAAGAGGAGTTCGCTCGCTCAGAGCTGTACGCTGCTCTTTCATACAACCCCTGTGTTGTCTCTCAGTGTGTCTGCTCCTCCTCCACGCTACAGTGACTTAATTTGATCAAAAATGTATTAACAGCTCCTCAGTACAGCTAAAGATTTTTACATATTGATACAATTACCCCCATGCTGTGAGCAAGCATGCGGTGCTACCCCTCCTCTCCCCAGCACCACGTTGACTCCATCTTAATGGCAGTTTTCCTTGGTGACTGTTGCCGTGTGACACCATGGCGACAGTGCTCTGACAACAAGCTTCTGTCTGAGGCCAAATAACCTGGAGCTCTCCACACTCAGTGGAGAAGATTTAGTAATTAAAAGAGGGATCCAGCTATACAAGGAGGTTGGAAGGAGGCGCTGAACTCGAAATGATGAAAAGATCAATTTGTGGTCTTAATTATGTCCAGAGAGTCTAATAAGTTCTGTGTGGCAGAGGTGTTTCCTGATGAATTGTTGAGCGGGTCATGACTTATGACTTAGATGCATAATTTGCAATTTCTACTGCTAAAGGTCTCTCAATCAAAACACTAACAAAGATGCAGGCTGATGTCATGAAGTATTGAGGTGTAATTGGAAGTTGTTGTTTTCACTGTTAAATCTGAGTTCCCATCTGACTAGTAGAACAAATGCGAGATCAGAGTCTCTGCAGTCTTAGCTTGTCACATAGCTCTCTCTATCTGGGAAATGAAATGCCACACTAGTATTCACCCTCCTTTGACCTCATGTCTGGTCCTGCATTCTTCTTGGGTCATTTGGTTCCCCCATGCGTTTGGACTTTACAAAGAGAGCCTCATCGCCAGAATGCGCAAAAAACAGCAGTCAGTAATCATGCTCCATACACAAGTGAGCCATATAAACAGTAGAGTGGCTAGCTGGCTAGTTGCAGACCTCCTTCCTCACTGTCTGACATATTATTTATTTGTTATTATTTATTTATTTGTGTGTTTTATTATTAGTTTCCTGTGTTTCCCTGTGAAGAAAACTAGAGGTGGTAAAAGCAGGTGTGATGCTGTTGACAGGCGACCAGATTAAAGGCACCGCTAACTTGAATGAAATTATAGATTTCTCGAAATTTTACATAGTGTACCATTCGTGGGGAAAATAAATAGCAAACGACAGTAGATTTTGATAAACAATGTTGGTTTACTCTCTTCTTTGATAATCTGACAAAGCATACAGGTAGGTGAGGGTGAGATAGTGTTGGGAACTTGCAATATCTGTGTAGGATTCAGGCAATATTTTGCAGGAGTTGTGCAGTATTTTGGGGTGGGGGGTGGGGTCAATGTAACAGCCATTTTTATGGTTTGCAAGTGCAATATTCTGGTGAGAGGAAGGGCATCTATGCACCCTTTTCTTTGAGTATGATTGTGTTATATTGGCTGTGTTGTGCCAAGTGTATGGATTGTGTGTGTAATATTGTATTATAACTAGTTAGATTATATATGTGTAAGACACATTTTGTGTATATTAGGGCCTGACTGATTTATCAGTTTGCAGACATTTTTAGTATATTGGCCTGTCGCTGATATATTGGTAACGGTGTATACACTCTCCGATATGCGCCAATATCAAAACTGTTTTTAAATTCCAAAAAATGCTTGGACTAGTGAATTAAAATGATATAATTATGTAGTTTGCCCAGCAGAGGGCAGGCCATTATTTAATAACTAATACTTGAAATGTTCACTGTTTAGTGCACTGATGTTTGGAATAAAGTTTGTTAAAATGTGAGATGTTCTGCCTCCATTACATATCGTATTTAATAACCACATGTAGCCATTATTATATATAAAACAACATTGGCCGATGAATGGGATATTGGAATTTTCTTTCTCTTTATTATTGATATTGACAGCAGCCCCAGAAATCCCATATTGGTTGGGCTCATGTATATAAGACAGCTGTGTGCCCTGCATTCTTTCGATGTCCAACACTAATTTCTCATGAGAGACAATAATGTCATACCTTATCTTACATTATCTTACAATATTGCTAATCAGTTGAATGTGCTGTAGTCTGTTGTGGCTGAAAACTGACCAATGTCCAGCTCTATTGGGACCCGTGTGCTCTTGTGACAAGTGTCCAGGGGTTTTAGAGACAGCACATGGCTGATGACAGAATATGGTACCCTGGCCGTGCTGATTTGACTTCAGTCAGTAGAGGCTGGTGCTTGTGGAGGTAGAGAGGAACCACATTAGGGATAGGCATGTGATTGATGCTGGACCTTCAAACTCCGTCCATCTCTCCATCCATCTGCCTGGCTTGTCATGTCTCTCAGCTTCAGCTCTCGGGAACAGCAAGCTGACTGAATGTCGACTTGGCCTGGCAAGCTGACAGATTCAGATCTGACTTGATTTAAAGAATTAGTTAACCTTTATGATGTCAAAGCTGGGGGCCTCATGGTGTATTGTATGTTAATGTAGGATATGCCATTAGTTTAGGTAAAAGCCGCAAGCTATAAAGATAAAAACAGTGATTTAATTAATGCTTTGTTTTTACACTGATGGTCCTTACCTAATTGGCATGTGTTTAGAGGTTGCATTTGCCATAATATGTATTGCTTCCAGTGTCATTTATCACCTCTGAGTGCGAGAGTATCAAAGTTCTTGTCACTAATTGTTTTGTTTTGCTTTCTTTTTTTATGTTAGAGATGTAATGCAAATTTCGCTGTCATTTATTTTGAAACAATTTGCATAAGCTAATTAAGATAAGACATATCACTCTCGTACTGCATCAATCAATTCATTAAAACAAAAGATGCTCTCATGCTTCCAGTTTTTGTTGCGAAAATATCAAAACAAATTCTCTCATCACAACGGAAGCCAAGTAATGGCAGGCTTTTAAAAGCAATAGAAGTTATTATGGCGTTTTCTGTCAGATGTTTCTTAGAAGGAGCTTTTAAACAATTCTGTTTCATTAACTTAATAGCAGGAAAAGGAGAACAGTCCTCTTTCTTTGGCCGGCATTGTTCCACATTTTTACACGAAATCCATTTGTATTAATGACACACAATTATGCTCCTGAGTTGCAAGATGGAAAAATGGACCCAATTTAAGTCAGAGTTAACAACAGGAGTCTCAAACCGCGTGATTTTTCCAACATCTATTTAGATGAATGCTGCCTGTTCCCTCACATCTTTACACAGGCAAACACAATAGCCAAAACAGGTCTGAATAGAAAGGCTATCAGTTGAATGGCTGTTAAACATCTCCTCTTTCCTGTTAAGCTAAGTGGCTCACCCCTGGGATATTTGCTGAGAAATTATACTCACTGATCAGATTCTGCGGGGTGTGTTTTGGGAGCTGACTGCGCTGCTAGCCTCAGGTTGCTGGCGAACACTCACCCCTTGCCTCATCCCTCCTAATTGTGAGTGACAGTCAATATTGTGGAGGACCGTCTCGCACGAGCCCACGACAGGATTTGCATCGGATTTTTTGAAATTTGTCAGAGTGGACTGTGAGGCATCAGGAGGGAAGTGGATCTGACGTTGCCAATTAGCGTCAAAAGGGAGGAGTGCACCGCAGCGGGTGGTTGAATTTGAATAATCTACTCAGAGGAGTCCTGATGTC
This sequence comes from Naso thynnoides, assembly GCA_029783665.1. NCBI lineage: Eukaryota > Metazoa > Chordata > Actinopteri > Acanthuriformes > Acanthuridae > Naso > Naso thynnoides. Next base: position 10,952,628 of record JAQLOL010000007.1, on the reverse strand, counting down.
TAAAAACAATGAGTTGAACTCTGTCCCACCCACTTGATGAAAAGTTCGCCGGAGTCATAGTGAGGTTGGGCCACCCATGTAGGGCAATAAAGAGGCTGCAAGAGTGACTAAAAGAACATATGTGGAAGTTTTCGTTTTCTTTGCTCTTTGGAAACTTCATTTTGTTTATGTCAGCCAATAAAGTAGTAGGTGTAGTATATTATTCAAGATTATTAAACGGCTTTTTTAGATAATAGACAATGGAATCACAATCATAAGAGAGTAGTAAGATTGGATGGAGTAACATTGGATGAATTGCAATGAATCTAAACTTTTAGTGGTATTCATCTGAGACTGCTGAGTCTCAAAATATGCCTGTCCACCAAAATTTAAAGGACCATACCAGTCTTTTTTTTTTTTTTGACTTCTCACCATTAGCAGAAATTGCCCCTTTCTTCTGCAAATAATGTAAAAAATTTTACCACTCGTATTCTTTAGTAAATCTTAGATTGCATTTTTAAACCCCATTTACTGCCATTCATGTTAAAATAAAGTGTAGAAACACTATAGAACATGTGAAAGTTGCTAGGTATAGGTAATTCCCCCTTCTAAAGAAAAAGTAGCCTATATGTTTGTTTGGTCAAAAAGGGAGACAAAGAAGGTTGCAGAGAGCCAATGAGACAAAGTTATTCCACCTGGAAAAATAGTTCTCTACAAATGCTGCCTTCCCAGCTCGAATATTAGAATGAAGAATGATTTTGACACAGACATTTTTAAACTAATATTGTCACAGTTCAGGTACTGTTCAGGTACTTCTTGTAACATTTCTATTGAATACGGCCAAAATGTCAACAAACACGATGGGTTAGAGACAAAGCCATTTTGCGAAAAGTGTGCAGGGTTTATGTAGCCTATGTGGTCGATATTGACAAAGGACAATAACATGTAGTTACACTGGTGTAGTCCTTTAAAAGAAGCATACATATATGTCACAGCGTTTTCCATTAGAAATGTAATTGGAAAACAAACAATACTTGATGTGTTTGTGATGATAGCAGCCCTGCTTTTTGATTAAAATCGAAGACATGACAGCTAAATTTGAGCCAGTGTTGTTAGAGGCAGGGATTTTAGTGATGAATTGCAGAAATTGAGATAAGTGCCTTGGTTGTTCTCACTCAGAATGTTTCACTACTGTAAAAGAGCCAACATGCACAATTCAGCAGCAACCCCTTCCTCAATTCTATCAAACATTCCTCCACCTCCCCAAACTTCCTTAGCCTACATCTAGAGAATACATCCACCTCAATTACCACAGAAGAGTAATTAGCCAAAAAACAGAGTGTGTGCGTGCATCCGCGTTCGGGGAGGTATTCATGCAGCACGAACAGATTAATTAGGACATTTAACTTCATTTCTAATATAACAAAATTAATCCCATAAAATTTGAGGGATCTCGGAGGAGGTGCCTGTCAGCATCTGACGCCTCTCCCCTGTTTGCCATAATCTATTAAAACCTTGCTTTTATCTCACCTCTCCCCCTGTCATACTTTATGGATTTTTTCATAAACACGGCCCATACTTCATAAACGTCTCAATTTTCTAGTCTATTAACATTACTTCAAAAGCGCTTGATAAAAGAGGAGGGCATGCGTGAAATAATGCACCAATAATACGAAGCGCTGGAGGCTAGAACAGTAGGGGCGGCTCTCTGGCGTGCCAACTCAGACAATGCAAGGGATGTTATCAACTTTAATAAAAGAACAAATGATCACTTTCGCCCAAGGAGGAGGAGAGATGAGGCGTGGGGGGAGGGGTGAGGCCAGTCGTCAAGTAATTGAGTCGATGAAAAATGAGGTCTTGAAGGCTCAGCGGTTTGAGCAGTTGCGAGATTGAAGGCTACTCAAAACTACGGTGTTCTTCAGTACGTGTAGTTACTCGCTCTTTGTTGCGGTGGAGGATGTTAACACAGATTTGGTTTTTTTCCTTTCATATCACCGAAGGCGCAAGTAGAACAGGCTTGCTGTTTCCTTTCTGAATGCCTGGATTGTGTGCAATGAGTTAAACCTTTTGTCTGGAGCGAGTCAGAGAGGTTTTGACTGACAGTCAGGTTTCACCTTGCAGCCTTTTCCCCAGCGAGCACTGATTCACTTCCTGTCTCTGTGCATCACCTGAGTCTGTCTCTGTAGGCTTTACTTATCCTACACAAACACTGGGGTCACCTGTCTTCACTTGAACTGGACACACACGAAAACGCAATGATCAAACCTAGTGAGACCTTACCGCAATGGCATGTCGGGCTGTATGCCCTGAGGACAGATCTTACAGACACACATTCGCACACACACATGCACCTGTGTGCTCTTTGTGATAGGCCCTGGCCGCATGACAAGGTAAACTGGTTGGGTTATTAAAATGAGTCACGGATGACTCACTGTAACACACTTGTGACTGACAGGACAGGTATACAGCGTTCAAACCGCATTCAGTGAGGTGCAAATAGATAAAGATTTGATGACAAACAAATTGGGCAGTTGAGTATACACACATTATCTCCAACCATCTGTACATAAACATTTGTGGACAAATGTTTGCTCGCGTGTATGTCTGTGTACCCACAACATGTATGCATTACTCCTCAGTGCTGCCTCATATGCAAAAATTGGGACTTCCTTCTTGATACGGCTCTGTCCTGCGACAATGTTGGAGCTATTAGATGTGGGGTGGCTACTCATGCCGCTGAAAGTGCACACATGTGTGTGAGAGGTCAAATCAGACCACCTATTTAATCTGATGAGGGGGCAGTTTTATGGGAAGTGGTGAACGACAGAGGAGGTAATTATGTTCCTCCCAACCCCAATCACATGTGCCACACGACCCCCCTTTGCTCTCCTGTGACCGCGCAGAAGCTGACCTGCTGTGGCAGTGGTCATTTTTAGGAGTCAGTGCGTTCTCTGCTGCATACAGTATCATGCGCTGCTGCTGCTGCAGCACCACGTGGGAACAGGCTGGTATCAGCTTGTACCAGGCGAGGACAGGGGAAGGACTGGATCTGTCAGAGTGCATCGACTCTCAGGCGGCCACGTACGCCGGCGCTGTGCCTCTGCCCTGGCCCCTGCCACACTCCCACTCATTAATGGGCCCGGCCGTGACAACTGATCCTAATTGCCTTTGAACAGCTCTTCATGTATTATTGGTGCCTGACTGCCTTGGTTCATGTCAACAAGGCATGGGAAGCAGGGACAGGATAACCACAGCCATTTCTCCTCTTCCTCTTGTACGTTCTGAATGATGTGGAGATGCACATAAACTAGATATGCAGACACTGTAAATATATAAATGTCATGTGTTTATATGGACGCAGATGGACGTGTTTCACTTAATCGTCCGGAAGCCTCAAGAGACACAGATCTCTGGTGTCTCTTTGGAAAGGTTTGCAGCATCCATGCACAGGAGTCTTTTATCATTGCAGATTTGCAAATGACTTGACTGCTTTCTGTTCAAAATTGTGATGTAATTATTTTTGCAGGCACAGTTTAGAATTTGCTAGAATTTTTGGAAGGAATTTAGATACATGCACAGCAGTTATGGTGCATAAATATGGCTCATTTGTTAAATGGTGGAGTCTGCTTTTAATTTCAGAGAACCACAAGCGACATGATTTGTGTGTGTGTGTGCGTGTGTGTGCGTGTGTGCTTGTTTGCTTCTCACTTTGTCACAGCTGATGAGCAGCGGAGGGGCGAACGGTTCAGAGACATCAAGAAGGCATCTGAAAAGCGTCATGTAAAGATCCCACCGCCACGGATATCTGCCAAGACACTCAGGCTTTTACAATTGCAATCACAAACACTCAGTCAAAACACATCATTATTTGTAGTCCCATGTTTGAATTATTACCCCATATCCAACTATTTACTTCCCATTTTACCCTTCTATTTGAATACATAAAAAGGAGAGGTGGGTTGGCGTGGCTTTTTATTTGCGGAATGAAATAAATGAATACCAAATGCATAGATAAAAAGCATAGCGGCATGTCTTGTCCACTCCCATCACTGTCTGGGAGAGGAGAGACGTATGACCATCCCATTACTATGGTAACTAGCCACTATATTCAGAGCTGCCCGGGTGTGTTTCTTCCCCCTGCAGTGACGAGAGGGCATAGCTGACAGGGGCTACACACACATACACACACACACAAACTACTTGTGCAGACAGATAAGAAAGGTCTGGAAGACGCTGCTTGTGAAATATATACACGTGTGGCAAATACAGACAGAACAATATAGAGGCTGTTCCCACTCATACAAATAACAATGTCAGGGAGAAAAACAATGCTCTACCTTTTCAACCTTTTACCCAGAGCCAATATTTGTAATTCAAAACACTAGACAAAAACAAGTATCAGTGAAAGATTTAATTAAACTTACATAAATTGGTATAGAAAAACTGCATTTTGTTTTCATATTTTTGATGTGCAGCCAGTGGTCAGTCAGAATTTGAATTGGATAAAAATGTTCAGGATTTTTTAAATGGAGTGTGTTGTTAGCCAAGAAGAAAGGCAGCAACAAAAAGGACCAGTGATTGATATGTTTCCAGCAAACACTAATTGTCACCAACCCCGACTGAGTGGCTGCTCAAGACGATTTTTTGCTGCAGAAGATTCACTTTCTGACTGCAGCATGGCTCTGTGCTGTAGTTTAAATATTTGAGGAAAGTGCCCTCACACATAATTT
>JAQLOL010000007.1:10936628-10947819 GCA_029783665.1 Naso thynnoides | reverse complement strand
CACATAATTTCTTTAATTATTATGCAGTTCTATAAGTTGCAGAAGCTTCTGTTAAATGATTTTTACATCCAACATGCAACAGTGTGTTAGCATTGCCATTTTGTCTTCATTTATTAAGGTATTTTTTAAGCAATTCTACGGATGAGTTAGCGTTTAAATTCCATTTAATTTTGGCCACTCGCTTAATCATAAATTTCCCATGGAGCAATTCTTCTGAGTAGTAACTTTTAACCTGGGCCATTCATTTTTCAAACGCCACTGTCATCAAAGCATGCTTTACTGAGGTAAAAGCTGCTGCAGATGAATAATATACATTCTCACGTTTTTTCTGCGGACATATCAGCATGTTCCCTTTTAATATATATTTATTATTGATATTATGGATTTATTATGTAAGGGGATGTCAGGCCCTATGAGTCTGGGTAATGTAATGAGGAGATGCTCAGGGTAAGAGTTCATTCAATGTAATACAGAGTACACAATATTTTCTCACTGTCAAAATTTATTGAGTTGATTTGATGCTCCGACACAAATGTTAATATGTGCTCTATTTTTCAGTAGGGATTTGGTACATTTTCATTGCAATGTATTGTATCAGTCTGCCATTGTGAGAACATTATTTCCTCTTGTTCACATTTGCAATGAAGTAAAAATTTTGAACCTTTCAGAGTGGATATAAACAAATATTTTATAGATGGAAAATCTTCCTTTTTACTTTCTATTTTAATTTTTTTGGTATTCATCTTTTTATAGACACCTTTCAGTTACATTGGATTTTCCATACTTGATACTAAAAATAAATATAGAGTAATCCCCAAACAATTTCAGCATTTTTCCCAGATTTTCCTTCATCCATATTCCTGTGTTTCACTGTTGGAATTTGCGGCTTATTTATGAAAACATTTTGACTTTGCCCCCCCCCCCCCCCAAAAAAAGGGAAAAAAAGTTCATCCAAGAGGACTTCGATGTCTGATGTCTGTCTTGCCAGTCTGTCCAGGCACTGAGTGGACTTTGCATGAGCAGCATTGTTGATACCTTAGCTGCCTTTTTAATGCAGCCATACTGCCATCTGTTGAGATGAGAGGGAGCTGCATCTCGTTTTTTCTCTGCTCTGCACTTCCTACATCCTCTTGTTTACTCTGTCTTTCTTTCTTTTTTTTTTTGTCTGTTATTCATCTTGTGTTTGTAAATACTGAACTACGTGTTGTGTCCATTACAGGCAACAGGCAAGAGGGTGTGTGTGTGTGTGTTTGTGTGTGTTTAACTGGTTGCTTTGCAGATGCAGAGGACTTTTCTCTCTGGACCAGCAGCTTCATGTCTCTGGGTCGCATGCCGATTTGTTTTTGACATTCACACTGTCTCGTGCAGAACAGACATTTCACATTGGGGTCCTTTCCTTCATATCACACGCACAGACTTACTTATCTTCACCTCAACTGACAGTAAGACTTTAAAGGTTGTGCCACGGCACTTGGTGGTGACATAATTCTTTTGTGCCCAGGTTAAGTTTGTGCTCCCATTACCAGCCAGACGAAGGGACGTAGCTTCAAAAAGAGGAAAAATATGAAAAGACAGAAGAGACGAGGTGGTCACAGCTGGGAAGGGAGAAAGAACGGGGGTTGAGGGTTGCAGTTTCAGCATCATTCAATCAGACAACATGCCCCTCAGCTGAAACAGCGAGACCCTCCCCGTCTCTCTCGAATTAGGGAGATTAGCAGGAAAGCGCATAATGCAGGATGATGGAATTTGTCATAATTTGCATTGTCCTGGAAAGATTCGGTTTGATAGACCGATGCGTGGAGGGGCTTGTCATGTCCCACGGGCAGGTCATAGAGGAAGCTTGGCAGAAATGATTTTTGCGATATGTGCATCAGTCGTAAAAGCCTCACAACCAATTTGTCAAAAAATGTGAGGTCGGGACAGTTGAAGGCAGCAGGGCATTTCGCCTAGCGCAATGAAAAAGCGTGCCCTTCCATCACTCTTCATCCACAGCCCAGCTCTGGTGTGGCACAGTTTTCCACAGCAGTAGGCAATTTCATTTTATAACATTAGCTTTGAGTATTTGTTGTGTTTTATTTGAACTTATTTATCCTTTTTAACATCATTATACCAGCAGTAAATTTACTAAAGAACAAAACACAAAAACAATTCTAGTTTTATCAAAGCCAGTCTTGTTTTGCTGTAAAAAATATTCTTTCATGATGGCAGAAAGATTTATTTATTTATTTGTTTATTCATGCCAGTTGGCTTTCAGATGTGTCTCCCTGAGCATCCAGCAGTCAGGCTCCCCTGACCTTGGCCATAGTACTGAGCCTGAGCGTCAGCTTCTGACCACCATAAAGTTGACCAGAGCTGACATGACAGTGTTACTCTTCCACACGGTTCAGTGTGTACAGAGTGGGCATGTCGAGGGCAGACATCCAGGCACAACAGAAAAATACTCATAAGCTCAGAGAAGGTGGGGGTTGGGGAAAGGCCAGTGTCCCCTGCTCTGACTGACCACACGTTGCCGCAACAATGGCTTATTATAATTTTGGGATTTTAGCATTTTTCTAAATTAGTCATTGTAAAATCTTTGTTTTGAACATATGCTTATGGTTTGTTTTCTGAATAAATGTGCAGTTTTAGACCTGAGAGAATGCATTCAGAAATGCCCCATACTTGCCTTTCTTTGTGTACTTCATACGGCTATTTATGTCGCCGTTTAAGTAACACTGATTTTGTGTGACAGTTGAGCATACAGGGGTTAGGCTCAAACTGGAGCACAAACAGAAAGCAAAAAATAGAGATAGTGGGGAAAAAGAGGAGGGAATAAAAAAAGGCAAATATCTCCCTCCTCCTTCTCATGGAGCCTTAAATGAGAAGCCTAACATGGGGAGAGATTCTGTAGAGGGAAGAACGGTTGTGGTTCTCCTGAAAGGTTTGTATTTGTAGAAATGAGGTGTCAGAAGAGGCAGGATTTCCTCAGGGCGTAGCACAACATGAGCCCATCTCTTATCATTTCCCACTCCCCGACGTGATCTGCTTTGAATGCACTAATGCTGAAAGAGCCCCACAGACTTGAAGCCAGTTCAAGATGAAATCACAGCACACATCCCTGACAAACTGCCATCCACCACACAAGGATTAAACAGTCGTCGCATATCAAATCCCCGCCAAAAAGCAGAAATAATATATGCACTTAAATACATTCAACAAAACTTCAACCTCAGTTTTTTGATCCTCACATTTTGAACTATTTTCAGCTATTTGCCAACCTTTAAATATTCAAGAGAAGAAGAAAATTACCGAGTAAAATAGAGTCAAGACAGAAATTTAGAAATTTGTCACATATATTAAGAATGTTCCATAAGGGAATAACGAGTGTCAATTTAAAGTTAATTGAAGTTTATATATTAAATGAAGCTTTAAATAATACTAAAATATAACCATACAAATGCAGAATTCTTGAATTGAGTCAGATCTGCTGCAAATCACACTTTATATTCTTTTAGCATTTTGTCTACACTCACTCTAAATTATTACCTAAAGGCATGCAACTTTAATATAATCTTTATAAAGTATAGCTTTGAGCTGGGAACCCTTGGACCTACGCACTTTTTTACCTTTATTTCATGCTGAGGCTGTAAACAGCACCTAAAAGATGTAGCATCATGTTCATAAAATGGCATATCACAAATATTAATTACATTTTGCATTTAATTACCCACCCTGTAGTCCAAACTGCGCTGCCATTACCCTTTTAGCTTGGTTACATGTGTCCTTGTGTAAGGGAAAAGTTACACCATATTAATCTAACCTATTTTACACATTTTGTATTATCATTTTCCTGGTTAAATTATGCATGAGGTCTCAGTGGGGAGAAATGTGACCATTAGCATATCTGATAGGAACGGTGGAGCAGTTTTCCACCTCTCTCTGTCCTTGGAACCCGGCAGAAAAACCTGACTGTTCGTCAATACCAGGTCATTTTATCCAGGCCAGCCCAGTTCATCTATACCATTCCAGAGCTCTGCTAATGACACTTGGAGACATCTCCAACACGATTGGGGCCCAGAGGGCTCCAACACCAATGTGAATATAGTCTAGCACTGTCTGGTCATCTCTGAGAGCTCTTTGACAAAATCTGCAATTAGGAACACCTCAGACACACCAGCCTGAAACGAGACACCGTTAAGGGTTGGACAGCGGACACAGCCAGGCGCTTCCTGAGCACATTTACATATATGTTACCGTCTGTAGCTCACAAGGAGGGATGGAGAGAGAATGTCTGTGAGGATGGTGACCTTTTGACATGTCTTTGGGTGTATGAGGAAACTGATGGTGTTGTAACCAAGAAATAAAGGTCGATCAGAGAAAAAATACGGCTCAGTTTAGCCAATACCATGCAGGAAATACAGCTTAACTAATACTATGCAGGTGTTTGTGAACACTTGAGTTGTTGGCCTCATGAGAAGCTTGTCTGTCCATTTATACACAAAGTGAACAAAGTCTCAAAAAGAGATATTGTGATATTTTTAGAAATTTTTATGTTTGAATAATTCAGAGTCTTACTGTAAAATATGTAAAACAAGGATTGAAGACAGTCAAATACATGGACATATGAATGTGTTGTCCTAATTCTCTTGAATTCTTCAGTAAACACCATCAAATAGTAAGAAGAAAGAAATGTGATTAAATCAAAAATATAACTAAAGGTTGTGTAGACAACTTCAAACCATCACCAAAGAGAATCTTTATCACCAGAGACACAAAGACACCACATTGTTCCTATGTCGCTATATTGTTGTCTCACATTTTGGACTCGTCAAAATTTTTAAAATAATTCAGAATCTTTTTTTTTTTTAAGCACTACTTTTGTTCTGCACATTTCTAAAAACTCTGTGGATTTATTGATTTGCTTTTTTAAAGCTACATATAAATGCTACCAATGTATATTTGAAAACAAATTCCTGAAAGGCAGCAACTAATTCACTGACATTTCTGAAAATCTTTTAAGTTATAACGGCTAACACTTAAGAAGCAGTTGAGCGGATTTAAACCAACATGAACATGAAGTATTGATTCACTGGCCCTTTTCTCTGTGGGCCATTTAGACTGCTAAGGTTAGCATTTGAAAAATACTTACCTTGTTATGGAAAGTTTAATGTCATATGCAATTGTTTGACCCTTATGAATATTAAAGGATCCCATCTCTGGCTTATTAAAAATGCATGTGGCATTGTGGTTGTTGATCACGTTTAGGACGCCCATGCAAATTGGACTGTCTTCCCTGTCAGGCCTAAGATGAATAATGTAGTTGTGTTGTATATTCAGGGACACACCATTGACAGTCAATTAACAAGTTTGATTGGTGTGTGAACTCATTCTTTTGAACTGTTAATTTTATGTAAATAGTATTCGCTCTCCCTTCTCCACTGTCGCTCCCCCATCCAGGTTTCACCACAGAAAGATGTGCCCCCACCACCACAAACCCCCAAATCCCCAATTCCACCTCCCACTAAGAGTAACCAGAGTGGGATCCTTAATAATTGATCATCACACACCTGCTTGGTAGAAGCTATGGGAGTCTGCCTTTAACAGTCAAGGGGGCCCATGCTAGCCCCTTTTGATATTCAAATAGACAAATGGTAACCAGCCTTTGTGAATTCAAAATGGAGCGAGATCTTTTCATGGTTTCGAGCTTGTTAAGAGATTCTGGCCAACCGTCCAACCTGATGGAGCCCTTCTTTGTCGGAGTGGATGTGATGGCATTTGATGGCTCATAAATGGAATGCCAATGACAATTTGTTGTTGATGTGCGGGAATCTGGCTTTTATTCGAGGCAGACTTAGTAATGCCGGCGCTCGGGCAGATTGTGCTCACAGGTAAATGATCCGGTGATTGATCCGACTAGTTGAAAGCAGTAGAGGGCCTTATCTCCTCCCTTTTCTTCCCCCTCTCTCACTCACGCTTGTCTTTGCTGCATCTCTTGTCTCCTGCACTGTCCCAGTGATTTGGAGCAGCAGAGATGGAGGCTGAAGATTCATCAAAGCTGACAAGTGAACCCAGGAGCCGGGGATCATGGCAAACCCATCTGATTATGGAAATAGCCATGACCATGTCGCCCTCTAGCTATACAGTTTTGCAGCTAGCTTCTTATTTTGCTATTATCCCATTGAGGACACCCTTTACAGCTGTTTAGGCTTATGAAAGTAAAGTAAATAAGTAAACAAAGCCAAGTAATAAAACAAAGGGCTTGTTGGTAATGAGAGGAAGTTTGGCTGAGAGGGTGTAAACTCCAAACTAATACCTCTGGTCCACGCTAACTGCGCTAATCTCGCTGTAAACATGATACCTCATGCTGTGTCGTTGCTAATCAGTAAAGGACCTTGTCTCAGGCAACGTATCAATTGATTCATTCCTTCTTGATCCTCCCTGGAGATCTGCATGTGCTCCAGGGTCCCTGCAAAGGCCAGCAATTATCAACATGTCACCAACAGCTATTTGCATTGACCAGCAGCTAGTGTCCTGTGCTAATGCCATCCAACCTCAAACACCAGTGAACATACAGGGTCCCTGAAGACCTGACCTCCTTAATGCCACTCCTCATCCCTATTCATCTCTTTGCATTAAATAGATAGATTTTTCTCAGGTTTCATTATACATGACGCTTAATTCTAACAGAGGTGTTTAGCAGAGAATTGAGCTTATTATCACATGGTTAATTGTGCTTAGAAAAAAACACCAGGGCCACAGAGATACATTGGCAGGCGTCTCACGGAATACCTGCTCATGAAATGAGAATTATTGGTGATAAGATGCTGAAAAACGGCAGAGGTGGAACTTGTTAATTAATGCAGTGCTACTCAAACTTAAACGTACACATATAATTAATGTTAATTTGATTATAGCACCTGACTGATGAGACTTGTGCTTGTTTTTTGTAAAATTCATTTTCGAGTTTGATGACTTGTTCCTCACAGCTGGTTTTCCGGTTGAATAGAAACCATGTGTGTAAGTTCATAATTGCCTAATTAAATTTTCTTACTGTTTACTCTGTAAGTTTCAGTGCAGACAGGAAATTTGCAGTTTGTCTCAGTTATCTGGTCTTAATAATACACTGCACAACATCTTTGACACCTTATCAATGATCACTTCAAAGGGCTATACAAGTCTTCCAAAATTGATGCTAGGGTTTTAATTTTAGATCTTTTTTTTTTTTTAACGTAATGTTTTACTTAATTATTTTAATTTTATTTTATTTTATTTTATTTACTACTTATGATTCAGAATCACGCTCTTGACCATTAGGGATGGATTTTTCACTTAGCAAAAAGTTTGTATTCCTGTTATTTGGTCGGCTTGATCATTAAAATATAACTAACCAATCTGATCAGTACTCTTAAAATATTAAGCATGCGTTTAAAGAGAGACATGAGACTTTAGCCTTAGCTACGTGGGTGGGCATTGGACTGTTGGATGGCATTACCCTACTGGGCCTGCAGCCCTTATGTGATTTAGCTACACTAGTGGCATGGTGTAAGGCAGTTTCAGACCAAAATGACACTGCAGAAAAAAAAACTTGTTCTGCGTTTCGTTTTTATTGCGAGTAGTTGGGTTAGGCTTTGGTGGCGAGGACCGCAGGGGGTTGCAAAAAGAAATCCCACAATGTTTGGAGGAATGCAACAGGCATCACACTGCAGTGGCCATTTAGCTGATTGGCTGATCAGACTGATAAACCCTGAACAAACCTGCCACAAAGGGAGTACAGAGACATTCATTTGGTATAAGTCTGTCAGTTGGTCGATCCAGCTTTAGACTGAACTTCATCCCTTAACAACATGATGATGAATTTTTGTTCAGCCGTTCATGGCCCATTGAGGATAAATTATAGTAACTGTGGTGGTCCTTCCTGACTCTTTACATTGCACCACTAGTGGGTCATAGTTGTCATTTATCCACTAAAATACCTCAGTCTACTGGATAGATTGGCACAGCATTCATGGATTGCAGAAGCTGTATCTGTGCTGTTACAAAAAAAAAAAAAAAAATTAGGTAAAGATTAAACCTGCTACAGATCAGCATATCAGTGTTGTTGTTAGCATGTTAACTTTCCTGACATTTTCATTTAGCTCAAAGCACTGCTGTGCGAAAGAACAACCTCACTGAGCTGCTGGCTTGACTGTAGACTCCTCATCTTTCAGGTTATTTACCGTCATAAAGCCAACATTGCTGTTTTCTTGTGTGCTCTTTTCTCCAGGTCGATGAGTCGGTTTTCTGTGCCGGCCAAATCGCTTTGGTCCCATGTACCATGCAGCTGGTAAAGGCTGGCACCAGGACGCAAGCCCGTTTGTCCTTCAGCTATGTGAAGAAGGTTCTGGAGGCGGTAATCAGCAGCCTGACTCTAGCTCATGTCATCCAGGCCCACTGCTACACCACAAAACACCAGGACATCCCCATCATCAGGGCCGTGTGGGAGAGCATGCTGAGGGAAGCAGAGGAAGAGAAGGTCAGCCTCTGTGGAGTGAAATTTTTATTTATGAAATATACACAAGTGGTTAAAAAGAAGAGCAATGACTTACTGTTTTATTATAGATGCGGAGGAAATATTGATCATACTTCTAATACGATACTGCTACCACATAGAGTGAACACATATTTAATGGATTAAAAGACAGTGGGATCCATGTGTTGATGAATAAGTAAAAAAAGGGAGACTCCATATGTTATCCAAGTTTTTCAGAGGCCTTTCAGATTTTGTATTTTATAGTTGTGAAATAAGGGAAAGTTCCTCACCCCTCTCTGCCCCCTCGAGACCCAAGCCGCTGCGACTGATATTTACCAGTGAGTGCACTCATGAAAAGTTGATGATGTGGGAAACGCTGGTGTCTTTGAAAATGTGGAGCTTGGCACAGAAGCAGATGTCTTCCTCAGAGCTTCCCTAATCCTTTGCCCCCACACACCATTTTGGAGCTCCGTTCAACTCTCAGAGCAGCTTATCCCCCTCTCCACCCCTCTTTTCTGCCACCTCCCTCCATCCCTCCCTCCACTCCACCGCCCCAGCTTACAACCCCTGCTCCATACGTCTAATAGGGGCACCAGTCTCCCCTGGCAGCCCTTCTCCTCCCACAGTAATCTGTCTAGCCATGGGAATAGTGCCTATGGGAGAGAGGCAGGAGCCCACCTCTGACATGTGGCTATGCTCCGTGGTGAACTGTGTTAAAGACTAGAGAGAGGTTGTCAACTTTTTGTCAATTCTACAAAAGGATAGCAGTATTTAAAATTGTATTTAAGGCCAGCAATTGTGTTTTAAAATTTTCAAATGATTATTTCTAAATAGAACCACATATATTAGCTAATCTCAGTCAAGAGCTAGTGTCTGTTTTCATAATTTAATTGACATATTGTGCCTTGTTGTGCCCACAGTGGAATAGAAATCTTGAAAGTGTTGGCAGCGCGTCATCCATTCAGCATGCAGATTAGCTTGTTCTGATAACAAGGCTAACCAAGGGTAAAGCTTTGGGACGTGACAGGACTGGCCTCGTGTCAGAGGTCACAAAAGATGGACAACATCGTCCATCTGTTGAGCTTCCATGCGGTATGTCAGAACAATCAAAAATATTCATTTAGCTGACCCAGGAATGCCACCAGGAGACCAGGTTTTATTTTCAACTGATTCCCAGATTAAGCAGCAGTAATTGACAGCTCTGTTTGTAAACAGGTGAGCTTTCCCCTTAAGGATAGGGCTGGCTTAGGAGGTGGGAGGTTAACCTGACCTCAAGCTCTCTCTTTGCCCATGGGGCAGATCATCTGGGTGTGAATCTTAGCTCGACCCTCACACTTTCCCCTCTCTCCCACTTCAAATGCAGATGTGTAAAGTACAGGAAGAGATAGGGAAAGTGGTAGCAGTTGTGGTTGGGGTGGGGGCTACTGTTTCATCCCAAAGTTGTTGAAATATTCTCTCCCTTGGGTTGGGATTACACAAAGCACCGGTGCTCATTTGAACTGAGCGTAATTAGAATGTTTAACTCGGGTCAAACACTGGTAACTCAACTCCCACGGACAGAAAGAACACAACCACGCGGCATTATCATGAGAAGTCACGCTTTTACTTAAAGGCTTCAATACATAAGTGGTTCAAATTCACAAAACTGTTGTAACTCAAAAAGATAATAACTAAATAATCCTAATTTTACAGCCCTTTTCAAACAGATGCTTACAGAAAGACACATAAAGACAGAAAAGAAAACAAAACAAAAAAAACCAAACCAAATATGACAGTTTTTTAATAGAAGCACACATACCGTTGCACTGAAAACTCAAATGATGCCATATTTTGCTTTATATAAAGAAGTTTAATTTAAAAAGATAATCTTGGCATTCAGATTTGTTAAACTGAACTAAAAACTAGGGTATGACAGATATATTGGTTTGCCAGTATTAGCGGTTGAGAATTGGTCTATCTGACATATATCATTATTGACGTATCTGTTCCTTGATATGTGTCGACATCAAAACAGTTGTTCAAGGACAGAAAAATGCTTGGACTAGTGATTTAAAATGGTGTAATTATGTAGTTTGTCCAGCAGAGGACAGTTTGTTATTTAATAGCTGATAAGTGAAGTGTTTGATGCTCAGTTCGCTGATGTTTGAGATAAAGTTTGTTAAAATGTAAGATTTCCTGGCCCCATTACATATCTTTGTCACAAAAGATATATGGTGAACGTCGAAAATTTCTAATTTCTAATTTCTAAATTTTTTTACAAAAACCAGTAAATTTAAAATTAAGAATGCAAAAAATCAAAAAATTTACTACATCTTTTATCTTAAAATGACAGTGACAACAAAAGTAGGTAAATATCTCATATTAAGCCATTAAATACCTAATATTGCATGTTATTCAGAGTTAGTTATTTGTTTCAGTTGTAATATTAATTCTTAAGGTCTAAGTAATTGAATTGCAACTTGTTCTGTTCTCTTTATTTTTTCCCAAAATGCATCTGTTCTTTATTATGCTTCCTAATTACCATAAGTACCGCACGTTATACATGGTCAAGTTCTTGATGCACATAAAACTCCAGTTGAATAATGTCAGAATATGTAGCCTCACAGTTACGCACAAAAAATATAGATGGTATACCTTTCAGTAAATTTTCAGACAGCAGATTTGTGAGGTGAAGTAATAGAAACACCGGCGCAGAGCGCATCT
>JAQLOL010000007.1:10901963-10928341 GCA_029783665.1 Naso thynnoides | reverse complement strand
ACACACACACACACACACACACACACACACACACACACACACACACACACACACACACACACACACACACACTAACAACATCTCTTAACTCTTGTAAAACTGAGAGGTAATCCCAACACAGCTTCCTAACATCCCAACACAACAGGAGCAGAGGATCCATTCCACTAGATCCCCCCAACAAGCTGCTCAATTGTCCAAAAGGGTCTTGGCAGCCCCTCACCCTTCTCTCTGTGTGTATGTGTTTGGTTGTGTGCATGTTTGGGAGGTGTAGCTCAGAGTTTAGTGCTTGCTGGCCATATGTCCGCACTGCAGGGAGTTGAATGGGGGGGTGTCTGAAATCTGCCAAGGATTTAAGAAAGCCAATAATTTGTAAATAGGCCTGTGTTCCCTGGTTGAAGGGTTAAGTGCAGCCTCTGTCCTGGGACGTTCCCAGTGGGATGGCTACATAAGAGCCTAATGTCCACCTCCAGCCAAAGTTCTCATGAAACTAAGACTTCTCTCTTTTTTTCCCTCACCTATCTCCCTCACTTTTCTACCTGCCAGGACTTGAAGAAGGCTTGAGAAACTCTCTGGGAGAGTCCTGTCCGTCCGTGGCCCTGGTTCCAGTCCTGGACTTGCCTGACTCACAGATCCTCCACCTGTCCTGCTGGCTCAGTTTATAGAAGCACAGCCAGTGTCAACAACCAGGCTCCAGTCATTGACAGCATTGGAATTCAGTGGGGCTTTTCTGGAGGCGCGACTCTCACAATCTGAACACCTAATGACTTGTAACAGGACATGATCAAACTGCTTAACTGCTCGTTTATTTTGACCCTTCATCACTTTTCATGGTTGAAATGCAAAGCTGTGTCTGTCTGATGTTGTGTGTTTTTGAGGATTTGTTCGTGTCCGTGGCTTTAGCCCAACAATTCACTTTGACCTCCACTGGAGTTGTATAGAGAAGCAGCTGTTATTGTACCTCAAAGATGAGTCCTGTGGAACTTCTGTAAGCTAAAGCTGCATGCCCGCGGTCGGAATACCATAGATTATCAAATGACACACCAGCAGTGTCTCATCCCACAAGGCGATAAAATGTATTTCCTTATATCCAACTGTTTCTGGTGGAATTTCTGCTAGCATGCTAGCAAACCCCCCTCATGAAGGCCCAGCGCCACCGCTGTCACCATCTGTTCAGCTGTAAACCTATAGATTTACTGTGTGGCTGAGTTGTGTGCGTGTGTAATGTGTGCGGATGAGGCGACCGTGTTCTCCCTCTCATGCTCCACAGGATTCAAGGTGTGTTATTATTGTGTAATAGGCAATCAGCGCAGAGGACCTGAAAAGATTAAGCCTCTTTATGTTTTCTATTGATTCTAAGGCAACCTGGTTAATAGGAGAGGGACGCTACAACACACAGCTGCAGGGCAGGTGTGTGTGTGTGAGAGAGAGGGTGTCAATAGATGCAGTGTGACGACGTGGGGAGAAAATAACACTATTAACCATTGCTCCTGGAAGATTTTTTTCTTAAAGATCATGAACCGTATTGATGATCTGAGTTGGAATGCATCTTCACTCCAGCTATTCTCTTTATCGCACTTGTGATGGCGGGAGAGCGGAGTGGGCTATTGATCTTCAACCCACCACAATGTTGTTTTGATTGTTGTTATCAAAAATTGAACGATAGACGCAGCCAATAGAGCCTGAAGATCTTTATTGAGGGTTGAAAAACACAAACAAGCAATTATTTATGAGTGTGAGCAAGCGATGCCCCGTAAATATACAGTGTGTGTTAATGGTCACTTGTTTGTTTTTTAAAGGGCTCTACCAAGGAGATTAGAAACTTTGAATGATGCAGCCATCCAGTAAGCACAAAGATATTTTCATTATGTGCATCTACACCTCAGTAAAGTATGTGTTCCATAAATAATGTTAAAATTTCACTTTTTTCAATAAATGTTGCTGTCAAACAGGTTTAGCAATAGCGTAATAGTCACATTTTTGAAGAGGACATCACTTAGAATGTTTTCGTGTATGTTTGTTTGTTTTTTCTGAATGTTTGTAACAGTCATAATGACAAGCAGACATGGACAAACTTTGCAAAACAAGCATGTATGTGAAGCAGCTTACATAGAAGACTGAAAAACAGTTTTCTTCAAATTGAGCAATGAAACTGAAGTAAAGATACGCATCTGCCAGTGGAAATGTACTAGACTTGACTATTAAAATTCCATATTTACAAGGCACTCCTTTGTTGAGTTTTGAATCCATGTGTTTTTTCCATTTTTGTAACTACAGTCAAGTTACAAGGAAGTCATATGTAACAAAACATCCAAGTACAAGAGTTAGCATTTCAATAAACACAAAGGAGCTTAGCTGCCGCTAGAACTCAGTGCACGGCAAACACTTGTCGATCACCATCGGAAACAACATTCTGTCTTTCAGCTGGCGTGTTTTCATACAGACACAAACAAAGCCACAAGTATATCATCACACATTCATCATAGCCAATGTGATGGCCTGTGGCAGACACATTTCCTTGTGTGTTTACCCCTGCGTTTTTCTCAGAAAATGAATAAAGACAGGGTGACATTTAGTTCTCCTGTGTTTTGTCAAATGTACATTTTCTACCGAGCTGACTTGCAGCCACTCTGCAAACAAACTGGCTGTTGTGGCTAACATTGTCCTTTGTGCGCAGTGTACCAGCCTGCGGCCCTTGTCATTGTGGCCTTGCACATGGACTTTAACTATGTGTTTCCTCCTCCAGGCAAACCAGGCTGATGTGTGTGACTCGCTTTCCCCATAGCAGTGGGCTACAGTAGGGGAGCCCAGCTCGGGAGCGGCCTCGCTGCACGAGACGCCTCTTGACATTGTGGTCTGTTTGCCTCAGTGACTGCGGTTTTGTTTGTTTTTGTGTTTGAACCCTTTTTGTTTCAGAATGCATTGTTTTCTCCCTCTGACATATTGAGAAAGAATGTCTTCATGGTCTGAGCACTGGCTTACAACTGGCAAGCCGTCACATGCTATTGAGTGGTGTTTGCTGCCCCCCTGTGGTTAAACTAAATAATGCAATTCAAAGCAGAAAAGCTTTTAATTCCATTTACAGTGCTTCCATTAATAAACTGAATGCCACAATTGATAAATTGAGCCAAGACGCATTATTATTACTAATAGAATTTACATGTATCTTTCTACTATGATAAATCCCCCAAATAATTGCTTCAGTCAGCAATGGTTTACCTAAAGACCATAGATATACATACTGTAGAGCAGTATTGTATACTTTATACTGCATACTTTAGTTTTATATCTGTAATATGAGAATATTGATTTCTTTCCTAAATATTTCTTGATATAGCCATTTTCACAATTGCTTTTTTTTTAGGTAATTTGAATTTTTTGAGGGAACAAACAGTAAGCAGATTTGTATCCATTCTTTATTTAATCAAATGTTTATGTAGAACTAAAAGTTTTACTTTTCATAGCAGGGAAAGCAGAGCTATAGCTAATAACATTAATGATGGTGCTGCCCTATGCAGATTTGCAAGTGTACAAGGGCCCTTGCACTGTAATATCTAAATGTAATACTTGGTAACATTGCAACTGTGATGGATAGGGTTATCCTGACCTGTGCAGTGTCCTCAAAAGATGAAAGTAGCCGAGGTGGAAAACCCTCCGACACACACCTTTAATTTTCTCATCCACATTCCTAGAAAATAAGTGTTAAACACTGAGGCTAAAACCGTAGAAAACAAAGTGTATCCGACAGGGTTTGAAAACCTGTGGTCATCCTGCCTGGGTCTTGCTAGACTAAACTAGGTTGACAGACCAAACACCAAACCAAAAACCTAATTCTAGACATTACACAAAATGGAATTATACTGTCATGTCTCTGTTATCCCTAAAAATACTGAAGAATGTGCGCAGAAACATACCATTTTTAGAGATTTTTTTAATCAAGAGATTCAGATAATTTATTGTCATTGCATCAGTATAAATCAGCTACTGAGGCAACAAATGGAGTATTAGTATCTGACAAAGCCAAACTACACAAACACCCTGCACAGCATGGAAGAGCAAAACTGCTGGATCAGGATTGTTCAGCAATTTTTAGAAGAAAAAATAAAAGTTTGAGGACAAAAATAAACATATCAGAGGAAACAGATGGTTTATAGTTAATGAGGGGTGAACAAAGCTATACAGTGTCAAACCAGAGAAACGCACATTTAACAGGAAAGGGGGTCTGCAAACCCACCTGCTGCTACAACGCCTGAAAACGAATATTCAGAAGGCATCATAATTTGAGACATTCTGAACAGGAAGTGTTTATGATGTATGTTTCATCTCATTTTTAGATTGTATGCTGCATACTTTATTCATACAGTGATGTGATATAAAATCACTTGAGCCATGTATGTGATGTGGGACTGTACAACTTTTGGACAGGAAATATCAATTGAACTCTAAAATCTGATGTGTTGTTGTTTTGTTAATGTTATATGTAATGAATATGATGGGATGTGTGAGAGGCACAACGCCCTGAGTGTATAAAGCCATATTTAACCTCATTCTTTTTAACAGAGGTATGATTCCAATGAAGCCATCCGTTACTGGTAATAGAGGAAATTTTAATACAGTGTACCTTTTGTTGACAAACCTCTGCAAAAGATTTTGTATTTAGTTTTTTAGTTGAGGCTGTTTTGACCAACAACTGAAGATGAAATTAGCTGCTTTCTAACTGAAGTTGATTGGTTGTAAGGGTATTTACAATAACAGGTTATGGGGTAGGTTTAGCATTATAATGTTATATTGCATCATTTCACATAGCTTCCATTTTGTCAGTGAAAAAAATTTATTAATATAAAGAAAAGACCAGCATTGGCAGTTTTTCTCCTCACATTTACAGGTTTCTCATTGAAATGAACCGAAAATTCTTATTTCCAGGCATACATTTTGACGTACGCACATACTTGTTGTCAGGGTGACGTTTGCATTGTTTCGTTCTTCGGAAAAAAGGGTAAGAAGGCATGAATATTCACGATTTATAATAGATGTATTAGTTACATGTAAGTATTTTTGACTCTAACTGGTTCTGATGTTGGCTTTAAATTTAATGTGTGTTGTAAATGCCTTTGTCAAATTCCTGTATATCCTGTATGTAGTATGTAAATTATGATACCACACAGTCTACTTATATTGGGCATATTTATTATACTTGATTGAAGAGTTACAGCTAGGTTAGTCGCTTGGTAGTAATAAAATTGCTTGTTTTCTGATTTTACATGTCTGTTTTGCCCAGATTTTTTATGCCACATGCTTTGCCCAGTTTTGGATCAGTAGAGGATCAGTACTTGGGAAATAAAATCACAAAGGAGTTGACATTAAAGTGCATCAGTGCACTATTTGTCCCATATAAACTTTAGACATTATGTCATCCTTACTGGCCAGAAGCCCCTCATCTGCAAAATCTGTGGAAAAGCCTTCATATAGTCTTAAAGACAGGCTTGCAAAGTGTCCTCTGTTTAAGGCTTCCAACAGGCTGTCTACAAACTGACATTTAAACTCATAACCAACAACTAAGCTGTGATAAATTAGCTGCAGGAATTAACAAGCGTGGCAGTGTTAACTGCTCTTCAGTGCCCACTGCTGTGTTATCCTCCGTGCCTTCCCAGCCAGTAAGGAAAGGGGAAACTGTGACTCACAAAATTTTCCCTCCTTCCTTGGAGGGTAGAAATCCGCCAAAATAAATGACGGCTCACTGACTCGAAACAGTATCTCAAACGTAATGCATACAATTCCTCCACAGCAACTTGATTCTGCAAATGTAGACACATCCATATTCTTTGCCCACAATGGATGCACCTGCAAAGTCTGTTTTAAGTCATTTAGTTCATTCCTACAGCTTTGGATCAACTCACCAATTCAATACAGACCAGAACAACTTGCAGAGAGGCAGAGATTTAGGCCAGATGTTTTCTAGAAATTTACATTCAAAGGTGCACCTACAGTCACAGGAATTAAGCATCAGCCCAAGAAAAATAACTTTGCAACACCTGTGACCTAAATGTCACAAAGTTTCTTTTCGCCATCAAAATTACAACTTTCATTTTCTTACACATAAAGGGCAGGAAAGCCACGATGGAAAACCTTAAGACCAAAGGTATGCTTGAAATCACTGAAGAGAAGATTTTTTGTGATGTCAGTCAAACCTCGGGTATGCAGCCACAGGTCATCACTTCAAAAACAACCCACCAGCCATCTCCTCAGTTGAACTCGAGCTCTAGTGTAAAATAAGTGTAAATGCTGCGCTGGATCTGAACAATACAGTTCTCAATGACTCGAATATCATTGTCAAACCAGACACGTGGAGAGAAAATTGCTGTGATGGCAAAATCTCTCTTCCTCAAAACTCTAATTACAACAGCAGAACAGCAGAGGGAAACCTGCCATACCATCAGCCAGCAGCAGAAAATAAACACTTCCCATTAAAACTTCACAGGCACATGATGATTCATACTGGACAATGACCCTTTTCTGTGAGGTGAGTGGAAAGAGATTTTGCCCAAAAAAAAAAAACATGCTTGAGTGTCTGTTGTTGCACTCACCAGTGGTCTAGGTATCTCAAACAAAGATCACTGAATATCAATCAGTTGCCCTGTTGCACTGGTGAGTTTTACAGCAGACATCATGCTCCTGTAAAAAATCATACATGAGAAAGATATTGAGACAGACACTTGCAGTGATGTAGTCTCATTGAAACATCTGGATCAGAATCCTTCTATAGTCATTTTACCAAATGATGACAGAGTATCAGAAGCAATATTTGTTCAACTGACATTTTTGGCTAAGAAAGTTCAGATGAATCACTGTGACTGTACCTCAGATAATTTCTCTTCTTCTTAAAAGGCATTATCTCATCCCTATTGGGCAGAAAATGTTTAGGTGTGATGGTTGAGACAAAACATTTGCTGACTTGTTAGTGATTTGTGATTTATATGATGGTATACTTAGTGTGTGTATGTAAAGTATGTAATAGCTGTATAATAACGTGGGTTTAGGCTATATCTATTTTGTATTTTCAGTATTTCAAAAAGTATTCGTGTTTAATGTGACATTTCATCGTGCCTCTCGTTAAACGTGAGTGAAGACTGCATTATCAGCTGGTGTAAATATTTTCAAAAATGAATAATTTACAATTACTTTCGTACTATAAATTAAGATTTAGTTCCGTGAGATACAAAAAAAACTTTCGCGGTAGGAACGCAGGAAATTCTCTTGTGCTCGGGGACGATTTTAGGGTCGTACCAATTCAGGAAGTCCGTCGCTTGCAGCGCGTTTTGGTTGTGTACATGTGTAACCGACCGTCCGGCGGCAGTCTCACTCATGCTGAAATAAACATTAAGGTATTAATCTTCTTTTAAAATATATTTTCGTACATTGAAGTACTAACAGTAACGTCATTATTGGGATTTTTTCGGAGTTAACGTCAGCGACCAACCGTTAAGTGCTATCAACCATCTTAGCTCACCACTTGATATCTTTAAACAGCTAACGTTAATGTTTATTAATGGTAATATTGTGTTTAATGACGCTGTATTAATTTTACGTCGTGGGAACTTAACGTTATAGCTTAGATATAGTATTTAAGTGTTGGGAAGGCAATGAAGTGCATATAATGTTGAGAATCACTATTAGAACTTGTTGCAGCTTTACACGTAGCTAAGTTAGCTAACTTTTCAATTGCTCGTTTTAAGTAACGTTAACCTTCTAACGTTACTGAACCAGTATTATTCCGACATGAACCCCATACAAATACATGACCTTAATCTCAAACCATGCGCCCGTGAAGTAACAATTATTACTTCCAAATAGGAGCGTTATCTCATTTTCGCTCTTTCTCTGACAGTCATCTTTGTAGCTGCTTGCGATGGCCACCACGGAGAAAGAAACCCCTGCCAAAAAGGCTGCAGCGCCGTCTGTGTCGCAGATCAACGCAGAATATGTAACACAGGTAATCATCATATATGTAGTGTGGTCATTTACAATACATATGTACTCCAGCACTGTGTGTTTTTCCATGTTGTTTCTTATGCTTAAGACAGAAAGAATCCCTCCTCACCTGCGGGCAGTTCTGTACTCGTACATTTTTCATGTCTTTGATCAAATAAAATTAGATGAACCTGAATTGTAGGATGCAGGAGGGTTAATTTACTGCATCGTGTGCCATCTTACTTCATGGGTTAAGTTCTAATGTGTAAGGGCTGGGCAGAGCGGGGATAAAGTGTGCCTGGGACAGATGACTTGAGGAATTTAGTGCTCGGTGTAGCTTGGAGGATTTTTCCCTGTATAATTCACTATTTGGTATTAAACCAGTTGAACCCATACACCACCCTGTGATGCATCTTTTACATCAACCTTTGTGTTCTCAGTGGACTTTTTCAATGTGCATTCTGCTGAGTTTACTCTTTTTTTGTTTCAGTTGGCTAACAAATATTGGGCTCCTCATGCCAAAAATAAACTACCGTTTGACCCCAAGGTGAGTCATGGGAGTTTGAAACTTTTACAAACATGTCACATACACATGGATGTGTCATAGCTGTAGGCACCTGTGTTGGTTTTAGCCAAAATGTCTTTTAATCATTTAGTTTGATACAATTACTCACAAAACGTCTTTCTTCCTGTTTGTTTCCCTTAACTCCAAAGAATTTTAACTTTCCTAACTGTTTGTTTAGGTGTTGGAAGATGTTTATGAAAAAGAAATCCTCAAGTCCAAGTAAGTGAACATAAATCATAAATGACTTAAAAGAGAAAAATGTGACAAAAACAAACAAACAAACAAATAAATACCACATAATTAATTAAGAGCTGTGACACTGAATAGAAAGTGACTGCACTGGGACACTGGTTATGTTTAGACACTGCTCTCTGGTATTATGATTTATTTATTTCTATGACCTTTTTTGCTGCTACTACCTGTTCTTATTTTTGTAAAAGTATGTTGTGTTTTGCACAGTCTGTGTATCTTACACTGTATTTGGCAAGACAAAGGCAAATTTCCACTAAGGTGGACAATCAAGCCAGTCTAATCTAAACTGTTTAATTTAATTAACATATTTCCTTTTTTTTAAAATGTCCCTCAATTACCTTCTTTCCTGAATGTTTTCAGATTTGCCATCAGAAAAATTATGCTGCTTGAGTTCAGGTTAGATATTTTACTTCCTTTTGTTCCCTAATTTTTCTTAAAGCTGCCTTTGAATAAGTGGATAGATATTCATACATTGTTTTCTCATCTTTTAGCCAGTATCTTGAAAACTACTTGTGGGTGAATTACACTCCAGAGGTGTCCAGCAATGCCTTCCTTATGTCCATTTGTTGCATTGTCAACGAGAAGTTCAGAGAGAATGTGCCAGCGTGGGAGGTAAGAAATGCGGTACCTCATAAAAGTTTAGACTTCATGTCATTGCATGGTGACCCCACATAGTTATCACAGACTACCTTCACCATCTCCAATCTACTGTATCTTTTGATGTGTATCAGGTGTTCAAGAAGGAGCCCAGCCATTTCCCATTTTTTTTCAAATGTGTGATGGAAGCTGTGTTAGCAGGCGATGAGGCTGGCCTCACTTTGAAGGAACAAACTGTCCTGCTGGTCTTCTTGGACCACTGTTTCAACAGTCTGGTGTGTACCACTGCACTGAAATTCATGTGTAACTTTGGGAATGTTATAAGTGTTATGCTGCTTGTAGAGTGTATGAGGACTTCTGGGGTTTTTTTTCGTAGTCAGTAATCAGCTTATATTTTGATAACAGTACTTACATGATTTAAAGGAAGAATATTTCTCTAAATATAGATTTATTTAGAGAACAATGTGGTGCTTATTGTAGCACAGTGAAAGCTTGAGAACCCGAGATAATGAACCACCTAGTCCAGCATAATTTTCAATTAGTAAACTTCACATTAATTACATTAAGAACATCAGAGTTGCTAGGCTTGTTGAAGGAGAAAGTTTGTTTTTTTGCACATTAATAATAAGGATTACCATTATTTACAATATAAAGCACTATTATGACGAACAGCTCAGTCCAGAGAGCTGGAGATCATTGCTGATGTCACTGCTTGCTGAAAACTGCTGAAAACAACAGAGGTACACAGGCACTCAGCTAATCCATCCAAAAACACATTTTAAAAGACAAAAAACTCACAGAACAGTAATTGGTGTGCTCTCATGTCCCCACACTAAAACACAAAGTTAAGTAATGGCATATAACCCGAAAATAGCTCTTTCAGCTGCTTCAGGAAACAAACAGCTGTTTCTGAGTAATATGCTGTTGTTTGTCTTGGTGATTTAGTGGTGTTGAGTATCTCATCTTTTGAAACAAGTGTTTATTGTGTTTTTCAATAGATTAGCTGAGTGCCTATACTCCTCTGTCGTTTCAGCCATTTTAAGTTGGCGATGACATCAGCAATGAGCTCCCGCTCTTAGGACTGCACTGTTTGTCATAATAATGCTGTAGAACATCGTATATGATCAGAAATATCCTTATTATCAGGCGTAATATGCAAAAATACGAACTTTAAGAGTGTTCACGATTGTCCATTAAATAACAAGACAGTTAACGCTTTGATTATTTTACTCGCTGTGGTATATTCATTTGCTGTGTCCAGGGACAGATTTCTTTCAAACTGAAATATGTGAGAAAAATCAAGTCTTAACTTCTATCACTATTTCAAATATGATTTAAAAATATTGCATGAGAATTTTGATAATTAGGGTTTTTGCCTTAAACAGGTTGTGAAAGGCTTCTTACTGATTATTGTAAGCAGAACCAAAGTGCCTAGCTGCCCATATGCATATTAGGGCAGTTTTTTGTCATGTCCACAAGGTGGCAGTAATAGACCAGGCAGTAAAACCTGGGTCAGCTCCCCCCAGTCTGTATCCTCTACAGCCGCATTAAACCACGGGGAAGCACTGCGGATGTCTCACTTTAAAAATCTGCTGTGATAGCCCGCTGCACTTTGATTGTATCCTCTAAAGGCCTCTAAATATTTTAGTTGCAGACTTTTATTGTGGGCTGATGTGTAATAAAAATCTGTCATGCACCGTACATTTTGACAACACTTTCTCTCTCTCTGTCTCACTCTGTCTTTGCACCTCCCTCGCAGGAGGTAGATTTGATCAGAGAGCAGGTGCAGCAGCTCATCTCTCTGCCTATGTGGATGTGCCTCCTACCTGTAAGATGTCAACCTATTACTCTAATTAGGTTTTGTGGTTATTATTTGTTGTTATTGATACACAAAGAGAAATGATGTCATGTAATAATTACATAAGAATATCTTTCTTTCTGTTGCGCTATTCCTGAAGTGAAACTGGCTGTTATAATTTGTTTCTGTCCTGTTTGCAGTCAAGACTCCAACACGAGCTCAAGAAAGTTCCAAAGCTGCAGAAGTTCTGGAATCTAATCAAGAAAAAATTTGATAAGATGGATGCTGACGCAGCTGAGCAGTAATATTATTTCCCTTGCTTGCGGGTTCAGATCTTTACAAACAAGAAA
Source organism: Naso thynnoides (assembly GCA_029783665.1). Lineage (NCBI taxonomy): Eukaryota > Metazoa > Chordata > Actinopteri > Acanthuriformes > Acanthuridae > Naso > Naso thynnoides. Next base: position 10,916,814 of record JAQLOL010000007.1, on the reverse strand, counting down.
GTGTGCTCTCTATCCTATGAGTTTCTAAACTTCTGTTTTACTTTTTTTTTGTGTGTCTGGCTCAGGGCTAAAAAAGAGAGGACGTTCCTTTCAGCTCTCATTAAAAAGTTTCTAGGAGTTCTGATGTCAATGCCTCCGTCAGGTAAACAGGGAAAAAAATACTTATTTCTCTTGGGGTTTTGTAGTGGTTGTGTGTACACCTGCTTCTCATTGAATCCATTCAGTAAGAAGGATAACCATTAGATACAGGGCCAATTTTAACTTAAAAAAGATGAATCCCCAGTGAGGATCTACCTCCAAATGTTGAGTGAAATTAATGATCTGGATGTCTCTCCCTGTGACTTTGGTCCCAAAGCAGGTTTTTTGCATGTGCTTTCTCTACCTTTTCCCAATGTGATTAATGTACTTAGGCTTTTTCTGGAGCTTGCACAGTGTCAGAGGGCACATCTCTTAAGTCTAGGGCCATATTGCCAGTGTGAAGCACTACATTACCATTTTTCATCACTGTTTTAGTTGCACTATTTCCCATTTCTGAGTCTTGCATCCGCCGAAGGAACATGTGCTCCAGCTGCCATACAGCCACCGGCACTGACTTCTGTATTGTAATGCAGACCGACACAGAGGCCCCCCACCTGAATGCTAAAAACAGACCGTGTGTATTTGTGTGTTTAGGTAGAATTCAAACCTGACAGAGTAGATTACAGTCTCAAGCTCCGCAGGACCCCCATCACTCTAATGCTTGCCGCATGCCTCAATTTTAAGTGCGTACACACACACACACACACACACACGCCGACTTGCTTAATGAGGGCTGAGGTCCCAGCATGCTGCTGTGCTGCCATTGCAGTATCTCATAGTGAGGCTCACACACTCAGCATGGCACCTCGGTGTTGTCCACATGCATTTGCTGCCCTCATGTCCACGGCAATAACTACACAGCCTCCTTTCCACTGCTGCATCTTGTCGTTCTCCATCTCTTGTGCCCTCTATGTTTATATAGTCATGTCTGCTTATCTGTCAGATAGTGTTTGTCATCGACAACATGCATAGCCTGATCTGAAGTGAAATGCAAACATCCATGATTTCCTCTTTTCTCCCTTTCCATAGATGCGGTGTCCATGGACAAAGTGCATTACTGCGAGAGATTCATTGAACTCATGATTGATTTGGAGGTAAGACACATCATTTGTCATTTTTACTCCCTAGACTGGATTGCTTTGTTTGAAATTTTACAATGCAAGATGATGCACTCAGTTGTACCGCAAACTAGTCGAACACTTATTTCGACTCTGTATCTGCACTACAAGTGTGTATGACTGCATTATATTTGCTTAATTGAGGCATCCTAATTAAAGAAGGAGTGTAGACATTCATTTCTGCAGAGCTCATTTGTCTTTTGTCCTTCACATCTACAGCTCAGTCAGGTCAACAGACAGTGGATAAATGTAGAGTCTCAGCTCCACCCAGTGCGTCTCTGTCATTGCTGTTTGCAAAGCTGTGCAGTATTTTTGAAACAGTAGTCTTTGATTGGAGTATTAGAAAGGTTATTTTTTAAACCTGATGGCTTTTTACATCTGGTTTAAGGTGCAGAGTAATGTGCAGTTAGGGTCTGCTGGACACTTTAGTGACCTGAGACCCAATTCTCTTCTTTAGTTATCCCAGTGTTTGAACAAGCTGTGGGGAAAAGTGTGTATGATTTGTATAGTTGCCCATTTAAAAGAAACCTTGTCTTTTGAAATAATTTTTCTAATTTTTCGCCCTTAATTCCTAACTCCTATGTGCTGTTACCTGCAAATTTGAGATGAAGGTCATGTAGGTGAAATACATGGTAGCAGCAGCACATGTAATAGCATTAACAAAACAAAACACAATATTCCAACAATCTATATGATAAACAGATTCTAATATTACTAGTCTGCTTTTCTTTAACCTGCTGAATCTGGCTGCAGCTTTGCTCTAACATGTAAAGAAACCTCTTGCACATTTAGATCAGTTGTGATTTATATGGAAAAAAATATTGTCATTATATATCTGACACTTTCAGCCTTTATTGTCAGACTTAAGATATAGGATATCTGCTCCGATACCACAGAGAGCAACATTTCTGCTTTGGGATTCAAGTTGCATTTTCAGTCACCTCATTTACAAAGTAAGACTTGATTTTTAAAGGGTGATGAAGTAGCTTATGAAGATGAGGAACCTTATATTGGTTCATTGGAAAGATTTCAGGAAAGTAAATATAATTTGACTAATTGTTTCACAGAAGCCACCTCGCCAGTGAGCTTATCTGGAGTAAAGACACAATGTCACATAAGATTGTTGCTCCTGCTGCCTGTGCAGATCTCCTGTTACTGATGAGGGAGCTCGATAGATTTCATCTGGCTGCCTGCTGACAGGCCGGCCTTGCTTTTCCTGGCAGTGGCTAGTGGCCGGCCAGCTGACGGTCTCCAGAGACGTCCTCTGTCCTTCAGCGCTATCCTTTTAGAAAGCCTCAGCTGCTTGAAATCCATACTTCCTCCCTCTCTGATGACAACCTGAGAATTAATGCAGGGGAAAAGAGATGCATGTTTTCTCAGGCCTGTAGAGATCAAAGATGGTTGTTGGATATAAAGGTATCCTTATCCCAGAATTAAGGTTTCACTTGGTACTTATGTGACTTTAAAAAGTTTTCATGTAATAATGTAATAGGTATTTAGTTTTGTCTTTGTTTTGCAATTCATTATTCAATTTCATATTTATTTTGCTATGCATTTCTTCAATTTCAGCCTTCATAATGCCTTAGATTGAACTCCACCTTCACTCCCACTCATCAGAAGTACTTCTGTCTTATATTTCTACCAAAGCATGTTTGTTGTCTCATTTTGACAGGTTTTCTCTGTGCTTGTCTTCAGGTCATGTTCATGTGCTACAACAAGCAAATAATTAATATCTATAGAAGTAGCTGAACCAGTTATTCCTCTGCCTTCTTTGCATCTCACTGTCAGTTTGCCTTATTGTTTGCTGCTATATCATGTTTCAAAATAACCTCAAGACAAGAAAAGACCATGGATCGATAAGATACATAGATAATCATAGTCCAGATGCTGGGAAATGTGGTTGTTGTTGAGTTAATCGATTTTGTTGACCCCTGAGAGGTGTCCCACCATACAATACCTTTTCTTTGGCAGAGAGGAGTCAGACTCAGAGTGTGTTTATGTTAACTTTTGCCTGCAAATCTCAATATTTTGGCTCCTCTTCCTGAATTGTTAAAGTCTTGTCCACCCATTTTTTACCAACACCTTTTGTTTACACACAGCTGTTGTGAGAAGGTCAGATATTTTTGTAACAATTGTACGCTGTAAACATGGTGTCCTGTGTGTCTAGGCTCTGCTGCCCACCAGGCGATGGTTTAATACCGTGTTGGATGACTCTCACCTGGTGGTCAAGTGTCACCTGTCCGGTCTCACAGAGAGAGAGAAGGAGGGACACCTTTTCTGTCAGGTACAACAATCTAGCAAACACGAGGCCAAAAATGATTGTATGCATGCCCACTGAGGTTAAAATCAACTCTGCTCTCACTGGTTCGTCTCTGTAGTTGCTGGACATGCTGAAGTTCTACACAGGTTTTGAGATCAATGACCAGACAGGAAACGCTTTGACGGAGAAGGAGATGACCACTCTGCACTACGACAGAATCACTTCTCTGCAGGTGAATCCTATTGTGGCATATCTCAGCTGCTTGCTTTGTCCATCTGCTTTGGTTCTGTTGTTGTTTTTCCCTTAAAGTCATCAGGATTTCTGTTAATCTCTTTGAGTATTATTGTGCATCTGGAGTATGTGTGTGGTGTTGGAAAGCAACATGAATACAAAATGATACTGCCAGCTACATAATCTGGTTTTCATAGTTGTGACAAGAAATGTAAGGATCTTTTTTAATTTTTGCCCATATATATTTTTTTTTGATTCTCTCATCCTGGTCAAGGTAGTGTAGTGTATGCAATGATGAACGTCTTTCACAGGGAATTTTTGTATTCGAACATGAGCCTGAGTGTTCTGCTTTGTGTTTTGTGCTTTGCAGCGGGCAGCTTTCGCACATTTCCCGGAGTTGCAAGACTTTGCTCTGTCAAATGTAGCAGCAGTAGACACTCGAGAATCCTTGACCAAACACTTCGGGCATCTCAGGTAAATCAAAACATCCAGAATGAATCACGAACAAGTGCACTTGCAGCCAGTCTGTGCACAGATGGACGGATGTGGTGGGAGGCTATGCATGATTGAGCAGTGAACTGAAGTGAACTAAAATCCTGTCGTATTACAGTTTTACCTAACAGGACTACTTTCTAATGTGTAAATGTACTGTGTATCTACACTGTATTTGCTTTAAGTTCTTATGTGAACTTACTATAATTTATCAAAGCACTGTCAGCGGCAAAGAGTTGCATATAAATAAAGCTTTCAGAAATTCATCAGCTGATACACAGATCGGGCCTTTTTACTGAGGTTCTCAGTACTGAGGTTGCCAAACCCTACAAACCTGAGTTAAAGCACAGACTCAGACGCAGACTACCTATTTTAGTCCTACTGTATGTTGCAGTATAGCGTCATCACCACCCTTGCTGCCTGACTTCCCTGCTAAATGGCAGCTAGTAAGCCCTTGAACAGGCAGCTGGTGCCAGCCAGAGAGAGCGGCACGCCTCATTAATTTAATCGATTTGCAGTGGCTTGAGAATAAACTCTTTGAACAGCTGTGTTTGTCAGATCATATTAGCTTGCCAAAGAGCCAAAAAGCACCCTCGCTCTAATGAACTGCCCTGCATGTGTGTTTTTTTAACTTGTATACATGCGTGAAGGCGAGTGAAAAGACCTTGATTTATCGGTAATTTGTAATGGTATTCGATATCTTAAGGAAATTTTTAGAGTATTGACTCTAGATTTAAGGTTTTTAGACTGTAATGTTTTGGCTTTACAACAAACTCACAATAAGTAACTAATTAGTTTTTGTTTGTACAGTATTTGATGTTTTTATTTGTCGTGATTGCTGGAAGGTGCCTTGTTGGAACAACACGAATTTCCTCTTTGCAGTCAGTGTTTGTATATCCATCACCTCTTTTAACTTTCGTGGTGGATTATAAACGCTTAAACCCCACACTGAGTTCCTTTGAGTCAGGCAGAAGGTTGTGAGTCGAGCTGAGCTGAATCAGGTAAAGACTTAGCTGAACCATTTCATGTATTTGTCGAAGCTCCGCTCCCTCTCCCAGAATTAGGGTTTTGAATATAGCAGGAACTGTATTGTTCCCGGCTCCGCAACTGTCACCAAAGCAGCTCCTGGGTAACTCCGAATATGCCGATCAGATTTAACGAGGCACTTTTCATCCAAACAACTCACGCTAATGCCAGTTTATTCCAGCTGCACTACCCACAGGCTAAGCTCCCAGTCACCCGCCGCTCTGAATTTATCCGCTAAGTCCCTCAAACACACAAACGCAGCATTATTGCATAGCCACACATGTACACACCCATTCACTCACACACACGCACACACACGCACACACTTCTTTCAGTTACATAAAATGTGTTGAGTGTCATTTCAGGCCAGAAATGGAATTGACTACAAGATCAAAGTGTATGCATCACTTTGAAATGCTTGCAAAAATTGAAGAGTGCCATCACTACTGGAAATGTCAAAGTAATTGGTGTAATTAGTTCTGTGGATTAGTTCTTCAGTGTGGGCCCGTCATTGGAAAGGGTGTTGAGATTTTATCGACTCCACTACTCTTTGATTCCTGGTTGGAAGCCATAAAAGCCATTTATCATAGTTCTTTTGTTTGTCTTTTTGTCTCAGTCCAAATTAAAGGCTTGTTGGGCCTCTGCTGATGTTGTCTAATGTTGGTTCTCTGTGCACAAGCCTCTAGCTTGCTGACGAGGTAATATTTTCGGTAATTTTGCTGAAAGGACCATGCCAGTGTTACTTCATGTCATTGTCCTTCGTCAGCTTCAGCTGCACAGGTTACATAAACCCCACACGTTTTTCCTGAAATAGCTTTATCTGTGAGATATTGTGTTTGTTACAGAAAGTAACAAAAAATGTGTGACAACATTAGTTAAACAGAACGGCTGCGTCAAAATCCGTCGTTAGGCTAATATTACAGCTCGGAAGGCGGCACTCATAAGAAAATATTTTTCCAGGCGTAATATTTAGTCTTCCAGCCCCCGGTTTCTCTCATTTAGCAGTTTTTGACTAAATAAACGCAGACATTCTCTTTAGAAGGATGAATTACCTATAGCAACTTCCATGTGTGCTATAGTGTTTCTATACCCTGTTATAACATTAATGACAGTGAATGGGGTTAAAAAATGCAGTGTGGCTTGAGATGCACTTGGTTTAATTTTAACAACATTTGTAGACAATAGGGGCGATCTCTGCTAATGATGAGATGTCAGAAATAGATTGATATGGTCCTTTACATGATGAACTTGGATGTTAGCTGCTGTGTAATGGCTTGTGTTCAAGAAAGCCTTAATGCTGTAGAGTAAACTTTCTGAAGACCAGTTTCTATTGTGTCCCTATCCCTACCTTGCCCCGTCAGTAGCTCAGCTGTCAGTCATCTTACTTTGTTGCTAAGGGAAGGAATGTCCACATGACCCATGACAGGTCATCCGCTGGGCCACCAGACTGCAGCATTGGCAGAATTGCCACCCCACTGCCCAAGCGCGGCATCACAAGTAGACGAATGCATGCACATACACGGATACAGTGGGTCAGTGCCACGTGTGGTTGTCAAGAGCTGTCACAATGTGTCCAGGCCCTGTCCTTCGTTGTGTACCAGACCCTGCCTTTGTCACAGTGTGTCATCCTGATTAAAGCAGGTCTGTATGCAGAGAGCCATGCCTCAGCTTCCCGACACAGAGATGGGCTTTGATTTTCATAATCCTGTCGCATCAGTGCGCCCCGGCCCCTTAACACACTCATGCTGACAGCGCAGGAGTGCAGTGTCAAAGAAAACAGAAGTATAGCTTTGTGCCGCAGTGCTAACAAGCAAAGGATTTGATAAGCCTGTGTATCATCACACGAATAGTGGTGTTGCAGTCAATGCTGAAGAAGTCTTCCTCAGAAGGGAGGCTGTGTCCCAAAAAAGTGATTGGACCTATAGATGGTTTCTGTTTTTTAAATTATGCACCAAAGTCATGATATATTGTGAGAATTGTTTAAATAATTTTTTTACATATCATATAGACATCAAATTGTCTCTGTCGTAAGCTTCATTTTTGCCAAATTGCCAAATCACTGTCTTGGGAAAGCAGTTATTTTTTATCTGTTTATTGCCATCCCTGCACCGGATAAGAGTGTCAGCTCAATGTGTTATTTGCGAATGCAGATTTTCTAGCTGACTAATCATTTGTTCATCTCGTTTTTCTCCGTAGTCCCAATATGCTCCACCAGGTGGCCTCGTATCTGTGTCTGCTGCCAGAGCTGCCTGAAGGGCAAGACACCACCTATGAGAAGGAGTTTCTCCTGGAGCTACTGGTAAGTGCAGTTTGGGTTTTTATGACATTGCCCAAGCAGGCATTTGAGTTTTTACATGCTGGTAGCAGAAGTCTGTATTTAGGGGGTGTGGTCTTAGCATTGAGAATTGTCTAGGTAAGCATTTTCTGTACCAGGTGAGGCTGAGGATTTATTTTATCTAGTACATGATAATCTTGGATGGAAATGCAGACCAGTGCCTGTAACATGTGGCCCGTGAACTTAAGCAGTCTTTTGGGAACCCAGACTTTTCAGCTCAAATTTATACACAAGGACCATATTTCTGCTAAATAAGATCCTGTAGCCTTTCTGCACATCTGATATTAACATATTTATCCCAGAAAACATTTACTGCTTCAGACATTTGTGTTCATTCGATGGAAATTGTTTCGTTGTACAGGGAAATGAAGCAATACGTCAGGCACTATGTGCTTGTCAACTTGCAGTGTGAAGGATAAATAATTTGTATTGGTGCACCGCTGCAAATATTGTTGGTGAAGAGTTATTTTGCAGAACAATAACTGGCCGGTCAGCGCTACGGGATAATAGGTTTTGTGTTTCTCAATTTGAAGTCATTAATTTAAGCTCTTGACCTTGAAATACGTGTAGTATCCCCTCTCCACCACCCTTCCCTCTTGAATACGCCCTATAATCCAATTAATGCTCTATGTGTGCATTTGTGTGGCGTCGGGTGAATAAAGGCAGTGCTGATGAGATGGAGAGCCAAATTTTTACCTTTTTTGTTTTTTCATATCTCTCTAAAGGCTAGAGCTAGTTTGATTGTCCTCTTTGGTTCCCCTTCTCTCGCTCTCCCAATTTTAATTTTTTTAAAACCTCTCCAGGAAACGGCTGGACCCTTGTCCCGCTAGTCCCCCTAACACACACTCACGCATATGCTTTAGTCCTCTTCATCAGCGTGGGAGTTTCAAGGCTGTCCGGCAGTTATTCATAATTACCCACTCAGACCGTCCCCAGGTCCTCTCCGAGAAGCGATGTAGAAGAGTTGTTTCATAATTATCTGATTAGATTGGTGCAAGAGACAATGTCAGGAGACTCATTTGTGTGTGCCTGAGGTTGCCCCCAACAACCAACATCTCTGACCGCATGGGTTTAACAGGAAGCAGCCACAGGACTAGAACTCTGCCACAAGGTAGCAAAACTATTGTAGATGCTGCAGAGAACAGCATTTATATGCTTATAGAGGAGAAACCTTTCTTTTTGAGAGGTAGTGCTGCTGTCACTGTAAACCTGTGCCGGTATAAGGCTAGTTGAGCCTGTTAACATCATCTGGAGGGACAGATGAACTGCTTAGTATTCTAATGCAGATATCAGGTACCTTGACACAGTAAACAATTTATGTATGTCATGTTTTTTTCCTGATGAGTAAAAACACAGTGGCTAAATGACTGTCTGCACATCCGCAAAACATCAGTAAGATGGGTCCTGAGTTCAGGGGTTAATGAAAAACAGATACACCCACACACCAGACTGCAGGCTCCATCTTTACCTGCGATGTTGCAAAATTGTTCTTTTATAAACAAACACCTACATGAAGTGGTGTATATGAATAAGAGGTAAAACAATTATTAATCACTCAAAAATTAAGCTGGAACTATTTTGACAATCACTTTTCAAAAAAAAAAAAAGACAGTTTTTGGAAGAATTTGCTTCCTTTTTATACATATATGAAAAACAAATCTTTAGGTTTTAGTCATTTTGGACAAATGAGACAATTGAATGTGTCAGCTTTAGGTCTAGGTAATTAGAGAAGGTCATTTTCGTATTTTCTGAACTGTTATAAACAACAACAAAGATTAATCATGAAAATAATCCCTGTATAAACTGGTAATAAAAGTAATTTTAGGCTGAAGCCCCGGTGTATGAAAAAATAGTCATGGTATCATGACTACTTTCCTTCATATATGTTGAACATCTTTGTCTAATGTTTAAAAAAAAAACTTATCATCATACCTACAAGTATTCTGTTGCTTTTGCCTTGGTGCTTCTTGATATCCTGTGACAAGGTTGTAAATCCGTCTTGACATAAACACACATAAACAGATATGACCCTGGTTTGATAATCAAAAATATCTTAATGTTGAACTTTTATGGCAGCATTTGCTTCTATGCTCATTTTCAAGCAAACACATTTTGAAACACATCGGCCAACTGAGGTTTAGCAGAGGACTCACGCTAAGGATGACAAGTGATAAAAGACTTAAGTTAAGCCAGATGTTTACTTTTGGAATGATGTAACAGGTCTGTTGTGACCTGATTTTTGTGGAAATGTTTTTTCTTTATTTTCCCCTCTTATTTTCTTCTAGTAAGGGAGAGGATAAAGATCCCTAGACACTGAGCCAAAGGGACAGAGAGGCATTTGTTTATTAACCCAGTTTCTCTCTCTGTCTGTGTCTTTGTCCTCTCCGTCTTGCTCCCTGCAACACGCACACACGCAGGTGTCCCGTCATGAGCGCAGAATCTCTCAGATTGAGCAACTTAACCAGATGCCCCTTTATCCAACAGAGAAGATAATCTGGGATGAGAACATTGTCCCGACAGAGTACTACTCAGGCGAAGGTGTGTGATGCATGCATTTATTTTTGTCTGTGTATGTTTACGTGCCCAAAAGCACACGTGTTAATTTCAGTGTTACATTCTCACAAGTGCACCCCGATCCACACTGTGTTATCCCTCATCCTAAGGATGATATTCTCGCATCTCTCTCTTGGGGATCCTATCTGGTTGGCTAAGACACCTTCAGCAACTGAAAACTGACCATTCATGTAACATCTTCAGCATATTACTCTCTGGCTGTAACCTGTAGACATTAAGTTGTCTGCAGAGGCAGCAATGTACACAGTTGATATCACAGAAGAAGCTATGTACAACCATTGGACTTACTTGTAATTGTACAAAAAAAACCTTCTATTGATTTTTTTATATGTGTGTGTGTGCGTGCGTGTGCGTGTGCAGAATTACTCACATATTTATAATAATTGTCAATCTGTCTTTGTCTTTTCATTCGTTAACCTTTTCAGGGTGTTTAGCACTACCCAAGCTCAACCTCCAGTTTCTGACCCTCCACGACTACCTGTTGAGGAACTTCAACCTCTTTCGTCTCGAGTCCACCTACGAGATCAGACAGGACATAGAAGATGTGGTGTGGCGCATGAAACCATGGTGAGATGTTCTCAGATCTTTACAGCTTTGGGAAACCTGATCCAGACACTCTTACTCTTAATTTACATTTCTTTGATTCAAAGTGTTTAAGCATGTATTAATTTATGTATAACAGCCATATCACTTTTTGAAAAACAAGCCCTTCCTGAGTTGAAGGCATCAGAATGGTGTAAAATGCTGGTTTTGATACACAAGATGAAGTGGTAAATGGCCAATAATAAAAGTTAGAATAAGAGTTAAATTGATTATCATCGCATTGAATGTTGTGAGTTATAGGATTCTCAGGCGCACTGATAAGCATCTCTGGTCTTTTTCTGCCTAAGTGGAACAAATGTCTTCTGTTAACTCAGCTACAGCACACTTTGTCTCTTTACTTCAATGAAAAAAGATTCTTATCCTCTGTCTATCTCTCACACAGTGGAATGGAACAATGATAATATTTTATTAAAAGACTGTGACATTTGTTTCACCACAGTTGGAAACCCACTGCTTAACATAATAAGTGCTCCCATTATGTCAAGTGGTGTAGCAACTTACATGTTCTTCCTGCAAAAGTAAATAAGTAAGCAGTGGTGCCATGTGCTGCCCTAAATCCAACTGATTTCAGGCTTGACAACAGCCCACAGCGCTTGTCTAACTTCTTGTCATGTCTGTCCCTCTACGCAGGCAATCAGAGTACGGTGGCGTGGTGTTTGGAGGCTGGGCCAGGATGGCTCAGACGATCACTTCTTTTTCCATTGTAGAGGTCGCCAAGCCAAACATTGGAGAGAGCTGGCCAGCTCGTGTGCGAGCTGATGTCACAGTCAACCTCAATGTACAAGATCATATTAAGCACGAGTGGGAAGGTACAAGTTCATGTGTGTCTGTCCTTCATTGATAGATCTTCTTTGATCAGTAATTTTTGGGGTATTTTTTTTTAGGACCCCATTGATACATTGGTCAGTACAAATCCCATGTCGGTTGGGTCATAGTATTTTCTTTTTTTTTCTTTTTTTTTTTTTTACATTTGTCTGTCTTATGCTTTTAATGCTAATACAACTATCCTGAATTGATTTTATTTTTTGCTTACAAATGATAATGTGAATGGAAAATGAATGACTTGATCTCAAAACATGTCCTCATACACATTTTACCCAGTATACCTCTTTAGCGTCCCCTTTCATTTTGCCTCATCACCCCTTTTCTTATCTTCTTTTTGTCTTCTAACTGTCCTCATGGTAAGCAGTTTATAACCCTCATAAACTCTTCCCTCATCACTGTATTCCATCCCACTGGGCCTTGACTCTTGACCCTTACCTGTCTCATGTTTCTGTGCAGACATGTTGTACCCGTGTAGCCTCTTTGTTTTATTTTCTGATCGTTTTCTCTCGATGCGGCTGATAAGGGCACTGTAGATAATGTTAACAGGAGCTTGACAGCCCAGAAAGACATTGATTCACCGGGAACACAGGGGTAACAAGAAGCTGACTGCTATCGCCCTCCAGAGAAAGATATAGGATGTGTTCACATGCCGATAAATGCCACTGGTGTATTGCACTAATTAATATAGAATATGAATGGGTTCTTTCAGGCCACAAGTGCTATACAATAATAGCATCATCACTGGCTTGAAGAAGTGAGCCCTAATCTATCCCAAATTGATGTCTTCACTTTCGTTATACCCAGTTTTACGGTTTTACTTTCTTTTTTGTAATTCTGTGCAGGTATTAAGTGTTACTTCCTTCCATCCACCAGCCATTTCCCTATTGTATAATTAGAGCTTCATGTTTTAAAGATCAGGCAAATGCTGACGGAGCAACTTCTCTTGCATCTCCAATCTACCTCAGCCTACTACCCTGTCTCACACACACCCCCACCCCCCCGACTTTCTCTGGTTCTAAAACCCTTTAAACCCTTTCTTTCTCTCTTTCTCTCTAACCTGACTTTATCCTCCGTCCCTGTAGGGTTGCGGAAGCATGACGTTTGCTTTCTGATCACGGTGCGGCCCAACCTGCCCTATGGCACACGCTTCGACCGGCGCCAGTCCTTCGTGGAGCAGACTGGGCTGGTGTACGTGAGAGGCTGCGAGGTGCAGGGTATGCTGGATGACAAGGGACGTGTCATTGAGGAAGGTATATACACCCCAACCTGCGTACACATACACAGACGCGCCAGTGACACATGTCATCCATCCACCCATGAGACAAACACAATCATCCTCACCAACAGATCCTGCAGAGAGGGTCAGACTAGTGTTGTCATGGTGACAATCACAGTGAGACCTGACCTGGTCACATTAACATTCCATTAACCTGAGGTCGACATCAACACCTGAGAGCTTTGGGCCCTGCCCTCTACTTTATGTGTATGGATTTAAGTGGAGAGCTGTGTCGGCTTAATCAGGATATATTCTGTAAGAGAACACCGAATGTGCTCGTCCTGCAGAACACAGGAATGTGTCATATACTGTAGGTAACACTCACCTCTACTTTTGAAACAAGGTATTGCCAGCAACAGTGCATATCAGCATCAGAGAGCGGCTTTAAAATTTTATCTTTAAGCTACATTATTTCCACACAGGAGAATTCCCTTAGACAAAATTTAAATCTCTGGTCTTTCCTGGAAAGTAAAATATGTTTATACAGTAACATGATCTCCTCTGTTTACTGTGTCGTGCTCTTCCCCACAGCCCAGAGCAGTTCCTCCTCTAGTCTAAGTTAGCCTGAAGCCTTGCTATTCTAAGTATTTCCCCTGTGGGAACATGTCCATGCACTGAAGCACCCTTTTCCCGATCCTCCCTCATCTGTTTGGATTAAAAATGCAGAGAGTAGGGCATCCTAAATAGACATGCCGCCTTGCAAACATGCCCTGCCAAAGTCGACTTGGTTAAACTTTGAGATCCCCAACAGGGCTAAGTGGCACTCTGGCTAACTGGGTGGGGGGGCGATGTCGTGTAAATCCCTTGGGACCTGGTGAAGGTGTGAAGAGAAACGTGTGAAACATGATATTTGAAATATAGAAGTTCTATGTGAGATAAATGAACAAGTGCAATGATTCTCTGGTTAAATCAAGTATTGGTTATTGGTTATTACAACTCACGCACCTTCGCTTAGCTGTACACATCGTTATCCCATGGTGTTGAGGGTGTCAAGGGTGTAGCGTCGGCTCTTAAACCAACACTCATTTTAGTAAGGGGGATTTGATGATCTTCACATAGCTGTACACATGTTGCCTGGACAGATGTACAAATTGATGGGCACACACACACCAGAGGCCAATAGGATTGAATTTCACTCTCTAGCTCTGCCCTGCGGCTCCAAACAAGAATCTATTTAGAAATCTGTGAAAGCTGCACTGGCTGCACCACTCATGCACCCTATGGGAAAAAGCCTAAAGTTGTAGCCTGTCAGTCAAGCATATGCATGTAATACTGTTCCTGAGGAGTCCTAGTGCTGTAGCACGGCAAGCCAGAGTGAGCCCTTTTTACAGAGTGTAAATTTTAATGTAAGCATGGGATGGAAGTGGAAATCTAAATGATGGTTTTAAAATGAACTTAGATTCAGTTTTAATATCAACCTTTTCATTTCTAAAGTTTTCCTTTTCTCAACCTGTTAAAAGTTTCATTTAGAAAACTATGAAAATGGTTTTCTATCCTAAAATCTAAAATCCATGGTACAATAGCAACTCATCAGTCTCACATTGTGTTATTGCCTTGAGACATTGAAGTTTACACTTTAAAACAATGACCTGGAAAATGACAGACAAAATTCAGTGTATTACTTATTTATTTTTTATTATAACTTTGTTACTGTAACGTAATCACCCACCTCTCTGATCCAGGACCTGACCCAAAGCCCAAGCTGCGAGGAGACTCCAGGACGTTCCGCGTGTGGCTGGACCCAAACCAGTATCAACAGGACATGACCAGCAGCATTCAGAGTGGCACCGAAGACCCATATGAGACTTTCAACATCATCATGAGACGCAAACCCAAGGAGAACAATTTCAAGGTTTGGACTCCACGCTAAAGCGCACAGATCAGCCCTCAGTGTATTTGAGTACTTTATCTTCAGACCTTGAGCTCTGGTCCCACCACCACCACCACCACCTCAGTGATGTATTGCTCGTATTATATTCCCTTGGGTATTGTAGCTATAAGGTTGGGGCCAGGGCAGCTTTGAGATTACCACT
>JAQLOL010000007.1:10875422-10901863 GCA_029783665.1 Naso thynnoides | reverse complement strand
GGCCAGGGCAGCTTTTAGATTACCACTCACTCAAGGCCCTCCCAGTGATCCAAATGAGAGACAGTTCTCACTGGATATTCATGTGATTGGTACCTCAACCTCTCTCTCACCTTGAAGAATCCCCTTATGGTAGCAAGCAAGGATAGCACTATTGTTATGCTTTCAGTTCAAAGGCTTGTTATGTTATCACAAAACGGGTGCCCTCAGCTGAACCCAGTTCTTAAAGAAGGCTGAAGGGATAGTTCACCCAAAAATGAAAATTCAGTCATAAACTACCCATCCTCATGCCGATGAAAGATCAGGTTTTTTTAATCCACAAAACACTGCTGGAGTTTTACAAGAAAAAGGCGTTGCAGTCATATCCCAAAAAATTAAAGTGAATTGTGAGTAGGATTGATTAAAAAAACAAAAACCGAAAACATAATAAAACCATAAAATGCCTCCATACTGCTCATCTGAAGTATTCCAAATGTCCTGACGCCTTAACATCCCAAGTTGTTTCTCTAAGACATCACTTACGCCATGCTTTTGGCCTTAACTGTAGCCTGTAGCTAATAAGAAGGGAGCCTTGTTCACATGCATGTGTGCGCACACACTCCCTGAAGCTCATGCAGCAGCTTTAGGAATGACCAAGGAGAGCTTCCCTATCTACAGGATTGATTGGAGGGCCAGTCTGGGGTCTGCTGCTGGCACCAGATTTCTAGGCAGCATGTAAAATCAGGTCAGCAGGAACCATGTTAGGAGGTACAGGCTACAGTCAACAATGAGGCTAAAACACGACGTCAGTGTTTTTCAAAACAACTTTGCATGTCGAGCCGTCTTTGACTTGGATTACTGTAGACAAGCAGTATGGAGGCGTTTTATGGTTTTATTATGTATTCATGTTACATTTTAATCCTAGTCACCATTCACTTCAATTGTTTGGGAGATTACTGCAACACCTTTTTCCTGTGAAGCTCAAGCAGTTTTTAAAGGTCTGAAAAACTTCACCTAACCCTCCATCAGCATAAAGGGGAAAATTTCATTTTTTGATGAACTTTCCCTTTAAGACACTAGATTCACTTTGCCTTTTCCATATATGTTAGTTTTTCTGCAGGTCATGCTAAAACAAATTCATGCAAGTACGTATGAAACTTTTGTAAAGAAAATCCCAGTTGTCTGATGTTGTTTTGATCCATTTTATTCAGCATATTTTTTTTGTTAATCATGCTCCAAACTGTTTTGCATTTTAACACACTCATTATTTGAGAGCTTCTAATTACAGCTTTGTCAAATCTGCTATTTCAAATTCCGCCCCCCATTTCTGTCTTTCACAGCTCGTGCAATGACAGATGATTTTGATGAGTTTCTTTTTTTTATGGAAATAAAAAGCGCAGGAACTAATGGGTATTCAAGAAACATTCTTCATCTTTGATGTGTAACGCAGATAAAAGTAAACATGTTTCCCTACCCAATGTTTGATGCTTGGGGTATTAGACAGGTTGCAGCTCATTAAAATGTAATTGACAGACATACAAATTACCTGCTGTCCCATCAGCCCACCAAAGAGCTATTTTTATCCAGCTGAAGTTCCTCTTGTGGGATGGTTGTCTGTTGTCTGATGTGCCTCATTTAGTTAGATTTTTTTCTTATAAATTTTTCTTTTACTTTGTAATCTACTGGTTCAATATCCATTACATATTTCTCTATCTCTATATTTCAGGCAGTGCTGGAGACCATCAGAAACCTGATGAACACAGAATGTGTCGTCCCAGACTGGCTTCACGACATCATCCTCGGCTATGGTGACCCAGGCAGTGCCCACTACTCTAAAATGCCAAACCAAATCTCCACGTTGGATTTCAATGACACATTCTTGTCCTTGGACCATTTGCGCTCATGTTTCCCTGGTTACACCATCAAAGTCACAGAGGAAAACCCTGAACTGCAGGTTTTTCCTTTCAGGTGAATGTCGAAAATTCAGTAATCCGGTAACAAAGAGACAGGTTGATGTTTGTTAACCCCAGTCAAAGTATAGGCAATAGTATTTATGTACTTACTGTTGTATCTTTTCCATACTAGATACAATTGATGTCACATTTTCTAATATTATTATGACTATAATAATGCCTCGTTTGTCTTCTCACTCGATCAGAATTACGTTTCCCATCTCAAATAAAGAAAAAGGGAAGAAAAGAAAGGCTGATGAAGAAGTGGAAGACAAAGAGGAAGACATGACCTTGATCGTTGAGCCCTATGTCACCCCCAACCGTGGACCATATCCCTACAACCAGCCCAAACGGTAAGAGGTCAAAGCTGTTCCAGTTCATTACTTAGCAAGATTAAAGGTCTGAAAGTTCATCAGTGTCTGGTTAAACCCTGACTCTGAGAGTCATTTTATTTTCCTCTTTAAAGGTAGTTCCACCTTTGCTATCGGTCTACGCACAGCATACGGTAGAATAACACTCTTTATTGAAGTTTGTATTACATTATAAGTGTAATTTAAGTCCTTAACCTCTACCCGAGCCAACTTTTATCTATAAAACCGCACTGAGGCACCAGTCACATGCTTATTATAGGTCCTACTCCGAGCCTGACTATTTTGATTTGTTTGTTCGTGCTTGTCTCCATGGTATCTCCTCTTGAACTTGTTCACCATGTACTGTTGTGGTGCTGTTTTGGTTGTTGTTATGCCTTCACTTTGAAATTTTATGCAATTAAAGGTGACAGAAAAGACCTTAATATTCCTGTACTAATTATAACACCAGAAAATAATTGCCCTTCGTGAAAAGTTAAGATTCATCTGGTGGTGTTTTAGCATTGCTAGTTCACACTTTGATATTTAAATTTTGATAACAACAGCATGTCCATAGGGAAGCCGCGGCTTAACAATCTTTAAAGATAGTCTTAATAAACATGACAACAAAACCTGCGGTATTAAGCATCTTCTTTAAAAAACTAATGAAAGCATTTGAACACAAATGTGTTTATGTTATCAAGGCTGTTCGGTATCTTCGACTAATCACTTGATTTATTAATATCAGCAATGTACATTTCTTACAGGAATACAATTCAGTTCACTCCCACTCAGATTGAAGCTATTCGAGCTGGAATGCAGCCAGGACTCACCATGGTAAGGACTTTGTATTTTGGGTTTTTATGTATATATTTCTCATGTAAGTTTCAAGATTGAATCGCAGCCCCCCCAAAAAATAAATCTGCAAGGTATAAATGATTAATTTGACTTAAAAATTATGGCACCTTGAAATAAATGCTCTATCTATCTGCGGGGATGGAACGATTAGAAAATTTAATGTCATGATTATTGTGGCCACCATAATTGCGATACACGCTAATATCGCAATCATTTAAAAAAGGAAAAAGGAAAAAAAAAAAGGAATTATCAAAATGAGAATGGCAATAAAATATACTGTAATAATCACTTTACCTTACAACCTTTATTGAATCATGTTCGTAGGGGACACATATTGATAAAAAATAAATAAAGTAATGTAATGATAAATTATCCCTGATATCCCTGCATAAGTAAGTCTACTCTATTCTATGAAGTAAAACTTACCTTAGTAATTACATTAGGTTATTCATAGCAGACACTTACATTCACGATTATGATGAGTAGCCTATGAGTTTAATCTAAGTTCACCACGGTTAGATTATTGTGAGTGTTTTTATTGCAATTAACGATAAAACCGATAATTGTCCCATCCCTTCCTATCTGTTTGTCTTTGGAAGATTAAGATGATGTTAAAGCAGAGCAAAAAAATTCCAGTAGAAAGAGTCAGAAAAAGTGAATGTTAGGAACATAGTGGACTACAAATAAGGGAGACAAGTTGTGTTTTAAGCCCACTTCTATCATTAGACATATCCTTGGGTGTGTTGCTGTCTATGCAAAGCCTCTGGTCAGTCCACTGTGTGCTGATACTGCAGGTGCATACTGTTCCAGCTTACTGTTATAAAGCCAAAGATTTGCAACCATTAATCATAGTGATATACACCAAGGGAATTCCCTCACCGGTAAATGTGCTGCTGTTTGGTGTCCCTGTCTCCATCAGTCATGTAGGGGGGTTGACAAATTTTTCCTTATACACTCTGTAATTTTGGTATTGCCAATGAAATAGTCAGGAACACATAAAATGACATAGGATTACAGCAATGGATGCACCCCGTCCAATGCACATCCACAACTACTGTATGTCATTGCAGCATGCTGTTATCGTACCCTTTTGATAAAAGCACCGTTCTGATGTGGTAATTGGAAGCTGACAGTGGGGTCTGGGTTATTTATTGTGCAGCTAGCAGAGGTAAATATGGCAAGAGGGCCATCAGCATAGTCAAAAAACGACTCTGCATGCATGCATGCCTTTCTCTGCTCCTCTCGTCACCCCCAGTAACCTTTCTTCTTGGCGTGTGTCACAGTCGTTAGCAGCCATAACAAACACACACAAGCTGCTGGTCTGCTTTGCTTTCATGATGGGAAACCAAGGAGCAGAGTGATTATGAACTAATTTATGCAGGAATACTTAGCTTACTATCTTAGCAGAAATTACTCACCTGAGATACCCATACTAAGACCAACCTGGTTCATGAATATTCATTTAGTTAATTAGATGTGCTTTTCACCCTCTTCCAGTGAATGTTTGGCTCGTTGTTAATTGGATACAGAGATGTCGTGCTTCTAGGCTGGAAAAATAGCTTTTCCTCCTATAGCTTTTCTCTTTTTTCAGTGGCTATCTGTTTCTGTACAGTCACTGGGATTCGCCATGCTTGTCAAAACCCTGGCCTTGTTGCACTTGGTATATCTGACCACCGCTAACATTGGTGCACCAGCCTAGCCCGCTCTGACTTGCCCATGACCAAGCTGTCACAACCACTAGGGTTTCTCCAAGGCAGGCGTCTTTGCACTGTGACATATTTTCTTTATGTGAATATCTTCTTTTGTGCTTCTTTCTGTAACATTTATTTAACTTTTTTTCTGTCTGTTGTGTTTCTAGGTTGTTGGACCACCAGGTACTGGAAAGACGGATGTTGCTGTGCAGATCATCTCAAACCTCTATCACAACTTTCCTGAGCAGAGGACCCTCATAGTCACTCACTCAAATCAGGTTAGTCCACCGCGTGCACACACACACACACACACACACACACAGAGCACATCTACACACAAAACAGCTCAGCACATCTCTGATCTCTGAAAAAGTTTCCCTTACACTCTGCTCCAAAAACACTGAAGCTGTCTAGAGAATTTAGAGCTTGTACTCGGAGCTGCCTATTAATCAGGCAATAGTCGTATTCAAACCTTGGAGGAAAAATTAACATCTAAGCTCCCTTGTGCCCCAGTCTCCCCCCCTTAGTATTTAATTATAAAGTAATTTGCTGTTGTTTTATACCAGTGAAAGTATGCCAAAAGGAAACTTGGCCACAATAGTATAGCTGGATATAATGATGAAAAACCTTATAGTTAGGCAACAATTCCCCCTTGTTTTTATATTCCTCATACATAGTCGCTTGCTATATACCACGATAAATACCTCAAAAAGTGCTATCAACAGCACTGTAACAAGAACTAGAACAAAGTAAAAAGAGAGATGGACGGTCAGTACAGGTCGACATGCTCAAGCACTGTAAATACATTACACTTACAACAAAGGAGGATTGTATACATGTGATCATGTTAAATTTGTCGCCACTGTTTGTTCTACACCAGGCTCTGAACCAGCTGTTTGAAAAGATCATGGCTCTAGACATCGACGAGCGCCACCTCCTGCGTCTGGGCCACGGAGAAGAGGAGCTGGAGACTGAGAAGGACTTCAGCAGGTGAGGACAGCAGACGACAGCCGGAGAGAGAACACACACACAGTGATGGATGCACCTAAACAAACAGGAATGCACATGTGAAAATTGAGACAACTTGAATTCACACGTCTGCATGGAAGTGCATTTGGCAAATGGTTACAGATTTATAGTGCACTGACACTGCAATTTGATCAAAGCAGACGACACACATATACACATGGGCACACAAAGGCAGCCCAGCTGCCTTTGTACATATTCAGTGTAAGCCGACACAGTGACAGAGCTACTGGATACTCCCATATGTGAAGCCATGGACCTGCTTTATCTTCATTAGGCATCATTGGCCTCTCAGGCTTTTCCACCAGTGAAAGTGGTGCTGTAATGCAGCCCTTCACTCAGAAGCAATTCCTTTCTGGTTAACCCTCTCGTTACTGCTCTGCACCAAAACAACCGACCTAGCACTGATTTGAAGAAGACAAGTGCTGGGCTCTTTACTCAAAAAAAGTAATATTTTACTCATTACTATTTTCAAAAGTGACATAATCACTTTTCTTATTACTAAATTCCAAGAGTAATTTGTAACATTACTCTTTACTTTCAGTTACATTCCACAGAATTGGAAATTGCGTCTCCTCAAAATTCAGACCTTGCATGTGCACCTGTGAATGTGCAGCTAAAGCCTAATTCGCATGGGGTATTAAGTATTAACTGTGAACCTTAGGTAATTTTTAATAACTGTGGAGGATGCCATGTTCATTATTTGTAAAGTAAAAATTCCCCCAGCTTACAAACCATATTTTTCCAAACACAGAGGTCCTGTGATGATAATAGTCCTGTACAAAATGAGTAACTTTTCAGGGACCGTTTAAAAAGTGTCTGTCTGTAGTGTGCAGTGTGGTGTCACCAAATTCACTCCAAATGGAAAATTCAAGAAATAAGAAATTACTCATCTCACATGTGTAGGGGAAGTGGTTTTAGTAAGACCTCACTACATAAGGCTAAAGTCATTTAATATCAATGCTGTTCGGTGTTGCACTTTGTAGACGACCCCTGTTCACTCGCCCGAACGCCAACTGCATATGAACAACAGTGAATTCGTCCAACTCGTTTGGGGGAAAAATAAATTGCAGTGCGTTGTCTATCTTAGAGGATAGACAAAGTATATCATTACTGAAATACTATTAGTAATTAGTTACACTACTCATTACTGGAAAGTAAACTACTGTACTGAACTGCACGCCACAGTAACACTACTGCCCAACACTGGTTGACACTAAGAGAATTTCCAAGAAAGGGAAGATGGCAACAAGTAGTGTTGAGGGAAGTTGGTGGATTTGCAGCAGGAACTGAGTTTGATGGTTGAAAGTTAATCATTCAGTCATTTTCTTGTTATTTTTTAATACATGAGGCCTTTTACTTTATTATTCAATTACAACAATATGAATAAATAATTAAATCAGTAAAGATACAAATGCATTAACAAATTACATTAAATGATTAAGTATATTTAATTTTGGGCTTTTAATATCATTTGAATTTAATCAAGTTCAAGGAGCCCTCTGTAATCTGTGGTAGGTGACATAAAGTTTTAAAACTGGTTGTTTGAGAACTTTCTTTATCTACACGCTAATGGACAGATATAACGCACTGCTGTTTGTCTTTATGTAAAACTGGTTGCAGGGCACAAAACAAATGGTCTGAGACACGAACCACTGGAGTCCTGTTAAGAAAGCCCCAGCAGTTTCCAGCTCTCTCTCACCCACGTCTTTGTGTACACTCCAGTGTGTCTGCGTGAGCGCACATGTGTGTGTCACTGTGTCTGTCTGCGTGTGTGTTAGATGCCTTGAAGGATAGTGACTCAGTCCTTACTACTGAGAGTGAGATGGGTAAAGAGAAGAGCCCATTTTTCACTCAGCACACATGAGAGACGAAAGACACTGAGATTTTCTCAAGATACCCAAAACATTTACAGTTATACATGACTGCTGCTATATTTAACACCATTCTTCTGTTAATCAGCCACAACTACCCTTTTTTTTTGCTAGAAAATCTTTTCACTCAGCCACCAAATATAAATAGCACAGTGCTATTGAATATTAAGTTTTCATGCTGTTACTATTGATAGTTCCCTTATAGCCTACATTGTTAATTACCACCTTATCCATCTGTGGCACTGTGCAAATTGCCCCCTATAGCTCTTAGCAACACTTCAGAGGAGGAAGGGAGGGGTGATGCATGTCGCTCAATTGCTATATTCTGTGTATGACTGCAGCACAGTGTATGACTGAAGTATGAATAAAAGTGCATTGGAACTGGCATCTGCACATGGAAGCAGTCTGTTAAATTCTTGAATTATGCAGCAACAAGGACACAAAAGAAAGAGCTTTAGCTTGGAGCATTTAATATGTTCCCGCCTGCCTCATAACAACATGCAGACTCGACACTCCTTCCACCACACCAACACCAGTGTGAGGAGAGAGCCAGTCTTAATTAACACTGTATACCCGATGACAAAGTGGAAGGCAGTGCTCCTCTGAATGCCTGAGAAAGGCAAAGCTGCAGCGCCATTAATTAACAATGCCTCCCTGCATTTCATGATGAATTTTGTTTTAATGAGATTTTGGGTGTGCAAGCTTGATGCTATATAGGGGAGATGCAGTAAAATTTCTGAGTTGTATGTTAGGTGAACCTTAGGTTCTATGCAGAGAAAAAAAAAGATCTTTGTCAAGAAAATGTCAAATTCAAGCACAGTTGCTGCTGTTGTGCTCAAGTTTTACATTTATTGGATCCTCTCGATAAATGCTGTTGTTCATACCTGTGTATCTATTCTGGGCTTTTTCCATCTCAGCAGCTGAATGCTCTTACGGGTCAGTCGTGGTGGGAAGCAAGGTCACTCCCTGTTTTTATGTAATTTTATTCAGGCCAAACAGGCAGAGCACTGTGATTGTCTTTGAGTCATCTGCTGACTGAGGATCTTTGCACAGGGTCTAAAAATAGATTTGACCTCTAGTATTACCCTGTGACCCCTCCCACTTCCTGTCTTACTGTATGTGCTGCTTGCCTTGCTGCCACCTGATAATTGCTTTGAAGCAGTTGTGTTTAGCTGCACAATAGGATACATGGGGTAAAAAAATTAAAAAAACTTCCTGTGTACAGTCAAGGACAGCAATTCCCCCCTTAATTGAGTCATATTTACTTTTTTGTTGTTGTTGTTGTTGCTATTTTGCAAATAGTTGGTGGGTGGTCCATTATTTTATTGGCAATAAGTGAAGTAATAACTGTTTAGTACACTGATGTTTGAAACAAAGTTTGTGAAATATCCTGCCTTCATTACATGTATTTGTCATACAAATTTGATAACCACATTCAAAAAATTTTATATACAGAGTATCAGCCAATTTATTGCATATTGGAATTTTCTTACTCCCTAATATCGGTGTTGGCATCGGCCCCAAAAATCCCATATCGGTTGGGCCCTAATGGTAAGGAGCTCTCGCGGCTTGTTGTCTCTCCAAGCTCCAGACATTTTTAGATGTTCTTCTTCTACACAGTGGTTAATTTAATTTAAAACAGCTAGCTGCTGCTAGAAAGGGGCTAGTATCTCACCTGTTCTTTAAAGGCAGCAGTTTGTCTAAGATCCCTGTCTTAGTTACCACTCAAGCATGTAGGTTGATGAACACGGGTCATGACACCAGTTGTTTAGTGATGAACTTGATACTTGAGTCTGTCTGACCACTTAGTGCATCAGAAGTTTAATAATAACCCTAATCCTTTCGTTCACTCCATGTTTAGACACATGCATCTTAGAGATTGCTTGCCCCTTTGCAATGATCATGCATTTAATTCTATAAATACATTAATCATTGTGTTATTCTTAAACTGTGGTAATTGACAGTTGCTTAAGATGATTTTAACCGCCTGTTTCTCCCTGTACAAGAATTGTTTAGACTGTTGATTAACTGTGCACTAATGTCGTTCTCTCTTCAGATATGGCAGAGTGAACTATGTGCTAGCCCGAAGACTGGAGCTCCTCAAAGAGGTGGGGAGGCTACAGGAGAGCTTGGATGTCCCAGGAGATGTTTCTTACACCTGTGAGACTGCTGGACACTTCTATCTCTACCAGGTAAGACAAGAAATAGATGTGTGTGTTTATGCAATGTGCAGAGAAAAAGTCATAAAGTGTTTGTCTTCCAGTGCTACAAATATTTTGCTGTGGGTTTCCTACATGCATACATGCAGATTTAGCAAAACAAACCTTTAACTCCAGACAGTCAGCCGTCTTTTTCAGTCCTATATTAAAGGTAACGTTTGTAGCTTTTTAGCAACAACAGAACAGAATCGAACAGAATAGAACTGTAATGGCCACACGACCAATTCCGACTGTATTTTTTTTTTGGTACAAGTTAAGTCTGGACTACTTCATTGTCACAACAAATAGACCACATACAACATAAAAATAAACAGAAACCAGTAGGATAAAGCACATACGACATAATAACAAAATGCAGCCAGTACATAACACACAAGCAGCCATAACAGACAGTCCATACACACACATAACCACAGTGGGCCATGGTGGACCATTATACCATAACAACGTTCAGTCCACAGTGCAGTTTAACGGGGAGAGTTGAGTGAAAAAACTGTTTGAAAAGTGGGTAGATTTAGTGACTAGTAATCTAGTCACTAAATCCACTAGTGACTAGTAGTGACTAGTAATCTGAAGTGCCTACCAGAGGGGGGGACTGAAAAAGGTGGTTTGCTGGATGTGAGGGGACCGACATGATCTTGTTTTTGCCCGTTTTGTGACACGTTGCGAGTAGATGGATTAATGACAGTACAGTCCCTCCTAAAATAACCCTAAAAAATGTTGTTAAATATGCTTTGAACCATCTGACACGTTATTAAACTATGGTAACGTGAAGCACAATGTTAAAATGTACAGGTTCCTAATGGTAGTGGTTAGAATTCTTTGTCTTCACCCAGGTGGCCTGAGTTTCTCTCTCTGTATAGAAAAAGTTTCAGTTCTTCCAGTCAACATTCATTATGCTGCCATACACTTTTGTACTTCCCTAGAATGGATTAAACTAGACATTAAGCCTGTAAATGCAGTAGACAGCACTAATTTGACCTCTATATAGGAACTGTAATGTAATCTGTGCTAAATTGTTACAAGTAGCAGTTTTAAACCTCTAAATATCCCCATAATGTTCGTTTGGTTATCAATATGGATTTACAGAGAGACAGAGAGTATTCAAGGTATATCTTGCAGAATTAATTAGAATTGATTTCTGTATTATCCGTCCCGTTCCTCCGACATATCCATACCAATCAAATCCAGACAGTTTTATAGTTTCCGCTTCACAGACTGACTGCTCTTTTCGCCCAGACTGCAAATACCTCGAATCAGTCTCAACCGTTTCTGTTTATTCCCGTCACCTAATTACTGTATCACTGTCCTCTCTGACTGGAAAAGAAATGCCACTGCAGATAAGTACGTACATGCACTCCCATGTTTAATTGGAGAGTTCTAAAATAGACCTTTGTAACATAAAGAAGTGCGGGGTGATGCTGTCTGTCCTCAGTTTTATGGGGGAGCTAAAGTTAACATCCAACCTTTTCCTCTTCTGTCACTTACGTATCTTATCACATCACAACAGTAATACAAGACATATAAAGACAGTGTTAGGATGCCAGTGACAAACTATATCCTGTAGCCGAAACTTGTCTTGTGAGTCATAGCAGACACTTGTGTACCATGGCTGTTACCTGAGCTCTAGTCTTAGAGTTCAAGTCTGGTGAAGTTCTTGCTGCCATTTTTGCACCTTGCCAGAATTCTGTCAGTTTGTCAGTTGTCTCTCACACACACACACACACACACACACCTTATTACACACCTTATCAACTCTTGTTGTGCTGGGATTGGAATCTCAACATTGTACTCCAGTTCAGCCGAGTTCCTGAGTTATTTTAGTGCTGTGAACTTGTCAGAAGTGAAGTTCTATGACATTTAAAGATGTAAATGTCAAAACAAGTTGTTAGTGCGGTGATCAATGATAACAGTGCAGATGTAGACATACTTACAGACATACAGACTGATACTTAACGCGCAATTAAGCTGAGTCTTCTAGCAGATTCATTAATGTTATCCTTAAAGTTGTTTTTCAGAGAGTTGCAGTATTTTTAGAACTAGGCCACCCTGCTGTTTGGTTGAAGCTGGTTTATTAGATGCTCAGCAGGGGCACCTTCATACAAGTGAGGCTATCTGTTCTCATTTGTTCATTTGCGTTTAATGTGAGTTTTGCTGTGGTCAGATGATAATAGAAAAAAATAAAGCATGCATCATTTATGCTGTGCAGAGCCATGCAGAACACCCACTGTGTGCTCATGCAGCATTTTAGTAGACCTCAGACAGGCATCAAAACTTAGAGCCAAATTCATAGACGCCAAGAGGATGTGCACGATTTTCCAGCGTAAACTGAAAGACTCAGCCTTCAAACATTCAGAGGGAAATGGCTTTCTGCTCCCTGTCCTCCCACCTCAGGTGATCTCTCGCTGGGAAGAGTACATGAGCAAAGTCAGGCCAAAACAGGGCAAGAAAGTGGAGGTGCAAGCTGTGGCTGAACACTTCCCCTTCCACAAGTACTTCTCCAACGCCCCTCAGCCTGTGTTCAAGGGCCGGTCATATGAAGAGGACATGGACATCGCAGAGGGCTGCTACCGCCACATCAAGAAAATATTTACCCAGCTGGAGGTATGAATCACACACACACACACACACACACACACACACACCAACACACACACCAACAACAACAACAACAACAACAACATGCAACAACATGCAACAGCAAGTAGGATATAAGGAGGTTGCTTGAGTGCATTAAGATGAGGCAGTGTTATTTATAGACATAACACATGTCGTTACAGGTAAGTTCATTGTTCTTTACCACACACACACCAGCTCCAACTTATCTAAGGTAAAGATCGAGAGCCCTTTCCCTATTTTGACACACTCACACAAAAAGAGGCTGTTTTAGCTCAGTGTAATGGTTGATGGTCAAAGACCAGCTTGTGCCAGGTGTTGCGCATTTTCCCATGCACAATTAAAGTTGAGGTAGCTAGTTCATTTTTGGTGTCTTCAGGCAACAATTCCATAATAACCTTTCAGCATGTTGTAATTCAGGTGGTCTGAAAGAACACCAGACTTCTGCACCTTTCCTTGACTCGGTGATGAGACGGTGATGGACACTTTTCAGCCTATTAGGATCATTTCAGAGAGCATGCACTCATATTGGCTGGCGTTCATATTGACGCTGCTATGAGCTATTGGTTGAAACAAGTGACGTGCCTTACGTTCTTAAACTGGCCTCTGGCAGCTTAACAAGCTAAGTTGCAGGCGACACCATCAGCTGGCTTAAGTTGAATTGAAAGGGTCCAGTTTACTCCACTTCATCTCCCCTCTGCAACTGTTTCATCTCTTCGGAAGCCTTTTGTTGTGAACTGTCGCTAAGAGAGAGAGGGACAACTAACGAAATAAAACTTGAGTCAGAGCAAAAACAGGAAGGGGAGGGTGTGGCAGAGTTGCTTTCTTAGGGGTGTCGGACTACAGCTAGCTTGATTTCGAAGCTTGCCTACCCAGGCTTTAAGTCCTGGCCACCAAAGTGACAGGTTGTAGTGGATTAACTGTGATTGGTCAGACACTGTCTGTGTCTTTGTGGATGCAGCTTTCTGCACTCTTTCACTTTCGCATCTCTCTCAGCTTTAGTCATCACCTGTCTCTTTGCTTCAGAGAATAAAGTGAGTCATTATATAAGATTCATAATAGTGCATGAAATGTTTGTTTGTAGATATGATTGCTGACCCCTTTTGAAAAGGGGTAAAAAAGAAAAAAGTAGCAACGGCTGACACAGCTTATCTTTTATACTCTCAGTCACTCTTTTTTACACTCTTTCACACTAACAAACACACCACCGAACGTGTTATTATTCTTCCTCAGCTCATCGAGTATTTCTATAGGGATAACAATAACATTTCAGATTTATGGGAACACCAGGAAGGTCTCAGAAAAGCAATAAAGAAGTTATTGGCTGGAGGTAATATTGCAACACGTGTGGTGACCTTGATTTATCTGGCTGGCCTCTGTATCACTGCATCACAACACCTCTCCCTCCTCCCTCAGCCTCACCCATGCTGCAGTGAAATCTGTATGCCCATTAAGAGGTATTGCTGTCTGTGGTGCAAGGTAGACAAAGAAACATTCTGCTGAATTTGCTTATCTGTCTGCAGCTTCAAATGTAAAAGCACTTCGGAATAAAGCTGTCATAGGAATATCCTGAGGATTTATTGCTCGACAGACAGATACATAGTGTGCCTGCTGGGTTTCTCCTGTATAGACATCTCCTGTTTCCTCCTCTGTAGTTTTTTTTGTTTTCCCTGACATTTTCTTCTTCTTCGTTTTTTTTCCTGTCATCCCTCTCTTCTCAGTGTCTGAATCCGTACCATCTTGATTTCACCCTTTAACCACTGTGGAGCCATGGCAGTTAAAAATAGGTCTCATCAATATTGCATGTTTTTATTGGTTTAATATTAATGTTAAAATAGTAACACATTAAATATTTATACCCCCAGCGCTGTCCGAGCCTGCTTCTCCCCTCCTCCCTTCCCTTCAAACAGCTACACAGTGTGGCAACCTGATAGTATCTTGCCTATTTACCCATATTTTACCTCTGTGCTCCTCTCCAACAGTATGGTTGTCATAGTGCCATGACTTCCTCACTCTGAAGTGAACTCATTCATATTTTGTTAAAAAGTCCGCCCCTAAATTTTCTATTACAGTAAAAGCCATAAAGGAATTTCTTTGCTTAAGCATTCTTCAACCTGCAGTTACTGAACAGCAAACTGAGCTAAGAATTACTTTCTGCTGGCTCCTATATTACTGCATCATGAGAATGATGAGGGTGTTTCTTAATGAGGATAGAAAGCAGAGGGATTATGTTAATTATATGCTTAATTAAAAAGTGGATATGTTGCCAGACACTCAGTCATCTTTTGTGGCTGCATTGTGTTTTAGAGTTATGGGGCAACTTCAGGGAATCAAAAGTGAAGACAGTTGGAGAGATTACAGGGTAAAGCCACTGAGTTTTTAAAAAATTAAATGACATTTTTAAAATGTGGGTAGACACAAAGATGCATTGATTGTCTATTTAGTTATTGAACTCTGCCTTTTTTCTTTTAGAGGTATGATTATTTCGACTTAGATAATTATCTTATCCATCACCTTTGACAGTAATCATCCATCATTTTGTCAGTATGCCATTAAAGTTTCCCCTCACGAATTCACTTTGTAAATCATGAAACAAAACTAAACTTTATCCACAAAATAGATGAATACTTAAGTTCTTTGCAGAAGTTGTTTTTATTTAAAAATGTTGATTTCCTCTTGGTATTTGTTTTTCCCAATCATATCTTGACCCTGACCTTCTCTCTCTCGTCTACCCTGGAAGGAGTTTAGGGCGTTTGAGCTGCTGAGGAGTGGACTGGACCGCTCCAAGTATCTGCTGGTGAAGGAAGCCAAAATCATTGCCATGACTTGTACTCACGCTGCACTCAAACGTCATGACCTGGTGGAGCTGGGATTTAAGGTAGTCCCTTCTCAGTGGGCATTGAAATGACAAACAAGGTTATAGTTGTGTTCACTGTGGTTACTTAAAGTACATAGTGTGACCTGCTGTTTCTCTGTATTAGTATGACAACATCCTGATGGAAGAAGCTGCTCAGATTCTGGAGATCGAGACCTTCATCCCCCTCCTGCTACAGGTAACTGTCCCAAAGAAGCCTCAACTTTCTTACCTATGATGTGCAATCCTTATGACTAAAGATATGACAGTTTCAGCTGTTCATGTCGATCATACATCAAGCCCAGATTAATCCTTAACTCAACACCCAGTCTTTTACCGCCTGACTTCCTCTGTGTTAAGGTCTGGCTAATGGGCTCCAAACACACTCATGGTGCTCGTGATTGGTAGTTGTGCCTAATTGTCCGAAATAGTGCGAACAGGTCATTGAGTACATCAGCCCGTCTACTAACCTCGTCAGAGGAAGCTCTCACGTCACAGCCAAACTGTTAATTACTCCTCCTTTCCTTCCCTTTTATTAGCCAGCCATTCAACCCTTATCCATGATGTCAGTGATTAAATCAGATCTTGACTTACACTGGGTAATTTATTGGGTTTTTCTAAGGCCAAGGTCCAAATAAACTAAATCTTATAAGTAAAATCCGGCATTGTGACGTAGGCATGAGTCAAAAAAAAAAAAACGGCACAGGCCTATCATGCTTCACTTCCCTCCTGGATATTGATGTTTTTCTGGGCTGAAGATCTGACGTATATTACATTATTTTGTTAAGTTATTGGACAAAACAAAATTAAATGTAGCTGAACAACATGAAGTATTTTTAGGTCATACAGCTGCCTTTAGAGCTGAAAGGAAAAGTGTAGTAAACTGTAATATTTTATAAAATCTTGTAATGTTCTCTGTAGGAGGCATATTTAAAACTTAATTTTTCCTGTTTTCCACTCCCTGCAGAACCCAGAGGATGGCTACAGCCGGCTGAAGCGCTGGATCATGATTGGAGACCATCACCAGTTGCCCCCTGTTATCAAGAACATGGCTTTCCAGAAGTACTCCAACATGGAGCAGTCTCTCTTTACCAGATTTGTGCGTCTGGGAGTGCCCACCATAGACCTGGATGCACAGGGCCGTGCACGTGCAAGGTGGGTCACCATTAAGCTAGAGCTAGAGTCAGTTATGAACAACTGAATTTCAGAAAGGATTCTGTGTAGATTGATACTGTCTCCTCAAAGACAGGACATAACAACAGTGTGACTTACCAGTAATGTGTTTCTTTCTTGCAGCTTGTGTAACCTGTACAACTGGCGCTATAAACACCTTGGTAACCTGCCTCATGTCCAACAACTGCCAGAGTTCCAGGTGCCCAACCCTGGCCTCACCTTTGACTTCCAGCTAATTAATGTGGAGGACTTCAATGGAGTGGGAGAATCTGAGCCCAACCCTTATTTCTACCAGGTCAGTAGTAGTACACGCCACAGTACACTGACACACGAGCAGTTCAAGCTGCTGCACACAAAAATACTGTCTGTAAATTAAAATTACTCATTCAAGCCTCTTTTGCTAGGCAAAAAATGCACATCATAATAAAAGTACGAGTAAAACAGAAATAGTTTAAAAATGAACCAGAATCAGTCAACATCCAGTATATAACCAGTATATCTGTAGGACTGGTACATACATAATGTTTGAACATTGTGTAGTAGTTTCTAAGCACAATTTATACACTCCTTTACACAGATAAACACTCATGCACACTTAGTTCCACCAGAGAGGAGAACCATATTCTTCCCCATCCTCCATTTCCTCTGAATTGGTTGTTGTACAGCACTTCATTCATTTTTAAACTTTAATGGTTTAGCTACCAGTCTGTATGATATATTCATAACCCTGCTTAGTGTGCAGCTGACAGTGGCTGCCCAGACCGGTGGGTTTGTCCTTCACACCAGGAGCCAGATTGTGTTTCATCATGACATTGCTGAGACACTCAAGACTGTGTGTGTGGGCGGGGTGCAGGGTTGAGAGGGGTGTGTGTTAAGTTTACTTTGGCAGCACACCAGCACAGGAGCCCAAATGTTACAGTAAAATATTACAAAGCATCAAGACTAAAAGTAACACTTGAAGCACTGAAATGTTTCAGTGGTTCTGAAAAACTGTTTTCTTTTAGTCAAGGAAAGAAGCTAAAACCCCAATAGTGGCTTAAGATGCGTAACTCTTGGTCGTCAAAAACCCAAAAGCGCTTCATTCCAGGCAAAAGTCAATTTGTATTATAATTAGGGCCTGACCGATATATTTGCTTACCGATATTATCGGCCAATATTGTTTTTTTGTTTGTTTGTTTTTTTTTCTTTATTCAGAAGGAATGCTTGGACCTTATGATTAAAAATTGTGTAATTATGTAGTTTGTGAATCAGAGGATCTTTTATTTAATAACTTGTTCGTGAAGTGTTTACTATTCAGTGCCATGATGTTTGCAGTAAAATTAGGTATTTTGCCTCCTTTATACACACACCACACACACACACACACACACACACATATATAAATATATATATAAATTAAGATAGATAGATAGATAGATAGATAGATTTTATTTTTTATTTTTATTTTTTTTGTATCAGCCCCAATAATACAATACTGGTTGGGCCTTAATTCAGTAATTCAATTGGTACACCTACATTATTAGTAAAAACAACAATTCTGTTTTTTTTTTTTTTATAACCCTGGTCAGTAAACCTATATACAGTCTTAATGAATTGTATTGCAGCGTTCAGCACTGTGCGTGATCATGTCCCTGAAGCTTCTTATTTTTCTTAAATCCCGACCATGTGCATTCCTCGAGGCACCAGGTCACATGAACCTCAACTCCTTTTCCCTGTTGCCATTTTCAGGCTCCTTAAGGGAATTGGCAGTAGCACTCCCCATCCCTGACAAACACACACATGCACACGCCTGCACTTTTTCCAAGCAACCACAAGAGATAAATTGGACGCTAGAGAAGCAAATGCATCCAGTGCATGCTGAGTGCCTGTCACAGCTGAACAAACACTGCCACAGCTCTGCTTTGCACTGAAACAGGAGCTGTACGGTTACCATATACACAGACATGTGCATGCAATCACACACCCTGCAGTCCAAAGGTCTGTTCCTTTCTGCTTTTTCGCCTCATTTGTGAAAGCACTGTCAATATTGAGTTTCGCCCCATTGATAGTACTTCCCAAGTTGTCAAATGGCTCATAAAAGAAAAGATTCTTATCCATATTCGCATCTCCTGTTGTTAGAAAATGGCCTTTTTCAGCCTCAAGGCTTGTTAGTCACAGCTTTTCTGCCTCATGAGCTACATTTTAAATTTCATAAGTGCAAAAAGCATTCTGCTTCACTTGCAGGTAGTCTAGATTTATACCTCTTATTACCTCTTATGTGTTTGTATTTGTGTCTGTAACTGCAATGTGTGAGTCTCTTGTGAGACTTTCACATCTTTGTTTCTGTGCCTGTTTTATTCTTTCATCGTCACCAGTCCTCATGTTGCCACAGGCCATTGGCTCCAACTCCAGTGGGTTCTCCAGGGTGTTAGGGCATTAGATCACATTTATGTTAAATATGCATATGAGGTAGGCTGAAAATGTCAGCCACATGTCTACTTAGATGTTACTCCTTGTGTTTAGCTGTGTGTGTTCATGATTCTTGCAGACTTTATGGTTCTTGTGATCTTTGTCTATATTTTATCTATAAAGCTACCTTATTAGTAGTCTGAAAAGGTTCATTTAGTCTCCATTGAAACTGAATTTTTTTCTAATCCACCTCATTTGTGTTTTTCGACATATTTAACAGAAATTAGGGTTTTGACCAAACAATTTTGACTCTAAATGTTATTTAAGGTGGGGTTTGTTTATTTCCTTAACATGATGTATAGTTCCTTGTGAAACATGATGGTGGGACAGGATGTAACTGTATCTGAAAGGCCAGAATGAATACAGTCAGACCATGGATGCACGAGTAATGCCTCCTAAGGCATCCTTGTGTGGGCAGATTAATCATCTCGTCACTGATGTAGATATAAACTTTAAAAACCTTATCTTGGCATGATTTTCAGCATTTTGCAGATCAGTTTGAATATTTAGCTTATATTATGATTCCCTGCCAAACTTCATATCATATTTATCAGTGGAAATGCTGGCGTGGTCATTAAAATGATAAATTTGTGCCATGTGGAGACAGGTAACAAGGAAAGAGGAACAAAGGTTGTCACTGTTTTTGATGTGTTGACTCCAGTGCAGCTGGATCAGGAACTGTTGAAGCTGCATAAATTATTATCAAAGACGTGAGGCTGTGGTCCAGGCTTAATTGAAACTGGATGAATAATGCATACTGGTGGTTTTTTTTCTCCCAAGTTTTTTTTCTTTTTTTTGGTCACATTTGAAGGGCAGAGTGTAGCCTCGGAGCCAGGATGTGCGTGCACATGCTGTGGAATTTGTTGATTTTTAAAACGGATGTATGATGCATACACTGCTGGCCTTTACATTTAGTCACATTTGGAGGAAAGACTTGTAATGTTGTCCCGGAGGGCCTGAACATTGGAGAGTGAAGATAAGATATCAAAAATTATAGCCAATGAGTGTGTTTAATGTTTATTGTGGGATATTGATAGAATTCTATAACATTCTGCGATCATGTTGAGTTCTTCAACTTCTGATGATACAGCTTTTTGTTATGCTCTAAAAACACCATAATAAATATCAAAACCACATTAGAAATATGCTATCCACCCTCCTTGCTTCATAGGGGATCCTGGATTAGGACATTTTGTCCCAGTCTGGCTAGTGATGGTGTTGAGCTCCATCTAAGGCAATTAATTCCAACCCAAATCAGATGGCTACTCATGCGTGAATGAGGGGGCTTTTATCTGGCAGAAAGTTAAACACTTGACAGTCGCGAAAGGGCTCGAGCAAGATGTTAAAGTACAAGAGAATGAGGACAGCAAGGTGTCAAACACAGCAGACAGCCGTGGGTGTGCTGATAGAAAGAGTCACCTTTGTATTAGGTAAATTCAGCCTTGTGCTTTCATTTATTACTATAGTCCTGCATTAATAATGATAGGTTTATTAGTACAGTGTCTAGAGCATTTTTTGTCACTCCTTACTTGTGTTTATTGTATAGTTAAATATGATCATCTCAATCTCACCTGCTTCTTTTCTCTGTCTTTTTGTGAAGAACCTGGCAGAGGCAGAGTATGCGGTGGCTTTGTACATGTACATGCGTCTGTTGGGCTACCCCTCCGACCGCATCAGCGTCCTCACCACGTACAACGGTCAGAAACACCTGATCAGAGACGTCATCAACCAGCGTTGTGCAGGCAACCCTTTCTTTGGTCAGCCTAACAAGGTAAGAACACCAGCACCAGCTGACAGTATTGCTTTTACAAAGCAAGATTCGAGAAAGCATGTACAAAATGTAGAAATGAGTCTTTTACAGTTGCTAAATGTGTTAAATGTGCCCATTTGCGTTTTGTATTACAAAACGCAAATGGGCGTAAAATCTAAACAATTATGGTATGCTGAAGTAGCATCAAACGCATGTCACATCAACACACATTACCACAATTTGTTCAGTAATTCCAATAGAATAAAATAAAATGTTAATCTGCACTGAGTCTAAAATATCAAGCTAGTTAAAGTGTATCTATGAAGTGTTGACAGTTACACATCTCATGGAGCATTCTAACACTGAAACACACCCGGTTCCTCATGCATGAAATGTACACACTCCTGACATGACTTGAGGGTGACACATTTCTTCTCCCCCTGTCCGTCAGGAGGGAATCCACAGTCCCAGCAGAGATGTTTTCGCCTCCCATATATGTGTAGGACTCAGACTACAACATACGTAGCATACAGAACATGCACATGAAGACAGTGTCTTCGCACCTTCACGTGTCACATCATCCTCTGTCCTCTGTTGCAACAGAGAGAAATTCACAGCTTTCAAGTCTCATAAGGCTTTTGCTGTTTCTGCTTCCTGTTACTACAAACACACACAGTCTTCTCCCTTCAGTAGATTGGTACATTCTGACTACAAGTTTTCCCAACTGTCATTATCCTTGCAGTGTAACATACTGTATCCCCCTTAATTCAGTGGATCTGCCTGATTCTTGCAGGGTGGAAAATTAATGAGTTTGTGAATGTTCTCTTTGCTTTTCACTGTTGTAGGCAAAGCCAAAGATTTTAATTTTTTTTTTTTTTTTACCCTGGTCCTCATTGTCTTGCTTCATCAAATCATGAGACCATCAAGAATGCTGCAGGTCATAAGACCCAAATAGAGCAGGACACTCTGTGCCCTCAGTTTAAATACCAGCCAACTGCATACCTCTGTAAATCAAACTCAGTGAGGTGTGTGTAAGAGTGTGTGTGTTGGAGGAAAGGATTTAAATGTGCATATTTTGAGAGTGGGTGTAAACTCAGTGCCGTGTTCATCCCTAAAGGTAGTTGGATTGTCTTCATCCAGTCCGTGGTATTTTCCCCCGACTCCTCTTGTCTCTTTCCTCTCCCTCCTCTCTTTAACTGTGTTCAGTCAGCAGCCCGTTGGCACAGTTTTCCATCCGTTTTCTGTTTGTTCTGCTAAATGCTTTTACCCGCTAGCCTCAGGTTATTCTTTCCTCTCTCTCCATTCTTTCCCAACCCACATTGTCTCACCTTGCTTTGGTCTCTGTTCTTCAGCCCTATCACATAGTTCACAATGTAAGAGTTCTTGGCATGCCAGAGAAATTTTGAAGATCCGAGGCAAAATGGCACATCACCAGTCAGCTGGATTGCCACAGTTGTAGCGAGTCAGCATGCCTCCACTTATGTTGTTGTTCAAACAAGATGCTTATTTTCTTAGTTGTTTGTATAGTGTGAGTAGTAAGCAGGGAGATTTTCCACTCTGGGAAAATTAAATTTCAGTACTATATGTTTAAATAGTAGGGGGAAGTGAACACAGACAATGCACTGGCGGTGTGTATATTGGTCAGTACAATTATATACACAATATATTCAGTTTCCTCATGTTTTTTTATAGGACAGATTATGGTGGTGATGTTCTGTATTTTTGTTGTTGTCAACAAATATCATGAAAATACCAAAACCAGTTATGCGCCAGTCTGTCTCGTTGCACTTTCCAATGACCTAGCCTGACGTCACTTGTAAATCGTGAAAAAGAGGTAGTGAATGCATACATACAAATAAACAAGGTTTTTCAGAGGGTATGTAATTTTCTCTCTATAAAGTTACTGTCAATTTCAGTAAATATTGCTCAAATGAGTAATCTGTACTCTTGTTGGACTGTTTTCAGTGGATAAATACATGTTTAGTACCGAGTGAATTCTTACAGCAGCAGGGTTGTTAATGTAGGACAGACTTGAAAGAAAATACAGTACCCATGTTCGTCGAAATGATGGAGAATTTCACCCAGAGCAAAAGTCTGGCTCGCTCATGTTTCTCCTGTGTTAATTTCCCCTAAAATATCAGACCTACACAATATTGTCTTGTATCTGTCCAGTGTTTGTTACTAGAGAAGTGTAATGACTGCATTTCTCCAATGTTTCCTCTAGCTAGCAATTTTAAAGTGTGCACAGCTCAGCGACAGTTCAACCTAACACAAGCGGATGTGTTTGGCCGAGCAGGACTATAACTGGTAGAATTCCAGATTTTTCAGCAAAAGAGAAAAAGTACATGTCCTTCTAGCTTCACCTTTCAGAGCCTTTCTTTTATTTTAACGTAGAAAAACAAAATTAAGCAAAATATTAATCTTAGTTAAATGTGTCTGCAGGGGGACTTTAATTTTTATTGTTTGTTTTGTTATTTTCATGGAACTTACAAACAATAAGAAAAAATATATTATCTCAAGATGTAGAATTTGACGTACGAATGCATTATAGTAGTATCAGCTTGTTGCTGTTTACTAATTTTCTACAGAGCAGAAGGGAGGGATTTTTTTATTTCTTTGCATGCATGTTGCATTGTGCCACCTGCATGGATGGAGTGTCCACTGATCCCTGTAGTTGCGTCTGTATTTTGTGCTGTGCAAGGCTACCTTGTTGCTTTGTTGTCAAGTATGAGACATGTTTTGACAGATCTCCAGAAATTGTGCTTAGTCACGTTAAATGTCCCGCAATGTGAAGACATAAAGCGTCATTCGTTGTGCTCGTGGCATTAGTCAGTATGCAAGCCCAGTGATAAAGTGACTGGGGTGACAGGCTGTTAGATTTGCTGAGAAGAAAGATAGTCAGAGAGGGAGAGGGATGAAGAAGGAAGACACTCTTATGGGAAAATGCTGAGCAGCTGAAAGGTCATGGTGCTCAGCATTGGGTCCACAGTGTGTTTGACAATATGTCACAATGGCTCAAACCCAGCAGATGTCACCAGACAGCCCATTTTAGTGAGATTACTTTAATTAGACAGAAAAGGAGAGGAAGGCTAGTTAGCACCAGTCACAGTAAATATAAACACATTTCACATAAATAAACCAGCTTGAGAACTACAAACACAGTGGTTGGTGTAAATACGGTATGCATGAATTTGCGCACTAATGCATCTTTAATGGTGTTTGTTTTATTTGTTTACTCTGACTTTTAGTCCATTTGAGTTCCCTTTCTGTTTGTGCTGTGTTGTGATCCCCAGTATAGTATGTATTCATCCAGGCCCCTAACTACAACTCTCTCACATAAATGCAAACTAGATTCAGAGTCATTACATCTGTTCTGCTGGATGTAATAAATGAAGGGCACACAATTTGCAGCAGCACAGTGCTTGTAAAAAAAAAAAAAACGCCTGTGGCTAGTAAATCTTCCTTCGATGTCAGCCAAAAAACAATGGTAATCTGTTGAATGGCTGATAAAATGTCAGGGAGAGATAATTGAAAAAGGGGAAGGTGTGACTGCTGATGCTTTGAGTTCGTCCTTGCCCCTCTCTAACTTTTCCAAATTCTTCCATAAACATGTACAGTTTCCTATGCCTACCGTGGATTTCGTTCGTTTTCTAAAAGCAGAAGCCTTCTTATCAAAAGAAAGCAGGTCATGCTGTGTGAATGGAACCAGAATATCTGTTCTTCTGTTTTTTAAAGGTGCTATATAAATAAAGTTATTATTATTACATGTGTTACAGCCACAAATATGTTAAAAATAGATTGGGAAACGTCTTCTTCCTCTTCTGTTCATAGGGAGGCAGAGGAAAATAAGGCGATACATGGTAAACACGGTCATCCCAGAGAATCAGTCAGTCTGACTTCTGCACATTCCAGGGCTCAATTACCATGAATAAGACATAGCAGCACGGATGGAGTGAAAAAGAAGGAAAGTAAGAAGGGATCAACGTTTGACATCAGCTGAGAAATTAAGTGTCATTGGCTTCATGACAATAAGGAGAAAGAGGGCAAGAAGATTCTCAGTTTAATAGCATCTATTAATGTATACAAGCATGCCGCTCACAGCAAATTCTGTCTGTCTGTGTGCTTCCTTGTATCCACAGAAATGCGTGTGCCACAATGACATGACCTCTGTAATTCACTCCCTGGAAGATTTCTCATAAATAACTAAACGCCATGCAAAATGCTTCGCCTCGGGGAGATTCTTTATCTGAGCTTCATTTTCACTGTCTGCAGGCCAAGAATAACTCCGTCTCTTAAGCACCCCTTCTCTGCTTAACAAGTTGCAATTTTGGGGTTTAAACTGCACTTACAGCCCCTACAGTGCACAGTTATAACCTACTTAAACAAATGGTGTGCTGGAGTGTGTCTGTGTTTGCCACATTTGTGTGAACATGTGCATGCGTGCATACCACGGCTGTTTGACTAAAACGTGAAACATTGGACTTCAGCATACAGCCGGCGACGCCTCATGCTATTGTAAAAACAACATATTGTTGCCTCTGGTGCTGCACCTGTTCTACACAGCAACAGGGAGATGTAAATACATAGTGGTCCACTACATCTTTCAGGCCATCTCTCCTCTTATACATTCACAAACACTTCCCACACTCACTTCATGCTACTCAGAAAGGGTTTTGGAGGGTTTGGCAAAGGTGGTTTCCAGCATTTCTGAAAGCTGTATTAGCAATTAGGTGGTAACCACGATCAAAGGATGATTTATTAAGCGTGGCTGGTTCATTGGTGGGTTGTTTCAGTCTTGGTTCTGTGTGGCTTTTGGTGGTAGCTGATGTCCTATTGATCCACTGCAGTGAATGGATCCATACTGAGGGAAGGCCAGCTGCTTTCTGAGGCTTTAGATTTCTCAGCATGTAACCTGTATAACCACAAAGTGGTACTTTCTAGACAGTGAAAAATAGGTGCGGACATGTATGAACTGTTCTGTTTATGTAACCTCTAGTTAGATTCAGTCTTACTTTATGGAAGTTTAGGCAGAATTATATCTGACTTTGTTGCCTCATAAGTGTTTTTCCACTATGTACCGTATTTCCACTTCTTCTTTTTTTTTTTCAAAACGCAGCACCATTGTTACATAAGTCATCCAAAACGAACCCAAAATTAACAAGCAAATTCATTTAAGCTTTGATTATAGTATGAGTTTTTTTCATCATCTTTTTGCTATTACTACTGCACTTGAGCGAACAGTATATGCTTGGCTACTGGGAATGTCTCGAAGTGCACCTTGGCAGTTGTAGTTAACTTCCTCTCTAAGGATTTTATGTACACAGGATTATGCCTGATTTTTTTAATCAAAGATCTAACATAATCGTTCATCTTTTATACTGATAAATTAACTGGGAGAGCTTCTTGAAATCAATAGTGCAAGGGCTTAAACTTTGAGGTCACATGAATCTCACAACACTGTCAAAAGGAGGAATAAATTGTACTTAGCTGTCTAGTACAAGGGGAACCCGAAGTAGCTTCTCCAACTTGACAACTCTACTCAAGATAGAAGATAGAATTCTGTGCTATAAGCACTTGAGACTGAAAAAATTATTTCTGTGTGTGTGTGTGTGTGTGTGTGTGTGTGTGTGTGTGTGTGTGTGTGTGTGTGTGTGTGT
>JAQLOL010000007.1:10859246-10875322 GCA_029783665.1 Naso thynnoides | reverse complement strand
TCTGTGTGTGTGTGTGTGTGTGTGTGTGTGTGTGTGTGTGTGTGTGTGTGTGTGTGTGTGTGTGTGTGTGTGTATTTACGTGTTTGTTTTTGATGGCAAAATCCAATTTGTCACTCAGACCTCTCTGAGACAGTACTTCATCAATACAATACAGTGGGTTGTGCTCAGATGTTAATAACGTGGGCTGCTGGAGCATCTTGTTATACATACTACTCATCAGTTTCCTCACTTAGTATCATGTTCCAAGTGTAAGTGCAGTGTGTAGTCTTATTATGTAAGGTGCAACAGCACTGACAAGCTCAAAACACCGCTCTGTTCTTCACGTCAAGGAACAAGTAACACGTCTAAGCAAGAAAGGATTACCAGAGTATAAAAGAAAATTGGCTGACACAAGTTTCCTTTTACTCTGGAGAATAACCCACAGAGAGCCACTTTTCCTCCATTCTCCATCTCCCTGAAATAATCTCTGATCCAGCGGCACGACCCCCCAGCACCTTGGCCTTGAGCCTCAGGGGCCCAGGTAAGAGGGTAGTGGCAGCAAATGCCCTCTAAGCCGTATTAGCCCTGTTGGCTGCCCATGTGGCCCGCAGCGATAACGGCAATAACAAGAAAACACAGG
Source organism: Naso thynnoides (assembly GCA_029783665.1). Taxonomy (NCBI): domain Eukaryota; kingdom Metazoa; phylum Chordata; class Actinopteri; order Acanthuriformes; family Acanthuridae; genus Naso; species Naso thynnoides. The sequence goes on along the minus strand of JAQLOL010000007.1, from coordinate 10,874,703 downwards.
CACCATCATTCATCTTCCCCCCTCGAAAAAAAGAGAGAAAGTATTTAAGACAGAAAGCAGTCATGCTCGTTTCAGCTAAATCCTTCCACCTACCTAAAAAGCACACACTTATTTACTTTGCAGAATACATCAGCTGCCACAGCTTAGTTAGCATGTCTTTATGTGGCTTTCTTGTTAAGTGATGACTGTGCTTGTTTGTCTGTGCAGGTGACAACCGTGGACAGGTTCCAGGGTCAGCAGAATGACTACATCATCCTCTCACTGGTCCGCACCAAAGCCGTGGGACACCTGAGGTAATTACTTGGATGCACAGCAAGCAGAAAAACCTGCCTCACCCAAAATGGACACATTCAGCAGCTGCTCTTCTATGAAAATACTTGTTTGATAGGATCTTCACTTTAGATGCGCATCCTCCAGGGAAACAACACAATAGAAGAGTACGCACTTAGCTCCCTTGAGACAGCTACTCTTGGGAGGCTTTCTGCTTTTGCCATGTGTGACTCCTGAATGAAGTTAGCTAAAGGAGACAACTACAATAATACTTAGGCTACATTGAAGTATGCATGAGCTTCAATTAAGGCAAGGAGTATAAAGGCTGCTTCAGGACAGTCTGTGGCGCGACTATACTTTTTGTCCTGGTTAAGAAAAAGTCATTGTGCTCTGATAATTGGGTTGAGAATATAAAACAAAGAGCTCAGTTCTGATCAAAGGCGAACCACGTGACATTCATTAAGAGGCATGATGGTTAACCAAACTTCAGTGGTAGGTTTTATGTCTTTTCTCTCCATGTTCCACCGCTATCTGCTCAACTATACTTCAGTCCCTCACATCTTAGTCGTCAGCTCTGTCTCCTTATCTGTCCGCTCCCTCTTCTCCTCTATCCCGCCTTCTCCCTCATTTCACTGAATTGATTTGTAGCGGAATGGCCTTTCACTCCTCTGCTGCCGTTAGATCCTGATTAGCTGTTCACACTTAATACCAGACAATTGAGGCCGAACTCTTCCACAGTACTTAAGCTTGCCACGCTGGCGTCCGGCTGTGATGTACAGTAGCTTCTGTTTGAATTGCACCTCTCACAGCTTTATCACGGCTGTGCTGCCACTGCATTCATCCACCTCCCATTAGACGGCAAATTGGAATCCCAGAGTGAAATGTAAATGATTGTTTTTTATAGCTAAATACATGTCCCCACATTTGAGCGTGGTCACTATTTGCTGCTGGAGAAAACACTTAAAAACTCTATTTTGTTCCTTCTCCATCTCACAGATAAGGATGTGAATTGATGTAGCTGGGAATGAGAAGTACAGCAGGCCACAGAATGTGGCAATTTGTCTCGCTGGCAGCGTCTGCTCTCCTCTTGCTATCATTCATTTGATCTTGTCTTACATTGAATAGTGCACACTGCCTTCCACATCAGCCCACTCATTGCGGGAAGGTTTTCAGTGGTTGTTCTTCTACAATGTGCTACAACACCAGTTATCTAATGAAGGCATCTACATTAGTACAAGAGTTTCTGTTCTCCTGGATGATCACTTTTATCAAGGACATTGAAATGAAAGGGCCCGAAACCCAAATTTTCAATCAGCCTTTTGTTGAGTGTATCAGAACCGATGCTGCAGAACATGATTATTTTCTATTTATCTTCAGCATTCTTCATCCTTCTTAAGATGTGCTAATGATGCAGGACAGTTGGACTCATAAGGTCATGATATCACCCAAATCTTGTCAGGCTCCAAACTATCCGTTTCCAGCCGGTAGACTGGAGACCAGACCAATCAGTATCCTTTGAGAAAGTACTGGCATGAGCTGTGGGTGTGGTTCATGTGTGTGACACTCAGAAAACAACAATGGCGTCCTTAGACGTAGCTACCATAGATGCTGTTAGCATAAAATCATCAGGGGCAGTCAGATTGAAGATGTGGCACTTTGGTCTTTGGATGTGTTATGCTACTCGTAGCGAATAAGCTATGAGCTGCTAGCCTCAAGCAGGGAGGAGAAGCTGGCTACATAAATCTTTCATGCTGACTTCTTAGTTCACCAAAACCAATGCTGACTCATATATTGTCATGTGAAGTATTTCACAAGACTTTGCGCAGCTGACTCAAGAGCCACAAAAGTTTCTGAAAAACAGCACAAAATGCCTTATTAATCCAGTTTTTCTTAGTTTTGCTCTGACTTGAAATTCATTCACATCTTGGTGGCCCAGACATTCTTGAATGGTAGGCTGAATGGATGAAAGAGCAATGGTTCGTGGGAAATGCCCAAGCTGTCCATTGTGTTTTCTCATACTGGGATCACAGAGGTACACCACTAAGTCCTACCTCACAATCCTCTTCCTCCTGCATTCTCTTTTCTTCCTGCATCTGTCCTCATGGCAATCCGCTGCCATGACAACCACAGGGGATGCAGCTGGCCATATGATGAGCTGACCCTTGCTTTGACAGGAGAAGCATTCCTGCTGATACACACAGGCACGGTCACATGCAGGAGCGCACTCTTTGACAGGAAGCACAGATGCAGACACACTCTGACAGGTACACACAAACATGTGGGAACACACACAAGTGGTATGCGTCCACTCTGCCCTGCCATGTCACAGCACAGCCAGGTGGGCGTCCTATAGTAGTGCCATGTCCAGAGGCTATCGTGCTTCATGATTGGTTCATCTTTGCTCGAGCTCTTTGCTCATTGGTTGTAGGCTGTGATAGTTTGTCTCTGTGGAAATGTTGTGCTTTCAGTTTTTTGCCAGCTTGAAATTTGCAGAAATGTTCCATATACCCGTCATATAAACCCTGCACAATTGTTTCTATGAGCTTTTTTTTTCCCCCTCTACATATTCATCGTACTCATCATGCATATTGCAAGGATTAATCCTCTTAATCTCATGAAGTGCTCAGGTGGACATTTTCCACATTTTTTGGCTGCATTTCAACATGTGTGTGTTCATTCGTGTTGGCTTGTGTATACATACAAACATGGGTGTGTGCCAAATTCCTGCACATCAAACCAGAGACTGTTTTCTGTGTTCATCTGAGCTGCTTGAGTAAGCCAGACACTTCTTCCCCCGCATATACTCTTCCTTCTTCCATGCTGTGTAGATTTTCTATAAGCCAGAATGCTTTTGTTAGAGATTTACTGGCCAACTAAATGGTCATTTTTGCAAAGCCCTGTCAGGTTGTCCATTCAAGCACTTTAAACAAACAACGAGAAGAGTTACCACTTACTAAAGTAGGTTGAATAGGCACCTCCTCTTCCTGTTTCCTTTGTTAAATTTTAGGAAGAACACTTTTTTGTGGTTCTTAGAAGCTATCCCAGGATTTCCGCAATGAGTGATCTGTACTGTAATGGCGTACGACGTGTAAGAGAATAGTTTTTTGTCCACAACACATTGTATCATAAGTATAGGCTTACTGTGTTCAAATGCAGTGTTATGCATGTTTTTTAGCTGTTTTACTTGGGCATAGACATTCAGTCGCATTCTGCTAAAGTAGGGCAAATAAACCATAACTCCAGCAAGCGAAGCAGGTTTCCTTGTTGCCTCTTCTGCCTCCTCTACCTATAATCTCTTAATTCTGCTGAATGACAAGAAAAAAGTAACTTGTCTGCCCCCCCCCCCCTTGTACTCTCCCACCTCTCCCTCTCTTTGTCTGCCTTGTGTATCGCTGCCCTTTGCCATTCATTTCTTTATTTCTCTCTTAGCTTCTATAATTGTCCCCCTCACCTATCGCTGCTTCACTAAATCCTTCACTAAACCTCTCCCCTCCTACACTACACTACGTTCTGCTTCCTTTTTTTAATCTTTACTTGATCCTTCTACTTTGATCCTTTTACTTCAGTTTTTGCCCCCCCCACACACACAATTTCTTCTCCTCTTACAATTTCACACTTTCTTCCCCCGCTCCTGCCACTTCTTTTTGATTTTTTTTTTTCTCTACTTGTGTCAAACCAATTTTCTAAATTTTTTTCTCTTTCTAACACTTCACAGGGATGTGAGGCGTCTCGTGGTAGCCATGTCAAGAGCCAGGCTGGGTCTGTACATCTTCGCGCGGGTGTCACTGTTCCAAAACTGCTTCGAATTGACTCCCGCCTTCAACCAGCTCACCGCCAGACCCCTGCAGCTGCACATCAGACCACATGAGTACTACAGCCAGGAACAGCCTGTATGTACACACACAATTCACATTAGCAGTTTCTCAACTCAGTAATCTTCTACTACAGTATATTTGGCTGATAATGAACCACTCATGCTCCAAATTAAATGATAAGACCCAAGCTTACTTTTCCACATGTTCCACTTCAGTACCAGTTTTCATAAAAATGTTGTTCCCTATAACATCCTTCCACGTCCCAGCTGCCGTAGCACTCTGACTGCGCCTACCCCTGCCTCTATATTCTGCATGGCATCCTCATCTCCCTCAGTGGTCTCAAGCCCTACTGTATCTTTGCCCATGGGCCCCAGTCTGTTAACAGCATTCTGCAGGGGCCATCTGTGAGCATGGGAAACACAGGCTTGGCTGTAATTAACCCCCAAAGGTCAGACAGCGAAACTACTCTCCCAAATCTTGCCCAGCCAGCATGAGACGACTGTTGTCTGGTCACTGTGTCTCGTTGACTGGCGTGTGTGGCAGCAGGGGTGTCTAAAATACCCCATAGCCTCTGACACTTCCTGCAACTCTAGAGTGTTCATCCCCATGGGGGACAGCACTTTTGGGCACACACATGTGGCCCCTGCTTAGCCCGTCTATGTGGAGTTAGTAAACCCCTGCTGCTTCCTCACAGATGCAGATTAAAACTCTGGCAACAGCATGCCAGAACTTGCACAGGCTACTAAATAATGCTGATTTAGAAGCAGATATAAAAATAGAGGATAACACTGCTGCTTAATGCTTCACATGGAAAGACATGTTGGACTGTATTGAACAGACTGTAAAGCTTGATATTCAATCACACTGAATAACTAGGAACACCTTAACGGCTTGATGTTTTTACTGATAGTTTTACGACTATTAAACCACACACAGTTAAGTTTTACAGTGCTGAAACCGTCTGTGCATTCACTTCGACATAATGCCCAAAGGGCCTCTGTGAGCATCACCCCTGTCTTTAGGAGGGGATTGCCCAGCAGATTGAATATTCTGCTCGCCTCACTCCTCAGTTTAGGCAGAGAGACTCTGTCTGCATACTAATATTGTCAAATTACAAACTCTGCATCCTTGACTGCTTCTGATGCTATGTGAGCAGACATCACTTGAGGCAGCAAATGAGAAATTTCAAATAACAAGCAGGTAGCGGGCAGGTGCACTGTAATTTACCTTACTGCTAACAAGACAAGTGTAGTTCTGCACTGTCATTCCTTAACATCAGTTCTTGGATTTAAAACAATTTTTCTCTTAACATTTCTTCAGAGGGACGCTTCCGGACAGCCAGACCGAGTCATCCAGAACATGCCAGAGATGGCCAACCTGGTGTACAATATGTACATGCACATGATCCAGACCTCCCAGAAGTACAGAGAGGTAAAAGGAACTTTGATAAATACAAAAATGAAGAGCATCAAAGACGGGATATATACTGTATCATTCACCAGCAGTGCCATTTTGTTGCAGTCTCATAGTAAAATCAACATCTCCTCTATGATACACCTGAAATCATAAATCTCAGTCTTGAAACTTTCTGAAAGGTTGTTTTTTATAAACCATCTACTATATTAGCAGTACCTACTGATTTGGCTAAAAAGTAGTATACATACAGCATACTATGTACCAAACACAAAGAAAATGTGCAGTATGCCAGAAAATTCCCAGATGGGTTGAGCAATCTGGTAAGAATCTCACTATTGCTGCCTACTTTTGCAAAATGGATTTTGGCTAATGCCTGTGTACCACCCTATAAACAGATGGCATATCAATTGCTCCTTTAATATGTAGTATATACAGTATACAGTATGTAGTATGCATCTTGTGACATCAAGCATTAAAGCAGTGATAAAACCAGTCACTATGCAAACCTTAAAACTTCAACGCAATTCAGTAAATACATCAGTTATAATAGATTTGTTGTAGTTATGCATGTGAAGAAATAAAAGGCCACGGGCCAAGCATAGTAGGAGTGGAGCTCAAGTGATTTTTACACTACATTCAGTGTCTCATATTCTCTCTTGTGGAAACTGTACAAGAAGAATTATGACAAGACATTGCTTAAAACATGTACTCACATTATATTGTCCTTAGGCTACATCCTGTTGGAATGCTCCTAGATTTGATATGCAGTGACATAATAATAAAATAAAGGTGGAAATATTCTTCCTCCACATTTAAATCTTTTCTTCATTTCCTTGTCTTCTCAGCAGCAACAGCAGAAACTTGCTGTGCCTCCACAACAAACAAAGACAGATGCTGTGGCCGAAAAAGCGGCAGCCAGCTCTGGTGAATCGCACGAAGAAACCCCCATGGAACAGGAAACCCCTAAAGCAGAGGCGAGCTCAGAGCCAAACTCAGAGGAAAGCAGTGAACAAAAAGAAAATCAGGAGGATACGGAGGAGCGTGCTAAGATGCCGAAGCATCCTGGCAGAGACAGCGACAGTGATGGGGAGGACAGTGGAGATGAGCAAGAGCAGTAGAGCGTCAACATATGGGACTACTGTCTAATTAAGAGCCACAGTTATCGAGGGGACCAAGTGGACTGTCCCTTAAGAAAAGATTAGTGAGCAGTCAGTGAATCTGAATTTATTTTCTACTGAAAAGATCCCAGGGGAAAAGTTTCATTCATTTTTCTAGAATATTTGATTTTGTAACCATCAGTACTTTTTTATTAAAAAAACAAAATAAATCCTTCCTGCCTGTGACTTATTTTGCTGCATTTGCACTCACCAGAGCCTATAATACTCTTCAGAAGACTCTAATCTGTATCCCTCACACACGCACACATTGTCAGACAGCGAATAGTCTACAGTCGTGTTTAAGCGTACCTCTGTCATGATACTTTCCATCCATTCATCTGCTTTCCTCCTCTGCTTTAAGCACAACTCAAATCTGATTGGCTCAGTCTATACCAGCTACACAAGCTGCGACTAAGCTGCATTTGTAGGTCAGTCACTTCACCCAAGGGCCAGTGTGCATGCTGGGGGATTTCAACTCGCCCTCTGGATGTAGCCTACACAGTCACTCAACCAGCCAGCCTGAAAATCCTCTGCCATTCATAACTTTGTGTGGAGTACTAGCAGCTCAGTCCTCTGCAGGATAGTCCAGCCAAATGAGGTTTAAGGTTTGAACACCAAATTTAAGCAAATAACTAGAGACTTAAAATTTGTGTTGACGTCAAAACATCCATTCGAGGGTCGAGTTCAAGGTCTTGGTCATTTAAACATAAATCAACTTAAAATTAAAAAAAAGGTGAACACAGTCCACAGCCTTGCAGGCAAAAACACAGACTGGAAATTCATTCATTATCATGCACGAAAGGTTGGTGGTTGTTACATCATACCTCAGGCAGGCTGAGAGAACAGGTCAGCTGCACAGCTGCTCTTGCCTGCATGGGCCAGTCTGAGGACCTGATGGAGAACCATGTGTTGATAGATGTGGAGAGACAGATTTTCTGCATTCAGTCAAGTGTGGAGCCATGCAAGGCCTGTTTTTCTATGTTCTAAAAGCAGCGCACTCTGGGTTGAAGAGAGTGTGTTGGAGTAGTTGGCTATGTCTGTCTTTCTGCTGAGGAGAGGATTAGAATGGAAGGTTAGATAAGGGAGATAATCTGTCGGCTGAGGCTGCACCTACAAATTACATGGTTTTGGCAAAGAGCCCACAAGACCAGTAAAATGTAGCGCATGATGCTGATAAATCTCGTGATTTTTACAGTACGAATGAACATTAATGCAATATAATTTTATGCAGCCATAACACAAATGTGCACGCTGTTCTGTCACATGTTTTCAAACCCATGACAGCAAGCAATGCTTTCCCTGAGTCACATGAATGTCTGCATTGTGTAATATCCTCTCTCTCAGCATAAAGCCTTCTAGTTACTTTCTGCCGTCTCCCAGTTGGCCTCTTGGGAATTAAGTTGCTCATGGTATCTTGCTGGAGTAAATTAGAGGTAACTGGTGGGAAGTGGCCTCTGCGGACAAACAACGTCTCTGCGAGTCTCGAGCTTCTGAACCTTGGAGACTGAGAGAAATAGCTGCAAAGCAAGAGGGATATCAGGAGCTCAGTTCCTCCAGAGCGTTTCTCTGCTGAAGGTTAACATGTCTTTTATACACAAACGACAGGTATTCATTAGGTTAATTGCTACTTTGCGAAGCGCTAACTACTAACCTCTGCAAGACGCTGACGTGTCACAGAGACTAATTGCATGCAGTAAAATTTTATTTGGTCGTGCACAGATGTGTTATTTTTTCCTTGTATTGTATCTTGTAATTTCTTGTGTATTTTGTGCTGCAGCAAATTTGAAGAGGCGTTTTTATAAAAGCTAATCTGTTTTTTTTTTTCCATTATCTAAAGAGGCTTGCAATAACTACCAGCACAAAACAGCGATGCAAGGTATAAGAGAAAGTACAGCAAATAGAGCTAGAGTGTTTTATTTGACGTTTGAGACTGCAACAGATGTCAGAGTCCACTTGTCTTTTTTTTGCAAAATTATTCCCCCTTTTGTGGCGGATGTGTTGTTGTTGTTTTTTCCACCCTCTCTCGCTTTTTAATGTGAAGGCGTTTCCCAAAAGCACAGGATCCAACGTGGGACACACTCGTGTTGAATGTGTAACTTATTGCCCAACCCTACATGACAGTAGTGTCACAACAGGAAATTACACATTACATAGAGCCAAGACAGTAATGCCTGGAAGGGGGAAGGATCTGACCATTGTGTCTTAAAGCTAAAACAGACTCAGGGAATCAGTCTGACAGCACACAACACTTTCACACTCATAAAACCATCAGTTCAATCTTGACGTCAAGGCTGAGCCTCGGGGCAGATTTTTCTGGTGGATTTTAACACACCAAAAAAGCCTCCCCTCGCTTAATGTTGCATTTCTTGGAAAAGCACAATTTTACTGTAGCAAAAGTCTTCACATATGTTTGTCACTACGCTTTGCTTAAATCATCAGGTCGGCAGGGATCACACGTTGCATAGCATCCCAATTAGCAGTTTTTCATCACAGATACAACAGCAGGCATTTTTATAGCTCAGAATAGCAGCACATTATACTCCTGGCCGTTGTTTGTTATCAGCGCTGACAGATAAAGTAATGCTCATTACTAAAAGTTATGCATGATCTCAGCTGATCTGCTATTAGCGGGTGACTAATGTGCCAGCGCCGGTCTTCAGCAGCGTGTAAGTGAGCGGCCTGTTGACCTCGAAGGGCAGAGAGGCCCGTCGGTTACTGCTTGAGGTTGCCAGCTTATCATGCTTTGTCAAGGCCACTGCCTAATCCTGACAAGTACATCCAGATCATCAACAGGGCACGTTTCAATCTGATAATCTCCCATCATCACCGAAGAGGCCCGGCCGCTCACAGAAATGCACCGATGCCATTGTAGTGACTGCCATCCTGTCAGTGCCTCTCCTGTATGTCTGCTTAACTCCAGTGGAAGCGTGTGGCTTTGCAAAGCATGCTGTTGTCCACTTTGAATAGCCACTCATCATCTTCTCTTCCTCCCAGTCTAGGATGGCCAGTTGCGGCTCATGTTTCTGGTGCATCATCTGGCTGGTGGTCCTGCTGGTCATCGGCTGGCCCCTTGGCATCACCTTAGGAGGTCTCTACGGCCTCATCAGCCCCCTCACCACCTGCCTCGGCCTGGACCGACTCTCTGATCTGCTCCTGGAGGGGGCCAACCTGGGCCGAACCTGCGCCAACAACATGCGGCACTGCAAGCCTTTGTGTTGAGATCCATGATGAAGCGATCAGGACCAGAGATCGAGGCTACTCTGAGGGGAACTGTTCATGTCTGTTATATGTGGAGATGACTGGCACTTAGACAGTGAGAAACTTTTTTTAGTCACTTATGTAACAAAAAAAAGGTCCGGAAGGTCTGGAAAATGGAATTCCACTCATTTTGTTAACATGTAATTAACCATGGATTTTAAATTTGTATGGGTTTGTCAGGAAGGAAATAGGCTTTGTGTTCATGCTCTGTGTTTGCTGTTTAATTCACGATGACACTGCGTGGAGAAGATAAGAATGAAAATGGCAATTTAACAATGGAAATGCTTAGACTTGTAAATGACTGTATGGAAACTTTTAATACGATTAAAACTGCTTTGAACTTGCCCTCTGTGTTTGTCAACTGACTTATTGTATGCAGTATTTGGTGGAAAATCCATGTTGTCACATTTTAAGGTGAAGGTACAGGACGATAGCAGGAGCTAAAAATGGATTTTTAGTTTCCTTCGATAATTTTGTTTATTTGCTTTTTAATATTTAGGGTCATGGCAGGTCAGAGCTTAGACCTACAAGATTTGAATGGAAGTCAAGGAGATCAGTCTGAGACACAAGAAGATGCACAATCACTCACAAGAAGACTTAGCCATATGCAGCCAAAAAACATGTTAGCATTTCTCTTTTTCTCTCAAAAACTGGTCAACATTTGCCTGTTTACATATCCAACAGACAGTTTTTAGTACATAAGCATTTGCTGTGGGTTTTTGGACAAATATGTCCAATATTTACATGTTGCTTATTCTTAAACATCATCATATGATTTATTGTTAACATAAAATATAGAATAGTGCAGCTTTAAAGTCCACAAACAATTTGAATTTAAATTTAAGCTGTGCAGATAAATGTTTATAACAAACAATTTCTACTATTTTTTTGAAGAATTCAACTATTGTTCTGCAAATACTGAAATTAAGTAAGAGTTCTTCAGAAATACCACGTGAGATGAATAAAACATGGAGTATTTTGACTGTGCTAACGGCAGACAACTGAGGAACAATTACCTATAGACCACACTATAACACTATGTGAGGATTTAAAAAACAAATTTATTTGTATGCTGTCTTAAGGGTAAACTGCTAAACTGCTAAAAAAGTCATTCATACTAAATACAAACTGTGACCTTATTTGGTGAATATAAAGGATAATTAACCATGCAAAAGATCTCAGATGATAGATGTTAGAGTTTAAATCAGAAGCTGAGAGGAAAAGTTTGAGTGTAACTTTGAAATTGTTTGTCACAACCTCACAATATATCTTACAGCCTTTTTTTCGCTGACCAACTGAACAGACTGTTATACACTTGTGTATTAATAAGTTGGCGAGTGCTTCTGTCAGCAGTCAGCTAATGACTGAAAAGCACTCAGAAAATAAGTGTGAAAATGATGTGGCTTAGTGGCACAAAGTATAGGACAGCTGCTAACACACTACAAACAGAAAAAGAAGATCTAACAAAAACTGTAAAGCTTTGAATAGGTTTGACCCTGGTTTTTAAAACTACTTTTTCAATAATTGTTTTTAATAATGAGGCTCTTATGAAGCTGTTTGAGACTGAACTAGGAACCAGCTTAACGAGTAAAAATCTTACGAAACTTTTGATGTTATGGATTTAAGGTTTAGTCCTTTTTTCTGGTCCTAGGCTGAAACCTTTGAAAGCAAACATCTTAAGTAGAGATTGAAAAGTTTTGACAGGAAAAAAGCCTTTTGAAGAAGTGGCTTAAAGTGCCAGATGGTTGCACTGAAGTTTTTTGACATTGTGGGTTTCATGCCTGAGTAACTTATTGAATTTTAAAAAGCAGCACCCAGAGGAAAGGGTGAAAAGTTCCCAGCAAAGAGCTCTGAATGTGTAACTATTACGCACCAGTAATTTAAAAAGACCTGCATAAAGACAAGAGTTAGTTCACTGCACAGTGCTCAATCAGTCTGCAGAGCGCAGAAGACAAATGATCCAATATACAAGATAAACTACTGATAAACTCTGCTTTGTACATGAACTGATGGAGTAATGATTCTAACAACCAGTGGTGGAGGAAAAATTTAGATCTTCAACTAAAAACCTTATGAAAAAATACTTTCTTACAAGCAAAATATAAGTATAAGCAGCAAAATGTACTTAGATGTATTAAAGTAAAAATACTAAATGCACAAAATTGTCCTGTTTTACTAATATATTTAGTCATGCATTCACTTCTTTGCTTTCTCAGGATTGCAACTAATGATTATTGCAAACTATAATGTATTTAACTGCTAAATATTTTCTCTATTCATTCTCCATCAAAATAGATGGCACTATTAATGTCAGTTGATTAATTGATTATTCAACTACTGGCTTAAACTGTACTTGTAAAAAGTAACTAACTAAACTGTTAGTTTAATTCATTACATATTATCGTATTTTATAAGCTTCTCACATTTTGCTAGCAAAAATCTTAATGTGTAAAGCAACTAGTCACTGAAGCTGTCCGATAAACGTGAGGTGTAGTGGAGTAGAAGTAGAAAAGCAGCATGAAAAGAAAAGACTCAAGTACAGTTCAAGTGTCTAAAAGAGTGTTTTACTAAAGTTATTTGTTGTATTTAACCACAACACGGATACTTTTGAAGATGGGAGCTGGCTGCTTAAAATGTATTGATTAAAGTTGATGAGGGTAAAATAGAGATAGCTTACTGGATAAGAGACAAGCTGATGTTTCACCTGGCTGTAGCTAGCGCGAAAGTGTGGCTTGGCTAACGTCACAAGCTGCTTAGTAATCACATAAATGTTATTGTGTCGTGTTGTGATTGAGATTCTGTCCTGCCATTCATTATAGAAAGAGACAGACGTTTTTTGCCTCAAATAACATCCCATTGAACCTGGACAGATATGAGGGACAGCTGAACTAACACTAACCGCTAGCGGGGCTCTGGCCTCTCTTGCTGGCTGAGAAAAGGGCTACAGGCCCAGATACGATTACAGACAAGTGGTACCATCACAATCTGTTCAGTAATCACATTAATTTTGTTACATTGTGCTGTGATTAAGATTCTAACCCACCATGCATTGTGAAAAGAAACAATCAGGTATGTTTTTTGCTGTGCTGTACTGTCCTCAAGGCTGCATTCGACTCAGCTTGATATGCACTCAGTGGCTTTGCATAACTGAGTCTCGTGTGCACCGCACAAAGAGGTAGAGTGATTCCTTCTAAAGGCTCCTATTCGTCTGTACATGTAGTAATGACAAAAAAAAACAGTACTTGCCAGGTTGCCAAGGTTGTTATCCATCACACCAGATTATTCCTTTAATTAAATATTGTGTAGATTTCAGTAGGGAGGGGTTTTTGGTCTGCCAGAGCCTGAAATTTTCTCTCAAAGCAAACATGGTGCTGGCACTGAGCAGAGTTGGTGAGTACAGGGTGTGGGGCACCGAATCCATTTCGTCTATGGCTCCTTTAAAAAAATCTTTGGAAATGTAACATATTTTAATTTTAGAAGTTTACCTTTTTTTAGAGATATGCTTATTTGCTTTCTTGACAAGCTAGATGAGAAGTTTAATACCACTGTCATGTCAGGCAACTTGTGGTTAGCTTAGCTTAACAAATGAGCCAACTCCAGAAAACAGGGAAAAGCAGCTAGCTGGCTAAGTCATACCTCCTTAATCTGTTAAAACATCAAAGTACAAAAATGACAAGTTGTGGTTCAACAATGTGTTAATTAATGAGGAATGAGTGTTTTTTCTTTTTCTTTAACCTTTTTTTTTTTTTTTTTGCTAGGCTAGGCTAGCTGTTTCACCTTGTTTCCTGTCTTTATGCTAGGCTAAGTTTGCGATAACTTTAGCTGGCAGAAATGTAAGTGGTATCAGTCTCCTAATCAAACTCACAACAAGAAAGCAAATGTCATTCCCAAGGTGCCAAACTGTTTCTTTAAACAACAATTAATCATCAGTTGTATAAGTGCACAATTCTGTTTTATTCTTTTTACCACTCATGCATTATTCCTCAGGCCTAACTCTGCTGTTGCATATTCCCACTTACTTGCACAGCGACCCATTTCTTTATGCTCTTTGTTGGATCATTTGAAACTTTAACTTTGACCTTAAGTCAAGTCAGGTCTGTGCTATTATAACATGCAGACCCTCAGAGGGAGATCAGGCTGTGTTTAATTCCATTTCTTCAAGGCTAATTTTTAGTTTCAACCCCTGTGACTCAACCAAAGGTGCTCTGAGCTATCATGACAAACAGGGGAGGGAGGGCTTGTGCTTGACCAAACATTTTAGAGGAATATCATGCTAAATTACCATTTTGCATCTGGCACATTCTAATTTGGTGACCTTAAGTCACCTTTCGCTGCATTGCTGCTGCTGGGGTCAGTCTGGTTTGCTTCAGTCGAGCTGTGTTGAGCTCTGAGGGCCGCAGTAAAGTTGCTCGCAGGAGTTTATCCTTCGTAACAAAAGAATTGTCACGAAAGGTTTTATTTTCCACTCATTTTTGTCTGTTTTGTGTTTTTTAAGATTAACTTTCAGTAACTGGTGTGTTGGCAAGGAAAACAATCTTAAAGTGGTGATATGGTGCCAGATTTTAAAGGGAAGCGTCCACTTTAGCCTCATTGAATAGGTGACATGAAACAACACTGAAAAAATGTATTCTTACATGTTGCAGCACAGATTTAAAGTACTTGTACTTTACTTGAGTATTTCCATTTTGCTACATAATGCTTCTACATTGATTTATTTTGGAAAGTGGCATGGTTCTTTATTGTACTGGACAATACTCCCGTGCTAACAGGCTTATTGAATTAATTAAATGACCTTGCTCAGAAAAATAGCAAGATTTATTGCCTCTTTATGTGTCTGTGTGTTCTCTTAGATCTACCAGTACATCCAAGATTCTGGCTCAGACCACACAGGCTTGTGACCACACAGCTTTCTTCTAAAGAAAAGCAGTCAGGAATTATTAATTTGTTGCCAAGTCTTTATCATTTCAGTCTTTATATTTTACATTTTGTTTTTATTTATTCCCTGTAGTTTTATGATTCTTCTGTTGTTTTTTAATTAGATATTACCTTAGTTGTTTTTGTTTTTTTCTCTATAGTTTGTAACTTCATTAATAAAAGACATATGAATAATAATAATTAAGAAAACAAACCTTATTACGTATTTCATGACAGCTGTAGACTGGTTGTTTTGCAGATTATTTCCCATATAAAACATACAAACCTCATCAGAATCACTGTTGGGTGAAAAAAATCTCCACCCTCTCAAGTTTTTTTAATTTAAAACATAAATTTAAATTTTTTTATTTAAAAAGTTACAAATGCCAGTGCCTCAAATTAAAGCAGGCTGACACTCTCAGACTCTAATTGAGTTTGGAGCATTTTGCAAACATAACTTGCGTAACAATATGAAAGGAGCCATTTTACACAATGAGGTCTTTAACTTATGATTTGAGTTTATTTGGCTGTTAAACACGTACAGAAATGAAAAAAACAATTTCATTCCACTATGGGTCTTAAAATTAGTGTAATCACTCATCTATCAGATGATGTAACTCAAACTTT
>JAQLOL010000007.1:10844406-10859146 GCA_029783665.1 Naso thynnoides | reverse complement strand
CCAGGATGGCTAGAGGAGGATCAAATAGGTGTTTGCTTGGGTGTCCGTCCACCCATGTTAATTTGTTCTTCAAAGTATGAGGGGTACAATGGAGAAGACTCGTCCACCACCACCGACACAAAACTCTCCTCCGCCTCTCCCACAATCTCCTCCACCAGATCCCTGCGGTCCATAGCCATAATTTAGCTTACTAGCTAACAGATAGCTACAAAACACACCAAGCTGGACAACATCCAATCAAATTCCTTCGAAAGACTCAGTGTCCCGCCCCAAACATTGGATATCCCGCCCGCTGGATAACGCCCAATTCGTTTTCCTTACTCGTGTAAACTCATGCTTTCACTCGGGTAAAGTCGGGGAAGGAGACGGTACACACGGCCATTTCTGAACGTCTTTAAGAATTATGTGCTTAATTAGATTAGATTGTTTTAGGTTTAATTTTACTTTTAAGTGAAGTTTACTTTTAAACAAATTAGCCTGTAGACATTGAAATTACTTTTGACCCTGTCAAAGTGTTAAAGGAAAACTTTTTTTGCAGCAAACTTCACAGTTAAAGCATCTTTGCTACTTTTACCCTTTGCAGAGTTTTGAAGGTGGTGAGACAAACAGTAAAACATGAATCAGAATCACAGAAGAAGACAGCGTCGACAATCAATACAGCTGCAGATGAATGGCACTTTGGTGTTCAGCCACACTGCTTTACTTGATTTACTGGGGGCTAAAAACTTCAAGCAATACTTCACTGATCCTATAGGCAGGATTCTCTTTTGAGGCTTGGCAAATTTAACCACAGAATAGTCTGCCTCAAGAGAAAAAAAGGGGGGGGAGTGCATATTGCAATAAAATCTACATATTTTTGTTATAGAAGCTCAATTTAATGCATGAATGTATGCAAGACTCTCGGACAGAAAAACCCATTAAGCTGAACTCCTTCCAGGCGAGGTGTTTGGGTACTTTGCCTAAAAACTCCCCAGCTTTCCTATCAGTTTTGACTGGATCCAAGAATTCTCAGCTCCCACCAAAATAGCTAAGGATTGAATATTCAGGGACGCCTATAAAGAAGAACCAAAATACTCTTGCTGAGCAGCGTACCTACAAATCTGGATAGCTGTCTATTTTGTAGCTTATTCAAATTGGACTCATGAATATTTCATTTTCAACCCAAAGTACTTTTTAACCTCATTTTCTACACCTCGACGTTGACTGACGCACACAGTCACTAAACCTCACTCATTCTTTAAAGTCAGGTCATGATCTGAGACAAATTCATTTTTTAAAAATGAGGTGGCCATTGCCCGAATGTGTCCTGCAATATTTATGTGTCATATGAGACCTAGTTAGATCGCTTTTTTGTCTGCCCAGTTCTGCTCCCAAACATCCTGAGGACAGGAGCCATTTGCCAAAAAAAACGGCCAATTTTAATTCAACTTTCTCTGTTTTTCCTCCCAGAGGTCTTGGCAGAGGGTAAAGCAGGCAACAAGCCTGGAAGCCAAGCTGACAGAGCCTCACTGAGAGAGAGAGAGAGAGAGAGAGAGAGAGAGAAAGTGAAAATAAAAGAGAAAGAGTGAGAGCAAGAGAGAGAGAGAGAGACAGGGGCAAGCTGAATTTTTCATTGGGGTCTGAGACTATGGGCTATGGAAAAACTTGATTCCCACTGGCTGCAAGGAGACAATGGAGGCAAAGAGTGAGGGAAAGGGGATCGGTAAAGCTCCCCCCCATTCAGTTTAGCACACACTGCTCTGTAATTTCACCCTCATACAGACATGCACACACAAACACACAAGGTAGAGTCAGTATACAGCCACTTCTCCAGGACACAAGAAAAAGAGCTTTGTCCTGGTTTATAGTCACCTTATTAAGGAACTTTAGGTTGTAGGTTTAATAAGGTAAGTGTTTGACTAGGACTTGGTAATGGATATCAGAGCCTATACAAAACTAGCTGAAGTCAGCAATGGTATGCCACATTTGAAAAAGGCTTTTGAGAAATATAAACCTGTTTATATCCCTTTTTCTCCCTATATATGAATGTAATCATCAACAATTCTGATTCTCAAAAAATTCAAATATAGTAAAAAGTCATTGAGGTTTCCAGATTCTAATCAGGAAGTATTAAAGTGAAGAATAATCACAAGAATCAGACCGAACATCAACTTCCAATGCTTGGCATGTTTTTGTTGCTATATTTCTACTGTTTAGGTTTTGATACAAAGGCGACGTGAGGCTTTTTTAAAATGCATTTTGATCTCCATCCTGGATGCAAAATTAGCTTAATTCTGGTTGGAAATTATTTTTGCAAAATGATGGATGTCAGCATTTGTTTTAAAGCAGAAATGATTAACCAATTAATTCAATAATCTGCAAATTGATCATCAAACAGTTTCCATCATAGATTAATTGTTAAAAATGATTTATTTAGCTTAAAAACAATGCTCTGGTTCCTGGTTTTCAAGTGTGATATTATGCATTTTTTCTGTCTTAGGCTATTTTACTAAAAATTGATTATTTAAATATTTCTGGGTTTTTGGACAGTAATTTAAAAAAAAAAAAAAGGATTTTAGGACGTCCCTTCTGAGAACTTGTGATGGGTGTTCTTCCACTCTTTCTGGACATTTTAGCCTAAAGACTTGATGATGATCAACATAAAAAGCCACGATTAAAAATGAATAATTAGCATCATGCTGCAATTACATAATTAACACAAACTCACTCGACCTGCACCAGCTGGTTAATCTGTAACTCTGTTTACACTGACTTGTTTTCTTTCATTTAGTCCTAACACGTGTTGCTCATGAGCCTGTTACATAACAGATATTCATATAGGGGGGGGGGGGAGTCAAACTGTGTATTTCAGGAAAATGAGTCCCTCCGACCAAAGTGTCATTGGCAATGAGAAAATATTTGCTGTTTAACTGCAGTCATACTGAAAATGAACCACGCTCTGAGCTCCTTTGAAGTACTCTGCATCACTCAGTATTCCGCACACAGGCCACAGAGAGGACACCCAATTTTCACTGAGCAATATGTCTTCGTTCAGCTGTGACCTTTAAATGGCCCTGGACGCTCACCACAGATAAATGCGCCATGTTGGAAAGAACAAAGTGCTTTCAAACCATTTGTATTGAGCGTGTTTTTGACGAACAGCTCAAATGCTACAATCCAACGTGGGGGACATTCCTATATATATGCACATTATTGATTTAGGTACAAAATCCTGCCAGCATCAGGCAAATGACATCCCCTCGGGCTTCTTTTAAAAGGGTTTGCCTGCTGTTTATGATGTGAAATTCCCATAGAAAATCAATGTGTTTTTTGTTCAGGACAGTTTTGTCCTGATTATCTCTTCGTTGCTGCTGTGTAATGAGTACGATCTCCTGAGGCCTCATAGGTAGGAGGAGAATGATCACGCCACAATGATTTAAACTCGGTAGCAGCAGCTAAAGTGAAAGTCACACTACAGGAGGATTTGAGCAGCCTCCAAGTGTCTCTGTGACTAATCGAGGCACTAGCATGAGCCCTTCACACCCATGGGTGCTCTGAAAAAGGATAGCGGCAAACGCCGAAATACCATTCTTTCAGAGTTTAATATTTTGGCACAAGGGCAAACTCATGTTGAAAGTAGTCAACCTCCTTTCCCTCTTGATCTTTGCAGTTCTGCTCTCTATAGACGGACTTCGCTAAGCTCCGGTCATAAAATGTTAGTATTATTTTAAATACTGGGGCAAAAGGATGCTTAAAGCAGACCGCGGCCTACCATTCATTACATAAGAGCAAAACAAAGAGTCACACGGTGAAGGGTTATGGCTCGGGGTCGGGTGACAGCAGCATATGATTCATGGCTCTCTGTGCCCTTTTGTCTTGTCCTCCTTGTGGTGGGACCATCCAGTGCTCTCAGCCAATGTTATTTCACAGCCTTCAGAGCTCGCTCCCCGTCCGCTTCAAGTAAACCAGCAATGTCATTTCCTATGTCTTGTTCTTTCCTCAGTGCAAGAATAAAGAAAGAATATGGCATGTGTCACAACAAGAAATGTTCATTTTTCTTCATTGTTTTGATGTTAGGGAAAAAAACAAACCAATATTATCAAAATTGTTTTCGATATATTTGTAAAGGTTTCCAATGCTGAGGATAACATTTCTTTGACTTTTATTGCATAAAAAGGTAATTACTAGGCCAGCGGTTGGTGTTTGAGGTAACAGTACATGTCAGACAGAGGAAGAGAAATATGCCAAGGAGATTACACTGGATGCACTGCGATAACCTTTGATATCATACTTGGGCCAAAGCATTTCTTCCTGCTGTTTTTTGGACTGCAGAATGTGTTCTAGCTTGAATTTGAATTCATTTATTTATGATCAGCCTCTCTATTAACATCTAATTATTACAGATGCCTCATTTTACTGGTCTCCTTGACATATCTTATTTTATTGTATTGTATTCTTACTCTGTTTTTTACCCCTGTGTTTGTGCCTTCATGTCACTGTATGGTAGTATGCATGCACGGCAAGCTGTACGAACAAATTGCCCCTGGTGGGATTAATAAAGTTGTTTGAATCTGAATCTGAATTTTCTGACACTGAGAATGTTGGTGGCTTGCATTTAGATTTCTTTATGAGTCAGGAAATGTAAAAAAAAATGCAGATGGCAAACCAAGAGAGCTTGACTAGAGTAGGCCTATGAATTTTAATTATTTTAAAAAAGATCCATTCGTGGACACTGCATGCCACATGCCCACCACATCAATAACATTCCTGCAGCTTATTTCTAATCATGGAAACATATCGTTTGATTTGCCATATGGTGAGTGAGTCCAGCAGCAGGCTTTTGCTTATGAATATATTCACACACACAGCATGAAATTTACGATTACATTTGAACAGATTTAAGTCACTGCACTAAAAAGAGAATGTTTGGTCTGCAGTGGTGGCTTTCCCCCCTCTGAAATGTGTAGATTTCTAGCTTCTAACAGCTGCTGACACCAGCTGTGTGGCACAAGTGGTCTGTCCCTTTGCTTCTGTAGAGCTGCATGTGTCCTGCCAGTCTAAACTCGTGTGTGTTGAGGAGACCTTTACAGACACACAAACACAAAACAAATGGAATAATTAGTGTTTAGGATGCAAACAAAAATTGTGGGTATTAATGAATTTTACAAGTTGCCAAACCCTTGTTTGGATATTCAGATACAGTGGATGTGATTTGAGCTTATAAAGGCAGTGAGTTCTGAGACCCAGAGGGTCCTTCAGTTAAGAGGAAGAGATGAGTCACTCTCTGTCTAAAATCTATTGATTCTAATTATGTCCTGTGTCCTTCAATCTAGCGTTTTATTTTGTTTTATTTTTATTAAAATGCTGATATTATGAGAACACTGTGTCATATTCTCACTGTTATGCACTAGGGTTGGTTTTCCACAGGCGCAGTGGGGAGTTTTCACTTAGATTTTCAGAATTTTTTTAAATGAGGAAAAGATCAAAAGGAAGCCTGTCATTGTGTGTCTGCCCTCACCGCTGTCCTCCTTACATGGGCGGCGGGCACAGATGTCCGCGCGGGAGTTCCCTCCACTTATCACGCCATTCATGGAGTGGCTGTTGTCAATGGGGCAATGGGCTACCAAATATGGAGAAGGGGTCGCACAGTGCTGCCCCTTCTTACAGACACTTGTCAGGGTATAAATTGGTCCTGCGTGACATCTCGGCACCCCTGGTTTACGCACTGAAGATCCGGTGCCTGGTGCTGATCTGGTGAGTACCTGCACGGCTGACCGAAGGATGATTAAAAGAGGCCGACCGGTGGATTTATTGCAAGAGGATTTTAACAGAATGGCAGCGACTGCAACCTTTGCCTAACCGTCATCATCTAACTGAAACGGATGATTTCACCACACTGGCCACTTGTTTATCAGCTTCTTCTTCCTTTTCTTTTTTCTGGGGGATTGTGGATTATAGTAGTTGTAAAATACTAAAAAATATCTTTCACAGCGATCTAACAGAGAAAATCCAAAATACTAACATGACATATGACATTTAGGCTACTTCTATAGTATGTAATATCAGTAGGCTATAGTAAACTAACACTCCTCGAGTTGTTTGTCCACAAAACGCGACCTTACATGTGTTGTGAGGGAGCAGTATCTCTGCTCACCCAATCCAAACAAACAGGACATTTATTTAAACTAACACTGTCGCTGCTTGCCTGCGCTCGCGCGCCCCTGTGTGTGTTTCAGAGCTGACACCATGTGCGACGACGAAGAGACAACCGCCCTGGTGTGTGATAACGGCTCCGGCCTGGTGAAGGCTGGGTTCGCCGGCGATGACGCACCTCGCGCAGTGTTTCCCTCCATTGTGGGTCGCCCACGTCACCAGGTAAAGTAAGCTATGCATGAACTCCACGTGTGCTAAGGAAGAGTAGCCTATCGGTTTAAGTATTTTACATCGCATGAAAACGATTCTTGGCTTTGGATGAGAGCCAGATCCACCGTGCGTAATTGCGCACCAAAATTACGCATCTACAGTTCAACTAATAACCAAGGAAAATATACAATCCATGCTTCTAAACACAATTTAATTCGACATATAGAGGTATTTATAATGTTATATGATCATTATTAGTAGTCGACATAGCTAATTTTGGTGGTCTTTTCTGTTATCAGGGCGTCATGGTCGGTATGGGCCAGAAAGACTCCTACGTGGGCGACGAGGCTCAGAGCAAAAGGGGCATCCTGACCCTGAAAT
Source organism: Naso thynnoides (assembly GCA_029783665.1). Classification (NCBI taxonomy): domain Eukaryota; kingdom Metazoa; phylum Chordata; class Actinopteri; order Acanthuriformes; family Acanthuridae; genus Naso; species Naso thynnoides. Next base: position 10,852,423 of record JAQLOL010000007.1, on the reverse strand, counting down.
ACCCCATCGAACACGGCATCATCACCAACTGGGACGACATGGAGAAGATCTGGCACCACACCTTCTACAACGAGCTGCGCGTGGCCCCAGAGGAGCACCCCACCCTGCTGACTGAAGCCCCCCTCAACCCAAAGGCTAACAGAGAAAAGATGACACAAATTATGTTCGAGACTTTTAACGTGCCCGCAATGTACGTGGCTATTCAGGCGGTGCTGTCCCTGTACGCTTCTGGGCGTACCACAGGTATGACAGACCCCTCAGAGCATGAGATATTTTGCACAGTGAGGTAATATATGAATTTAATCCCCGCGTATTTGTCATCAGGTATTGTTCTGGACTCCGGCGACGGCGTGACCCATAATGTTCCCATCTATGAGGGTTACGCACTTCCTCACGCTATCATGCGTCTGGATTTGGCCGGTCGTGACCTCACAGATTACCTCATGAAGATCCTGACTGAGCGTGGATACTCCTTTGTCACAACTGGTGAGTACAGACTGCTAATGCATATTTATGACGAACTTGAGTTAACTATAACCCACAAAGAAGGGAAAAAAAGTCGCCCATCTGATGTTCTCACCCCTCTGCACCATTAAATTAAGCAGAACTGCAATTTACTTGGTTTTATAGAAAGTGCACTTTTCCTTCTAACAAATTGTTTAAGTTATTGCAAATACTCGTCATGAATACATCATTATTTTATACTTAATAATGTGCATATGACTGAATTCATACATATCCGATCCCCCCCCCCAGCTGAGCGCGAGATTGTGCGTGACATCAAGGAAAAGTTGTGCTACGTGGCTCTGGACTTTGAGAATGAGATGGCCACCGCCGCCTCCTCCTCTTCCCTGGAGAAGAGCTACGAGTTGCCCGACGGTCAGGTCATCACCATTGGCAACGAGCGTTTCCGCTGCCCAGAGACACTCTTCCAGCCCTCGTTTATTGGTGCGTAAAGTTTGTGACACTGTCCCGTGAATTGTAGATTTTTTTTGTTTTGCTATAGTAACTTTATATTAAGTTAGCCTTAAGTAAATTTGCACAAGATCCTAAATCTCAATACTCGACTCATTTCTTGCATTCACTTAAACGGGACTGCAAAAGAAAGCGCACACTTCACCCAGAGTTTCAGGCCAACATAAATATGTTGTAAATCTTACCAGAATAAACATGAATGACTGGGTGGTTTTCCAAACACAGACCTGTTTATAGCTTATACTACTCATTGGCCGCCCAGTTATGCTATGATAATCAGTTGGAGGTCACAGTTTGTTTACTTTCTGCTTTGCCACTTCACGGCCGATAAATAGACATGAGTAATCTAGAGCAGGGGCTTAACGTCAACATTCGCGCCACAGAGCGCGCAGCTGTTGGCGGAGCTGTCCGCTTCAGCACCTGTTCTGACAGCTGACTGCGGCGTCAGATGTGCTCTTTGCTGCGGGCGTTAAAACTCACTAACTTCCGCGCTGCTCTTTGCACAGGCATGGAATCTGCTGGCATCCACGAAACCACTTACAACAGCATTATGAAGTGTGACATTGACATCCGTAAGGACCTGTACGCCAACAACGTCATGTCAGGCGGCACGACCATGTACCCCTGTATCGCCGACCGCATGCAGAAGGAGATCACCGCTCTGGCCCCCAGCACTATGAAGATTAAGGTAACTGTGACGCACTTTTCAGTGTGACTGAAACATTGTTTTTTTTATTCAGCAAAGGTCTCCAAATGTAACAAATGTGCCTGCGTTTAGATCATCGCTCCTCCTGAGAGGAAGTACTCCGTATGGATCGGCGGCTCCATCCTCGCCTCTCTGTCCACCTTCCAGCAGATGTGGATCAGCAAGCAGGAGTATGATGAGGCGGGACCCTCCATCGTCCACAGGAAGTGCTTCTAAGCGCCAGACTGACACCCCCCCACCCCGTGCCAACAAACCAATTCGTGTTGTGTCGTCAAATTCTTTGTTTACACTTAAGTGCAATTTATATGTGGATATGTATAGCTTTATAAATAAACGAGAACTGGGAACTTTGCGGAGGACGCATCTTTCATTCTTTCTTTTGAGCTGAAACCTGAAACCTGAAGCATTTCTTTGAGAGATCTTGTTTGATCTGCAAAAATCTCCCTCTGTCTCTGGACAGCAGCCGGGCTCCGTCCTTTCGTCACGTGATGGATGAGTAAAGGTTATTAAAGATTCGAATTAGAAAAGATTACAGCGAGCGGAGAGAAGGATAAGCCACCTCATGAGAAATTAGCCGCGCAAAGTTTCTGTGAAAACACCGGTGTCACGTGATCAGTAATCCCCGTTTCCATGGTAGGCAAAGCTTACCTACTTGATACATAATAATAATAATAATAATAATAATAATAATAATAATAATACTGACAAGTCATAAGAAGTTACCAATGATCTTACTGCCATAACTTGATAAAATCTCTGAGAAAAATAGGGCGGGGTCACATATTTTGTTTCTATTTTTAAACCTCCAGACAGTGAGAGAGAGAAAGAGAGAGAGAGAGAGAGAGAGAGAGAGAGAGAGAGAGAGAGGCAGGTTGCCTTGTAAAGCGATTAGCAACTCGGATGGTACTTTCACTCCGTCACTGTATCCAGAGCATCATCTTTGCCCAAGGTTGAAACAACAGCTCCACCAGCCAGGCCAGCAGCCTGCGACATGGAGAGGGAAACATCTGAGCAGGCGAGACTGTCTGCTCCAAGACAGAAAGATCGGCTTCATCAATAAAGCCGCACCCCCCCCAGGTTTCACACAAAGACGTAAAACAGAAGCTTTTTGTGAGAATAATGTAACACGTTGAATAAATTCCACGTCTTTGTACCCGTGAATATCACTGACAAGTCAAAAACACCGGGAAGTCACCTAAACCAATGTGCCAAGACGGAGTGTCCAAAAGCCTCTGTGCACATGTGATACTCTTCAGTGAGTTGCCTGTAATAACAATACAGCTTTAGTTTGGAGACTGATTCTCACGCGGGGCCATCTCTCCAAAAAATATATATATAGATCAGGCTGTTCTGGTTGTAACACCTGACACAAGCGTCCACAGCAGCGTCCACTGAACGGCGCACGCCTTATGCAAAACGAGAATATTGGAAATCAGAAGCCCTGGACCTCCTGGCCGCGCTCCACCGACCTGTCTGCGCGTACGTGACGCATGGGAGGGGGGAGACTACTTAAAGGCGGATTAACGCTGGCAAGACATTAAATCCAACCTCCCTCCATCCAGACGCAGCGCGCAGCCCATCAACCTGATCTGAAGATCGAAAATAGGAGGGCTTATAGTAATCAGCCCTTCAGACTCCCATGACAAGGAAAAGTGTGGCAACGTCGTGGGAGCGCTCGGAACACACAGCAGGACGCTCGCTGGCGCTGCGCGCTCAGCACACAGCCAACCAGATAGCGCACAAAGAGACGGAGAGAAACGGGGACGGCGGCAGCATCCCGTGACGGATGCATTTTTTAGTTGAAATCGGACTGTTTGGAGGCTGAAAACAGCGAGAGTCCGAGAGAAGCAGGACGGGAAATAACGCGCGTTTTTTGGAGGGATTTGAACAGAGTGCCATTGTGCTCTAGTCTTCTCCGGATGCTCAGAAATGGGGGAATGGACTATACTAGAGAGGCTCCTGGAGGCTGCTGTCCAGCAGCACTCTACTATGATAGGAAGGTAAGATAAAAAAAAAAATCAAAGACCAACTGAAGAATCGCAGCAGCCTCCAGGATCGTCTTTAGCATGGTTCCCAGTCCCCCGTTTCTGTGTTGTGCTTCAAGGATCTTCTGTAGCATGGTGCCCAGTCCTCCGTGTCTGTGTTGTGGATTTTTATGTCTTGTTTCACAGATTTTTTTCTCCCCTCCTTCTAAACGAGACGGCTAAGTAAATCAGTTGACAGCTGTCTTTTCAGAACCTGGAAGGGTGCTGCAAACAGCTTAAACTAACCAAAAATTCACGTGTCATTGTGTGTGTTCACCCATCCACTTGATCCATTTGGTGTTTGTTGGTGAGTTTGAGGTGGTGAGTGTTCTCAGGGGTGACAGGAAGATGTCTGAGAGTCATACCTTTCCATTTAACAAAGACCATGCATTTGTCATTTCAGCCATTCAGTCAGCAAACACAAATCACACACTCTCTCTCACACACACACACACACACCAAGAGACACATTATACAAAAAGGACGCAGTAAGAAACACATATGATCCTGAAGAGCGTCCTGTTTCAGCACTGGACAGCTCCCTAAACCCCGCACACACACACACACAAACACACACACAGCACAGAATTGGACTCAGCGCCCCTGCGCGCAACTGAACCACATTTGTATCAGTAAACACATATATTTACATTTATTTTCACATTGTTTGTTTGTTTGCTTGCTTTTTAGGATCCTACTAACAGTGGTGGTCATCTTCCGGATTCTAATCGTAGCAATAGTTGGAGAGACTGTCTATGATGACGAGCAGACCATGTTTGTTTGTAACACCTTACAACCAGGCTGCAACCAGGCATGCTACGACAAGGCATTTCCCATTTCACACATTAGATATTGGGTTTTTCAAATCATCATGGTGTGCACCCCGAGCCTTTGTTTTATCACGTACTCGGTGCATCAGTCGGCCAAGCAGAAGGAGCGGCGCTACTCAACAGTCTATCTGACACTAGATAAGGATCAAGATTCACTGAAGCGAGACGAGAGCAAAAAGATAAAGAACACCATTGTTAATGGAGTACTTCAGAACACGGAGAACTCCACCAAAGAAGCCGAGCCGGACTGTTTAGAAGTCAAAGAGATCCCTAATTCGGCCATGAGAACTACAAAGTCCAAAATGAGGCGACAAGAGGGCATCTCCAGGTTTTACATCATCCAGGTGGTTTTCAGAAACGCGCTGGAAATAGGCTTTTTGGTGGGTCAGTATTTCTTGTACGGATTCAACGTCCCGTCCGTGTACGAATGTGACCGCTACCCCTGCATCAAAGATGTCGAGTGCTACGTCTCCAGACCCACGGAGAAGACCGTGTTCTTGGTGTTCATGTTCGCGGTCAGTGGGTTCTGTGTGGTGTTGAACCTGGCGGAACTCAATCACTTGGGGTGGAGGAAAATCAAAACGGCCGTGCGGGGCGTGCAGGCTCGGCGGAAGTCCATCTATGAGATCAGAAATAAGGACTTGCCGAGGATGAGTGTGCCTAATTTCGGCCGCACTCAGTCCAGTGACTCTGCTTATGTGTAGCCAGCACACATGGAGGAGGAAGAGTAGGGGGGGAAAAACACATGATGATGGACACATATGGACAGCTCCGCACGCCTGATTCGTGTCATGAATTAAAGAGTGGGCAGATTTTTTTTTTTAATTATTATTATTTATTTGTTGGTCTTCTAAGGACTTCATGGCAAGCGTGGTTGACACGTTTGTTGACTTATTTATTATTGCACTGATGCAACTTTTTAGTAAACGTTTATACTCTATGTAAGATGCTAAACGGAGACCATGTTAACGTGTTCACATATTTACTCTTTGTGGGCTGTTCCGTTGTACTTGAAGAGAGTAAAATGCAAAAATTGCACTAAGAGGTGAACACTGGAGGGCCTGACCTTATCCAAAATGTGCTACTGACCTGACGGTGTTTTTAAGACATTTTTTCTGTTCATCGATTTCCGGCACCAACCTAATTAAATAGCACCATACACACTGGTTAAAAAAAATCTATCATCCAGATTTCTATATGCATAGATAGCCTATAAATCCTTACATACTGACTATGGTTCGACCTAATACATCAGCGTATTTCATGTTTTTTGTTGCCTGTGTTGCACCACTGACCTTAACATATGTAACCATTTCATTGCTTTATAGCTGACTTGCAAAACAGTATCTGGTGAATTTTGCTGCAAACGCTAACGTCTGTGACTTCCTTAATTTATGACACACCAAAGCGCCCACTGCTTTTATTTGTGAAGTGTTTCTCTTGCTTTTGTGTAATCAAGTGCCATACTTGTATATAAACATGATATATGTATACATATGAATATATAAATATATAATAATAATCATCATGAAAGCCGATTCCCTGCTTGGATTATGCTAAATGCCGCCCAATATTTTTTATTTGCTTTAAATGTATTTGTTGTGATTTAAATTAAAAAAAAGAAAGAAAAGAAAACAACAAAAAAAAACCATATACAGTTTTCTCTGTTTATTTTGCAAAACGACTGGAAAAAGAAATGAAGTGCTAGTCTTTTTTATAAACAAGAAGTAAATGTCTCTCCCCAGTCAAAGCTGATTAAAAACTGAAAAATAGCACAAATTGATATTTTTATCAAAGAATGGGCAATAGAACTCTGCTCTGGTGCTACAGTTTTTCATAGGACGGTTTTAAATGTAACCAACACAGACCAGGAAAAAAACAGCAAACATCTTTTTTTTTCTGTGGAAAATAAAAGTGGGATTCATGTACACCAGAAATGTGTGAGGTGCAGTACTTTGTGTCTGCTACTCCAGCTTGTGTGGACTGACCCATCACACAGATATAGAATTATATCTATCCAGAGGAGGGTTTGCCTTGGTGCAGTGAAGATGTTAGCCACACCCACTTTCTACAAAAAAAAAAAAAAAAAACACTGCAGGACACACCTTGCTCATCACTCTGCAATGTGTTGCAATACTGATGCTGCTTCTGTGAGACAATTTCATACTTGTGCTTCATAACAGAGAGGCTTGAGTGAACTTTAAGTTTATATAACATTCACTGCCATCAGTCCTTATGGTAAGTTAAATATTCACACTGCAAACTTAGTGTGTGACTTCCCTTGCACTCTGCAGGAAGCTGATCATAATTCTGAATACTAAGGGAGCTGCCCTTTCTGCCGCTCCGCTTATCCCTTCTTCTCTTGTTTGAGAGAAGATGTAAGAAAGCAGCCTGAACCAACAGGACGGCTCTGTGCCCCTCACGAAGGTCAAAATGAAAACAAGAGATGAGGAGGGAAAAAGAGAGTTTCCCACGCAAGGAAGAGAGAGCAAGATGAGAAATACAGACATAGAGAGATAAGATGACACAGGCATGCAGCTGACCGGTGCAGGTGATGTGGGAAAGGCCGTTCTCTTCATGATTCCCCTGCCAGGATGACTCTGCAAAGCCGGGAGAAACCGAAGAGCAGCAGCACTGTCACATCCATCTCCAACTCAGCGGGGACCCGCAGATTTCTCCCTAAGTCATGAACTTGAAAAAAGAAATGCAGGAGAAACAAGAGCCGTTTGTCAACTTCGCTCTGATGCAATGCAGCGAATGCCTGCATGTATCATTGTCTCCCCTTCTCTTTTTCCACTCTTGCTCGTGTTTTTCGGCTTTTAATTACTCCTCAAGTGCTCAACTACAAAACCTTAAAAACATTAAGGGCTCTCTTAACAGTATTGCAGAAATATAGGAACATTTTCAATTAACTTCGAGAAATAATAACAGGAAAAGTACTGCAATTTTAATTTACAGTACATTTTTTGTTGTTGTTGTTTTTTTGCTTCATTCAACCTACTTTCAAACCCTAGCAAAAAAAAGGCAAAATTATTGGGTTATGTTCCAATGCAATTATGCATGCTGTCTTGCATTTACATCATGTGAGGGTTGCAGGGCTCAGTAGACACTGCACTGTACCTTTGTGTCTGCAGTTCCTGTGTTCATGACAGCCAGGTTACAGGCCACACACAGAGCATTTGGCTGGTAGGTTAATGTGCAGGGGAGATTCACTTGGTTCAGATTAGCGCATGTAAGACAATGCAAACATACCAGCGAGATCTCAAGGAGCATTTAACTACTGGCCTCACCCAGCCTGAGGACTGCAATAGAACACATCAAGGCTGCACGCAAACTATTTTAAGACTACAAGGCAAGACGCAGGAACACCTCCCATTTCACGTGATTGCAGGTGCTCAGGATGAAGACAGAAATTTTTAGAGACTCATATTCCCCCCCCCCCCGCCCCTGCAGTGCCTCCAGACATCGATCACCTGCCCGCA
>JAQLOL010000007.1:10818549-10834423 GCA_029783665.1 Naso thynnoides | reverse complement strand
AAATAGTCATGTAACAATGCATGTGACAATTTGCTAGACAAGTTTGACTGATATTAGAACAGATATCAATACCAAGTAACAAGTACTACAGTGTAGAAATACTCAATTTCTGATTTCTACTTAAGAATAAGCACAAAAGCATAAGCAAAATGTATTTAAAGTACCACAGGTGAAAAATGTACCATTTCAGAACCATATTTAGTCATGTTATTTGATTATACTGTATGTATTGAAGCATAAAGGCTGAGGTAGGCAAGGTCTAGAAATCAAGCTAGCTGTAGCATGAGACTCCTAAGGAATCAACTCGGCTGCACCCTCTCCTTGATACTTTTGCTCCAGCTTGCATTTCATTCCATTTGTTGCTGTTCTCCTTTTAAGTCCAGTTGACCACAAAGATCCATGATGTCACCAAATGGTTGGAGGAAACGTTGCAGTGGCGTAAACTGGTCCGTCTCAGCTCGACTCAAACCGGCTGACAGTGTCGCCTGCAACTCAGTTTGTTCATTTGCAAGAGGCCAGTTTTAGAATGTAAGGAATGTTTACTTGGTTCAACAGCCAATCAGCTTGTAGTGACTTCACCTGTCGCGAAAAAGTGCAGCGTAGAGCAGCCAATAGGAAATGACCCTTGACTGGCTGGATGTACCCGTTATGGTCTGAATTCAGAGCCAAGGAGAGATGCAGGAGTCTAGTGCTACTTGACTTTAAAATTGTACACAAGCACTACTAACTAATGCACATAACTGTTTGTCAAAATGTAATAGAGTAATATTATTTCTATCCAAAATGTTGTTGGAGTAAAAGTATAAGGTAACATAAAATGGAAATAGTCAAGTAATATAAAATAACTGGAAATTGTACTTCAGTAGGCTACAGTGTGCGAGTAATCATATGTACATACTTGTGTTCCATCACTGGGAGGGCAAGTTGAAAATCATTACAGGGGTAGTAGGACCAGTGAGGATCTGCCCTCACTGGCCTCGCCCATACTGTAGCTTCAGGGTGCTGATGCAGTGGAATCCTTAAAGAAATGACTTAATGGTATTCTGAGATCAATACACCAGTAGCAAACAGATGGGATCTACCTACTGAAGGTCCATTTCTCCTGACATCAGCTAATATATGTTCTTGCAATGCAAAAAATAAATGTCTACCTTTACAAGTCATTTAGTTCTAAAACATTAACTTCTGTCCGTGAGCTGAAACAATTGTATTCCTGCAAAGCTTTATTTGCTATGGAGGAGTCTGTTATCTTGAAAAATGTCAACTCTGCATGGTTAGCCCAGCGTTACATGGAATCTTCAAGGAACTTCGATCGTGCTAATTGATTGTACCGGACAAGTGCAAGGTTTCTCTCCATGGGCATCTGCCCAAACAGAAGCTAAAAGGCAGTTCCCATTACTGGCCAACCAGGCTCCAGTGATTTAATGCGGCTATTGTCCAGCTGTGTGATGGTGAACTTGATAAGAACAGTGCACTGTTTTATCTCTTGTAGCAATTACACTTTAATGATACCTGCATATTTTGATATTGTGAGTTGTAGACTGATTCAAAATCTTTAAAAAAAAAAAATCTTGCTGCAAACAACGGGGTAAAAATCTGACAATAAAACACGATATGAAGTTTTTTTTACTTTGTAGTTCAAAATTGCAACTCATTTGTGTAATTTCTCCCTTTTTCTACGTGCTTTTTTTATCTAAAGAAACATTGTTATGCTTCTTTCAAAAGACTTTGTTTGCTGATTCAAGAGGTTAGAAAGAAGTAGTAGTAGAAGAAGAAGAAAAAGACACAAAAGAATTACTTAAATAATCTGCCTCGCAGAAAAATATATTTTTACTACATCATTATTATACACATCTAGGGGCCACATGCATACACACAACCCACTGACTTGCAGTTATTGGGAGAGATGATGATGATGATGATGATGATGATGATACTGTCACACAATCAGAATGGACTTCAACCAACCTCTCTCTGGTTTCCAGGCCAAGTCCCCACAGACCGAGCTGCCCCATGTCAGTACATACGGTGGAGTACAGATTTATTGACAGGGTTAATTTTACTGTTTGGGTCCTGTAGTGATTAGTTTAGTGTTTGTAGCTGTCAATAAAATGCACCAGTCGACAATATAATTGGTTTACATTTAATCTGATTTAAGTGTGATTCAATCGCTAAATAATGCGCCATTAAGCATTCCATGATCACATGAACTAATGCCAACCTCATTTATCATTTATCAGTTTTAATGTTCATTCTTTATCATGCATTTACACATGCATTAGATCATGATGACTAATGCATTAGTCATCAGTCATTTGCATACTTTACTTACCAATGGATTTATTCATAAGGTTTTGATGCATTTTTAAAATATGGCAGCACAATAGCTCACTAAGAAGCCATAAGAAAAATTTGAATCATATTTGAAATATGTCCAATTTGTGTCTAAAGATGGAAACTAGCTAAAAATCTATCGCTGGCTGTGTTGAAACGTTTTCTCTTTCTGTCATTTCCTTGTTGTCTTTCCACTGGCATGTAAACGTGCTTGGTGCTGTGCCTTTCCAACAGAACTGCTCAGGCTCAGGCTGGACTGGGAGCTCTTCAATGGCCTTAGGAGGCACAACTGGAGACAAGCTGGTCTCCCTCCAAACAGAGATTTGGGTTCACATGACCTGAGCGAGCAGCTGTCCCCCACAGTCCTCCCCTGCAGCACCGCACACTGCAGACTGGGAATGTCCTCTGCGTGTGCAGAAGCTCTGCTCATGTGGGAGCCATGATTTACACATAACAGTGCTTTCCCTCTCTCAAATAGACGCAAATACACACACAAAAATCTGCAACAACTCAGTCACTATGTTTAATGCTAATCTCTTTGTTAAAGACAAGTTTATGAACGGATCTAAAATATATATTTTCATTTTTTTACACAAAAGCAAGCATGCTCAAACTTTCTTTCTTGCACTCTGATCAGATTCAAATTCTAATTGTTCCATCAAAATAACTGATTGCACATGCAGTCTCGTGTTTAATATTTAAGTCTTTTAAATTTTGTCAGATGATAGTTTGTTCATGTAGGACCGCATTGCGAAGACTATAAACCTTATAATGAACATTTACTGACCCTTTGTGAGTTTTAAATCCTGGAATTCTGAGGATGTGGGGGTGAATAAGGACTCCTACACATCTTTCAAATCTGGTGTAGTGGAGCAACTGTGACCCTGGTGAAGTTGCCACAGATGGCCAATTCCAGTCCTGCAGCTGCAGTCATCATTCAATCTTCCCTTTATTGTTCTCCCTTCCCTCCTGTTCTCCCTGTTAGCTACATCAAAGAAATACTCCTTAACCCCTCTGTGCACGTAAAAGATGTGGACCACACAATATCTGAGCATTCCTATGATTGTCGGCAAACAATGAACAAGCATGCCACAATATTTAGTGTAGCCTGCTGTAGTCATGAGGGCTCTAACAGACCAACTGCCCATTGATAACATATGTCTGGTAGCTTTCCGCTCCCACTAAATGCTACTGCACAGCTGATTCATGCTACCATTAAATCTTCAGCTGCCCTTGTGGCCACTGTAATGCAACACAGGAAAAATGGACACCGTCTGCATTGAGAGACGGGAGCCATCAGTTGTGCTCTCTGTGCTTAAGTACAGTATGCCATCTCAGCTAAAGGCATGTTGCGCATGTGTTCAAATGTGTGTGTGGTGTAGGGGATGGGGGCTTGAATTGGTTATCCATCAAAGCCGCTCCAACCCCCTCTCCCTCTTCCGCTCTCTGTTTGATTGCATGGGCATGAGGGAAGGTTTTAATTATGTTTTCTTTTATTCAAACGATTAATCCTGAAGCACATTGCACCAGGGTTCCCCCTCGGGAAACGTCACACATCTGGCAAAAACCGTGCCATTATCATCACTCTCTCTCTGGGTTACTGGAGCTCCTTTCTTTTTCTGTTTTGTATCCAGAGGTGAACGAAAACACATTGACATAAGCACACGTAATCACACAAGCAGAATATTTATAAGCGTGGATACAAGTCTTCCTAAGTCTGTCTGCACAATAATCGACTTTTTTCTGTTGATTTTTTACCTTTGTTTGCATTTTTTATGGCAGCATATTGCAATCATTTTCATCATCTCTAATCACTGTCAATTCTTTTCTAGGGTTGAAAATTTCAGAAAATTGTGTCATGGAGCTCAAAGTGATATCTTCAAGTGCCTTGTTTGCTCTAACCAACAGTCTGAAAGCCAAACATGAAACAAATCATGAAACAAAAAGGCGCAAATTGTCACATCTTTTTTTTTTTTTTTTTTGGATAAATAAAGGCTCCAAACATGCATTAGCCATTACAATTGTCGTTAATTGAATAACAGATTCACTGACTAATCATTTCAGTAGTGAACATATTGTATTAGTTAATTTATGCAAATTAATGAAAACATTTGCACTACATGCATGACCAGTGTTGAAAAGCTATAGATTAATGAAAGCCTCCACATGCGTGTTGTCTTCCAAATGCAGTAATTATAGTGGAATCTGTGCAATACGATTTATGTGAGCTTTTATGTATCTGACAATGTTCAACATGTAGTTTTGATTTGCACTGGTATTTTCTCATATCTACAGCTTTTTAGATTTGTTTGTTCAATGCTGGAAGCACGAGACAGGACCACATGCATACATGCCTTTGCACACAAAAACACTCTTACTCTATGCTAAAACGTTCAGTCAATCCCGGCTTCGCGCTGGCCTCTCACATGACTGAAATAGAGTGTGAAATTTCCACTCAAACATTCATGAGTGCGGACCTGCATTACATCACCTCTGTGCCTCATAATGGGTGCCGGGAATTAGAACAATGGCAGAACAAATGAAATATAAAGGAAAGGGTTAAAGGGAAAAAAAAACGCTTAACTGGAGGAGATTTGCAAGAGAAAGAGAGAACAAGAGATGCAACGAAATAGAGAAAATGGGAAAACAAGGGAGCAGTAGTAAGGGTACACGCGTGTTTTTCTCAAACTGCTGTCTCTTCCAGCAAACCAGACATGACTTCACCACAGCGTCCCTGTTTGCAGATATGACCTCACTCATGCAGACGAAGCCTATGCCATCCAGCATTAACTAGAAGCAGCTACATACTTTTATGCAAGTAGCTCCCCTCCTCAGTGGGAACCTGCAGCAGTCATACAAGCTGTTTCTTGACTTTGATAAATCATGCAGTGTTTACTATTACACAGGGTTGAGAAGAGAAACCCAAATCCCCAAAAAACGTTTGGGATGATCCTGAGCTGCATTATTCATCAGGGCTGAGGTGCAACTGTGCTCCTGCATTAAGATGCATGGCTGGAGAGATGTGTACACTGTCAGAGCTGAGCCTAGTTTACAGTGTTGTGGTATGCAGGCCGTGTTTTACATAGTTTATGAATGTTGTGCAAAGAAACGGTCAATGCATTGCACCGTCCACTATTCCTTTGAGGTACCAATCTTGTTTAACATCTTCTTTGTCTTTGCACTGAAGAGTTTAATTTCAGTTCAATTTGGGTCTATTTTTATGTTTTCGGCCATCACCACTATTGGTTATAATAACATAACATTTGCAAAAATTGCTGAAATCTGCGAGTGCAGTGACACCACTACATCAAAGTCTAACAGGCCAAGAAATACACGACAATAGTTTTTTTTGTTTGGTTGTTTTTTGTTTTGTTTTGTTTTGTTTTTTTCTTTTTGAGGTAAAATTTAATCAGTGTTGTAATAGTACCAAATTGCACAAGAAAACAGTGTTCACACATCGTATGAAAAATGTGGAAGGTCAAAGCTAAACCAGGAAGTTAGTCTGGAAAATGAAGGAAGTTTAAAATGAACAATTTTTTCTTTCAAATAAATTTGGCTCAGTAGGATTTGTATAAACCTGCATAATTATTAGAGTGCTATCTTCCTTATCTGTTCACATCTATTCACCCTCTACAATGAGGCTTCTAATTCCTTATATGTCTAATACAATAAAAACATTTCAGTGCATCTGTAAGTAAGTGTTCTTTAGTCTGCATTTCCATATGGGCCATTTTACTCTGTTTTTTAAAAAAAAAGTTTGAACCACCTCAAAAAGCGTTTTTTCCCCATCATAGTTTGCCGGTGACACAGTTTGCGTGATCTTGCTTGTTGTCCTCATTCTGGCACATCTTTTGCCGTCCTGGCCCTCTCAACTCACCAACCTCTGGGTGCCCATGTCTGCCAAGCGAGCAAACACTCACTGTCAGTCATTTTTTCCGCCAAAAGGCTGGGAGTGTTCCCCGAGGACTGATGTCTCCAATCAGCCAGCTAGTTTCCCCTCTCTCCTGCCCAATGTCCCAGTGCACATGTCCCACTTCAGCCTCTCGAGCGACAGGAAACAATGGAGGCAGGAGAGAGTTTGTGATAAAAACTGAAGTTGTTTGTCGGTGCTGACAGACAACTGGTGACGCAGGATGTCCTGATGTCCATCTCTGGAGAGATGGACTCAGGAAGGCCTGAATGATGAGAGTAATATAACAAACACATACATACACGGAAACTCCAGCTTGGCCTCATAAGTGATGATTCATGGATTCTTCAATCAAGGACTCATGGGAGCCAATTGAGTCATTCTATCGCTCACCAGAGATGCTGCACCTCCACATTCAGCCAGTGACATACTTTTTTTCCTTTCTATCCTTTTTTTTATGACAAGGCCACTATTTTGACTTTGATTGTTTGGGTAACAAGGTGTACCAAACCAATGAAGTTGCACACCAATGCAAAAGTTCAGCACCAAACCGTTTGGGACTAGTACACATTCTGATACACTTCTGTACTTTTCTAGACAGGTGCTGACTCTTTAAAGGAACAGTTCACCCAGAAATGAAAATTCAGTCATTATCTACTGACCTTCATGCAGATAGAGGGTCTAGGGAGGACCATCTTTTTAGTCTACATGGCATTGCAAACATCTCCCAGATAATTGAAGTGAATGGTTGATGACCAGGTTTCAAACATTCAGCAAAAACAACAAAAAAACATAATCAAACCATAAAATGTCTCCTTTACTGGTCCTTAGAAAATCATGGTATCAGTGATGTTTTTCAACACAACTTGGCATGTCAAGACTTTAGAACTCTTGGTAGACTTCAGACCAGCAGTATGGAGGCATTTTATAGGTTTATTGTTTGTTGTTGTTTTAAAAAAATATATATATTTTTTTAAATCTTTGTATCCTCGTCACCGTTCACTGCAATTGTTTAGGAGATGCTTTTTTCTGTGAAATTAGAGCAGTGTTTTGAGGACGAAAACTCATCATCAGACCGTCTGCGTAAGCTGATTTTTGATTTTTGGATGAACTGTCCCTTTAATAAGGAGGATTTAATGTTCCGCTGAAGGTCAAAGCTTAGTTCATGGATCTGTTCTAGCAACTATCTGGAGAAGCATCGGTGTGGAATAAAGAATACCGCTTGTGCTTCTATTGCAAGATGTCACTGAATTTTACCTAGACTTCTTCTCTTAGCTACTGTAAATATTCTGCACTGCTAGCTTTCTATTTTTATGCCTGTTAATATGACATATTGTGATGGGGTAACACACTCACTCTGCTGAAATGTCAACACCATTTTTTTTTTACCTGACAGTTTGAATTGAACAGTATATATGGGCCACACGTTTCTGTGTGCACCTATAGACTGCAACAGCTGCCAGACCATGAAGGCATGTGCGGCTCCTTAGCTCATTTTAAAGGCTTTTAACACCTCTTGCATCATTTAGTGCTCAACAAGTCAAAGTGAGAGCGAGTTACACGTGTCACGCTAGCATGATGTGCTTCAAACTGCAGCAGCTTAGCTTGTTGTTGTTTGTGTGAGGGGGCCACAATGCCATATACAGTGACCAAGCTGCCAGTTTACAGGAGGGAAACAAGAGCTGCTGGCCTGCTTTCTCACACTCTGCTAGCTGACTTGAGATGAAGAGTCTGAGATCTTATTTGCTGTAGCTTGCAACCACGGTGACACAGGAACTCATATATGACAGCTGTCTAGTAAGACACCCTGCCTGTTAGCCACTGCATTCGGCATCATAAGTGGGAAAGACCCAGAAATGTGAAAACTGTGAAAACACAACAGATTTCCCTCCTTCATCCTTCGTTACTTCGTTCCTATCACAAATCTGGAGCATCTCCTCTTCTTCGTGTCTCTTTGATTACATGTTTTCTCATCAGTGCCAGAGCTCAGCTGGGGCTGATGTGCTGTCCTCATCCCGCGTCCCCGACTCAGTTTCTGAGAGATGCCAGAGGCTATTCAGACTGGAAACTTACCACACAAACATGCAAACATTCAGAGTACACACACAGATACACAAATGTTGTTATGGGCACTTACGGGTGACATAAAGCAGGCAGACAACCTGTGTCCCATCCTGTGGTATGCACACATAAACAGTATGTTAAACAGTTGACTGAGCCAACATGGTGTCACCCAAGGGTTCAAGGACAAATGTTTTGAAACCTTGAGTTTGGCATTATAATCCTCGACATCTCGGTTTTTTGAGGGGGCGATAACTGACCATATTTGGATGAGGGGGGTGAGCTTGAGAGTGGCTACCATTGCTCACAACCAGGTAGCTGCTGTCACTAAAAACAGTCCTGCCCTTAATCATGCATAATTTCAAGTGAACTATTTAAAAATCAAACCTCTGTTCAGTTGGATGAACGGGTAAATTAGCTATAGAGAATAAAATAGTTTTCTGTTCCAGGCTGTGAACATGTTTATTTCTGCTGTAACTGTGAGCTTTTTATCATGGGGTTCCATGGGGATCAGTTCGCTTTTAGAATCAGCCTCAAGCGGCCATTCAAGGAACTGCAGTTTGCAGCAACGAAGATATATTTTTTCTTTTGAATTCATATTTTAAACCTGTTAGCACACAGTTGCTAACTTATGGATTAATCAAATCAAAGCGACATGACATTTTATTTTGATCATGTTCAATATTCACTCATTCTAGCTCTGTTTTAGTCTCCACCTGTTCTGAAGGGAAGTATCTGGCTCTTTAGCAGACGAACGCTCCACTATGTTTACCAGCCAACTTCACTTGCTGTTGGGAGTAGCTCAGGTGGGATACTTTTGCTTTATCAGAGCATTTTGCCTGAAAACAGCTGCAAGCTGTGATCAAAAATAACGCTATGGATGTGTGTTAACACACCAAGGCTGTAAAGCTGTAGGCCGGAAACCCTAAACAATTAAAAAACAACGAAAGATGTTATACAGCTTTGTTTAGCTGTGAGTTGGGTGCTGATTTTCTGTGATTTTGGTACTGCAAATAACCAACTTTATATTACAAATAGCCATTAGTTCCAAATTTATTATAATATTGATTACAGCCACTTTAAATAATATACATTTTTATTATTGTCTAAAGATGTTACTACAAAACTGTAGTGTTTTATGTTAACTATTTATCCTAGAGTGTTTTTAAAAAAGTATTTCAGGATTCCAGCTCATACAGATAACACAACAGATTGGTCATGCTCATCAAAATGACAATGACCCTTTGATGCATGGGTGAGGCGGCCCTGTGACTCACAAGTAAAAAGAGTGACAATCCAGAATGACTAATGACAGAGTTATTATAAATGGCTTTGTGGAATAACACTGATAAAACTAAAACGCTACTCATTCATGGAACTGCGTGCCATTAAGTGGTTGCCAGTTGAGCTGTAATATGCAATAGGCAGTCACTTTATATCTGCAGCAGGTTGCTATGGTTTCCACTTTGCAAAGCTTTTTTTTCCACTTAACCTTTGTGTTCCCCTTCCTCATGTCTTTTTTCTGTTTGTGCACCTGCTGAAGATTAAAGCGCAGTTGACAGTCCGGGAGTCTTTTGAATGTGTCAGGGCTGAGAAGCAGCAGTTTCCATTAGCAAACATGGATTTGTGTGTTCAGGACTCCGTGTTCTCCTCCTCCACCAGTTTTTTTTTCCATTTTTACCCCCTGACCTCCCCCTGCTCCACAGGGCATCGACAATGTGTGTACAGTAAAACCAAAGATCTTCCCACCTCCAAATCACCTTGGATTTTTTTTTTATTTTTTGAGACAATTTTTAATGAAATACAGTTTCACTGAGGAGCATTCCTGTTTCATCTCTGTTTTGACACTTTCTACAGCGTCCTGCTTTGTCCTTTTTTGCCCTCACATCCTAATGCAGTAGTTGGTATTCTGCACGGCGTGGCTTATATTTGGTGTAATACAGAAATGTCATTCGACTTCACGCCTCTTTCTCAAACATTACCATACAAATAAAGGCAGGGGGAACAAAAGGATCAGAATTTATGTTCTGCATAAATCTAAGTAACAGCTCGAGTGAGCGTCATGCATCACAACCCTGCAAATGATAATAATAAAAGTAATAAAAAGCTGTCCATTATCAACATGCAAGATATGGATTGGACTCAATTGACCTAATAAATAATTCTCTTTCATTGGTAAGCACATCCACTGAGGGAATTAAATATACATATTGCATTGCTGCAGGAAGTATGTTTTTTCAGGCAGGTTTACATTCCTGGTTCAAGAGTTCAGTTCAGATTAAACAGTAATGTCTTACATACAAGTGCAATAGTCTGTACATTCTCATAATTTACTATTTGAAAATAAAATTAGAATTTACCACCTTGCAGTTGCAAACTAATCAAGTTGCAAAGGTGCACTTTGACATCTGTATAATAGATACAGGACTTTCAATTAAGTCCAATGTAGGCCCACTTACGGCTACGGATGGGAATTGATAAGATATTTTCAGTATAAATACCTTAAACAATTCTGCTTATCAGTCCAATTCTCTAATGATTCCATTATTGATATCTGATCAACTCTCTGTGTGGTAAAATGGAGGCCAGCACATTTTCATTGTCAATGCAGTTTTATATCTGAATCATCTCAACACTGTCAAATTTCGACTTCACATTTGAACATGTTGAAATAAAATGCTTTTGCTTAATTAAAAGGATTTAGCTCGGAAAATAACTGATAAACTGATAAAATACACAATTCTTCTTTAGAACAGTAGGCATGTCAAGTAGTAGCCCTGGTGTGCAGTGTGTCAAACATGCTGCATTCCTTAAATTTTATACCATGCTGAAAGATGTTTTGGCATATTGATAGTGTTTCTATTTTAAATGCATTACAAGTGGCACTGTTGTCATCTTTCCCCGTGAAATGAGGCCATGCATTGGACTTTCCCTTTTTCTTGGTCATGCAAATGCCAATAGATGCAAAAAGATGCAAAGAGATTCTTTTCAGCAAGACAGACGCAGAGTGTTGACGTTATGACACATTTCAACTCGGAACTAACAGAAAAACATGCCATCATGTATAAGAGGAACTGATAACGTTTGGAGGCATACTATTGTGATGGAGTGAAGAATTACGAACTGGTTCTCAAATGGCAAGTTTTCAATTCGCAGCCCTCCTTATGGCCGTATTACAACAAATGGAGGACAGAGGGATCCATTTTTCAAGAGGGAAAAACGTTGTTATTTCATATGAGTAAAAAAGACATAACACTGTGAGAAACATTAGAAATTCTGTATTTGATTGAATACGAATCGGTAACAACAGATGGAAACAAAACAAACATTAAGGATAAGGGCCTTCTGTGCTCTAAAGAAGAAACATATTGAATCATCTAGCAGCATCTCAAACTACATCTCCTAATACTCATTTCTGGCAGCAGAATTGGGAGGATCTGACAATTTTGGTTCCTTTCTGAATGAGATAAATCAACAATCCTGCCTACTTTATGCAGAGATTAACCGAGTGTGGAGGTGAAAAGATATGCAGGATGTAAATTACTCTTTGTAAAAAAATAAATCATTAATGCCTTTGAGAAATCTCTCTTACTATAAATAACTATGGCAGTTATTGTAAGAGAGATGTGTAGTTTGATTATAATAACTCATAGGTTCATATATACTCATAGTGTTTTCATACCAGAAAGTGTGCAGATTAAGCTAAAGTACAACACCCAGCTGTAATAAAAAAGAGCCTTGATTCCTTTTTTCCATTGGTGTTGGAGATCAGTACTTCATGAGGATTATTTTTGTCCAGAATGCTAAATTCCATCATCTCCTAAAGAAGTCGGCACAAAAGATGGAGAATTTGCAGCTGTTGTGACTTTAAAGAGCTGTAACATTTTAGGATTCAACACAAAAACGTTTGATCCACACTATCTCCCTCTCCTCATTTGGAGCATGGCTTAACTGAGCCGAATGAAAAGCAACACTATCTCATTGTTTCAAAAGCAGATTATCTGTGACTTCAAAACCCCCACTTTAGGCAATGCAACACTTTGTATCCGAGCCACTACTCTGCTTCACGCCATGAAAGATTCTGCAAAAGGAGGAGTGTTAATCTCTTTCCCCATGCAAACCCACTGGAGGAAGGTGGAATCCGCTTGTTTTGGAGAATGGAGAAAGATCTGCAGTAACACAGACTGTCTATCTGTCTCCATTCCTGCAAACATTAAGTGCTATCTGTAGGTGAGTCACACACGTTTATGTGTTCAAGTATAAGTGTGTCTGATTGAGCCTGCCAAAGATTTCACACAGTGTCTGACTGCTACCTTTACATTCACACAGTTAGGGGATGAGTGGGTGTAGCATATTGTCAGAGGAGTGTAAATGTATGTTTGTATGCTGGTATGTGTGCTGTCACTCATGACACAAGGGATGCCCAATGGTACCTTGAGTCCCGTGTCTCCTGTTAGGCCTCTGTGGAGCTCAATTTGTACTTTGAGCTCCTACATCTTCATCTGAAGTTTTTCGCCTCTCCTCTGCCCTGCTCCCACTTTCCTTGTCCTCCCACATGAAATTGAGGATTTACTGTCCTCAGTGCAAAAGTTGTTGACTTCTTCAGAGCCTCCTCATTCCATCAAGAAAACTTTTCTGACAAACGGAACAGGGCAAAGTTTTTCATCAATACAATGTGTGAGGGTTGCATATTAACAAATAAACACCTAAGCGTGATTTTTCTGCGCTCATTTTTTGATGTTTTTTCATTGTCACCTATATGTAAATATTATCATTGACACTTCAGAGGTCCAGTGTGTAGGATTTGGTGACATCTAGCATTGAAGCTGCAGACCGCACATGACTGGATATTCCTCCACTCACCTTCCTCTTCCAAGCATTCAGGAGAGCAACGCAAAAGCAAAAGGCTCTCCTTAGACCCAGTGTTGGTTCTCTGACCTACTCTGGAAACATGGCAGTGTTACATGATGGACTTGGTAAAAGTGGACCTGCTCCCTCTGCAGATATAAAAGGCTAATCATAAAGAAATGAAAGCAAAAAATTTATATTCAGGTGAAACAAATATGTACTTATGAACATTATATACATATTTTTGCCAAATTCTACAAATTAAATCTTTTCATAAAAATCACAAGTTCATTTCCAAAATCTAAGAAGTAGTTTGCTTTTACAGTTTGGCATAAATACTATGGCTTGAAATTGGTGGCCATGGCTGTCAAACTTGTCACAATCCTTTAACTACCTGCCTGTTTTCATCGCAAGACCCACGTTTGACATGCAGACCACCACCAACAGCTCCTTCATATTCAATGACAGAGTATGTACATTATGTTGAAACAAACAATATATTTTCACTTGAAAATGAACATGTTGTTATGGGGCTCTCGCTCATACAACTAATTCCTTGGTATTTCTTGGGAGGACAATCTTGACATCAGCTACCTTCAATTCAGATCAGCTCACCAAAGTTCTCTTTTTGTGTACTCAGGGTAGGGTCAGTAGCTCAGATCACGATATGTGGGCTCAAAATCGTGAAAGAAATGTTGGAGATAAGTTTATCATTTCATGCAGTTAAACGTACCTCATCTTGCATCGTTCATCCACTATTTATTTAAAATCTGAATTGTGTTTAAAGGTGTAGTATCTCCTCATGATGAAATATCATCCTTCCTGTATTCCATCATATATTAGCCGGTGAAATGCTGCAGAGTTCTGCTGTGTCACTCTGTCTCACCGCCTCAGGGCCGCAGCCTCCTCCCTGCCTTAGTAACAGATATATCTTTATTCAGAACTGGCCCTGTGCAGGGGCAGGACATCAATCCGCTTTGTGTCTGCAGGCTCTGCTTCGCCGGGTCTCACCGCTCTGCTTCTCCCCTCTCTGGGTGGGGCCTGGCTATTGAAATGTCTGTTGCTTTGTTTTGGCTGGCAATCTCTCCTCTTTTTTCCTCTCTGCTCCAAAATCATGGCCCATTTATTCTAACCCAATTATTATTGAAGCCTGGCTGAGCGGAGTGATAGATGGTACTTTGGCTATTGCTGACACACATACTGCTTCAGTTGGAGACATACTGATTAGGCACAAACACGCACAAGTCCAGAAATGATCCTAATTTATGAGGTATGACAATTTTGTAATTAAAATGGAGGTGAGAGGCAATAAAAAAATGGACTTGAATGGCCTGACTAATTGGGCCATGTGTGTAAGGGAGGGTTTGTGTTTTATTGTGTGTGCTTTGTTTGAACACGGCTCATAAGTCACAACACAAAGGAGACAAAAGACAAGCTTTACCCAGAGACAATGGAAGCATAAAATAAAGTGGAGAATAAAACAAACATCTGTCTCAATCTGACATATTTATACGGTAAAGCCTCGCAACAGTACATTCCCGGTCCAGCTGCTGATAGGTACCTTTAATCAGCCAAATTCTCTAAAGCACTCATGATCACACTGCACATGATGAAGAGATTGGCATAATAATCCCACTGGATGATCCTGTCTGCTTGTTAGGCTCAAACAGACTGGAATCACATCACAATGACCTTCTCTTTACCTGTCCAAAACTAGCTCACTGTTACGCTCTTGCCCATAATGAGGACATCACCTACTTGTGTGTTGGCCCCTGTCTGTCTTTTCATAGCGTACAGCTCCAGTGCTTTGAGTCCTGACACGACATGAGATATGACTCAGTAGCAAATGGTTTGACCAGAACACATTCCTGTATATTTTGTTGATGACTGTTGTGTTAATTATTGAACCATGAAACCCAATGAAACATCGAGACAAACGATGAATTCATTCTGTCATCAATTTCTGTTTGTTTTTACTCTAAACTGTAGTGTAAATCGGTCTAAATATATTGATCTCCAAACACGTTAAGTGTTAGGGCTGCACAATTAATTGAATTTTTATCAAATTGCAGAATGGACTACTGCAGTTTTTACGTCATAGGGGGCGCAATATTTGTTAAAGAAGAAATGTAGGTGTCAAAATTCAATTAAATCAAAATATTGTAGTGCTACAGAATTGTCCTGACCTTCACAACATATTCTACAGACTTGAAAAAAATCATTCCATAATCTTTTAATATGTTTTTCATTGCAAAGGAGAATAATTATGTAAAAATTATTATTTGCTCTAACATCGAAAATCATATCACAATCCCAAAATTATTCAAAAAACAAACAAAAAAAACCACCAGTAGATATGTTTTCAAAATCATCCACCCTATTCATTCACACTGAAGATGACTTCTAAAATTGAATCTGAAACAAATCTGCAGCTTGACTTTCAGTCATTACATGTAAGTTACACACAACTTCAAGGCATTCCTCATGTCTATAGTAGTAAACTCCCCCCAGCTTAATTTGACCTTTGATTCTTGACCTAATTTTAATATCATAACATCATGGTCCTGCATAACTGCTGTACTGATGCCTAAATGGACACACTAAAGATGTTTGGAGAGGATGTTGGACATGTACAGTAAGTAAATAGAAAACAAGATAAATACAGACTAAAAGAGATTGGTCGGAAAATGAAATTATATGCGTTGCTCTCTGCTTTAGCAC
>JAQLOL010000007.1:10769166-10788130 GCA_029783665.1 Naso thynnoides | reverse complement strand
ACCTTCTGTTTGTATTTGGCATTAAAAATAAGTAGTAGAAGGAGAAGAGGTGGTTGAAAAAAAAAACATAGTCACTTCCCTTAAGTGCAAAACAGCAGTGTGTGATCTGGGACAATACTACCCGGTCGAGATTAGTGAACTAGACAATAAGTGTACTGCATTGAAGTGTACTGTATTTAAGTATACTGCCCGAAGTATGCGATTTGGAACACACAATTTGATCCATGCAAGTATTATTCATTGAATAAAAAGCCAAGCTTTCGTTCAAGAGACCTTCATCAAGGTGTCAACAAGAACATCAATGCAATCAGTACAATCAGCAGTATGAGTTATACCTGTGTAGGGTTACTAATACTTCACTGGTAGTTGGTGTTCAACAGAACCTTTGTAGTTCTCTGATTGTTTTTATATAAAGGTTATTTACTTAGCCTTCCAAATATGACTAAATATGACAAATATGACTATCAAGCTGATCCAGCCAAAAAATGCATTTAAGCACGAGTTTTCAGGTTGTAGTAGCAGCTAACAGAGCAATGTCACAATATTGTGGTGCTGTAAGCTTTAATAATCACTCTCTCGTCCTCTTCATCCTGATCAAATAACACAGGTGAGGGAGGTGTGAGAGCAAGCCCACAGTCCCCACCTCGCCCACCTTTGAGTGATCCAATCGAATCCAGAGGATTTAATTTAAATCACTCGCATAACTAAACCCTGCCCAAATATTTCATGTCACTAGGAAATACGTACATTACATCATGGAAGATAAAGATGTTCTTCTGCTTTGCTGCGACTTTGAGTATGTGCGCTGTACTGTTTTACATTCGGTTATGATCCTAAGTGAAAGCTGAAGACAGCTTTATGACCCGTGACATGGCTTTTAAAGAAGAATACACAGCAAGCAGAACTTTAAATTGGATCAAGGTGAACTGCTTAAAAATCGAATGTAATCCTCATGACAGATAAGAGCCTGTGGGGGTTTTGGGCGGAACAGCTCTGACCTTTTACTGAGTCACCTACAAGGCCAGGCTGCTAAATACCCCTCTGGTTTGTGGAATATCCCCCTCACCAGAACAAGCGAGTCTCATATTCCAAAGCTGTAAACAGAATGAAAGATACTTTGTCAGCACTTTCGTCACAGCATACTTTATTACAAGGTTAGCCGAAATGTCAGCCACTCTCGCTGTCGTGGCATTCAGTTTTATGGCTTTATTGTAGCTTGCACAGAAAATGTCCCTTCCCTCAGAAATGGAATTAACTCAGTATTTTAACTTCATGCGTGTTAGTGGAGACATAGAACCACAGATCAGTACCATACCAAAAATCGTACCAAAAAAGCTGAAGGCCCATGTAGGGACAAATTAATGTAATAAATGTAGATAATTTAGTACTAGCAAGGTTGAAATTTACTTTGAAACCTGCCACAAAATCAGTTAATGAGAATATACCAGAATCCTTTCTCCCTTACAATTGCTGCCACTGAGAATTCATTGAAACATCAAGGTTTCTAATGAAAGTTCTGACAAAAGAAAGCTAGTAATAAGACCTGGAGATTTTTTGTTCTTAATGACTTCATGCTGTCTTAAAAAAACACAATTACCGGGTAATTGGTGGTTGATATATTAGGGCGTACAGCGTGGCAGGCGTAAAGTACCATTAACCCCCTATATAGATCCCCGGCTCACTTTATAGGTCTTGTTGGCAGAATGCTTTCTGTGAGGGAGATTTTTCAAGGGCCCTATCAATATCCAGTGGCAGTGTGAGCTCCGAGGGCACAGTGGTGAGTGATGAGCGCAGCGCTGTCATCACGCAGAGAAGGCTAATGAGAAAACAGTTCCACCTCCTGCTCCTGAACTGCACATATGATTACAGATATTCAGTATGAAGAAAGAGGTTGTGTTAAATGACAGTTGATGATAATAATATGAATTCTCAAGCTTTAGGGCAAAGCATCAGCACCGTAAATACTGTAATCTGCAGCCTGATAGATTTTCATTGAGCTGTAAAAGATGAGATTGAGTTACAGTGACCTGCACGTTTCCCTGACGTGGCCTACAGGCTGTGGGTGGATGTAGTGTTGGGTGAAGGAAGACGAGTACGCACAGGGTTGAAGGAGTCAAGGTTCCCCAGAGGGGGGGCTGGATGGTAATGTGGAAACAGGCGTAATTAATCTCCAGATGGGTGAGGGAGCGCTGGGCAGCAGTGTATCTGTTTTGGGCTTCTCTATGGTGGGGTATTTCGTGATGGCCCCCCACACACCACCCCAGGCCCCTGGGGCCATCCTTCATTCTTATTTATGAGCTTCCACACGGCCACTCAGTTCTGCTGTTCCACCTCTGCATCGATCCCTCAAGGTCGACAAGGAGCTCAGCTGCTGCCGTTGTGCTGTACGCACAAACCACCGTCAGAGGAGGGCGTGTGTGTGTGGTTATGTGTGTGCGTGCATGGCTTCCGTCAGTATTTCCGTCTGTCCTGTTCAGAAGGGGGTTTACTTTTGAGCAAGCCATGCAGCAAAACCCCAGGGTGCCACACCCAGTGCTGCTGCAGAGGCACATCATGGCGAGGTTTCCTTGTCAGAAACAGACACGCCCTGCTGAAGAATACGCAGGAGCAGTACCTCAATCTGAAAACCTGGCACAGTAGACTGTTAGAGCTCTGTGCAAAGTGTGGACAGTGATGCAGGGGAAACTTAAAAGGCAAATTCAAAGTCATTCCTTCCAAAGGAGATTAAGTTAGAGTATTAAATTGTCTTTTATGGATCATTTTCATTTAACTGAATGGTAACTTTAAAGGACCACACCAGTGTTAGGCCACTAGGTGCAATTATCCTTTGTCATTTGTCCTTTGACATCAGCAACATAAGTTGGATAAACTCCGCCCATTTGTCACAAAATTGCTTTATGTACGAGATATGTTCGTTTACATTTTGTCCATATTCAATAAATGTTAAAGAAAGTACATGAAAATGTGTGACAATGTTAGTTAAAAAGAAGGCCTGTGTCTTTTTTCACACTAATATTCAAGTTAGGAAGGCAGCACTTGCAAGGAACAATTTTTCCAGGCGTAACAACTTTTGTCATCACGGGTCCTGGCTCCTCTCTCTCTCACTCAGCAGCTTTTGACCAAATAAATGTGGCATTCTCTTTAGAAGGGTGAATTACCTACACCTCGCAACTTTCACGTGTTCTATGGTGTTTCTATGCCCAGTTTCGAAATGTAAAAGTAAACGGGGTTGAAAAACACAGTCTAAGAACAACTTATGTTTTAACAACAACATTTGCAAAAGAAAGGGGCGATCGCCAGTAATGGTGAGAAGTCAAAAATAGACTGGTATGGTCCTTTAATGTGCCTACACTTCTACAGGACCCTCAGGAATTTTTTATGAAAATCTTAAATAAGAGACATATACTTTAATCATAGGAAAGTATAATTTTATGAAAGAAAACTACACTGCAGACAGGCAAAATGACCTTTGCCCCTTACAGCTCAAGCATTCCTCCTTATAACTCTGTTTTCCATATGACAGAGCCACAGCAGCCTTCAGCCAGTTACATCCTCCTGCAACTTAAATGACTAATCTTGCAGAATTCTGTGTTTCTCAACGTCTGCCACCCATGCCCGCCTGGTACTTGGTGACTTAGGCAGCAAAGTTTTCAGTCAAGCTGTGAGCAAAAAGTCTGCAGCATCATCCCTTCTCTGAAAGAACTTTGTGGCCTTTGTGCATAACTGAGCAACTCAAGGTCAGAGGTTAGCAGAGGGAGCAGTGGGATTTAAGTCGGGGAACAATGTCATCGCTGTAGCCTGGCAGGAAGATTCAAGCTGCGGGTAAGGGACTTCTGCTTCCTCTTCAGGGGTGGACAGGCGCTGGGTGGGTGAGTGACGCAGGGCTCATGAAGCCCCCGCGGACTGAGGCGCTGTATTTCATGATCTTACTCATGTTGCTCTGGAGCATCTCCTATGACTGTCAATCTGTGAGTCACACCTGGCTTCCAGTTTCCCGCAAACAGTGTTTTCCATTTGTCCCCAGCTTTGACTTTCATGAGGAGAGATGATCATGTGTTTTTCCTCATGGGACCAGAGGAAATATTGTGTTTGTAAAGACATGTGGAGGCAATAAGAAAGAGCAAAGGCTTCAGATTTTTCCACCAAATAAAAAGTAACTATACATTGAACACAAGCTTTCTTTATGAATGGCGTATTTTCATTATGTTGTCCACCCTTTTGATTTATGATGCATCTACACAGATATTGACAGTATAATAGAAAACCATACATTTGGTCATTACTCTCAAGGATTTTCTGTGTAGAACTTAATTATAATAAATGTCTCTAATATGTTATTGTTTTCCAGTGGTTTGAGCAGTTGCAGAAACACGCAGGCAGTCTGTTATATATCTACTCTAATTACTCTTGTAACATGTACCCAGGTGTGTATGTAGACTCAGATGTTGAGAGGTTAAAAAAAAAAAACCCAGAACAATAGAGGCAAGTCTTATCTATTGCTACAAAACATTTTGGAGAAAACAACATGCCTTTTGTGCTCAATACTTCATTTTCTGTTTTTAGGGTCTGTAGTTAAACTCATTGACTTGCATGAAAAATTACTTCATATAAATACAGTAAGACACAGACAATGGAAGTTCTTTATTGACTCCAATCTTTTTTTAACTGTTTTTAATATTTTCTTCACATAAATAACATTGAAAAAAGTTTGGTCTCCTCTTATAAAAGTTTTCATGTCTAGCTTTAAGAACTGTGGCTCATTCAAGTCATTCTACCAAACTGCATTATTGTTTTGGTTCACAATAAAGGAGGCAGATGAAAAATAGCAACAATATGTGAGGCAAACCATCAAACTTGATACCGCCCTCATTGTTTTTCATTTCACCACAGTGCCAATGGGCCATGAAAATGCCTCACCATCACTTAGGATCATCAATGGCGTGCTAATGATGTGGCTACTGCTTTAATTCCATTTGCATCAGGAAAACTATCAAGCACGCACACGAGCATAAATACCAATAGGGTGAAACTCATGAGACACAAACATGAGAGGCAATTCACTTTGGAATAGGTTTGGTAAATGACAGGTACGATGTGATAAGAGCGTGCGCAATTTCTAAATGGAAAACATAACAGTATAATGTTTTCACTACAAATGACTCAAATTCTTGTGTGCCTCATTTTGGCAGCTGAACCTTTCTAGACTGACTATGTTGTTTAAAAGTAGCGAAAAGGCCAGACAGGGAAACAGACAGAGGTATGCATGGGTAGACAGCTGCATGGAGGTAATTTGTCCATCTTTTTTAAAAAAATGCCATCAAATTTAGCCAATGGAGTTGTGGAGCCTGCAATAAAGCTTACAGCATATAATTTATTACATGGCGAGGGGGCAGTAATTGGCAACAATGTTGTAATTGTAAAAATGGCAGCTCAAATTAAAAAATGCTACAATTTCATAATTACCTCTGTTAAATACTTTACGGAATTGTTTTATAGTCTGTTTTTCGCTTCCTTTTTCTATATAAATTTAATTTATCATTTCTTTATAACTTACACCACCAAGAAGGTAATGTGGTGATTTGTTTGTTCGATTGTTTGGCAGAGTAATGGACAAACTATTAGCCTGAATTTCATGAAACTCATTGGAAGGGTGTAACATGGACCAAGGAAGAACCCACTAAATGTTGGAGCCAAGACAAAACACCAGGTGGACACTGAAATAATTTTTCGCACAGAAAGCTAACATTATGAAGCACTAGGGAAGGTGGTTAATGGAAGAAATTGTGCAACAGTGCTGCAATTTTAAAGGTTTTTTCTGCAACTACAGTGTGGCTGTGGAAATGTACATACACATATATCATGCTACTAATTATACTCTCACAAACACCCAATTGTGATTCATCTGGAATGGATTAAACCAGAAATAATGCTTAAAAAAAGGCTTCAGCAAGGCACAGCCATATTTTAAATTGTTTGTAACTGTTTTGGAAATACATCTAGATACTTAAAGATGTTGTCTTTGAAGGTTTGCTTTTTTTAAAAAAAGAGCAAACAGGAGATCTGCTTTCTGTCGCCCCTCTACTGTTTTATTTATCTCATTTTGGTTTAAAAGGAACTCCATGGAGGATAAGTATCATTTCCCTGAACTGTCCCCAACATGATTCAGCACACTTTGTCAAATTGAAACAAATTTAGACCTTCAAGGGACACACCGTGGAATACATGACTGTCCATCCATTCATACATAATGAATGACCTGTCCATTCATACATAATACTGTCAATGCATGCATGGATTCAGTTACACTAACATCTTCTCTCAGCACTATTTGACTAGATCACAATATGCTAGCTACCAAAATTGGCTAATAGAAACAACATGGCCGGCAGGTTACACGGGGAAAAGGCCGAGCCGAGCTTAAAAAGAGCTTTGTGGGGGAAATTGAAGAATGCTGAGAATAAATGTTTGCTCTATAGGATGTGCCGGCCACAGTCTGCTGTGTTGGTGAATAAATGATGTAGAGGAAGGGGGATCTGTCCTGCTGAGCTTGTCAGCTTTGGACAGCTTTGTGTGTGTGTGGGTGTTTGTGTGTGTATGCAGAGCTGACAGGATAACTGGCCCAGTTGGGTTTATACACAGGCACTTTTCATGTCCATGTCAACGTTTTATGTGGAACGAAACAATTTTCCTACACTTGCAAAAATCAAAGATTTGTTCACTGAGCAGATTCTCCTGTCCATTTTAAAAGAAACAATTGTCTGAGCATATTTTACATGTTGTCTCTGTGTTACCGTAACATGCATAAAAGAGGCTTGTTGTTGCACACAGGCTGTGCTTACATTTTTGCATGAAACTTTCACCTTCTGGTGCCTAGAGATAAAGAGGGAATCATGAACACGATTAGAATTCATTCGGAGCAGGAAACCAACGCCAAATGCACTGGTGGGGTTGGGGGGCATCCCTAAAGGGCATCCACAATACAGTCAGTCAGCCCCCTGTTCAATACGAATCTTGGTTTTTGAGTTACGGTTTTTGTTCGGTTTTGTGTGTAAGGAGGAAAAAAAAAAGGTATGTATTTTTTCCAAAATTCTTTCTTTATTTGCCTATTTGCCAAAAAAAAATCCATACCGACACCCTCTTGTGTATTGTAAAATGTAAAATAAATAAGTGTGTCTATCATAAGGCTTTAGTCTGTCTATATTTATTTCATTTTTTAGTGCTCTTTACCTTCTATGGGACATATGCTTCTCTGTAATATAATAGATTTTTTTTTTTAAATTCATTTTCATTGATGAAGCACAGTGCTTGGGTAATTCTGAGTGCATTTCAAAATGTTTCTCAATAAACCCAAAAATATCTCATTGGAAACAGATCTAAAATGTCAATAAATTAAACCATATTGCTGACATTCAACAATTCTAGGTGAAATTCAGAAAGAATGGTTCAGTACTGGATCTCCTCTCTCTTGCTGTATTACTGTCTGTAACGTAGCTGCTAGAGGAGGGGCTGGCTGTTAGCAGCAACAGCGCTACACAAGAGTTTGTAAGATTTTAAATTTGTGGCAAGCTGAGCTAAACAGTTACATGGCACGCAGACAGCTTTCTTTGAAACAATTTGTTTGTAACAATGGGCTGTTAGCTGCTGGGCTCGTGTCATGTGCCGTGCTAAACTGTCTAGAAACTGTAGGCCGAGATCGTCTCCTCTCAAAAATAAATGGACTGGTTGCTAAAACACAATAAAGCTATTTTAATATTAAAAATCAGCGTTTCTCAGACACAGTACATCAGGAGGGAAAAAGAAATGTCGGCTGGGAAGCGTAGACACATGCTGTGTTCACGGGCTGCTCTGAGGCTCCGACAGAGCCAGTTCAGGAAGAAATACTTTGAAAGTAGTGACATGAAACCTTATGCAAAACCGAAAATGCCGCAATTTCAAAGTGCGTATTGAACTGTGGATGGGGTACCATACAGTCCAATATTATATTGAGAAACTGCATACAACAGGTACCCTAATGTTCAAACACCACAAAAGTGCCCTCTTGGATGCCCCTATGGCAGATAAAACATGATGAAGTGCCCTTTAGGGTGTCCTTTCAGTGGACCAAACGTGGCAAAGTGCCCTATCGGCACAACTTTCACACTGGTGCCCCACCACTTACAAAACTTGCCCTTTTTACTATTTTCGCCACTGCCCCTCAAAAATCCTGGATCTGCCAGTAGTCAAATGTGACAAATTCTATGGTAATCGATCAAATAGTTGAGATATTTTAGTTTGGACAAAACAACAACAAACAGCAAACCATCAGCATTAATATTATTGTTATTTAAAAGTAATGACCGAATTTTTTAATGTCCTCATCTTGCTAAAATCTCTAGTATCACTTTTGTTGCTATAAAAAAATCGTCTTCGCAACAGGGATAATTGCATCTTCATGGTTCAGTGATGAGATCAAAATCAACCAGTTATCTGTTCTCTGTGCTTAGATCCTTTTGTTATCCAAATTTGCTCTGCATTTACCATGACAAAAATATTGTCAACAAGTCTGCGGTTTCCTCCTCAAATATCTGTAATGTATGGCTCAAAAGAAATCAATTACTCCAGGGCCAGAGCTGAAAAGGAATTTTGCTGGCTAGCTGTAAATCTGAGGTCATTACAGGAGCGCCTCAATATCTCTTCTACCTCATGGATTTAACTATTGAATGCTGCATTAGACCCTGTCCTGCTGAATGTTTGTATGTGCACATGCAACTCCTATAAGCTATGTAAGACACACACACTGCTGTTGCTTGAAGTTTACCAGCATCACTAATGCAGCATGGAGGCAGAAGAACGTCTCAAGTGCCTCCTCAAGAGATTTCTGTCTAGGTTGTTCCCACTTACGGCCTGCAATTTATACGCTGAGTCTCTGGAAGCTCTTTATTGTCCGCTCCAGATACATATGACAGTATCTCAAAAAGTACTTTAAGCATGTTGAGTCAGACAGTCGCAGGATACACATGACGGTATGTCACCAATCCATCAGAGGTTTAGTCTGTTTCTCCCTCCGCAGCACTTCAAGCAAAGATGCCGAGAAGTCAAGGACAACATTTCTGGAGACGAAGAAATGATGCTGATGTCACTTTTTATGGCACCGGCAAGATGATGTCACAGATGCAAAGCTGACATGCACCAGCCCACAAAGAAGTTTTGAACCCCTTATGAACAAAAACAGACAGATCCTTGAGGACTTTCATGTTGAGTGTGTCACATGCAAGTGGGTTTTTGGAGAAGGCTATGACATGATATGCTTACACCTACAATACAAAAACATGCGCATACGCTGAAAGACTTTGTGGCATGAATGTGTGTGTGTCTGTATACGCAGTATTGTGAGAAGCCATGGAAGTGTCACCTTCTACCGCTTGTGGCTGTGTTCCTCTGTGGTGATGACAGGCAGAGGGGGGTTATGGGATAGGAGCGGCGACAGCGGTCTTTCAGACTGCAGCAGGTGCTGTCTGCCCACTGTGTTCCCCTCTGTCTGCTCCCTTCATCTTTCTCTCTAAGCTCTCTCTCCTGTGGCTGCCTCACTGGGTTCTCTAACAATTTTAGCCCCTAACCCCAACATGCATTTTTTGATTCACATGTGTGAATAACGGAGTGGAATGCCCCATATGAAGCGGGTTTATATACAGTACATTCCCCTTCTGCATTATTTTTTTTTTTTTAATCTAGAAAAATCAGGAAATACTTCAACAAAAATACCCAAGTTATAGCTGAAGTAGACAAGGTCTAGAAATCAAACTAGCTGTAGCATAAGACTCCTAAAGGGCCAATCACACTGAGAAGCATCACACCAGGCGCAGCCGCTCCAAATACACCTTGGAAGCTTATCTGTAGGAAAATACAGCAGTGTTAACTTTTCCTGTATGTTAATCAATTATCATACTGTTTACGCTACTTTTCCGCCAGCAAAAAAACAGGAAGGACTGGTAAGTAGTAAATTCCTCCTCCTGTTGATTTTATTGCTTTCTTTGACCATAAATAACATTGACAAGCGGTGCAACTCCATGTCTTGAGCTGAGAAGGTGAAATTATTTTCACTTTTAAACGTGCCCAAAAACTGCCAGTTGAGTCAAGCAGCAGCAAGAGAGGAGCGCCCGACAGGCATGTTGCACCATAGGAAAACAATGGACTTCCTGGCAACGCTTCTTTAGTGACGCTTCTCAGTGTGATTAGCTCTTCCGAAAGCAAATCTGCTGCACCCTCCCCTTCCTGTTTTTGCTTCAGCTCACGTTTTATTTTGTTTGTTGTTGCGCTCTCGTTTAAGGTCAGTCTACACCAAGGAATCACAATAAGACGAAACGGTTGCAGGGAAAGTTGAAGCAGTGTAAACTGGTCCGTAAATGGCCAAAAAGTGCCTGTCACGGTCTTCATTTGCTAAAGCTTAAATATGGAGCCCAGAAGAGGTGCAGCAGTCTAGTGTTCTTTCATATAATTCAATTCAAAAAAACTTTTTTGTCCCCAGAGAACACTTTTAACCTCAATATTATACCTAAATATCACCTGAATTACATTATGCTGAAAGATTATTATGGAATTTTTGCCTGCTGACACAAAAATGAAGTGCCTACCTCAGCTTCAAAATCATAAAATGCTGCAGCAGCTGTATGTTATTTGAAGTCTAGCTAGACAGCTGGAAGATTTATGGGATCATGACTTCCAATCAACCACAGGCATTTTCCATGAGGGCCCAACAGATGGAATGCCAGCCTGACCACATGTAACATGTTTGATGTCATCAGATAAATGTGCAAACACACCTAAGCCTGATTAATCTGCATTGTCACGCATCTCAGTAAATCCAGCAGTATTTAAAGAAATATATAGCATACAACAGAATGTGACTGCTGATAAAACAAGTGTATAGGGAATGACAATAAACATAAGATATTGAGCTGACAGCTGTCAGTCAGTGTTTTATGATCCACAAAGGATTAGTCTGTGCATTAACAATCACCTAATTACCCTCAAATGCCTCTCATTCAGATTCTATGAATATTTAATGGAACACAGTAATGAAATTGTGTAG
Source organism: Naso thynnoides (assembly GCA_029783665.1). Taxonomy (NCBI): domain Eukaryota; kingdom Metazoa; phylum Chordata; class Actinopteri; order Acanthuriformes; family Acanthuridae; genus Naso; species Naso thynnoides. The sequence goes on along the minus strand of JAQLOL010000007.1, from coordinate 10,777,062 downwards.
AAGTAAATTTAGCACAGAGGGGCTAAACTACCATGCAGAGTAAAACTGCAATTATTAAACGGCGCTGGCCATCGCAGCATGAGGCCTTTTAATGCAAGAGTAATTAAAACTTGGCAAAATTATTGACAGCAATAATAGTCATGCAATAACACTCTCTCGCAGTTGAGGGATTTAAAACATGATGTACATGCAATCCTTATCATAAATTTGTTTAGTAATCACATTCCTAAACCACGGCGTAAACACCACTAATGACTAGAACAACAGAGCGGATGGTAAACACATCATTTATATGCTAAAACCCTGTGCTGGCAAAGGAAAAGATCTTGGTTAGCAAACCATGCTGACTATTAAAGTTAATGGCACGTCCTTCTATTGAGAACAGTGGATAGGATGCGAGACAGCGCTCTTAGTGTGAGCCAGCAATTAGGGTCTTCTTTTTTTCTTGTGAAACCCAGAAAAAAAAGACATCAAAGGCCTTGTTCCCTGATTTTCAGCTGCGTGTTCACATGCATTGTCCTGGACAGCTATTGATCCACTGAAAAATGAAGAGGAAGAAAATCAATAGCTTTTACATGAATGCACAACAAGCAGTTTTAGCATGTGTGTGCGTGCAGGATGAGGGCTGAAAGGGTAAAACGCGCAGTACTGTAGCACTGCAAATACACACGTAACAAACAACCTGAAAGTGCATGTGCACGCACTCACATAACCACAAATTTGCGCGTGTGTGGCCAACCGCTTGCTCTACCAGCTCTTTTGACATGCAGAGAGAACAATGACAATAGCGGCTCTTAGGGCCAGAACTTGAAACCTGCTCCTGCATCCATTAACTCTGTTAGGGTGACAAAGTTGGGCCGAGCTGGCCGTGCTCCGCTGCAGAGATTTAAGAGGTCTCTGGATTAAAGCCAGGGATTTCATTCCTCTGGAGAATCAGGGCTGACAGCGGCTTAGGTTCCTAGTAATACACACATTAAAACCATAAAAATGCATCTCTTCGTTTCTGCCTCACACACTACCTTGCCCCCATTTACTGCCTTCATTCTACCTTTTCTTCTGTCTATCTCTTTCTCGCCTCTTAGTGAATTGAGAGACATGCAGAGTGTGACAGATTAGGGCTAAATGACCTGTCGTTTTATTTGACAAATGGCTAGTCAGACTGTGTAAAGACACAGACAGACAGACGCCTGTTTGGATCTTATGAGTCTGTGTGTCTCCATGACAGCACTAGCAGATCACCGAAACCGCCCACTGTATCACCCATCATCTAAAGGTCTTGATAGAGTTAGCACGGCAGGTGTTCATCAGGTTTTTGGTCTTGCAATGCTGATGTAATCATCTATGAACTCACCTCTGCAAACAAATTCATTCATTTTCGATTATGATCATTTTGGAGTATATTTTGTCAGTTACAAGGGTGGCAGTAAAAACACATAAAACCAAATTAATTCAACAGTTTGGATTATCCTGTTATATTTAGCCTTACTACAAAGTTTTTCCTCTATGTCTCCTAAATTTTCTTTCACCACACAGTTGCAGAGAACATTTTGGTTGGTAACAGCCCAATTTCTAACAATTTAGACTGTAATTTTAGGACTCACAAGCCTGTTTTTGTCAGATCAAACGCAATGTCACAACAGCATTTAATTTTTCAGTGAAATAAATACATTACAATGGAATCATCACTGTTAATTTCAAAGTGCAAAATAAAATTACCTGACTATTATTGCTTCAAGTTTACCTATGGTGAACTTTGACATGCAACATTTGCAATTTACTTACACAAAGCTGTCTTTGACAGTGCTGACGTTTTATGGAAACTGACCTGTAGATTCCCTAAAAAGGAGGAAGCTATGGTAGCTAATTAGCTGTGTTACACCAGCCAGTCTGTCAGGGTATAAACTGCTCCACAAAAGAGGAATGGTTTGCATATAAGAAAGAAATTTATATTAAAAATACCTCTTATATAAACAACAAAGAATAGAAAACTGAAAGAAGAAGAAAAAAAAAAGGTTACCGTGACTGGCCAGCACTACTCACCCAGCTAGCATGTTAGGAGTTAGCTCTTCAGCTACACAACAGTACAACCTTATGAAATCACATATTTCAGCCAAATGCACACAGTATATCATACTATTTGCATGGTTTCTTTTTTTTTTTTACCATGATGTGTCTGGAGCAAGCTAGCACAAACCTGTGGTGAAGGCATGTGCACAGCCAACAAAGTGACACATCAAAAGCTTCTCTGAGTTACAGTGATCAGCAGAGAGCCTCAGATCTGCCACAGTGTGAGGCAGTGAGTAATTAAGCCTTGCTAGTATAGCGAATGAGTGGACAAACGTTTGACTTTGCTAATTCCTCCTCTGTTTGTCAGTGTAAACTTGTCAAAGTACACTGTGTGCATGTGTGCGTGCGTGTGTGTGTGAGTATGTGTGTGTAGTCTGTGGCTTCATACTATATTTGCTGTACATTTAATGACGTAAAAATGTAATCATGCTGTGTGTGTTCGAGTTTGTTGGGTTAGTCATTCTTGTCATATTCAACACACATGCACACACAAACACATGCACACAGCTGTCAGTGTTGGGTGTCTTGCAGCTGGAACAGAGGCTGTCATAGGGACCCAATGTCAAAGCAGATTTGAAGTCACAGTTGAACCTGAAGGCATAACCAAAGTCCATATCAATTCTTTTTCCTCTCTGTTCTACATCTCTTCATTCTCTGCTTTTTTTTCTAGGATGAGGAAATAAAGCTCAGTTTCACTCAGCCCTTTCTGTTTCTGCATCACTGCTCATGTTAGATTGGCGTCCTCCTAAAAAACATTTTAAGAAGCAGTCTGTCTGATTGGAGATGTGACAGCAGGGACCAGCGGTAAATGTTTGCAGGGGACTGGAGTCTTTTTCTTGTTTGGCACGTGTCCACAAACCCATGACCCTCGCAGCACGGTGCTTACAGGCACGTTAGTCACTATAGGCACATAAAGCCCATCTTTCCCCTGCTTCGTCAGCTTGGGGAGTTGGATTACATCATATCTGAATCAGATTATTTTTCTGACCTCCTTTTTTATTAGGATCAAATGAACAGGAGGAGTTCAGATAGTGGAGGTATATCTCCAAGGAGGGACAGCTTATTGACACCTTCATTGGTTTGTTTCCTTTTGTTTTGCAACTTTTAGTCTGTTTTAGAATTCTGAGCACAAATATAATCATGCAGTATTTTTCTTTGCAGATATGCTTTCTCCCCCTCTTGGATTTGGCTTTGTTGGGACTTTGAACTTTTATTTTTGAAGAATTTTCAAGTTTCATTTTTTTATGCAATTTGTATAACCAGAAATATGAACCCCACATGAATATCAGCAGTATAGGACAAGCGGCAGGCAGTGAGAATTTATTGTTGTCTACAGGGTAACTCTATTGGTTTAGCTCTAATAAATTGGTGCAACTCCCGCCAGCCCCTCAGTCAACCGTAAACCTGAAAACAGCTTGTCTCGATAAGAAAAAAAAACCTGTAGAAGATAAGAGTGTTCACACCACATTCATTCATTTCAGAGAGACAAGTAGAAAACAGAGAAAATAGACTCAAAATGAGAAAGAAGTAGCTCACTTTGTTATGAACATTGTCACAGACTGCTGTGGGGTTATTGATTACATTCCTAATTTGAGATCCGTGACTTATTATTTTCACCATTTTGTGCGGTTCCATCAGTCCTTCCTGTCAGCAACAGCTCACTAATTGCAGTGCTCATACAAGTCATTTGGTCACAAACTCTATTTGCAAACAAACAACTTAAGTGAGGATTAATTTCATAAGATACATAATGAGTCAAAAATAATTTGATGTGACATACTTGAAGACGTAAAAACAGGTAAGCTTATTTTATGTGGGTAATAAGATTGTGTCATCTAGGTTCACAGTTAATTCTTTTAAAAAAAAAATAGACTGCACTATTTCATTCAGAAATGTTGTTTCAGATATATGTATTTTCTGCATGTTAAGCTAAGTGACAGCAGTTGGGGGTTAAAGAAGCCATAATCTTCATTATTAAAATAAGAATTTGTGGTAACACTTTATAATACCTCACCCTTTTAGGCATTAGTTAAGCATTAATAAATACTGAATTCATCATTAGTTAAGCATTAATAAATACTGAATTATCATTTATAGAGCATTGTTCTTACATGAAAAGGGTTAGGGTTAGTTAGGGGTAGGGGTAACCCTAACCCTAAGGACTTTTCATGTAGGAGAGACTTGGTAAAGACCAAAAATAGAGACATTAGGAGACAGAATATTAGTCTTAAATTTGTCCGACTGCTATAAACATGACTCAGAATGAGTGCTAATGTTGCTTTGCGACTGCTGGATGTGTAAATTTGAAACTATTTGGGGATACCAAAGTAAGAGATAATATGTCAATATGTGTTAATGATTTGTTTCTGCTGCCTTTAAGTAGAGTTGTTCCAATACAGATACCAATATTGGCAAATGCCTCTGATTCCACCAAAAATGCTGGCATCATGAATCTGTGATCCGATCCAATGCCCAGTGATTTATTAGCCGTTAAATGGTACCCAGCTACTTCCAAGTTAGCTCAGTAAGTGTAGCATAAGGAATTAGATTTTCCTAGATGTTCATTTTTAAGCTGCTGTTGCACTGCTGTTTTATAGTGTTCTATTTAAATGTTTTATTTTACTAAATAATGATTATACCTTTAGCTCTAAAGGAATTGTTATTTTTATGCACTGGAATCGGATCAGTACTTGGTATCAGCAGCTACCCAAGTTTGGGTATCGGTATCAGGAAGGAAAAAATAGCAACATCTCTACCTTGAAGTGGTCAGAAAATCAGCTGTTGTGTAAATGAAATTGTCTGTTTCTCGAATTGCACTTAAAACATAACTGACTTACACCACTGTGTTCTTATCTCTACAACCTTGAAATTAAATAAGCGACTCCACATTATAGCAGACGAATTACTAATGATGCATCAGTGTTGCATAATCGAGCTGTGATATCATTCCTCCCACACCCACACAACACATCAAAGCAGGTGTTTGAGGATGGGGGCAGTGGATGGTCAGGAGGGTGAGTGAACCTAGCAACTGCTGCCACACTAAATTTTTAAGTAGAAAGCTGGAGGTAGGAGGTCAGAGAGTCCTTGAACAGGTTTACAATCCTGATCTAATCCACACATCTAATGAGGAACAATCAGATTAAAGACAAGCCGACAGTACCTGGACCTGCAGACACACCTAGCACACACAAACAAAGACACAGAATTCAAACAAACTAAAACATTAGCTGGAAAATTATTGATCAGAATCTCTAAGAGCTTGCTGTGAGTGTGTATACACACACATATGAAGTCCTAAACAGTGTTTAAAGGATATTGGAGGAGTCTATTTTAACATACTCTATTGTTCCTCTCTGCCATGACCACTGCGGTGCCTGCTCTGCTATCCAAGTGAGAACGTGGATGCCGTCCAGCAGAAGCAATGATGTCTTGGACAACATCCATAACGAGGCACTGGCCAGCAACACAGAAAGGAGATTACTCCCAGAGACACTATTTTCACCTGCTGGCCTTGCAGATATAACTGAATATGCGTTCATTTTATTAGCCGAGTGTCGTACATGAGCATCTGAGAGGACGGCAACCTCATCCGCTTCATTTGCTCGACTTATCATTTAGAGAAGGATTATCAGTGTAACCTAACAAGAAAGTCACTATTCCCTCCCTCTTGGTCACTCTATCCTTCTTTAATTGCTGGTCCCATCCTCTCTCTCTCTCTCTCTCTTTGCACTAGTAGTTTGTGCTCCCAGCCCCCATTGAATCAATCACAGCTTCTTAGCAGGGTGAAGTTTCCCACTTCACTACACCTGCTGCTATGATTAAACGGACATGGGACACTTGCATGAGATCTATCCATCATGCATGTCTTACACTGTATGTGTGGGTGTTGGATATACTCTATGAACATTCGCTGATCTGATCTTGCATTTGCCAATAAAAAAATATGTTGATTGCACAGTAGAATTTGACTGGCTATCGGGGTTTGTTTGTTTTTTTTTGGTGTGTTTGAATGGGCTTGTCTAGTTTTAGAGGAATTTTTGCATATACACCTGCGTGCACATGACCTGTGTGTGTCAAGCTTCTACCACTTGAAGGCTGCACATCAGGCAGCTCAAGGTCTGCAGACATGACACATGGCCGGTGGCCTCTAGTATAACATTATACACATCACCCTGGGGTGCTGCTTCTGAATCTTTATGTTGCATTTTGATGTCTCCACAAAAATAAATCTGCTCTCTTAATTAGACATGTAACATTGGTTTTATAGCGTGAGGGTTTGAATGCTTAATACACCAATGCACCTTCAGGGAGGAAGTTTTATATCTGCAATTTGCAAAGAATCTGCAATTCCCTCTCCTCTCGCTGCCTGCTACCTCACTCTTTTTTCTGCACCTAAAATCTACAGTATGTGTCTCCCCTTCTGGCTGGCTGCTTCATTTCCATTCTTTGCATCCCTCTTAATTTGGTCTTCTATCCTCCCCACTTTGTATTTTTTGTATTTCTTCCTTTGAATCGCTTTGCCTGGTTCACCTTGAGAGGTCTCCTCTTCTCCCCACCTCTTCCTGTGTGAGAGAGTATCTGTTTCAGAGCCAGAAACACATAGGTATGCTGCAAGTGGACAGAAAGGAAACATCACCACCCTCCCCTCCCACCTCTCCCTCCCTCCACCCCCCCTCCTCCTCCTCTTCACAGGGATTCGTGCTGTCCAGATAGATGTGAATGAAGGTCATCTTGTGGCTGACTAAGAGCTGAACACATTGCCAGTCTTCCTCAGCAATTCAAATGCTGAAGCACTGCTCTGTTTTCTTTGCTTAAGCTATGCATACAGCTGTGTAGACCAACAGCATTGACAGCTACTGCAGGGCAGTGATACTACAGGGCGTGTGCATGTGTCTTCATATTTGTTTGTAACGCTAACATGCATTTATCTGTGCTTGTCTGTGTGGTTATGTAAATTGCAGAGACCTGTGGTTGCAGGGAGCAACTATAATCAGCAGCTTAATGGTTGACGCAGACCAATCGAAAATGTGCTTGTGGCTACAGGGCAACACTTCCATTATTGATCCTCAGCAGCTAACACCCACCAAGGCATGTAAAGTAGCTGCCTCACATAGGTGTCATAAAAATGGCATATTACTGCAAATTACTGCAAAGTTTAAGGATCTTTGAGTAAAATGAGTCTATACCAGTATCAGTGCTGCAAAGCTCTTCTTCACCTTTTTAGAAGTTGTCGTAACAGCTCCATGAAAAGTAAATCCCTGAGCCCTAGCGCACTGAATGACGCTTGCATTTCTGTGCATTACATTGCTTACTGTAAGTCCATGTTCTCTCCCCACTGAGGCTGTTGGACATCTCTGTCTCGGCTTACAGGAAAACAAAAATTTACAGGGCAAATCAGTCTTAATGAGTCTAAATCCGCTAATAAAGAAAATGAGCCCTCAATCAGTCAGCCAGGCACTTTTTTTCACCCCCTCTCTCCCAAACGCTCTGAAGTAATGTAAGAGAGGACCTTGGGGAAGACTTAGCAGACACAGCGCTCACTGTATGTGTTCATTCGCTTTCATAATCCCTCTCATATTTCATACATTTCTGCTGAGCATCAAACACTACATGGTCTCTCTGCGAGATGTACTGTAACTCTGGTCTGACACTGATTTTCCATGTTATCCATCTTTTCCCAAAGGCCTGCACAAGAACAGGTTTTCTGAGAGATTCAACCGTCACATTGCGGATACTGGAAATAATAATATGATAATAATGATATAATAATCATAATAATAAGACAGGTCAGACATCTGCTAAAACATCAAATGGTCCTATATCAAA
>JAQLOL010000007.1:10755946-10769070 GCA_029783665.1 Naso thynnoides | reverse complement strand
TGTGTGTGTGTGTGTGTGTGTGTGTGTGTGTGTGTGTGTGTGTGTGTGTGTGTGTGTGTGTGTGTGTATGTGTGTGCAGTGCAGTGCAGTGCAGCCTCAGCACCCAGATGAAGTGTCCCTAATAGGATCCCTGTGGGATTCCTCAGCAGCTTTTTGCAGCGATCCTGCACACTGTCAGCAGTCAGCACTGACAGAGCTAGGGTCTAAAACTAAAGATGGGACATACTCTTCTCTCTCTCTCTTCCTCTTTGGCTCTCTCTCCTCTTCTCTCCACACACACTTGGTGCACACAAATGCACAACCATCAGTCATCAAAATGCATCTGTCAGGTTCCAGTGGACTGTTGTAGTGTTGAGATGAGTCAGGAAGAGATTACTGTTGCTTGACAAAATGGTTACACCCTCATCTACCATCCAGAATAACTGGATGTGTAGTCTTTCCTGTTTTTTCCAACTTTCGCTGCAGTTTATTTTCTCACTCACACAAACATAAAGATGGACTGCTAATTAAGAAGCCTTCTAATGGAGAGCTGCTTATGTGACAGGCAAGATACTGATTTAGAAGTTAGACTTTCAAAGCCATTAATTGCCAACCATGAAAAAAAATTAAAAGCAATATTTTACTTTTATGTATGTATAATCACACTATACATAAAATTAACTAGTTGCTTTAACTACCTGATTTGTGGCCCATTAAAATATCAAATAGCAGGGTAAAATAAAAAAGGTCCAGGCAGAGCTGTTTCTGTGGGCTGTGCAGAGGATGTAGAAACATTAGCCGACAGAATCACCTCCCAGTGCAACATAATGTATCTCAGAGCCTGAAGGACGAGCTGTTGAACATTATAAGAAGTAATTAACCAGCTCCACTCTTTAGCTAATTGGAGATTGGGAGTGTGATAGTCATTAGCAGCTCCCATTTTCTTGCCATGGCTCTGCAGCACAAAAATAAAAGAAAGGGTGAACACTTTGTGAGAGTGCAGGCAATTCAATTGGAAATCTCTGGAAGCAAGGAGAAGGCATGAATATTAAAAGACAAATCAAGAGGATATAATATGAATGCTGTTTTCCTCTTGAGTCCTGCTTGCCAGGGTTCTCTGTCTTTGTCAGCCGGCTTTCATCATAACTCTATTGTACAACTGATATATAGTCAACATATCCAGAGTTACAGACGAATTAGCAAAGTTTGTCAGTGACTGACTAAATGGAAGATAAGAGGAATAATCATGTTAACACATCTGTATGACCACAGAAGAGATTCTCTCATAAACGAAAGTACAATTAATTATTGTTGAGGCTGGTACCAGGTGTGTTGATAATATACAAAGCCAACAAATGTTTACAGCTGAGCTGGGGTAGCATCGAGGTATTACAGTATATTGAGAGGTTTGGAAATTCCAAAGGTGTGACTGCACTGAGGTTTGTTTTAATGCAGAGCATGCACAACCAGAGGCCAGTGATGGTGGAACAGGCAGCTGAGCTGAGAGAGATGGCGACTGTGAGAGTTGGGGATTAAAATAACAGGACCAGCAAAAAAAAAAAAAAAGGTAAAAAAGAAAATGCCTCTGCCATCGTTTGGTAACATTTTGGGTTTAGTCCCATAATGGTGAGCCAGTCAAAACAAACTAAGCTGCGCGCACTTTTGCATCAAAAAAGTTGTGACTACAAAGCAGTAACATGTCAAATGCCACCAAAGCAAACTTCGTCAGGTCCTTCAGCAAGAATTAATGAAAAAAGGGCACTTATATTCTATCTATTCATTATTCTACGGGTCATAAGTATACAAACCCAGTGAGAAATGTCAAGGCAGTATAAAAGCATATCAGACACCCTATAACAATGTCACACATGCTACAAGGACTTCTGTCACCAGAACTTCAGCTTTTACATTTTCTTTAACATAAATAAATACCTGTAGAATCTGGTGAAATTGCAGTAAGGTATTCAAATATGTTAAAAAAAAGATATTGTTAAAGTCTAGTTGCAGCCAATCTGACGCTTCTTTTTTGTAACATGTGATAATAAATTTATTTGCTTCTTAAAAAGCAAGGAGGGTCCTTTGACCTGTGGTTTGCCCCTCTGAATAATGAGTACTACAACAAAAGCCAAAGGCATAGATAAAGGACACAAACTCCAGCTAAAAACGACCTGGCATGAGATGAATGCTGCCCGGCTAAAACAAGCTGCTGCCATGCCTGGAATGATTTCAATATGGTGCAAATGTTCTACTGTACCTATAAAAAGGCAGCCCCCACCCACCCACCCAGTGGGTTTTTCTTGAAAGTTTTGCTGAAAATTTTAATGATGAAAGCTGCAGGATGAATAACAACTGAAACACACCAGAGCTTCACTGCCTACTCTGGCATCAGATTAAAGGATCAAATGTAATTTAATCCACTGTCGAACGATAACTTAATAAAGCATGGAATTTCACATTAACTCAATATTGTGGGTGTGCAGTAATTTTTTAGCATAATTTCATCAGTAATACATCCGCAGCACCATGCATTTGGGCAATAAATAGTGGTTTCAAATGACTTTTAATTACGGACAAACTGCACTGTCGTATAGACAAGATGTAAATATTTTTTTTAAGGATTTTTTAATATACATAACTACCACCCATAACCCCAATGCACACCAATACCCAAAGCAGATCTATAAACATCTTATGTAAACATACAACCATTATAAGGCCTGTACATGATACACATTAATTTATACACTAAGACATGGTGCACATGCACAGGCAGCAGGACTCTCTCACACACACACACACACACACACACACACACACATCTATGGATACATGTTCAAACGCTTAGAAAGCACTAAGCAAACTTTCTCAACCATGTTTTGTACAGGCTCATGCACGAAGATCCAAGCGCTCTCAAAAAAACATAACTTAGTAATACACAAATTTGCAGATAAGAAGTAATGTTAAATACATACACCACACAGACACAGTAACACCCTAACATACTGCCCACAAACAGTGTGTCTGTATTTAGCTCAGCGATGAATTTAACCTCATATTTTTATCAGGGGTGTCACTATGCAGGTTGTCTGTCTGTCTCTCTGTCTGCGACTCTTAACATCAGATACCTCCTTGTTGACAGAATTACTCGTCAACACCTTCACTCCTTATTCGGTGGCATCCAGGTCGTTCACTTCTCTGACTGCATGTGTGTGTGTGTTTATAGCCCGAGGACATCCATGCGACAGATGCACTAGATGTCATACGCCTGCATGCGTGTGAGCATGTGTGTGCATCTTTCAGCGTGCAAAAATATGTGACATGTGTGCCTGTGTGTTTGTGACATCCTACCGCCCTCTCGGCATCAGACACATATCCTCAAGGTCACAAATCAGGCCAGGTGGCCATTCTGAAAGATTAAGGACACATTCCTAAAAAAAGAGAAGCCTTTGATTTACCATATCATGCCAATAGCCACGGCGATCTTTGCTGCAGAAGGGCAACGAGGAGGTTATGAAGCAGGGATTTGGACAGACACTCAAGAGATTTTACACTAGACCCCTAAACCCTTCCACAAGTGAATGAGGGGATGTGTGCAGTAAAAGTGGGGGAGGGAAGGAAGAAGGACAGAGGCAGAGCGTAAGCAAGACAGAGATATTAAACCCTCACTACCCCCCTCTGACAGATGCTAGCTGGGGCGGCATGCCAGGGAGGCGTAGTCTTTAGGTGACAGGCTCTGCCATAGTGAACAAAATTGATAATGCCATATGGTTGGAGGAGAGCGGCTGTGGATTCTAGTCACGAAGCCATGAACGAGGAATAATCCTCCTGCCGCTGTTGTAGGACATGTTTTTACTGCCCTGTAAGACTGAAGGAGAGGAGAGGAAAAGGTGGAAGAGGGAAAACGATGAGGTGGAGGAGAAGGAGGGAGGAGGGGCATGTTGCAGGAAAGGCAGCACTAATGACCCTCGTCTTTTACTCCTCTTCTTGTTAGGTGCAACCCTCTCACTGAACAAGCAGAAACACACTCTGTCTTATCCCCTATCTCTGGCAGTTTCCTAGATAGCTACAGAGAGCTGACATAACTATTGCTTGTGGTACTAAAGTCCAGCAAAAACGTGCTTGGGTTTTACAAGAGGGGAGGGCAGGTGCCACTGAGCATCCCTTTTTGCATGCACCCACACTGCAGAGTGGGAATAGTGCATAATCATAGTTTACACAGACGCTGATGGGAATTGCATGAAATGCAGACTCACAGTTACCTTTTCCCCAGGTGTACGGAGAGACCAGGCGAGAGGAGGGGGAGGTGGGGGGTCTATTCTGTAGCAAGAAGCAATTAATTTGGAATGTGCAGCACCGGGGGCTGAGAGGTTAGACTTAAATGGACCACAGCCAGCTACAGAGAATAGGCTTAATTGTTTGATTGATTGGTCGCGACTGCAAGGCATATTTCTGCGGCCCCTCTGCGCCGATCAATGAGTCAATGAGCGCCTCGCCAAACCTCGCAGCTTCCCGACCATGCGATTCAATTAATGCGCAGGCTTTGGTGGCCCCTGCCTGCGATCGTGTTACAGCCCTGGAGACAAGCCTCTTTCTTTCTCATTGAACTGGGAGCTTATTGCAGCAGATACAGGCTAGGGGGCAGGGTGTGTGGACAAGGGGAGGGGCTGAGAGGAAGGAGCAAAGGGGGCGGGGAGCTCAGCTTTATTAGATTGGTAACAGACACTACATACTGTATCGGACACAAATCGAGTTACTCTCCTAATCTGTCATTTAAACAAATTATCTTGGTTGGTGATGCATCAGCAGTATGGCTCTTCCCCAGGGGGTTGAGGTGAGGGGGAGGGATGGAGGAATGGAGAGAGGGAGGGGCTGTGATGGAGGCTAATAGAGACACAGGGGAGACTGACACTTTGTCAAGAGAGCAATGAAGGCAGGAAGAGACGACCAAGGGTGACTGAAGACAGCATCTTTTAATTCAGGAAACAGAGTGAGGTCATCTGGAGACTGTTTATATTTACGCCAGTCTTGATTGGGAATATTCCTGTTAGGGCTGTACGATTTTGAAAAAATATCTAATTGCAGTTATTTGAACTGATATTGCGATATTGATATGATTTTTGATAACAGAGAGAATGACAATTTTTAGATAATTATGCTCATTTTCATTGAAAAACATATTCAAAAGATTATTATGTGATTCTTGCAGGAATCTACCAAACAGATGTTTATAAGTCTGTAGACTATGATGTGCCGGCCATGACAACTCTGCAGCACCACAATATTTGAATTAAATTGTATTTTGACACACATATTTGTCATTTAACAAATATTGCTTCCACTCCAGTTTAGAAATTGCAATAGTCTATATTGCAATTTTGATGACTGAGGCCTAATCCCTATAAATGCAAAAATCACCTAAAAGGTGTACAAAATATACTGTAAGCATTTGGCAAATGCTAAACTGAATATTTGACAAATAATACCACAATGCAGAAGCAAATAGTTAACATGAACACAGTAAACAAGAGTGCAATAAGAAAAGAAGGAGCTTTCATACAAATATGTAGGTACAAACAAAAAAGAAGCCAAAGCTGAATATTTCTCCTTTTTCCAAATCAACTGAGTCCAAAGAGAGAGAGAGAGAGATTCAAGCTGGACTGGAGGCATCGAACGTGTGTCGACTTTCAAAATGGCAGACAGCTCTGACATGACGTTTGGTCCGGGTCGGGGTCAAGGCTGAAGCCACCATTACCGAAGAGTGACAGGTTCATCGAAGTGAAGACGTACAGATAAACAGACCAATAGACCACCTAAGACTCAGGGGCCACAGTGCAGCGTCTTTAATGTGTTGCAGTGTAAACATGAGATAAAGGAGGGGCAGTCACAGCACTCTGTACTACAGGCTACTAAATAATGCACCCAAAAAAAACCAACAAAGAACAAGAACCTAGAATCGAATATTCTTGCAAAAATTAATGCAACTGATGCCAGAAAATGAGTGCAAAATTTTGATGACCCTGAAAAGTTTAAATGGAATCTAATATCTGACAAAAACTGTAAAAGCACAATATGCAGTTTCTGCTACTAGGGGTCCCTCTATTAAACAGTGAACACAAAAAGAGGAAAAAGGGAGGAATTACGGGATTTTTTCCTATTTTAATAAGCAACCACTGTAGATGAAAATTTTTCTGACAGACTTCGTCCTCACTCTCTGAATGGTGTTACCATGGAAGTTAACGACAAGCAACAAAACTGTCAATTTTTATGGGCTAAAACGTTGTAGGACATATTTGGAGAAATAAAAAAAACATACAACAAAGAACATTACACATTATACATAAATTGTGTAAGGTGACATAATTTTCTGCTGGTGGCTGATAATGGTTATACATTACTCAGTGTTTCCTAACTTGGTGCATTTACAAAATACTAAGACATTCATACAAATTTGGCCATTGGCATTTTTCAGGTTAAATGAAATTCAATAAACCAATGCAAAGCACCTAACATACAAGACGTCAAATACACTCACAACATAAAGGAATCCAACATAAGTGAGGTACGTGGTGTCAGTCTGACAAGACGTCATGATGTAGACATTGTTCTAATGCTTGTTTTACACCAATCTATATTGTCTGTCCAGTCAATTTCTTCCAACAAAGCCATGCAATGGTTGGAAAAATGCTAACATGAGACAAATTGCTGATCAGGGAAACACACTGCATCACAAAGAGAGGTGTTGCGAGAGCACTGACTGGGAGATCAAGGCAGGTCTCAGAGGCCCAAGGCCTCCCTTTGACCCTCCAACCTCTGCTGCTCTGCTTAAAAGTCCTCCATCCTCCCACATCCTCTGCCCCCTCAGCTCCCTCTGAACCCAGCCATGGGATGCTGAGTGCACACTATCCAACTCTGTTGACTCAGAGAAGCAAAGGGTCAAAGAGCAAAGGTCAGTTTTAAATCTACGACCCCTGCGATTTACACCTGACACTAGTTTCCTCTGCAGAGCTTTGCTTCCTACTGGGTCAACTGGTTTTTCATTAAAGATTCATTCAAAAGGACTTTTGCTGTTCCTGCTCCTACCTGTGCACTAATATGCCTCCCACTGTGCAACATATAGTAGATACACATTTAGAGTAAATTTACATGTGTATGTATGCACTGTTATTTGATAAAAATAAAAAGCATGTTTAAGTTTGCTGCACCTTCAGTGTTGTTTTCAGTACCTTTTTTTCTTCCAGAATACCAGGTTTCATTTATGGCATTTTAAAATTACAAAAACACTGCTCAACATCTGGTCATTTCCATGTATTAATAAAAACAACCTTGAAAAATTGAGTGTATAAAAACTGACGTCTCAACAAGATTTCATGATTTTGCTTTAAAATGCAGTGACAGCAATGTATTACATACATGCTTATTTCCACATGATAAACTAATGTCCTGCAATGCCCTATTTATAACAAGAAGCTTCACCTGGGAGAGCTGTCCTCATTAGGGATAATACACCTACACTGCATACGGTTACACACTCACTCATACTCACGCATACATCCAGACAAAGACAGTAATTGGCTGTTTCTAGAGACTCTTTTTCTCAGGTTCCACTGAATCATGGCCAGTAATTTAGGAAACTGGTTCTTACAGCATTATTTACAGTAATACAGCACATACATACAGTACTTACTAAGTTATGAACAAAATGTTCATGACTGGCAAGATTTATTGCTAAAAATACAGTCATTAATGTCAAAGTAAAATAAAAATGCAATACTAATCTTGTCTGCTACATATGATATAACCTCAGATGGGGTATGCTGTACATCTGTCTGTCATAAGTTACTTTTTATGATGCAAACCAACCACATATTTATGTTGTCTAATTGGTGTAGCTTATGTTTACCCAAATTAAAAATTTTAGTTACAAAAGTACTGCAAGTACACCAGGGTCAGGGGTTGGTTATCTGTTTACATATAAAACCTAAATTATTGAAGTATAACGCTTCTGTGTAAATGAATACACAAATATTGCCCTGTAAGTAGTTGACAAGCCTCAGATATTACAACATATAGCATCACTTTGGCAAATGTTTTATTTATTTGATCTTTGCAAATTATTTTGATTTTGTTTATTTTTATTTTAAAGTTAACAAATCATTACTGTGATTCACTTTATATAAGATATGAGTTAAGTTATTTATTTAACACATTTTCCTTGTTTTATTGACGGGATATTAATGGGTTTTTAATGTGAATGTGGTTTCTGGTTAAAGGAGTTTCTGGCTAAAACGATGCTAAATTAGTGGCAAGAGAACGGATAACTTCGTAAAATAAAGTCTGACGAAACTTTCCTGATATATATGTACGTTCATACTCAAAACCTCATCAAATTGCTGTTCCAAACATAATCCCCCTGAGTTTTCACGCATTATTCTGACTGCAAAGTCATTCTTCTAACTGAGCAGTAATACAGGCACGCACACAATTATACGGCAACATGAGCCACATCTTGTCTCCGGGAATGTTACTTATACTCATTTACAGCAACACATGTGTGAAGGGTAATGACAGTAAAAGGATGATCATGCTATGTTACGCAATGATGCTAATCCTTGCTACAGGTTTACTGTAGGAGACTCTGACAGCAGACGTTCCCAGGCTTACCGAAGACACCAATGTATTAACATCTCAGCTCACTCATAATAATATAGTGAGCAAAACAGATTATTTTTCTGAAGACGTTGGGGACTCTCTTTTTCCCTGGCTGTGAGGTGCCAGCACTCTGAAATAATTACCTCCATTTTAAGATCATAAACATCATTTCTGCACACAAGCTTCTGTGCGTTTAATATGTGAGCAGTTTCTAGGCGAGCTGTGGCAGAATGAATCCCGACTCTGAAAATAACAGTTTTCCTTCATCAAGTTGGTGAAAAAAAATGTGCTGAAAAAAGCTTCAGGATCATCATCACACACGAACACATGCACGGACTCCGGGTGACACTGTGTGTATGTGTTTGATGCAGCAGGACCAGTTTTCTAAATGCTATGGTTAGTGTTTATGTGCGTGAGAGTGTGTGTGTGCTTTTTTTCCCCCAGTCACAGCCCAAATGGCTGTTGAAACATGAATGCATGGTGTAACTGCCTGGCTATCCTACTTGCAGTGCCTCTGCAGCCACTGTCTTATCACAATGAGCTGTGACAGGAGAATTCAGGGGGAATGGGGCGGCTTCAGCCCACTTCTACTTCCACTAATTGTCTGTCATCCCAAGCTGATAGGCAGCAGGACCCTTACAGACAGAGGTGATCACTGAGACGGGACACAATTGTATTCCGCAAGAAGGAGCCCGTCTAAATGCTGTAATTGAGTGAAAAGTCAGAGTTACATTACAGAAGGGTTTAATGTACTAGATCTACACCTACAGCAATTACTGCCAGTGAGAAGTATCCCAATTCATCTGTAACATAGGCAGATCAATGGATAGTGAAAATAATTGTTGCAGCCTAGATATAAATGTTCATATTTTTCTACAGTTTTTGCTCTCAACATGTAGTTGTGTCTAGATTTTCTATAATGTTTTCTCTACAACTATTTTTGTCACACTACCACTACAACATGTTCACACTTGCTTTGTTGTCCTGTCATTCCTGCCCCCTCATTCACCTTTTCTATAAAATTCCAGGTATAGAGAGAGAGAGAGAGAACACTCCCTATGGCATTTAAATTAACTCTAAAGCCCCAAAGTGCGTGTTGTTTTTACTCTGTTGACACATGGTGGGCATTAGATGACACTAATTCACCTGCTGTGCTGGCGTGGGGCCTGGTTGAGGTGTGAGCGCGACGCTGAACAAAAGGATAGCGCAGAATGGAAAACACCTGTCTGGTTTGCTTGCGTTAGAGCAAAGGAGGCTGAGTGGAAACGGCAGGTGCTCAGGTCAGTGGAAGACAACTGAAAATACTGGGCTTAGATTACAGGTCAGAACATACAGCGTGTTTCTTCCCTATTCACAGTATGATTACTTTACTATGTACCAGCAGTATGCTGTGGTACATACTGCACATGTAGATACAAGAAAACAAGACGTGAAGTTAAAGGTCCCATAGACAACTTCAAACTATCACCACAGATAATCTTGATCACTGACGACTAGTGTAAAGACGATACGGGATTTTTGAGACTGATACCAATATCGATATTCAGGAGCAACAATATTCCGATAATCAATATATTTGTCGATATTATGTATAAAATATCTGATGAATGTTGTCGTTAAATACCAGTTACAAAGATGGAGGCAGGATATCTTACATTTTAACAAACTTTATAACAAAAATCAGCGGACTGAACCATACGAATTTCACTTGTAAGTAATTACTTAACAGACTGTCCTCTTCTGGACAAACTATGTAATTACACCATTTTAAATGAGTAGGCCAAGCATTTTTTTGGCTTTCAAAAATAGTTTTAAATACCTGCAAATATCAGAGAACACATCAGCCAATCACACTGGCAAATGGAGGATTAGTCGGGCCCTACTGATGACGCAATATATCTCATGGTACCAGCGTCGTTTTACTGTTGGCTCTTAGGCAGGTAAACAAATAATCATTTTGGACCTGCCAAAACTTTTAAAAAAAAATATACAATCATAATCATTTCGGGGGTAAAAGCAATACTTTTATCTGGCACCTTTCAAAAAACTCGGCAGATGTATTTTTTTTATTATTATTATTTTTCTACATGTAAATGTTACCAATATATCCTTTAAGTTTCGGAACTTTGAAACCTTAAATATTTTTTTAAATGTGTGACCACTATTCAAGTGAGTGACAGCTGAGAGCTGAGAGAGAACAGTATGGAGAAGCATTGTGTAGATACTGCTTGTGGTTTTGATTTTAGATCTGGGTTAGGGTTAAGGAATCTATATATAAATATTTACTTTTTCTTTCTCTGTATATTAACTTTTCTCCACATTATTTTTCAGCTATTCTTTCTTATTTCTCTGTCTATATCTCCCTGTTTTTTTTCATCTCTTGTTTTATCTCTGCTTCTTTGTAGTGACAGTGTGACCATGCTGAGACAGCAGCGTCATGTTTCTCTTCACGTCTTTGAGGAAAGTGCTTGCTGCGTCCAGACGACCCGCCAGTCTGACTGACCCAGTCTGATCCAGATCTTGAAAGCACGGGGGCTCTTTAAACCTTTATTCAGGCCTGAATGACGAGCCACCCTCCCTTCTGTCTGATCTGAGGGTTAGACCTTTGCTTTTGTTTCAGCTGCATTGCAGTCATCCCAAATACGTCCATATATCACTGGGGGAAAGATGAGAGCTCAAAGAAAAACAGGCGGCTGAGGACAGCTACAGAGCTAAGGAAAAAAAAAGACAGACAAGAAAGTAGAACAGACAGAAAACAAAAGTAACAAGTATGAGAAAAGGATTAATGAGGGAACTCAACTTGAGGGTTTTTGACTTATCCTTCCGTAAGTTATATGTAGGCCATGAATTGTCCAACTAATACTGACACGCACGTAAAAAATTAAACAATATAGGGATTTAAGTTTCTCAACTACTCACCTATTCACTCACCAATTCATTACATACCTCCCGAGAACTCAGAGCTGCACAAATTAAATTCCTGCAGTCCATCAGTTGAGCAGACAGCAGGCAATAAGTTACTGTATCCCTGCAAAAAGAGCTGCAGCAGGTAACTTATTTTCCCAACACCCACTGGGAGGAAATTAAATAAGATGGACCTGAATCGTCAGACAGTTGACCTATAAATCCACAAGTGGGCCACTGGTAGCCGAGGGAGCGGACAGAGAGGAACAGCTGAAGGAAGAGGGAGATAGAAGGTTGAGGATCAAAAGATGAGGTCCTAAGAGAGGGAGGATAAAAACAGAAAGCGACAGAAGAGAAAAAAACAGACACATAAGAATACTAAAGTGCTTATTCCTCTCAGCTGTCAGGGAGGATAAACACACACAGACGGTGAGGTATGACACAAGGGTGTGTCCTGTTCGGCCCACTTTCCCCCCAGCAGTTCCTGTGAACGTCTGGTCTGCCTGGCCCTAATCCTCTCTTTGAGACTGACACCATTCCTGCCTCCCCCTGCGCACACTGGATTTTTTTTTTTTGTCCGCTCCTCTGCACCGTTACATGGTAACAGGTTAAGGGAGGTCGTGTAAAGGAGATGATATTTAAAAAGCTACCATTCTTCGGACAATCACTGCAGAGATTTGCCGCAGCGGGGAGCCACAGATTGACGCAGGATAGTGAGTGAAAGGGGAAGAGGAGAGTGTTGTGCAGCAGCAGGGAAGCACAGCGTAACAAGTGATAAAAAAACTTTTAAATAACACCAGGATAACCCGTCAGTGTGATCAAAAAGCGAGAGTTGGGACTCAGAGCATTTAACCTACATACCCTATCTGCAGCGATTTCCACAGAGAAAGTCCCTCTTATCTGCTAATAGACCTTTGTAATCCTTGAAACATGCATGTACTGCACACTGGCAGCATGTAATGAATACTAAATGAGAGACAAGCCTGCTAGTAACCAGCAGATTGTTCATACGACTGCACGTGGAGAGAATCACGTAAGAAAAGGTAAGATACAGGTTTGTTCAAGTCCTGACTCCTTCAAGACTCAATACAGCAAACCATCAGGTTTATCAATTACTCTTTGCTATTGAAGAATATTGAAAAGGTTGCAGGATGGTCTCAACCAATCATATGCCCCCTTAATTGAACAAAACCCAGCTGTGTAACTCAATACTAAATTTTCAAGCTAAAATATATAACACAGTCTATATTACTGCATACGTGAGTGCAGCTCAGCCAGATATAAATGAATTATATAAATCGTGACCTCTGCAGCATCAACTGCTGCTGACAAAGGGAGCTGACTTCACTAATCAGCAAACAAAGAGCACATAAGGATGAATCATCCAGGGCTCGTTGCAGATCACTGAGAGGAGAGCTCTGCATAACACAACCTGAATGTCAACCCAGCTCTGCCACGTACGTTCTCACTGTGATTAAGACGCAGCAAACACTGGGAGGCATGTTTAATACGAAAGTCAAGAGTTTCCCCCTCAAAATGAGGCACTGCTATTTGTTATCACACTTTGTAAACTCTCACAAAATCAAATCAGT
>JAQLOL010000007.1:10741624-10755846 GCA_029783665.1 Naso thynnoides | reverse complement strand
ACACTTTGTAAACTCTCACCAAATCAAATCAGTGCCAATAAGTTCGTTTTTATAAGTGATGTTGGAGGAGAAGTGGGAAAGTGCAGGCTCCGGGGGATTTGGGCAGAAAATCACAGAGCGGAGAGAGAGATTGTAGAGGACTAGTAGTGGAGATCAGCAGTGTGACCACATCCAGAAAATTAGATTAACTGAATTAGAGGGATTAGATTGACTACAGCTGGATTGGACCTGATGCCTCTAAGAAAAGGGGAAAAGATAGAGCAAGAGAGGAAGCGCAGCACGCGCGAGAGAGGGAGGGAAGACAAGGAAAGGAGGAAGATGGAAGGAAGAGGAAGATGTAAAAGAAGTTTCTCTGGGAGTTGGGAGGAAAAGTCGTACTGCGGTACAGAGAGCGAGCGGAAGAGGAAGACAGCTCAGCAGATTTAAGGTATCCTGGGCAACTTATAGGGGGCTGGCACTGAAGTGAGCATCTGACTGTGTAGCGGCTGGTCCTCGCTCCTGAAGGTTCAGCCGGGTTCTTCCGCTCCACAGGACTCAGCTTAAGCTACAGTGCCCCTTAGTGGCCAAATACGGGCTTGTATGCTGGAGCTCTGAGAACAATATGGACCACCAGAAAAAACATGAGGGCATGGAAAGGACAAGAACCACTTCACACACTTCAGTAAAAAAAAATTTACTACTGGTGTCATGCCTTGCCTTTAAAACAAAAACTTTTTAAGTGATTACTTCTCCGTGAATTAAGATCATTTTCCTTTTTTTTCTAATGAAACGCCATTTCCTTCTCTGTATTCTATGGCCTCCTCCTTCAACAGTGTTACAATGCCTGTGATAAGATAAGATAAGCCACGATCAGCCCATTATCCTGGACAAAACTGGTGTCACGTTTGAAAAGAAGTTAGGAGTGAGAGTCTGTGAGCGTCTCATTGTGCAGCAGATAAAGACAAAGCTCTAACCAGGGGGAGTTGAAGCTTAAATCAATATGATTAATTCATGTTAATTGCTGCCCCCTGGTGTCAGTGCCGCAGTTGTCATTACTTTGCTGATACACATGGTTTTGGGTGCCGCCTGTTTGCCCAGGAGATGAATCTCCCTCATCGATGGAGAGACAGATACAAACTCCTGCTGCTTCACAGCTTCACACTGCAGTTACCTCTCTGAAAAAGCAACGGAGAAAGAAAAAAGGACCAACAATAACTCATCTTTCAACCCTCCCATCCTCTGGTGGAATTTGGAGAATATTAACAAGGCCTTGGTGATGTATCAAAGACAAACAGGAAGTGACAGATTCTGTTATGAATTCTCCCTCCTGCATATTCCACTGTGATTTAGAGGCTTAACGCAGCCTGTGCTGCAAAACTGTAGGGCGTTGTCTGCATACTGATGTCCTGCTCACTCTGTGGATCAGAAGCTATCCCTCACACAGTAAACAGAGATGTTATTGAAACTCATAAACATTCCCGCAAAAGTAAACGGAGGTTTCAGAAGGCAAAATATCTGCAACATGCAGACAGTGAATGAGGCAAGGATTCAGGCTAGGATCAAATCGAGGAGGGCCATGTTTGAACTGATTCTTCCCTCTTCCTTTAAGAAAACACACACACACACACACACAAACACGCGGGTCAGAATGTGAAACAGCCCTTCCCTCCTCCAGTCACAGATCAATGTAAACAGAAACTAAATGGAGCTGGTGTGTGAGGATGATTTATGGCCTGCAATCAGTCAAACCCAGCAGCATGATTTTAAGATAAATGTGTATGTGCATGTGCTCATCCTCATTCAGGTATGGGTCGTGACCAAATGCCTCATTCGCTTAATGTTAGGGTATGAATTAATAAATATCATTTTACACTAATTTTCCTCTGCAAGCCAGTGTGTAATTTAAAAAAAAAAAACACGCAAAGATGCTTTTGACTGTTTTCAAAAATCAGAATCGAGTTAAAATGTAAGTAGATACCTAAAATGGCATTTGCACATAGAAGAATAGCTTGTTATAGTGTCAGTGATCAGCACAAAACACATTATTCCTTGGGAGATGAAGACAAGTTTAAATAGAAATCTTATCCTGTCTTTCATTTAAAACAAACTGGATGATGCTATTTATTCCTATTAAACGACGTAGGTAAGTTCAGTCGTCCAAAAATGGAAAAAACAAAAAAAATTCTTGAAATTTTGTTACGTCAAAGTTTTCACTAAAATAAGATCATTTCCAATTCAGTTTTATAAAAAACAGCTTAACAGATTTCTTCCTCTGTTAGTATTTAAAGCTGCAGAAAGTAAAACCTGTGCTAAGGTAAGGTAAGGTATACTTTAATGTGCAGAACCCATGCAGACCATTCTTCCTCTCTCTCTGCTGTTTTGTATCTCTCTGCTAAGCCCCTCCCCCTAATCCACAAGTGTGAACATCAGCAGAAAGAGTCAGTACCTCTGCCAAACCTCATGCCTCACAGGAGCCGTTCTCCATGATGTGAGCCCCATCAGGACAACGTTTCTTCGCGCCATGATTTGTCTTCTCAAAAATACTCCTCCGGCATTTTGCAACCCGAGGACAGAGCACTCCAACTTTCAGAGGCAGCTGCAATGCTGTCAAACAGCGGGACCAGAATTTGCAGCAATCTCTGCAGGACAAACTGACACTGAATCAGGTTTTCAATATCTGAAGAAACGTGCAAGTGCATTTACAATTGAAGAAAAACAAAAAGGAACGGCCTCTCTTCCTGACGTGACTCGTGATCGGCAAAAGTCTTCAATAAGAGGCAAGATATTCTAAAGCCTGAAATTAAGCCGAGTGGAGATGCAGATGTCTAGTTCCCTCTTCATTTACTTCATTCAAAATTTACTGAATTGATCATATCCTAATTTTGTCAATAAGGTCCTAGTAATTTTGCACCCTTATTCTGGTCTATCTGAGTCCCTCACTGAAGTTACCTGACAGAAACCATAAGAGAGGAAACTGAAATCTGACTCAGGTGTGCACCTGTGTGTGTGAAACAGCTGTATTTGTCTGCACTGATCCAAAGAAACTCCCTGTTTGATATTCGTCTTCAAAGGAGGCAGACTGACTCACACGATCACCTCATCCACGTGATGGTGTGAGAGCGCTGAGTGCTCCCAGAAGAGAAACAGATTGCATGTCACTGCTTGTTTGAAGCCAATCTGTTTCTTCAGCCAAGTCAATAATCTAACAGCTAGATGGACTAAAGTGGTGTGCTGCTGGATCAATAACGATGCCACATCACACTATAAAAGTCAGCACAACTACATCCAAAATCATTTCCTTCTTTCTAACCTGTGGTCACAAGGTTTAAAAGTGGGATGGACATACAGAGACACCATGTTTTTGAGAAGTTCTTGTGATGTAGCGCTCTCTTATTCACAGGAACAGAAGACATTCATGATGTTGGCACCTTGTATAACAACAATAATCTTGTGTATACTGTATTGTGACTATAAGTGGCATAAAAGGGTCCATAAGGAAGTGGGTCACTGCAGATCTTTTCCCTCCACCCTTGCCTGTCTTCTGGAACTATTCTTCTTTACAGCAGCAGCTTAAGGTGGTATTTATACTCTGTAAGCAGAGAAGATGCCTCTCAGTGCTTTTCCTTTAGCTCAAAAATACCCCTTTGGGTTTATTAATAAACGCAACAGACTGGAGTACAGTATGTTCTGCTTTTCCTCACCAGATACAGAATTACACATCACAAAATACTGAGTGTAAAAACAATTCAGCGCACAAAGGGACTTAAAGCAGTAAATTCTGACCCACTTCCACAAAAAGAGGAACAGCTCTAATAAAGATAAAAGTGTGTGTGAGAGAGAAGTGTGTGAGGCAGACACATATCAGGATAATGAAGGATGATTCCAGCACGGCTGACATTGCACTCCACGGGAACTCAAAGGCGGAGGGGAGAATGGGAGGCCCAATTTAGAGCAAGCAGCTGTTGTGCACTTCGCCTCGCTACACATCTGCCAAGTCACTGTGGGCAGGGCGCTGAGTGACTCCCAACGAGTCAGGCTCTGCATCTTTGCCACATAAAATTCCAACTTTCCTGTCAAAAGACTAACGTCACAAACGCACACTGAGCATACAGTGGTCTGTTGCTTAATTGAGGGGGAGAATTATTAATTAGCAACTCTGAACTGCAGCAGTGAAAAGGTGTGGACTCCTCAGATGTGCTGACTCGTAGCTCTTTGTTGGTGCCATGTGACTGCACGAATCTCAGCCAAGGTAAACAGTGTGTCATTACTCTGCCTGAGTAAATGCTAGGTTGCACAAAATGGGGCAGCAGTCTTTGTCATGCTGCTGTTTAACCTGGTATCACTTTTAAATAATGAAAATAATGACAAATATGTGACACAGTTTAAAAATACTTACATTTCTAAAAATAACATATTTTAAAACCTTTACACGTTAAAAGATGGAAACAGAACGTCTGTAGTTTGTATTTGATAAATACCTTTAACTATTTATCATCAAAACTGTCAAGTGAGCCATCAATTATTTGACTAATAATCTGATCATTTCAGAACTACATTAGAGCAACAAGCTACGCAAAGCAGATTGGGGAGTAACGATAAAAAGCACTGACCCTGGGAACTAAGATTTACTGTTTTTTGAAGCAATACTGTAAAAGCATTATATTCCACACCTCACAACTCACCTCCAAAAAAATTTGAATGGAAGAAGATGAAAGAAATTTGCAATAAATATTGCAAAAAGGTAGAAGGCAGTAGCAACATAATAACAGAAATTGCCACAAGAGCCAAGACATCAACTTATTTTCTAAATTTGGACAAATACACTGCAAATAATTTGCTTGATGAGGGAAAACTTTGGTAACATGCATGAGCCGAAGGACATTTGACACAAAAGAAACAAGCATTTTTCCACAAAGCCAATCTGGGATGCCGACATCAGCCTGCTGGCAGGTGAGCCTCCTTAAGAAATGATGTATAAAGCAGTGATACAGTTGAGTCAGCAATTTAGCAATGCATGAACACAGCATAGCAAAGAAGTGGTCAGAGGCTCAACGGTTTAAACAAAGTGATTTATCAAAAAGGGTGCAGTGGAATTACTGTATGATAGAATGTCTGTAGAATATGTCATGTGCAAGTTTAGCAGGCAACTGTCCTGCCAAACTAGCTCAAGCTTTGGATAACTGAGGAGGCATGTAGCTACTATACAAATATTAAAATGAGTTACTGGAGAAATTTTCAGTTTAAGTGTAACCTTTCTTCCAAAATATGATTAATAGAAAGCTAAGACCATGTCTGACTAAACAAAGAGTTAAGTGTAAAAATGTATCTTCTTCTTTAATAGCTTACCATGATTCACCTGAAAAAGAAATGTTCATCTCAGAACATTCACACTACAAATGATACTCGGATTTCACTTAACTCACTCATACAAATTGATGCAGTGCTGTTCCTAACTGTGTGAAAAAGTTTTGTAGCACTTTCTCTGAAAACAGTTTGAACTCTTGTCCAGACACATTTCTCTGGATCCCACCCTCCAGAACACCTGAGGGACACAGGCAATATCCTGCTACAGTTATTAAACTTTTGACTTTGGGGGGAAATCCAGTCCTGACTAATAGGACTACTCAGGAATCATTTCAGAGATTTGTATGTGATAATGAGAAATAGAGGTGCAGTCCCAATTCATTCGGCCTTCTCACCCCTGGGTGTAACTTGTAATTACTCCTGTGGAGCTTCGGGGAGGTTGACAGATCAAAAAGGAGTTACCCTGAGGCCAGCCAGCCAGCCGGCCAGCCGGTTAGTTAGTCAGGCGGCTGACGAGCCTCACCGAAAGTGACACCAACTCCCAGGCTGACAGGAATGTCAATGCACCTCTCAAGGTGACACCTGTCCCGACACATTCTCCAATTCTGTGCTAAGGTCACTAGAGAAGTCATGACTTACAGTACGTCACCCATTCCATATGAATATAAAACCATTAGATTGGAATAGAAAAGCCTGAACTGAAAGTTAAAACATATAACAAGCACTGTACTTTTTGCTCTTATACATTTATTTATAGTTAAAGGTGGAAGTTACACTGAAGATTAAGACTTTATCGGAGGTGATTGATGAGTTCATGGCCTACGTTAGAAGGACAATATTGGCCTTTGGGAGTCATTCCCCTTTCTGCGTCTCAAGGGCTCATCCAACAAGGTCAACAGGGTCATGCCGGCATCACTAGCAGAGGGTGCCCCTTCTTACAGCACAGTGACAAAGTGGTATGCTGGTATTAATGGTATTAATGGTGGTATTAATTCAATTACTTTTATTAAGGTAGATAGGGTAGTAATTAATACAATCAATATAAAATAAATAAAAATAATTAATGCCCACTACCTCCAACACTTGTTTTGCTGTCTACAGGTTGAGAAAATGTTTGATGGCTTTACTGCCCACTTGCTCTGTCCTGTTGTAACTCAAGCACCTGACAAGACATTCACTGTAGCAATTACTGGTATTGAACAGCTCTCACACAGCCCTTAATTTCTGTCTTTAACCCGCGATCAATGCATACGTTACACTAACATCACACACTAATAATCAGTTCTTCTAATCAATAAACTACCAGGCAATAAAACAAGCTGACAGTGTTTAACGGTCTTTGCATTAGGCTAGTGCGCCCTCAAGTGGTGCAGAAAGGTAATTTAATGGTAACTGCTGTGCATGTTAAATGTAAAAGGCAGAAATTTATTCTGGCACTCCGCTTCGGTGAATTAGGTTACAATCTTAAAGATATTTTAAAAATAATAATAACTTCCAGGTATTGAGACATGAGCCAGAGTGTGTGTGTGTGTGTGTGTGTGTGTTTCCTGGTACCTCAGCAATGCCTGAGCTGTGAGGAAAAGAGAGAGGAGAGCCTAATGATTGGAGGTGGGTTTTAGGAAGAGGCCAGGAATGATTCACAGGAGTTGGCAGGGTGAGTAATGGCAGTAAGGTCTTGTGCAGGGGCTTTTACGAGGCACTTACTCCCCCCCCCCGCCTCCTCTGCAGCACTAAAAACTATAGATCATGTATTTCAGCATTGCTACTGCGCTTACTGCCCTTCGGCTTGTCGGCGTGGTCCGCATCATTAATTGGAAGATTAAAATGCTATTAACAGGTAGCAACGAGGGAGACGATAACAGATGTTTAGATAAGATTCATTTTTGCTCACTTAACTCCGTCTTACTGTCATAAATCTTTATTGTCAAGGTTTGCCAGTTTCTGCTTTCAATCTTTAAAAAACAGTGAATAGGTTCAAAGTCAATTGTCTATTGACAGTATTAATAAAACTGTAGTATGTATACCTATCCGTGTAAATGTGTGAATCATGCATGGAAATGTGTGTATACTAAATGATTATCTGCTTTTGTTATATTCAGTTTTAAAAAATGAGAGGAAACTCATGCTGTTTTATCCTAGGAAAACTGCATGGCAACAGTAAATTTTTTCTTCTAGTTTTTGATGTCAGCACTTCCGCAACTGTGTGCAAAAGCTGCGAACGTCAAACAAGACGTCCGAGGGCTAAAGCTGTTAAAATGTTTTATGATTCTATTGAAAGCAGGTGAAAATTTGAGAAACGAAGCAGGTAATAACTAGTCATGGACGGTAGTAATCAGCCTTTGAGAACAGCATAACAAGCTCTGCAACTCTGGAGGAGAACCCTGTGATATCTCTGGGGTTAAAACGGCTACACATTTTTAAAAGCCATTACAAAGTGGGGGCATGTTGTTTGCCATTTGTCTCACAAAAACATAATCCAGAGTGACACTGTTAGAATTGTAGGATCATGTAGTTTTAAGCTCTGTTAGAGAATCAACTTATCTAAGCCTTTGCCACATTGTTTATTAAAATTTGCGGTACACTTTATTTAGATAGTCCACATATAGATACACAGTTTATAGAGTATTTATAATATTTCACCTAACCTTAACTGTACTCAGTTAACAATTTCATTCATCTATGTACAACATTCTGAAAATGTTCAACTCATATTCAGCAACAATTAAAGTGTAACCAAACTTGCATGCTATGAGCAATGACAGCACTGAAGATAGTACTGTCATAAGTGGTGTATTTGGCCATATATGTTTTATAACACCATGACCCCATGAAGTCATTCCTACATTTAGTTTTGGAAATATTCAACAATAGAGAATAAATCTGCATTCTGAGTTAAATTGATCACAATTCGAATGGCTGTTTTATTCCCACCAACTACAAGCATTACTGATTTAGAAACTTAAATGTATCAGAAAACATTTAAAATCCAAAAACTATCCTAAGTACTCCTTTGATAATACTTGTGTTGAAAGACCAGTCAATCAATGTGACAGTGGCAATTCTCTCTCTCTCTAACACCCATAGGCATGCATGCACACACACAAACACACACTCACATTTTACTGAGTTATCAAGACTTGCTTCCTTACATTAAGCTGCTCCGACATCGCCCTCTGCCAGAGAAACAGGACATTGCAAATAGACCAGATTTAGACAGCCCATGTTTGACTGCAATGTGCAACTGTATATTTCATTCTGATCTGAATAGTATATTAAATATAATAAACTGAAAAGACATAAATCCCACATGTTATCTTATTAAAGAGGACACATCATCAGACACCGGGGAAAAATTCTACACAACGTCAACAGTTATGAAGTTTATTATGTTTTTAGTGATACAGAGTTTCCTATGGAGGGTTGACAAAACTCAAATATAAAAATTGTAATAGTCCTAAAAGTCAAAAATGTTCTTCATAATACGCACACAATGTAAAACTATCACTGTGTTCAAACCAGGTGAAAGAGGACAGCAAAGAGACGCATGCAGACATTATTAACCTTTTTTCAAAGTTAAGCAAATAACCACACAGCATAAATAAGTCATCATATTTAAATGTGCAAAATTTTACCAAGAATGACCCTCACCATTCTACTTCAACATACGGTAACCTCTGGATATCTCACACAGTATTATTATAAATACAACAGGCAGTATTTCATTCATTTGTAACCAAAATCTTTTTCTTCACGGGTCCTCTGAGGCAGTGTTACCCTGGGTTGCCATAAAGCGAGACGATACTGACACTGATTTGCAGACTCAGGTGAGACATTAACAGCAAAAGGCACTAATAAAGAACCATTTTATTTTGATTGTGAATCTGACTTTATTTTACATCTTACAGTGTTATAGAGCATCGTTAAAGCAGGTGAGACTGATCACATCAGAAAGAGAAAGCGTCATTAAAGCGATAGTTCACTGCAAAAAAAAAAAATTGTACATCAGTTACTCACCTTTAGATGTCTTGAATTTAAGAATATTTCTTTTTTTTTGCCAGTGTCCCTCCACAGTTAACGGGTGATCTAAAAAATGTCCGCTCCGTTTTGCTGGCAGTCTATGGAGGTACAGTTCATTCTCGAAAACATCAAAACTATCTAAAAACCTCAATCCAAAATGTTGTACGCTGAGTACTTCAGAAACACTTTGACTTAGTCTAGAACAGGGGTTCTCAAACTTTTCAGCCCACAATCCCCAACATAATGGTGCCAGAGCCTGCAGACCCCCATTGACCTTTGAGGTGGCATATAATGTTGTGCACAGCCAGGCACACGCACTGCGCAGGCCTATGCAAACATATGCATCAATGCGACACAAAAAAACAACAGCTTAACAGCCGTGTTATTATTTGGAATTAGTTTAAGAAAGAATAAAACCAGAATTGATAAAATAATGGGCTAAATACGCAATTTTTATATTTAAAAAAAATGTATTTGTTTTTTGGAGGGCATCTCGCAACCCCCCTCTGTGTCTCGCAAAACACTGAATGGGATGTGTTGGATTTAGTAGCTTTATAGCTGAAGTATAAGTGTTTGGGAAGTATTGAGCACACAACACCATGAAGACTTGGGACTATACCCCACAAAACTGTTGAAAGTTTTGGATAGACATTTTTTGTTAGATTTAATGTTTTTCAGAGATTATCTCTATAGGCTGGCAGCAAAATTAAGTGGCTCACATTTTTGGAATCACCTGTTTACCATGGAGGAACACTGGAAGAAAAAAAATTCAATTCAAGACAGGGTAAGTAATTAATATACAAAATTAACTGCGGTGAACTATCACTTTAAGCTTTCTGTAGCTTATTGTTTATGAGTAGAGAAAATCCACAAGAGCAAAATACATAAATGCAATAATATTCGTGAAGAACCTCCAACAAAATAATGAACAACTTGTGATTCCATCATTTGATGAAATTGTTAAAGCTGGGTATAAAAAGGACACTATTTATACATATTTTTTATTAAAACAATTAAGCATCGAGTGTTAGAGAGGAATACAAGCGCAATGATGTTTAGGCAACTGCAGCGTTTCAGTATGAACTCAACAGTGCTCTGCAAGATAAGGTTGTTGGTGCATTGTAACATCATGAATTACAAAATTTAAAATATAAAAAGAATAAAATACATCTCGATTGTGAGGTTGAGGAAGCCATAGTTACAGTCAGTGTGAGAGCAATGACACAATAATAAACTACTGCACACTACTGCTGCGCTATTAGAGGCATTTTGTACTTTATCAGTATACACATCATTATATTGACATTACCAAAATTATACAAAAAGCATTAAGTATGACTACTGAATGTTTCGAGTTGAAATACAGCCTAGATTCATTTCAAAACATCCCATGTTTTTGGGGGATATTAGCTCTACAGACATTGAGATATTAGTACTAGAAGAAATACATGTTTTGCTTTTTACAATGCAGAAGCTGGTTTACTGAATCCCCATCCCCTTTTCTACTTAACATAAATTATTAAATTTAAAAAGCATATTTTCAACACACAGTTCTTCAAGTACACTTCCATATATGTTGGCAACAGTATTTCATTTAGACTGGGATGTTTTTTTTAAACTGTAACCAACACTAACATAGGACTATAATATTTCATTACTGTTACATATTCAGTTCTATATGTGGTTTGTGAAACACCATGCTGAAAACATTTTGATTAATACTGTTTTGACATGTTTTGAAATAATGGACAGAACAACAGACTTTAAGACTGGAATGTCCAAGAATTATGGGAGGGAAGGAAACGTTTAAGTGAAAATAAATACTGTACTTCTGGATTTATTGATGTCTTGGGGGTAAAGTTAATATTGTTTTCTCCACAGATGGGATTATTTCTTTTCATCTCACATCCCAGTCTCCCAAAAGTGTTGCTAAAAGATTTATCTGGGTGCAACCTCATAAGCATTAGGAAATAAAATCAAGGCTATCTTCAGGTATGCATGTGATATTGGTGATGAGAGGGTCCGTCACTCATAAATCAGACCGCATAATTGCTGCAGTGCTCATGAATGACTCTTAACAATTAATCACCGGTGACACAAGCTGTTCCTCGTTTGGAGTGATTGCTGATAATGACTTGACTGTATGTCTGCACCCACATCAGTGTGTCTTGAGTGGCTGTGGTTATTTAATACAGTCATGGCTGTTGACGTGTAACCTTCTACAGAAGTGCAGTTTTTCCACTTTTCCCCGCCTTGTTGGATGAGTCACCATCAGAAGATGCACCGGAAAACAATTACTCAAAATGTTAAAATGTTAACATTGCTAACAAAGAGCAACCATATTTAAATTTTTAAAAAAGAATAAAATCTCAAATCCTTCTCCTGTACAGCGAGTGGCGATTGTTGATCCCCTCCCCCCGGTTGGTTTTGGCAGTGGTTTAA
Source organism: Naso thynnoides (assembly GCA_029783665.1). Lineage (NCBI taxonomy): Eukaryota > Metazoa > Chordata > Actinopteri > Acanthuriformes > Acanthuridae > Naso > Naso thynnoides. Next base: position 10,744,104 of record JAQLOL010000007.1, on the reverse strand, counting down.
CACTTGTGCTTCATGGCAAGCTGCAGAAAAATTGGGGTGGGGTTTGAGGGATGATACAGTGAGAATTTTCAATAGCCCTATGGGGAAGATGTAACAAGCTCTGTTTTCAATAAAATGCAACAGCGAGCACAGTAAGTGAAATGATGAAACAAAGTACAGATTTGATGCTTGTAGAAATGTTCCACAACGGAGGAAAAGCTGTTAGGTTTATCACACAGGCACAGGAAGGTAGCCAGGGGTCCTGGATTTTTTTATTCGGGGTTATGACAAGGCAACATCGTTTATCTCATTATTTAGGGTTTGAATTATCCATTCAAACTCATTGATTGGAGGTCTGTTAGAGAGAAGATCATTGCTATTAATCGAATACACCAAGTATTGAGGCGTACACATGCACACACAAAAATTATAGACTACACACTGAGTATGGAGTACATTGCTGTAGAAAGAGGGAGAACTGAAACCTTCAGATCAAACAAGTGGGGGCAGTAGAGCATCACATAAGAAATGAGGGGTCTTGATTTAAAGTAAGCAGTGCAGCTAAATCGGCTGCTGTCACAAAGTAAGGTGCAGAAATGGGATTGCAGGAGTGAAGTAGAAGAAAAGAGTCAAGGTGACCCTATCACAGCACTGCACTTGGCTACTGTACGAAGACATGCTGCGTACAATGGTCCACGTACAACACATGCAGACGTCAAAGTCATCCTCAGACAGACATGAAACGGATGAAACGCATGCTCAGGAAGGACAGGAAGGTTACTAACTGCCTTTAACAGAGGGCTTCAGACACGCAACATAATGAGCCATGATTATAATGTGCAACATAAAAGAGAAATTATTAATGGCAGTGCATAAAATGAGAAATGCCGGCAAATGAGTGATTCTTCAAGGGGGTTCTGCAGTCATTCTCTTCTAAAAGCAGCAGAGCTGAGACTTTTTTCACTGCTTATCAGGGTTTTTGTGATTCATCACGGTGGGGAAGCTCATCTGCAAGCATTAAGAAGCATGCATAGCTCTTGAAATGTCTTTCCGTTATCCCACCATCACTAGTATGGCATTATGCATTGCCCTTAGATGGCACATGTCTATCAGCACATCAACAGTGCAGCACAGCTGCTTAATTTCACACAAGAAGCCAATCTGCAAACCTAGGGATGTGTGATATACTGTTTGCTATTAAAAAGGCAGTTATGATGGGTATAATCAGGTGTGCTCATAAAAAAAGAATTTTTTTCTTGTGTTTCGCAGTAAAAAAGATCATTTTATGCTAATAGCCTCATTAAACAGCATGCATTTAGTTTTCCTGACAAACATGAGATATGGAGATGGAAAGAGAATGAGGGAACACCATATAGAGAACTAAAAAAAGAGAGTAAATTAGAGAAGATGGAAAGCACGTCAAAATCTTCTTAACAACGCAGCTGAGAGGTCAGAATGAAGGTACACTTAAAAACATCTTCAGTTTATATAAAAGGTTTATTTTCCTGCAACAATCATGATTTTAAATCATGACCAGATATTTTATAACACGAGGCAGAGCAAAGTCAGAATGAGAACTTCAATGCACTGAATGCAATTCAAATGCATTCAGTTATCCCACCCTGAGGTAACACATTGTAATGTATCGTGCTCATGTATTGCCTCACCTTGTGCGCAGTGACGGCGAACTGCTCGGCACTGTTCATCATGTCTGCAGTCCTCTCCTCAGCCCGACCTAATCGCTCGCCACGCTCGTTCAGAGCCTGGCTGGCCTTCTGTACAGCACTCGTCACACTGTCTGCAGCTGAGTGTAGTATACTGTTACCTGCAGATAAGGGTTGGGAGTGAAGAAGCCAGACGGAACAAAGAGAAGAAGAAAAGTAAAGGAGAAAAAAGACAAAATGGTAAGAAATTGTGTGTCCTTTGGTGGACAACAGAGCGTGGGGATCAGCTGTAATAAATGAACCTCTGACATGAGATGGATGTAGTTTTACAAGCGACCCTGAGCATTAGTGGTAACGGTGGGGGACAAAAACATGAAAAAGTAAATCACTTCCATCAGGTGCAATGTGGGAAGGTGGCTAATGGGTTCTGTTCAAAGCCGATTTACTTCAAGTAAAGATCAAGTGAAATTAACCTTTTCTAGCTTCAAAGTATGCAACAGCAAAACATGCAACACACGATTAAATGTCTCTTTTTAAAGGAATAATCAGGCGAAAAATGATTCCAGGGTCTTTTTCTGAATGGGCACTCATTAAATAAGACCTCCAGAGAGTTTTTTCACTCATCGACCTGTATCGGGTTTGACCGGAGCTAAGTTACAGCCCAAAAACGGCTAACATGCATCGCAATGGGGCAGTGCGCAACACACTTACAAAACCGGCTCTTTTAACAACTAATACTGCTCAAAATAGCACCATGGGTCTTCAGTAGCATGACTAGGGTCTCTACACATAAAACCAAGCATCAACAACTTATTTAGCATACCGGGAGGTTATTAA
>JAQLOL010000007.1:10722206-10741524 GCA_029783665.1 Naso thynnoides | reverse complement strand
TACGTGGTTGGAAGTAATATCAACTTATACTGGACCAAACTGCCACAAACAACAAACTCTTTGGAAGAAATCTTCAATCGGGCTCCTTCCTTTTGACTAGTACGGACTTTCATACGAGAGGAGTGAGCTTTGAATGTGTGGTACCAGCTCTGTGATTGCTCTCTTCTCTGAACTATAGCATAATGGAGAGGACATGTGCTTGGCTGCTTGGGCTGCCCCAGAGACCCAGTAGTGGATGGAAGACAGAAAACATCTTCCGATAGCTGTGGCAGCCCTGCGGATGTTTCCTCTGACAAGCCATTAATCTAGTGTACGTTGGAAGTGTTGCTGTTCTTTACTATGCGAGCAACCAGATGAGGAGCAGCAATCTTGCTTTTTCTCAGCAATACTTGCATTGTTCCACCTGGGTATAATCTGTCATTTTATGTAGATACATCGAAAGGAAGGATAAAATCTGCATCATGCCAAGTTGTCGTCCGTTTTCAAACTGCTTTCTTTGATTAGAAAAAAAAGTTAAAGTAGACTTTCAGTCTGTGTTGGCAATGTCTTTACAAATTATTTTACCTCTAATTACAACAACAGAAAGGCATCATAGAGTTTACAACATGATAAAGACACAAATAAAAATTGACAAGGAGCACCTTTTCTTCTACATTGTAATATCATTTTAGGGTACTGATTTGGATGACAACCCAACCCCACCAGAAAGGTTAAAAGAGTTAAAGCTGAGGTAGGCAGTTTATTATTGGTGTCATTGGGCCAAAATCCAAAATAACATTTCAGCATATTGTAATTTATGTGGTGTGAAATACTGATTTCTGCACCTGTCTTTAGCTCTGTATTTAGGGTTCCAAAATGAAGACCGTGATGGGGATTTTTCGGCCAATCACAGGTCATTTCAGAGAGTGCGTGTGCCTACTCGCGACTCTATGCTGCACTTCTGAGCGACAGAGGAAATCGCTACAAACTGATTGGCTGTTGAAACAAGTGATGTGCCTTGCATTCTAAAACTGGCCTCTGGCATCTTGACAAGCTGAGCTGCAGGTGACACAGTCAGCCAACTTGAGTCAAGCTGAGATGGACCAGTTTACACTGCTGCAACTTGCCCTACAACCATTTAATCTTATTGTAATTCCTCTGTGTAAACTGGCCTTAAAAGAGAGAGCGACAACAAAACAAAATAAAACACGAGCCTGAGCAAAAACAGGGAGGGAAGGGTATAGCGGAGTTGCTTCTTTAAGTGTCTCTGGCTATAGCTAGCTTGATTTTCAGTTGTTGCCTACCCCATCTTTAAATTTAAATTACCCCAAATAATCCATTGCTTCATTATCAACTTCAAACTTAAAAAGGTGAAAAATTGCACAAAAAAAGCATTACAAATACCCTGAGAAAAGGTAAACTAGGTCCTATTTTCCAAGCTCTACATCCTCAGACACACAATAAATGAGTTTAAGGGGAAGAAACAGGCTGAGCAAAGCTTGAAGTTATCGACAGTATTAAGACTTCACAAGGCTGATTCTATCTACTCCCACAGGAAACGGCAGCATAGTGAGAGCATTTCCCGTGGCATCGAGGCAGGTCGGCTGAGTGACAGATAATTGGGACGCTTTGCTGCAGCGGGTTGTATGACAGCCCAAAAGCAGACGGCGGGGCCAGCTGGTGTTCCTTCAAAAGAAGTTAACTTGATAAAGTCAAAGCAGTTTATGTAAAGACGTCCTTTTGCTGAAGACATACAGACGGATGTATGGATGTTCCAACGCTCACTAAAGTAAAATGGAAACACGTGCGAAAACAAGACTTTCCTTCACTCAATTTTGTAGAGCTTACAGCAAACGAAGCACAGACTGAATTCCACATTGAAAATGACCAACACATCTGTATCAATGGTGAAATAAGCTTACTACCTGTCCTGGGATCACTTTTAGATTTAAATATTCAAAATTGTCTGCAGCAGAAGAAACTTCACAGTCTACAGCTACAGTGTGAATGTTTACTTTATTAATAAGGAGCACTGTAGCCATTACAAAGCAAAGTTCAAGTATGATTCCCAGTCTGGCTTACACTGGCTGAAACACATTCCTAGTCTGCTTCTACTTGGGAAAAAATTTTTTTTTTTAAATCTTTCTCAGAGAAGCTTCACTAGAAAGGATAAGACCTTTTCACCTTCAGACAGATTCCTCTTAATCCTATCCTTCTCCAGAGGAGCCTGGGGAATAATCCTCCCATCATCCCCAATATAACCCCCTCACTCACATCCCCTCCACCATCCACTCAGAGAACATCTTCCCTCACTTGTCTGCACACCATTTTCCTTTTTTCTGGTGTCTTTCCTTCTCCATTCTCAAAGATCAGTGGCAGGCTGCAGCGTGGGCTCCCCCAATGGAGAATGTAATTACAGAGAAAGCAGGGTGGAGACATTCTGGAGGGCTTATGAAGGGGCCGCGGCATCAGGAGCTGCATGAAACGTGTAGGAGTAGATTATTTTACGTGGCGCTATCGTTATGATCCGAAGTCTCCACCTAAGTGCCTCTTAACTTAAAGTGGGAGCTGGCCAGCCATCAGTGTTATCAGTAGGTATATCAGCGGGCCTTTTATGTTACTGAGGACATTGACTGGTATTCTTACAGTCTGCACAGACACTAATATTGCACTGGTGAATACAAAAGAGGAGGTTTAGGTTGGAGTGTTTATTGAGAATGACCTGTGAGTACAGCACCAACCCTCCTACATCCATGACACGCCTCTCCCAACAATGCAGGAGGAATTTTGTTGCAGTATCCCATGATACTGAAAAAGCCAGGGTTTGTTAAGCAATTGAAACTGAACAAAATCGCAAACTGTTTTTTGGCAACAAAATATTCCAGGAAGAAGGAACTATGTGCAAAAACAAACATAAAAAGGAAGGAAAAAAGAGAATTTCAAGCCAACCCTTTCTTTTCCAGTTCTGTTGTAAGCAGCAGATTACAGGCAGCACTGCTGTGGCGCTAAAGAAAATGAGCTGATGGTTATCAACAGGAGCGTGTCAGATACACTTCATAAGATGCTGACAGCCAAGTCACATTTACTCTCTAAGCATATGGGTTTGATTAGATCAGATGGCTGAACAAAACGCAACTACACTAAAAGATCCATTGAAATCAAACATGCTACATTGGCTTCAGTATTTTCACTCTGGGAGCGCACAGGTTCATAGGATCAACGTGCTGGGATAATGCTGTGGGATATAAAAGTGTGGGTGTTTAAAGGAATTGAGTGTCTTATAGTATTAGGGAGCATATACTTATCTGCACTTCAACAAGCACCATTAAAAATTCTCCTTATTACTCAGATATTACCACAGGGCTTTGAACTGTGACTATTTGTCCAAAGGAACATATTACATTCTTCCAAGGATTTCTGTAAATGATCCTAAACCTATTAGCTATAGCTTTACCTACAGAACATACCATAGCAAGTTGACTCTGAAGTATCCAGTAACTGATGTTATTGTCAACCTGGGTCTTTTCTCACTTTCTGCTATAATGGGACATGCAATATTACATAATTCCATTACCTTTTTTACTGTAGATTTACAGATTTTCCCAAAAGGAATATTAAAGAATTTTCTAATTTTTGTTGCAAGTGCAGATGCATTATCAAACCTTATTCATTTACACTACTAAATCTACCTGTGCTAAAAAAGTAAATTATCATTTATCCAAGTTACGGTTGTTTTAAATTCATAGACACACAATTATGAAACTTGTGGCAGTAAAATGTGTTTCACATTTAGAATACTCTCTACTTGATAAATCAACCAAAACCCTTTTTTTCCTGCTTCTATCACAGAGTACATGACCAGCGACAAGAAAAGTAAACAAGGAATGTGAGAGGCATTTTAACAGTGCCAAATATATTAACATTTTGTAGCTGTTATCCTGCAATTCCACCTGAATTACAGCTGTGTTTGTAATTTGTGTTATTATGTAAATAAGAGTCTTTTAATTTGTTTTAAATCAACAGATGGAAGTTTACTTTGCTCCATGTGTGCGAGAGTAGCGCTTTTAGAGAAGTGGAGGCATAAAGCTTTTAAGTAAATAGGCAAATAATTTGAATACAATAAATAAGCATGAGGACCAAGGCTGGAAAAAGCAAGTGTTTTTGCCTTAAATGCCTCTGAAAGCTGATAATCTAACATTTTAATCAACATAATTAAAGCTGAAAGAATTTTAGACTCATTCTTTAGTTTACTTTCCTCTGCACTGAAAAATTGAACAGCCAAGTGGTAAGTGGAACAGCAAAGTATAAATTGAAAAGAAAAAAAAAAAAAAGTTCAAGGAATGGGTAATGTAATCAACATCCTGGGGACTAAAAGACATATTTTTGCAGCTCCTGCTGAAAAATGAGCCCCTATTGCAGTATAATTAATGCAAATCTTGACATTATTCACAGCAGCATAATGAAACTATAGCAAAAGTTTAACCAGGGCTGCTTCCTCCAGCACTACTGACACAGACGTATTTTTTGACTATTGTCACATTCTTCCTGCAGTTACTCACTAATCAGTTGAGTCTCTCTTTCCTCTCTTTTAATTGTCACTCCCAAACATTTCACAAAGGGCAGTTTTCCATTTATCTACGTTCTCCCCATTTATTTAGCTATATGTACATTTCCCTATGACAGTTACAGAATATACACTGGACTGTATGTCTATAATTATACTGATGTCTTTTAACCCTCAAAACACTGCTCCTCCTCATTCCCACTATCCAGGACCTCGACTTGCTTAGCATCAGATCTTACATGCTAACTTTATTTACACTGACTTCAACTTTTTTTTCCAACGTAAAATGTGTGAGCCAATGCTGAGTTCTACGATTATTAACAAACTGTGTTATCATGTTGGTCTCTAAGCTCACTTTTAATGCAAATAAATTTGTGACCTTCAGATAATCACACTTCCTTGGGAGTAAATGGATGTAAAGCCCGCAAGACTCATTCCACTTAGTTGCTGTTTTTCCCATGACATTTTTACATGAAGGGAAAGGCTCGACCTTGCTTGCTTGCTTGGCCTTTTGACCAGCATGACAACATACACATCCTGTGCTGAGAAAAAAAAAAGTGTTGTATCTACTTGGTATTCATGCACAGTCTACCTTAAACTGCTTTAATCAACAGATGAATGTCAGAATAACACAATGCATTATACAGCCATAATTTCTCATCATTATAATTTTGACAAAGCGTAAATTTGTGAAATGCTACACAGGAGAACAGAATACTGAGAAAAACATTAAGGAAGAAGCACGCAATCACTTAACTGCCCTTGTACGTCAAAATGTGATTTACCTCTGCACGGTATTAGTCAGTGACTCTGCACAGAGTTTGACAGTGAGGGGCAAGGACAGTGAACATAACTCACATAACCTTTGGATGCACACTTAAAACCCCTTTCAGCATGTGTTCAACCCCCACGCAGTGATAACACAAACCAGGGAAATGTTGACCTTGTGTTCACTGGAAGTACAAAAGAGGAAAGCTCTGTGTAAATGTTAACTACAGTATAGCCCTAACAATGATAACACAGGTTACTTAAGTCCATGACAGCCAGCAGCAGAGCCCCTGAACTCAAAAGGCAAAGGGTAAGGGTCGTTCTAACTTATTTTAGCTATTGGTCAAATGTAAGAGGGGCCCCATCTCTTAGATCCTCTATTTAGTTGTCATTCATGCAAGAACTCAAAATTGATTTGTTGTTATTAGGGGACGTACTTGTTTAACTTAGATGAAGAAATTGTGTGTATCACCTTGATTTCTAAAAGAGCTCAACATCCATTTGTAAGAAATAAAGCTTTTTACATTTAGTCCAAGTAGCTTTACATACTGGCTTACCTTGTCGTAGTAGATGACGTTGTTGTGCAACAAATTCTTTCCTCATTCTGTTCATATAGACTTTGCAACGGAAAAAGACTGAATCTACAGCTTGCTCTTCTGTGATGAGAAAATATCAGAAGTCAGCTTTGATGTTCAAAAAAAGATTTAGTTTTTTAAATTAGTCAGGAGGGGTTACCGTTTTTGAGATTAATAAATTATGAGTAAAATGTTGGGGGTTCAGTTCTCTGTAAATGTCATGCAAAAAAACGGTCAAACTGGTTACTGTTCAATTATTCATCAATCGCTCACACAGGCCATTTAGCGTAAACTGCAGGGAGATGGGTTTGCCAAATGCTGAGGGTTTAACAGCATCCACTTTAGGCTCACAGATATAACACTTTGTTGAGACTCAAGTCATGAAGCCCTGGCAGTGAGATAGAAAAGCTGAGATGGGAACCGGGGTAAAACAAGGTATAACAGTGTGGCCAGCAGCCCAAGTCGGCATTGATAACAAAGCAATTAGCAAAGTAGCTGCTTTTATTTCCAGACCAATTACATGCCCCATCGAGGACCAAAAACACGTGCCTTTTTAACTCAGTTCACCTAGTTTCACCTAGAAAACTCTTTGTAATCACATTTGCAGTTGCAAGGCACATGGATATGAAGAGACATAAAGAATGCAGAGAAAGGCACTTCAAGATATTAAAAAGTATCTTTTCAAATTGAATCTCAGCTAAGACTTTTATTGAAATTGTTTTGCATCTAAAAATCAATTCCGCCGACAATATCAGCAACATTATGAGATTTGGAATAATACCACCTGAAGATTGAAAACAGTACTACCTAACAGATGCAATATTTGAAAGAACCAGTGACCGTATGGAGTCTATTATCAATTTAAGATTGACAGGATGTCTTGTAGTAATATAATTAGCATGTGAAGAGAGTGCAAGATTAAGCTCAAGTAAAGCTGCAGGTCTTCACATGTACACATATCAGTAAAAAACTAACACTTTAAATTTTTTCTTTCATTCTGTGCTCCTTATCTCGAATGGCAAAACATTCTTCTTCTTTAGAGTTTGATTATGGCGCTGATGACAGCTTATCACTGGAATTATTTGAAGGTTTGATAGGTTGATAAAAAGGTTGATAGCATTAACTATCAACCTTTTGCATTTCTTTCTGGCTGCCTTCCTTAAGGATTCTGCAGATAGAGTCTCCCACAGTTATGGTCCCACACCTGAGCAGCGTCATGATTTTTGTTTTGCACTGGTGTGAGACTTAAACTGGAGTAGACAGACTTGGCAGCAGGCTGACATCCTCTCTGTTCCTTCTGTCACAATGTGCGTGGTGAGCTGTCAAGTTTTTCATCAATCACACACAGTATCTCTTATTCACTAAGAAGCAGAAGTTCTTTATAACACCAGCTAGATTTACAACATGGTGGAAATAGATGGATCAATACTGTGGTGGTTTTTTGGCTATTAAGTATGTTTTAAACAGATTTTTACAGGTAAATTTATTCATACTACAAGCACCAAAAGGGAAGTTTGATGCATCTTACATTCATTCATGGGTTTCTTAGATTTTACTACATTGCTTCTATGTTTAATTTTGAGATCTACTGGAGGTGTGTGGTCGATTCAACATTTGCATTCCATAATCTATCCTCCTGGTGACCCCAGGATTCGGTGCTCTCTGGGACACCTCTACCCTGCCACGTACACATAGGGATACTATAAAATGCACCAGGGCTCTTTAAGTCAGTTAAATATGGAGATGGTTTTTAGAGTAGGAGGAAGGTCAAGACAACATTAAAGAGTGTTGAAGAGAACAGGCAGCTTTATCATCAATTAGTAGAGAATGGGTAATTTGAAAGTACCTGTAGCTCCTTCATACACATGTCACAAAGTTTCACCTCTCTGTAACGTATTTTATGTTAAATGATACTTTCCGAAGCTGTAGATCCACCTTAAAATCCTCCAAAAAAGCTTTCACAGAACACGTTACCAATTATTAGAAACTCTGGGTTGTCATTACTTGTTCTGTGACTTCCACTTGGTAAGATTTGTAGTACAACACTTGGATTGAAAATCCAACAATATGTAAAACTTTTCTTGTTTAACAAATACCTTTTTGTTTTGTTTTGTTTTTTCTTGTGTATGTGGGACAGATGGACACCCTGCAGGAGGCACTTTGGGATGCTTTTCCATAAATAACTCAATGAATAATACAACAGGTTCGATGGTGCTCAAAGATTAGGGGTAAACAGATCAATAACTGATTAAACTGCTAAAGTTGCTGCTTTGTCTACTGGGTTTTACTGTGAAAGAAACCATCAGCCAGCACCAGAACCTTTCACCTCCTGAGCATCAAACAATTTGCAGCCAGGAAATGACCAATTATGCGGTTTTACATTTACATTTTTCACGTCTAAAACATTTGGGAACCGGTTTTTCTTTGGCTTGTTTGATCAGCCTGTCTTCACTCATTAGTTTGGTATGAAATGGACATTATTTTCAAAGGGAAGGGTTAGCGTCCAACTGATGTTTGAAGTCATTATAAAGGGTGGAACCACTTGGAATAATGAGTCTCACACTCCAGACACTCCATGCATCAACATCACATTAATATGGGAAAAGTGTTTAGTGTTGTAGTAATTGAGTATTTCTATGTGCTTTAATCCAGTCGATCTATGTCACATGCTTTAAATCAAAGCTGATGCATTTTGTTGGACATCCTCATTGACCTCACTTCAGCAGAGCGCTCAACAGATGCCGCGTACGAGGAATAAACATGCATTTTCATAGACACCAGGTGCTGGTTGTCATCATGCATAATTGGATTCAGACTGGCTTATAGCACAGTATGACAGCAGCGAGTCTGGCATTGCAGAGACACTGTTCTGAAATATTAACTAAGGACAGTTCAGTTAGCAGTGTTTGTTTTTAAACATCTTACCCCCCAACAGTTTGGCCTGACAGTTGACGAACTCTGGTTTCCGCGCTGAACTGTAGCGCTGGCAGGTGTGGTGAAGAATCTGGATGAAGGTGCATTTCTCTCCAGCAGAACCAGCAACCCACTGATCAAAAGCATTTTCAAACATCAGGTCGAACTCTGGACAGTCCTTAGAGAGAATAAAGGGAGGAGTAAGACATGAGAAATCAGCAAAACCCACTGGTAACCCAAAATATTTCCCTTCATATTAACCAAACAAACAGCATTGGCTGTAGAGAAAGAAAGAAATTACACACTTTGTTGGGGTCGATGCCGTTGACCTGCCGTAGCTGGTCGATTGTCCACTGTGACCTCTTTACAAAAGCTGAAGATCCTTGGAACTGTTTCACCTTCGTGACAGATACATACGACGGTTTCTTATTCGTCACTGTGGAAACAAAAACAATAAAAAACATTACGTAAGATCTTTGTGACAGACGTGATTTCTGAGTCACTTGTAGCCTGTAGGTTTATAGTGCAGTGAGAAGGTTTGGATTGGGATCAAATTGTCAGTTCAGGTCACAAGAGGGGGAATATTAGGAGTCAAGCAAAGTACAAGCTTCCTTTTGTAGGTGGCAGAAACAAAGGGATCCTTTAACAATGGACAGTTCACTTTGGAGCCAACAGCAACAGAGACTGCAACAGAATTTCCCTTTGCGAAGACACAGCCTGACCATGAACAGATAAACCCTTTAAACAAGGATTTCGCTTTAACTTGTATAACATATACTTTGCAGTAAGTTTCTGTTGTGTTCCAGCTACATAAAGAACATTTTTCCACGTTACTGGTTCAAAGAACATAAGGGCTTGACTACATTTTTCCTGTCAAAGTTTGAATTAATGAGTGTTTCTTACACTGCGCTGCACAAAACTCATTTCTCAAAAGTGATGTATTTTTTCCACAGCGCTGCTGACTACAGTAAATCTAAACAGGTAACAACTTACTCTTAGGCATAAATAAAGGTAACAATTTCAAACAACAGACAAGAGAGAATGGACATATTGATGACAAAAGCCAGCTGCATTACACTGTTCCTTATTTACAATTTTTAATTATCGTGGAGTTTTATCAATTTGCGCATTAACAATAATGCCTGGTTGGTTCACAGTGTTTGGACATAGAGAAGAAAGTCTGCTGCCAGCATATTCTTTGACTCATTTAATTTGTGCTTTGGTACATATCCTAATAAGCTTGTCTCACAGGGAAAGAAACATGCAATTAGAGTAAAATGCTTATAAAAACATCGACCGAAACTTAACAAATAGTTTTTACCTCCACCACAATGATTGTGTTTACAGCTTGGCCCCAGTCTTTTCAGCATTACAGTTCCTTCACTTCTATTCTCATGGATATTGGCGTTTGATTCTTCCCATACAGATAAAACCCATCACATGTTTACAGTTCATTGTAGCTCACAGTTTGATCACATGTCTGGACTGCTGGATTTTGTATGTCTCGGGCAATGTGCTCCCTTGTTGCTTTTTTAACCCCGGCAGTGAACCTCTGCTTCCGCTCTCCCACATTTGCCATTGTGTCATCTCGGAAAGAGGGAAGCTTCGGGTCCCTTTCGCTGCTGTTGCCCTTCACTCTGCGATTCATCTCTCCAAAAAAAGCCACGGGCAACCCTGCTGGTTGCCTTGATACATTTGCATTTTGGTTTAGGCTGGCTCTGTAAAAGTTCTACCACACCTTTTTCTGGGATTGATTTTGAAAATATAGGTAGGGCTGAATGTTACATCAGGTGGTACATTCAGAAAGCACAGTCCCAAGAGAGGAGGGTACGTTTGGATTTGTTTTGTGTATCCATTTAGACAGCTGCAGTTAATACTGCGCTGGCCTGAGGTAGCAGGGTGGAACAGAAAGAAAGAGGCAGACAGATACAACGCAAGCAGACTGTCAGTCATTTCTTTCTCATCTTTTTTCTTTGAGAATTTATTTTTATTCAAACATACAGCCACGACTATGACAAATAGATAAAGATATTGATCACATCTGTCTCAGGTCACACAGAGGGCTAATAGAAACTCCAGAAACCAGAAAATTTCATAAAGAAGGCGACGGATTGCTGTAATGAACCAGTGTGCTGAAAGGTGGGAGTCTAGAAACTTGGGTCATCCAATTCGCAGCAAAAATAATATGTCTCTAAGCTACAATCCTGGTAGATGATAGACTGTATCACGGAACCATTACTTTCCACAAACTGATTTTGTAGAAATGGGGTTTTATTGCTCTAACTTGTTAAGTGGAAGACTGGAAGAGATGAAAGCACAGAGAGGTAAAGCCACGGTATGAATTCAACTAGAAACCACTTCTCTCTAAGATGCGTGACTCACCTCCATCTTTGACTACCAGAAATATCTAATACTTCAAAAATGTTCTGATAACATTTTTTCCTTCTCAGCACCAATGCAGATAACTTCCTGTGCCGGCCAATAACAAGTACCAATCTGATGCTAGTATGTAAAAAAAAATTTAAAAAACCCTTTTTTGTATTAATAGTTTTTTAACTGTTCTTTGCTACTTACCCTGTATGGACGATCTTTTACGGATGTGCTTGAAGTTATAAAAAAAGCTTGCAGGTTTATGGATATTCAATACTACTAAATCTAAACATTAATAAGCTATTGCATGTAGGGGTGCTAGGAGGTTGCTGGAAAGTAGTAAAGTCCCAATTCTCATAAATTAATTACTTGGTTTTGGATCAAAAACAGACCCAATACCACTGTCAGCATGCTTGTAATGTCTGACATTCACTTACATTGATAAGAATGGATAAAATAGAATGTTTTATATTTGAGAAAGCTTAATCCTGTCAGCATCTCTTATTGTCGTTGAATGATAAAATTACTATTTAATGGTTTCAGCACAGCCCTATGAGAGAAGTGTAACCCATCTTCCAGTAGGGCAAAATATGCCAAGCTGTTCACAAGTAAAAAATTAAGTCTGCCTATTGTAATACACGCTCAAAGCAGAGTAATCAGCCGGGGGAGGGGGGGGATAAAACTTGCTAAAGATGAAGCAACACTAGTTTTATAATATACTATAACAAGCATTAACGTCACAGTTGTAAATCTTTGCGCCTGGAGCATAATGCACAACATAGCCGATGAGGAAAAAACAATCATGATCACTCGTATGCATGAATGCGACTCCTGAGACTGAGAAGCTGTGACTTACACATTCATGCATTTGCACATTCATGGTGATATCACACAATTTGTAGTGAGACTGCTTTCAAAACAATCATACTAACTCTGGGATTAGAACAACAGTTGCAAATCACCAGAGAAACGGCAAACGATTTGTGACTCAAAGGGGAAGAAAATTTACCACATTTTCAGTCACAATCTTGTAGCACTTCTTTTTAAACACAAAACTATGACATTACACTGAACTACCTACCGAAATGCATCAGTGAATATGTAAAAGCGATCTGCCATCTTAAGGCCTTGGAGCTCCATCTTCAACACATTTGCGATGAGGTCTTAATCAAAGTGCCAGACACCTTTGAGCCTCTCAAATCAATTTCATATTCAGCTGTTCACTCCCACCTTGTCTGAGTTGCTCCCTTGCATAAACAATTACTGAAAGGTAGAGGAGCTGTCTTATTGAAACGGCAATCAAGGAGGGGACTGTGAAAAAAAATGTATACTCAGGCTCTTCTACTAAGATGAAAGCTCAAGTTGCTCTCAAGATAAATTTAAAGACTGAGTGATGCTGTGAGGTTGCAAGGAAACTAATTAATTTTACAAATAATAATTTCAAACCAAATAATGATGATGGCAAGCTGATATACAACCATAGTTTGCAGAAGGGAGTAAGATATTTTGTTTATCTTTGACAGGCATGTTGGTGTTATACCTTATTTAAACAACACTTGATATCCACATCGACGACCACCTGCAATTAGGGTCCGAATGAAATATTTGCCAATATTATTGTCCCATATTGGCCAATCTCAGATGTATTGGTATCGCCGAAAATGTTCTCCAACATGTGCTGATATTAAAACTGTTCTCTAAGGCAGAAAAATGCTTAGACAAGTGGTTTAAAATGGTGTAATTACCTAGTTTGTCCAGTAGAGGGCGGTTCATTATTCAATAATTTATAAGTGGAGTGCTTACGGTACAGGGCACTGATGTTTGGAAGAAACTTTGTTATAATGTTAGATATAATGCCTCCACTACATATCTTTGTCACCAATATTTAAAAACCACAATCAGCTGATATTATGTATATTATCGCCGATAAATTGCATATAGGAATTTTATGGCTACCTAATATCAATATTAGACCCAAAATCCCATACCGGTTGGGCCCAACCTACAACTGAGCTACTCATGTTTTAAGAATTTGGAATTCTTAAAACACGAGTCAGCTTTGCAATTTTGAGAATTCCAAAGCTGACTGAGTCTGAATTCTTGTACAGAGTGAACGTATATAGCCAGACATTTATTTTCTTCCTGTACATGAACTGAAGTGGATCAAATGTAAAGCTAATGCGACACCCTTTCCTGACTTGGTTCACTCAAAGCAAACATAATAATCGCCTTCACACCCTTAACAAAATGTTACTGCATAATAAACTTTATGGGACTGAGCAAACACCATTTGGCCACGTAGTATATCGAGAAACAAAGACAGACCACATTCACTGAGAGACTGCCAAAGCCATTGTTTCCATGTGGGCTGTCAGAGGAAGGCCATGCTGGGGTTCCTGGCCTGCTACTTTCTCATGCTCTTATGGTGACATGCTCTCACTTCCTCCAGTGGATCAGTCCCTTGTTGTGCTTGGCTATGAGGGGAAACTCATACTGTACCATTCGCGGACTGTGGACACAGAGGAAACGTTCTCAAGATCAGCTTTCCCTCAATGAAATATTATCATAGCTGTGGTTGTTATGAGAGAAATACGAGCACTAAGGAGGGTTTCAGTAAAAACAGTTGACACACGGTAAACGATCATGTGGGAAGTGTGCAAGTTGTTAAATATAGATGCGTACAAGCATTTGTGGAAAAGGTGAATATAGCACATTGAATATTATCCATTTCAACCATTGCTATCATAGGTATGAAACAACCAAAGAATTCCTACAGAAATATTATAGGTTGGACCACCGGCATAGGCATAAAATTAATAACTTCCTTTGGCGTATATAATTCAATATTATCCCCATGTCAATACTGATGCTTCTCAAAAATCTCCATTCACAAGCCAGGAATATGATAAGTTCAGCATTTCTTGGCCCAGAAGAGGAGATATGAAAATCAAAATTAAGAATAACAAAAGATCACATCAGATAAGGTAGATAATATGTAACAGTTCAGTCAGAGAGGCACCATGTTGCCTTTGGAATGACTGATCATTCCAAGATTCACCCAAGAAGAAGTGAAATAACTTTCTCAGTGTGGAGGATTAGGCTAAACACAGCAGCACTTCCCAACTTTTTGCTTTGGGACCCTTTGTCTCTCCTTGAGTAAGCTGACCCTAGATTACGTGTTATATTTTATGGATATTTCAAATTATTTCCAATAACATTATCAGTACAGAACAACTGTTAAACTGCACAATTAATCCAAAGAGTGAGCACAGTAGCCTGGGGTAGTTTTTGTAAAACAAGTCATTTGGATGAATTTTGAGCAATTATTTTCTGTGAATGCTGCATCAGAGAAAATTATGTTTTCACAATTTTTTTTTTACACAATTCTCTGCTTTTAATATGTTTTTATTCTTTTTAACATTCATACGTACTTGAGAGGCTAATTTTTTGACAAATTTAGCGTTTTCTTCTTCCTGATGGTTCGACTATGTTGTACTACATTGCTAATTGTTTTAAGCGTGTTCTGTCAAATGCAGGCCAAGGCTATTAGCAATGATTAATGTTCTGTGGATATAACCTGTGTTCAGATCTAGACAGTGCCATTATTCTGCAAGATTTTTTCAACTGGATCTTAAATATTGATCTATGGGCCCTATTTTATTGATCTTTGGTGCAAAGTCTAAAGCGCATAGCGCATGTTCAAATGGGGTGTGTCCGAGTCCACTTTGCTTTTTAGACGGTGCAAAGTCTGGGCAAAAAGTGAGGCACAATGTGCAAAGGAGATAAATTTTGGGCCTTAGTTAATCACAGGTGTGATTTGGGTGTAACAAGGAACAAACCAATCAGTGCGTCGTCTTTTATTTCCCTTAAGTCCCAGGTATGCTTGGACAAAGATGAAATGTTATTTTAATGGCGTAGACAGTCTGTAGGAGAAGTGAGCGTTTTTTACACACA
This sequence comes from Naso thynnoides, assembly GCA_029783665.1. Classification (NCBI taxonomy): domain Eukaryota; kingdom Metazoa; phylum Chordata; class Actinopteri; order Acanthuriformes; family Acanthuridae; genus Naso; species Naso thynnoides. The sequence goes on along the minus strand of JAQLOL010000007.1, from coordinate 10,726,401 downwards.
TGGGTGCACGAGGTGAGAGCACACAAGCGCAAATCTATTATTAATTCTATCCAAATAGTAACAGAAAAACATTGCACCCGACTTAACACTTTGTTTTTGTTGGTCAATAGCACAAACGCTTTCTGGTGCCACAGGATAGCAGTGTGCCAGCCATGCACCCGACCACATCTTCTTTAAAGACCAAAACCCCCATCGGCACACAGATGAGCAAGTACATTTGCTATTTAGACAATGTGGGCTCTGGGCATGCAAATGACAACTGCATGGATTGGAAAATAGCAATGACACTCAGGCTGTCCTGTGTGCACCACCTATACACAGGGTGGAAATAGAGCCCCTAGTCTTTAAAAGAACAATTTAATTTAGTTTTCATGGCAGAAATGAATGAAATGTTGAAATAGATAGCATACTGTATAGATTTTTTTCTAAAATAGGCTTTCCTACACCCCTGAAGACCAACATGCACAATAGCACTGAATAGCCTGAATGTTAAGCCAACATAAACTGACATTTTAGAATTCACAGAACCGTAAACTACTGATTCCAAGGTCAAGAAAATGTTACCAAGCAAGTCACCTTTCCTGCTTCTTAAAACGTAAAATTAACTTATTCCTGTGGAGCCAAAAGAGCTTTAGCACCAAAAATCACTGACTTCAGATGTCTAGCAGAGCAATGATGAAACCTTTGTATTGAGCTTTGTATCTGCCATCTGTGATTGTGTTGCTAAACAGATTTAGATTACAATTTATGATTACAATTCAAGGATGCCCCGTGAAGCTTACAGATGAAAGTCTTATTAATCATTTGACTCCCATCTGTCCTACTTCAAAGGAGCATTTCGCAGCCTCTATCTCAACCAGGTGGGCTAAGAATCTCTTGACAAATCAAACCCCTTCAGTTTGCAGTCAAGCAGCTCTGTACTCTGACATTAAGCAGACATGGTTGCCATGGCAATCTCAGTTTGCACAGCACAAAAGACACCTGAGAAGCAGGGGCTGGCACCTAGCCGGGTTCAAACAGGGACAGCAGGTTGGGACGGTTCACATGCGGCTTTGACTCCAGGCTGGATTTTCAGTTAACAGAACTCAAAGTAATTTGGGTATCAATGAGACAGTAGGAATCGTTAATGGAAAGGGCCGGGCTGAATGAATTGTGTAATGCTTGTTTGGCTGGGCTGAGGGCCTTGAATTAGCTACAGGGACAGATGTTTTGTGTAAGGACAAACTAAACAGATTATTTTCATTATGAGCCATGCAGAATAAAATGATTAAAAGAAGTGGACAAAAATCTTGTAAACTGAAATGATACTGCTGTATTGATTCAGTCCAACTACATAATTGACAAACTGTGTACTTCACAACCCCATGTCTCGACATAGAAACAACAACCTGGAATGATAGCCTGCTGAATTTATGGATTAGACGACGGTTTATATCTTGGAAGCAAGGACACTATCCTGCAAGGTAAACATTACACAGTTTGTTTGCCTCACAGGTTGAATTCTGCAGCTTGTTATTAGAGCTGTCGTCTGAGGGTACGTCTAACACTTTTCTCTGTCTGGGTCTATGATTACGGGTCTATTTTAGAGCTGCTCCCGCTCCGCTTGACTTGGAACACACTGTTATCTTCAGAAAGAAGCTGTCACTGGAATGAACCACGGCACTGGCTAGACTGGCAACAACAGCCTAGAACAAAGGCCTCTACAGTCTATACATGGGTTTGAAAACAGAGTGGCTACTGTGTGCAAGGCCTCCTTTAGACAGGATGGCACTCACGCAGTGGCAAGGCACCAGTAGTAAAAGAAGCATTTTTACCAGGGCGAATAATAGCTACAGAATAGAGATCAGCTTCATTCAACCCTTGGGAGGGACCAATACTCACACAGCAGATACAGACACCATTAGTTTAACCTGACAACACTGAAACAACAGAGCAGTGCACGGTTATATGTCTACATATAACAATGAAGTATTTATTAAAGATTATAGCGAAGCAGTTGTGTTAAATCTGTTAATATACAATTTGTTTGCTGCATGATTTACATCAACTTTTAATTTCCTCGAGCAACATTGATCCTAAACGCCTGAATATATTAATTCAGTGAATGGAAAAAATAAGTTTGTAACAACAATTAGCAGACAGTACGTATATGACTTTCACTTCAACCCAAACCTAACTGGCAAGCCTTTAAATGACATATTTAGCTAATTCTCAAGAGAAAATATTTGAAAAAATTCAGTTGTCTGTCATGGCTGGTTGGTATCTCAGGCACTTATTGGGTGTTTATTATACCACCTTGGAGTGTGTTTGAACTTTGAGCTTGCGTTTTTAATTCAGTGACTAATAACCCGTAAAAACAACAATCATGCACCACTGATAACAGCTGCAAACCTTCACAGTGGAAAATGTGCGGCATGCTGCTAATGGTTCCTAAAATGACTACATCAACAGGAGTAGAGAAATCATTTTTGAAAAATGTTATTTTCACATTAAATAAAACTGAGGCTGCATGTTGTTATAATTAACCCTACTGTGATTGACAACGCATTCATATAACTCCATGTCTAAACCAATTTCAGGATAAAACCAGTTTGTGTCTTTGAGGATCTCTTAAAAGTCAAGTCTTCACTTCTTCCAAGCTCCTTTAAACAATAAGAATTCAAAACCTAAATGAGCTTTTTAAAACATAGCTGCCTTTTGCCTCCAGTCACATCTGTTATCCATCCAATTATAACACTCACCCAAGGACAACACATTAAAAGGATTCTGGAGGCTTGACAAATCATGTGCGTCAGCCATTCAAAATGAAAACTCTCATTTGAGGCTCCAAAGCTTCGTTAAGTTCAGTTCAAATCAAAGAAACTCAGATATTATTTAATGGAGGAATGTGGCTGAACTGAATGTAAGAAACACTTTCCTGTTATCTACTTCCCAATTTTTTTTTTCAGGAAACACATATGGAGTGCAACCTATATAACACATGTATGACAAGCATCTCTTGAGTGTCAAGTCACGTCAGGTGTTTCAAAATAATATACACTGAGTGAGCAAAAAACACAGCTTGAAACAAAATATTTATGTACATTATTACTTTATATAACATTTTAGGGAATGCAACATATTGTAATCCAAATAAATGTATTTAAATGTGAATTACATACTTCAGTTTCTACGTTGATTATCTATGTCTCCTCTGTTGAGACCACAGTAACACTTCACTTTATCTTGCTTTAATCATTAAATTCAATCTTTGAAACTGAACTTAACAAGCTAAGACAGCAACACTTTCAGTTATGAGGTGATGAGATGCCCCGTTGACAGTTCGTGATATGGTGATAACACACTACTGATCTCTGGCATTTTCCCTTGATCTCTGAGGTGTGGAGTGCAGCTTGAGGAGTTGATTAATGAAGTAACATGAAGAGTAAAGCTATCACAGAGTAAAATCATCAAAGCAGCAGTCAGTGAGGAGAAGATGAAACAGAAAAACTGAACATGAAGGTCAGGTGGGAGGTAAGGTTAAAAAGGGATAGAAGCCATTAGGGAAATGGGACAGAGAAGAGTGAGAGCATTTTTTTGAGCACCTTGGTCATTTCCCAGTAATTGTTGACATAAAACTGCCTAATGACAAACTCACCAGTTAACAGAATTATGTCACTAAGGAATGATATATACTAAAACAAATTCAAGTGTACACAAATAAGATATTTCTGTCTCATAGGAAGTGATAAATGGCGTTAGACCTATGGCCTGACTAATCAGTCTTCCCAAAAGTATCGGTCAGTATTGGCCAAAGGCAGATATATTGGTATTAGCATTTATGATCTCCATTATGCATGGATATTAGAAACTGTCTTTTAAGGTCGGAAAATGCTTGGACGAGTGATTTAAAATGGTGTGATTACATAGTTTGTCATTTAATGTCATTTAATTAATAATAAAGGCAGTGTTAACCATAAGTGTCCTGGTGTTTGGAATAAGGTTTGGTAAAATGTAAAATATCCTGCCTCCATTACGTAACTTTGGCACAGGCATTTTGTAATCACGTTCAGATATTAGCCCATACATATATAATATAACAGATATACAGACATATATAGATATATCATAATTGTCTTACTTTCCTATATCAGTTTCAGCATCAGCATCGGCTCCATGATTCCCATATCAGTCGGGTCCCATTAGTTGGACCTAC
>JAQLOL010000007.1:10688844-10721639 GCA_029783665.1 Naso thynnoides | reverse complement strand
TTAGATCAATCAGTCAAATTTGCTGCAAACTGCATGCTTTCAGTCTTACCATAATTGTGAAACATCTTTAACATTGCTTGTTCATGATGTCATTCTTCCTTTTAAACTAAATCCATCTTCCTGTAATTTTATCCTTTAAACAATCTTCCCCCAATTATGGTCACTTCAGAGGTACAGCAGTGTTTAACTCATGTCTGGGCAGTTTAGTTTTTGGTTCTGTGATATTAGCAGTCTCGAACTATAAATCTACTTCTCTAATAGTTAGAGTATCATTCTGATGTCAGAAACTGTTCTCAGCTATTACCGCAATGTCTGTTGGAGTTGGACGGAATACCCGTGAGTCATTCCAGTGAATTCTACCTTAAGCCCTAAAACGTGAAATCAAATGATGAATCAAAGCATTACAGCTCAGGCTTGTTTCCAGATCGTATTTCCTGGCCCATCTGTTCCCTTTTAGAAGAGGTTTAGTGAAGCACTGTCTGTATATAAGTTGGAAGGAGTGACAGATTAATATTGCACAACTCATTTTAACTATCCAGTCATACCTGCTGCTAAGAAAGCCTTGATAAAATGAAAAAGTTTCACCATTATGGTTCTGATAGGCCAATCCAGAGAAAAGCTATTTTTGAGCAACTGAAAACATTTTTTAAATAGCAAATAAAATGACTGTTCTTTGCTGCAGGGCACTTTGTTCTTTCAGCTTTCAAAATTTTTTTCTACTTTTCATAAGATCAAGGCTTAAACAAGCATTGGCATTTGTTTGTTCTCTCTGTTCCAGAGGACGTGCTCTATCTTTTGTCGAAGGATAAAACATATCTTATCACATACTGAAAAACACAGTTACATCTTATAGCTAAAAGCGTTAGTTTCTGCTTGACTGTGTCTGCCAGGATTGGGTGAGGGTTATATTCACAATTCCAACCACGTACAGTATCAGACAGGATTAGAGCACCACCTGAAATGTTTTCTTAGGATTACAGAGTGAGGTCAATATTTCATGTGGCGCTGATACAAGTTTGCAGTAGAAAAACTAAATCTATATGAAATCTCTGAACATTTTGCTATGGTTGGGTTTGGACCCCTGCTTAATGAGCAGCAGGAATGAGTATGATAAATGTTTTAAAACGGACCTCCAACAAATCCATCAATAAAGGTCATGCAGCAGCAGAAACTGTTCAGACTTTTGACTTATGCTAAGTTTTGGGGTACATGATAGATGTGGCATGTCAGCAAAGAGCGATGGATGATAAAGAGCATCCATCAGTCTTCCTAACTGGTGACAAGCACCCATGAGGACTCCTCAGCAGGAGCCTCCACCAGAAATCTAGACCACAGTCTTATCAAGGTCATGAAGATAAGCAGCTAGGTCACAAATGACATGTATAAAAACATCCATCTGCACGGAAAAGAGGGCTCCATTAAGTATGTACCTTAAGGAACAACGACAAAGCCTGAGATTTTAATAATAACATATGTAATGCTAGTAACCTTGATTATTATCTCTGCACCAACTGTGGATGCACAGCTAAAATTGTGGCTGTAATAAGAGCCCAGGGGATGTCATTTTTTGTTTCAGCAGCCCCACATTTGCTGTCCACATTCAAAAGTAATCTAAAAGATAATACAGATGACATAACCCGATCTCAAAAATGATGCAATGGTGACAGCTGTGTGCAATTAAAGGGTGTGCAAGACACATGTGTACCATATTAAACAAGCAAATGATGATTAACTGAGGGGTAGTTCCCAAAATGATTTGTTTAGTAGTAAAATCTAGTTAATAGTAAAAGGTTATCCAAAACTTGAAGGCCACAAACACACTTAATTCACAATCTCATGCAGCGGGAGTCAATGCCCCTGCCTTTGTCTTCACTTTTGTTGTTCTAAATGCATTAGTCCTGTTATCCAGAATGGTGGGTCAAAGTAGGAGTTGAGAGTAAGATGAATAATTCAGTGCTCATTACAAAGGAGTCATGGGAAAGAACAAAGAGAGTGATTTGCTCATGTAAACAACTGAGCATTAGGAACACATCTGTGAAGCGATATATCAGCCAAGGTTATCACTTTGTAACACAACCTGGATCTGCCACATGGAGTTAATGATCACCGTCACAGCAGAATCTGAGAAACAAATGCAGTCCAAGGCGTGAAACTATAAGTAAATAGACCAGAAAATCTCAAAGAAACCTGAGAAACCGAGTCTTGTTTGGTTACAGTTTATCTGCTCATTGATTCATGTTAGATGTAATCCTGTGTAACGCAGTGAGTCATTTTTTGAGTCATTACAGAGGGAATTAAACAAGTGAAAGGAATGACCCAAAATAGTGGAGAAGCTCACCTATATTAAAGATATTAAATCTTAAAACTGATCAACACTTTTTTCCAAGTACCTAATTAAGCTTCCTGGATCACTCACTAGATATTTACATTGGTCTTTAGCCACTCTCGTAATTAGGGAAACTTGTTACTTTATCTCTCAACATCTTGTATAAAAATACTATGAACTGAGGCTTAACTTGGACTTAAGCTGAACAGAGAGGCTGGAAATTGTCCAAAATGCTTTCTGTTAAATCCAGAACTGTCTAAATAAACTACTTTATTTGTTTAACCTCTGCTGAAAAGTTAGCTGAACTGCTGAGCCAAAAAAAAAATACATCAGCCAGGTTATTTTTGGTTATACAGGTGTTTGTTTTTGAAAAGACAAGTCATAACTTTGTATGTGACAGTTTTCAATTTGTTGGGGGCAGTTGTTTATCCCTGTTCTCGTAGCTAAGCAATGCTCTACATATCCTGGGCCAATCCCTGGCATGCACAGACGGAAGCTGATACTGATCCACACATCTGACAGGGTTTTAAGGGCAAACAATATTTTCCAAAAGATCTGTTTCGCTGTAATGTGCCATCTCTTGAGCTTAAACTCATCTCTGATGGATCAAAAGGAGTTACAATGTAATGACTGTATGACTCTGCAGAGAAACGACAGCAAATGTGTCTTCTGGGGCCTTTTCACACAAACCGCACAAGGACTGAAACAGTGTTATTGTAGAGCACAGACTGATATGGGGCAGGATGGATAACAAGCAGGCAGGAAAAGTTTCATTTGTTTCCCAAGTCAATGAGTTTCCATCTGGTCTTTCCATGAATGATGTTCCATATACCAGGAAAACAGCTGTGGATTATGACAATAATATTAGATAATGATATCTTTCTTCCCTTTCTTCCATCTTTAACATTGAGATAAGCTTAACAGAAAAAAGAAACATCAAAACAAGTTCTTGTAAAACGCACAAGTGAGGTAAGCAATTTGCAACAGCTTTACAGTAAAGTAAAATGTTTAAAAACTTTCCTTAGTTGGTCTGATATAATCTTCCACTTAAGTGTTAAAGGGAAGGGCATCCAACAGGCACACACTTTCCTCTGAGTGTGTATGTGTGTGTGCTTTGCATCCCACTAGTACACAGTGTGTACAGATACAGCACTGTCAGGGAGCCTGCAGGGGGGCTAAGCCATGCCCTTAATGTGAAATACCAGAGCAGAGCCCACCCAGTGTTTGACAGAGGAAGTCTCAACAGTGGACCACTAGGTTCCCTGCAGTTTGCTGTCACCAGGTTGTTGAGCCACACAGCTGCCTGGAGAGACTGAGATGCCATCATGCCAGTCCACATCCCGTCTAACCTTTAAATCCTGATGAACACTAAACGTCATGTTGTCTGACTGCTTGGTGTTCGGCCTGAACACCTGCTACTAAAAAGTTACGTGTAGAGATGTGATCTTTATGCTATTAATGCATCACTTCTTTCAAGTGCCACTTTTAAAAATGTGTAGTCCCTCAGTGCATCAGTAACAGTTCAGGAAGATTAAAGGTGTTCAGTGTGTTAGTTCAGTTGAGTTAAACTGTGATTCATTTACTCCCTTGGGCGAATGTTAACACAGTGATCAAACTCAGGTGCAGGCCAAAGCGTCTGTACCGAGACCTACCTGGAAACTTGGTCTTGGTCCGGTTACAATCAAAATCTGTTACGGTGCATTTGTAGTATGAATGTATCAGATCTTAATCCACCCCAACTTCAGGAAGAATTGCATAATTCTGGACTAAACTAACTCCCGTAGCCAGCTGCGCTGTGAATTACAGACTGAGGATGATTTTGTAAACAAACAGCTTGCAGTTTGTTGTAACAAAAAACATGAATCGAGGGTTGACTTGGAGCAGTGACGGAATAAGTTGGCTTCCTGATTTTTGGATGTACGACAATAAGGCCCAACAGCAAGAAAAAAAACATATACAAATCATCAAATGTTCAAAATATTTAGCCAATGGCTGAACAGCTCCTACATGGCTTTTGTTGATACATTTTAGTTTGCTAGAAATTTTGCCTCTGTGAAACCAAACTGAACTAGAGGAAAAATGCAAATGAGTAGCAACTCATCCACTGATTCAGAACCAAGGAACCGAACCACTGGTGTCAAAAAAAAAAAACAAAAAAACACCCTCAGACATTACTGGATTAAGCAGCATTTCTTTTCTTTTCTCCTCTCTCATCTATCTTGAGTTTCTGTATGTAAAGCTACAGTTTGTTGTCTCCAGTGGTGTTAAAAGGTTTTTCATGTAATGAGTCTCTGGATTCAACAGGTGGTCATCTAAGTTGGTCCTTATGTTTTTCAAACTTGTGTTTGATATGCTGTTAGTAGAGTTGTATTCCTATGTTGAAACGATATCTGATAATATATCACATAAAATTCCAAATTTGAAAACTTGATTACAAGACAATAACACCTCAGCCTGCACCCTGAAAGTTGATGAACTGAATCATCAATGGACCCTGAAGTTGAAGCAGATTCTTCAAGTTAAGAAGACATGTTTGTTTTTCTCAGTGAGCTTAACAATCACAGGACAAAACAGATAAAACATCTCAAGAAATGCACATGGGACAACCTAACTTTCATACAGGGAATTATAGAGAAAACCATACATGTATTTTTGACATATTCTATATGAGGCTCAAAATCTCACTGATCTTTACTAAGCTTCTGTGATCAAAATTTGAACAAAAAATAACACCACAATTTGGCAAGCTATAATCCATCACAATGTCGCAGGTTGCTGCTGTCCAGTAAATCCATGCACCTCAAAGTTTCATGATTCCTTCATTTTCAGATTAGGCAGAAGGATTACAGGTTGGGAAAAATTCTTTAAAATGTAAGGCTTGTAAAAATGTTTCAAAATCCTTTGGCTTATCTCAAATATGCATTGTCACCTTGCTCAAAGCAGGGCTGGCTTTCTTACTTTGTGGAATGTCGGCATTTTGAAGATAAATGGTTTTCAGCCAGACAGCAACGAGAGGTCTCTGAGCGACCTATAATGGATGCACGCCCCACACATTTGCACCCCAGCTTTGTGGTCCAAGGAAACAGGCAGAAACAGACAGGAGCTGCATTACAAGAGGAAGCAAAATAAAAGGTGTTGGGCTTCTTTAGTCTCTGATGTTCAATTTGCTCTTAAATTCCCAGGACACCAAACATTTGCAAGGATAGTAATTCAGCCAAAAGAAGCAATTGTAATTTGCAATAAATAAGTGCACAAATTACAATATAATGCTTGAGAGAAAAGGCGGGAAAAAGATGACTTAGGATCAACAAAAAAAGAACTTGGGATTAGACAGTCTAGATTTCTGATAAGCCATTTTCATTTTCATTGTGTCTGTCTCAGAAATGAAAACAGCACTTGCATTGCAACAGCACTGAACGCATTACAATAATGGCATAGAGCTTAATTTACTAAACATTTGTCTCACAAAGCTCATTGTTTAGTCATTAAATCCTAAATGCTTTTTTGATGATGTAAATGCATGTTCACAGTGTAGCCTATTACATCAACATTATGTTATTTACCTTATACATAGAACTTTGATTTTTATATTTGTGAACTGAAGCAGAATCAAAGGCGACAAGGGTTTAGATTTTTATGTAAATCAATTTTTGCACCCAAACCTACTTCATAACAACTTAAGTACTCTGGGTTTTGTTTCTTTGAGCTTCTTTTGTAATCTCTCTAACCGTTTATGCTCAAAAAGCACTTGATGCTACTTTATCCCAGTTTGGACAGTGACCCTTTCATATCTTGTGTGGCTCCAGGATCTGTGATTGAATGTCTCAGTGGCAAACCTGAGAAAGGTGTGAGGTGGTGGGTGGTGAGCATATGGTGTTTTTCTGTGTCCTGGTGGGGTTCATGCCAGGCAGCAACTTCCCTTCAGGGAGTGTTGTAGATACAGAGAAGGACTCCAGCTGCTCCTCTGGGTGACCTTCATTACCACAATTAACATGCATGCCACTCACAGGCACACTAGGATGGGATGAATGCTGCACAGTAAGCATGGGTACAACGGAGATGGGCGAGGGGCATGACGCAGCTGACCACTGAGAAAAAAATGAAGAGGGGATGTTGAATTGGTTCATCAAAACTTTTAAGAGTGGACCAAAAGAATAAAAAGATGGTAGTTGTTTTTATATTAAATACCAGGTAATTGAAAATGGGACAAATTTATATTTAACTATATATTTAACTAGTCATCACCACTGTTCTGCTGTCCCTTTACTCATCTGCATGAGCGACACTGCAAACTGAAACTGTTTAAGACATTCAGGCTCTATTGTCAATAATCTGTAACACTTCAAAATAGACAGATTCAGAATATTGTTCACTTACCCACTTGAACTTTCGGGTCAAGTGAGTCATCAAGGTTATAAAGTGGGCACCAACATTTTGTTGCATAAAACCCACGATACCCTAAGAAGGCTAAATTCAGAACAATGTTGTCTTTCAAATGTTACTGCATATGAATTCTACAAAAATCTCATGACTCATAAGGCTGGCATCTCCTGATCCCCTGGCACCTGCCGCACCACAGCTGTAATAAAATCCAATCTTCAATTCCAAACTTAACTGCCAACAAAAGAAATGCTGAAAGGTTTAATAATAGAGGTGCAGGCTAACTTTTGTCAAGCAACAAGAGAAAAACCTTTATTTTTGGAAAAAGCCAGACAAGAACTATGACACTTAATGGATTTTCCAATGAAGTGGTTATGAAACGCTCAATTCTTTGTTAGTCTGAAAAAAAAAAACAGTGGCTCTAGCAGGCTGTAAAACCACTACGCAGGCCACATTTCAGCTGTGTTTGTCAGTGGTTCTCATTTCAGGACTCACTTGCACTTTATGAGCACAACCGCAACCCTAAGAGTCCTTTTATGCTTCAGGTCCATTCATCTAATATGCATAAAAACTGTAAGTTGTTTATAGGGCCTGACCGATATATCGGTTTGCTGATATTATTGGCCAATACTGGCCTATTGCAGATAAACTGGTATTCACGTTTATGTTCTCCGATATACACTGGTGTTAAACTGTTTTTTAAGGCTGTAAGAAACAGTTGGACTAGTGGTTTAAAATGGTGTAATTAGGTAGTTTTTCAAGCAAAGGGCATTCCCTTATTTTATAATTAATACGTTAGGTGTTAACTGTTCAGCATACAGATGTTTAAAAGAAAGTTTGTGAAAATATAGTAGTAGTAGTAGTAGTTGTTACTTGTTTTGTCCTCGTGAGAAGATCGGTTGACCCACTCTGTAGTTTGGGAAAGCAGGAAGTGATATGGTGGTTATATTGCAGATGGCAAGCAGAAACAAACCTTGGGCAGAGCTGGAAAAAGAAAAGGGTCTTTTGAATAGCATGTTCAGCTTCAAAGCCCTGCCAGACAGTGCTTTCAAAAAGGCTAAAGTTATTTGCATTTACTGTCGATGTGAACTGAGTTACCACCAGGGTACATCGAGTCTTAAATGCTACTTGCTGGCCAAGCACACAGCTGATGCAGAGAGCCCTCTTCCACCTGGCCAAAGGCAGACCACGCTGGATAGTTTGCAATGGGGACACACGGACTACTTTACAAGCAACAAACTCTCCAGTCTAAAAATATCCCTTTAAGGTACATTTACAACAGATAAATGTGCGATTAATTTGGAATGAATCATGAGTTGACTATGGACAATCGTGATTAATCCCGATTAAATATTTTAATCAAATGACAGCCCTAATATATATTATCAGCTGGTAAAAAAGGACGTCGGAAATTTCTTGCTTCCAAATATTGGTATCAGCCCCTAAAATCAGGTACTGGTCAGGCCTCAATTGTGTGCAAAACACAAGTGAAATCAAGGGTTTAAATTTGCACAAGAGAACATCAGAGACACAACTTACTGCTTTTTTTGTACTGTAAATCGTTCAATGACTTATTAGAAACTGCAATTTTCCTCCAAATTATGCACAATACGGCTGGTTAACAGACTTTTAATACAGAGTTATCAGTTAATGAAATGAATAAATAAACCATTTTACAGAGCTCCTATGCCATTACTCAGGCCTGACTTCACTGACATGCTTAAATGGTTCCTTACAAATCTGTCATCACCATTCAACAGTCTGATGAAACCCAGACTGCAAAAAGAAAAAAAAAGTTTCATTAGATCATATAAACAATGTACCACCTTGGTTACAAATACTCTGCTTTCTGTCAGAAAAGTTAAGCAGAAAAAAATCGATATGGAGAAACAATCATCTTACTGCACAACAGCTAATGGGCACTTTATTCAGGAACTTTAGTTTGTTATTTCAAAGCTGATCGATCACAGAACACAGAGGCCAAACAAGGTGAACATAGTGTCCATTACTTCCTACTTTCCACTACTTCTCAGCGCAGATCCATTCATGTACATGCCTGATCAGGTCCCTCGGGAGAGACGCACAGCGAACAAAAACAGATGCTTAATTGGTCAGTGGGAGGTTCTTAATTGGAGTGACAGAAGAACAAAGCAGCGCTAGACTGTTGCGTTGTTCGGTCAGAAGACCCACCAAATTTGCTATTGATCTGCCTGTCTGATGTTTAGAGATTATAGAGGAAGCTAATGAAGACAAGTCTATCAGTATAAATGGGGTCACTAGGTACGGAGGTTCATCTTTTCTCATTTTACAGCAAAACCACATGAAGCAATCATGAATACTGGACTTAAATGGTGAAAAAAAATGTTCAGTGATTTTACAGTGTCGGACTGTTCTACAAATGTAGGTTTGTGAGCTACAGACTACACCTATGCAAAGTGTAATTGATTTTCTGGAGGAGCACAGGCTATTATTAAAATGGTGCCACAAGGTCAGACGACACACTCTTTAAAATACACTGCTAGTTCATATTCTAAGGGACACTGCCCCAAACCCTTTGACTTTCACTGAATGCAACTGCCAGCTGAGCCAAAGTGAAACTGCACTGGTGTTATGATATGATGTGGATTGGCCCCCAGTCAAAATAAAACACTTCAAAATCTTAGCAGCTTAACACCAATATGATTTCTAAATAAAGCTCTAAGTGACAGAGAACAAGCACCTCTGGTCAAACCACTGTTAAAGCACCAACCCTTCATTCCTTCACTGAAAGATGATTTCAAGAATATGCCCATAAAACAAAAACAAAAGCAAACAAAAAGAAAAACGTATGTGTTGGCACACAGGGGAGATAAACAAACTGTCTGTTAAGCAGTTGTTTTCCATATTAAACACTTCTCACAGTTATTATTTTGGGCTTCTTGCTGTTAAAATAATAAAGTAGATACGTTCCCAAAAATGACTGAAGTGACATGCCATAAATATATACACATATGTAACCAAAGATAATAGTTTGTTAGCGTCAAATCCAAAGAGTTCATTATTATTATAGATAGGAGCACATTTGAGGAAGTACCACATGAAGAAGATGTCTGAGATGAGGACCAACAGATGTTGAATGTAATAAGGATAAGGTCAGAGAGATGAAAGTGAAGAAAGTTAGAGGGAATAGGAACATGAAAGGGGATAGTTTGGGAGGATAGAAGAGCAGATAAAAGAGCCATCACAGAGGACAGTTAAAGATGAACCCATTAAAGTTATGGTACGGAATAGCAATATCTTTTAAGCCCCCAGTTGTTGTTCAAAGTTAAAGGGTTGTTTGGGAGGAGAAGGTAATGGAAAGTCAACTCCAACTTAACCCTAATCAATTTGCTCAAAGGTCACAGAGTAGGAAAAGGCCTCACAACAGCTGTGTGAACTCCCATCCCAAGATCTCCTCTGGAAAAAGAATTCACACCGTATGTCAACTGTGAAGCGAGTACAGATAACAACAGAAAATAAACATGATATCATTAACTTGCTGATTAAAAGGTATTTTTGAGCAAAAGCAATATCTTGGAGAGTACATGTACATTTGATACAACAGTCTTTTTGCAGGTTTTTCTAAGATTATAATCAAACTACTTTGTTTTGATTATTTCATTCGATAACACTGACAAGTTTATCAGAAAAGGCCAAGTTCAAATCTATGTTCTCTCTTTTGGGAAGACTTTCAGCCTGTTGGTTAATACCATGACAGTCATGACATGTCTTGATTAAAGAACATTTCGTTCAAAAACAGCACAGCATAACTGTTCGACTTGGTAACGCCTGCCAATGAAGAAGACGAGAGCAGATAAAAATGTGTCTCACTTTTTTATATTTCAGAATACTGTGACTCAAAGTTCCAATATGATTATAAAAAAATATTTTCAAACTTTAACATTGTCTCAAAATACACCAATACAATAAACAGACTTGTTCTGGACCCTGTCTGCCCTACAGAAACAAATTATTTAGTTAAGAGAAATAACAAGAGGTGAGGACTGGAATTCAGAATCAAGAAAAATTGCAAACATTAGCCTGTGGGTAAACAAATTTGTCAGGAAACCTTGACTGACACCACACTGACTGGAAAATAGAGTTACACAGAAGTTTGCCAGAACCTACTCTTAAATATAGCTTCTCCATTGGACTTAGTCTCTGCTTCTTGAAAGCATACATATATAGAGTTGCATGATCTTTAGGAAATATTTGATTGCGATTATTTGGACTAATACTGCAATTGTGATATGATTTGCAATATCAGAGGGAATGATCACTTTTACATGATTATTCTTATTTTCACTGAAAAGCAATTTAAATGATTATGGTATGACTTTTGCAGAGATCATTCTCTACCTAACAAATATGTTTCTTAAGTCTATATACAAGATGTGAAGGTAAGGAAAACTCCGAAATTTAACTGTTTCAACTAAAATCATATTTTGACAGACACATTTCTTTTTTACCAAATATTGCACCTCCCTGCAATTTTAAACCAGTAGTACATACTTTTATATAACACTACTGCAGATTGCATCTTTGCAATTAAGAGATCATTGTAATAATTGCAACAAATATTTAAGTGTTAGAAAGACACTTCAGTCTGCAAGTGCAGGCTCTGGCTGCTACAGCTGCAGACCTATTTCTAACCTATTTCAAAACTAAAAATGTCTGAGAATTAAGAGAATCTCACACATTCCTGTGAAACGTTTCACGGCAGCGGAAGCTACAAACCAATGAACCTATCTTTCTGATTTACCTGAGGTGGAATCTAATTTGACCATGATGTTGCTTGAGATTTTTTTTTTTTTTTTCCTGGCAAAGAGTAAAGTCTATGTCCAAAAAAGCCATTCGAATATCACAACAGGCTGACTTTTATCTGATAACGGCAAGAAAGAGTGATATTATGGGAAGCGGTGCCTGTGCATGTGCATATGTGGGGGGAGCGCTGTCATGAGTGTGTGTAATTTCCAAAAATGGGTCTGATGTTCCCCACAAGGTCCAATTACTCAAGCTCAGTAGTTTCAGTGCTGTCTGTTTGTATCAAAGCTGATCCACATCTAATGGCCTCATCTAATCAAACACACAAGGCTGCATCCATAAACAAGCAAACAAAAACACTCCCACCACCCAAACAAAACAGTAAGGACCTCCATTGGGTAGCTTACATATGGCGCTTGTATGAATCCAGACTGCACCCTTGGGTGAAGTAAGTGGGATTCTGGCTTATCTTCCAGACATGAAACCAGCAGCACACTGGACAAGTGTCCTGCACAGCTGTACACATGTCTGCTGGCGCTGCTTATGGGACTTCTTCAACAGCACTTCACTGTCAGTCCATCTCTCCAGCTCTCGTTTTCAGTTCTCAGTCACTCACTCTTAAACTCAGTCTGGCTGTGGCCTCTGAGGGGGAAAGGATTAGGAAAAGACTAAGTCAGGGATCTAGGAGTCTATCTTGGACCTTATCCCAATCACAAGCATAAGCGCCAGACAATGTTAAGCACTAAAATTGGCGAATATAGATTTAGCCTCGAGCCCATGTTGTTTTAGGGAGCACAAATCATTCACTGTGTACAACTCCCTTGTGTAGCAGGTGCAGAAATAACGTCACAGATCTGTTGATTAAAATATTCTTTACTCCTCCTTTAGCACTGCATCCCAAAATCCTCTCTCATGCAGACAAATAACATGCAAAAAAGATGTGTGGCATCAAATCCAACTTTTTGCAGCTTCTCTATTGAGCCTGATTTATGCTTCTGCATCAAATCTACGCCCCATGTAGGCGCGTGCCCTACACCACAGCCTATGCCGTATGCTGACGTGCACCCCCTCAAAAATGTAAGCACACGTTGCAGCGACGCGGATCATAAGCACCGTGATTGGTCCGCTTGGTGGACTCACATTTCCGGCTTCCTCTTCTATTCTACTACTCCACACTTTTTCTGCACACTCAAATATGGACCAGGTAGGAGAGAGGCTGATCAAAGAAGTCCAAAACATGCGCATTCTGTACAACTCTTCATCGCCCCATTACAAAGACTGCCAGATGGCCGCAAATTCATGGCGAGAGATTTCCACAAACATTGGTGTGGGCAGGGTAATTGCAGAGCAATGCGGACATGTGAACGCACAAGTATATATGTTTTCAACGGCTTAGGCCATGCGCATAGCTTATGGCGAAGGCTCCCTTTTGCAGCCAACACAGAGGCACAAATAAGGCTTTAGACTGCAGCTGGACTCAGATCTGCATGGAAGGAAAAATTCTGTTTTGGGGCTGCAGATAAATCCTCTCCCCCTTCTAAAGAGACTGATAGAGTTAACTCTAGATGCACTGGCTCAGCAAATCCATGTGCCTTACTTAAAAATCAATAATGGGTTTAAAATGATATAGGAATCTTGAGGCTCAGTCGGTGTGCAACCATGGAATCAGATACCACTCTGAATTCATTACATCTGATGGTATCAATCCTTCTCCACCTTATTAGAAACCCCTCACAGAGAGGCTTTTCTTACTGTAAGTCTTTTAAATCTTCCTTGTTCTCTCTCAGACAGAGCCAGAGAACATTTCTGCCAAGTCAGAGAGATAAAAATCGAATCCTGGTTGGAATTCATGACAAGACTAAGAGGTTACTGAATATAGAGTTAAAAAAGAGTCACATGCAGCTGCTTCGTAAATATGTGTGATTTAACGTGAGTATTACTCACTGAGAAGCGCAATGTAGACAGTTAAAAAAAAGCTTAACAGATCACCTGTCTCCTGCATGTACAAAATGCTACTGTTATGAAAAGAATGTGGCTTATTGTGCTTCTGACAGGAGGAATGTAAAACATTCCAGTATCCTCCATTCTCAAGCTTAAGCAAATGAATGCCACTTGTCCTCTCGATGCACCCCGGTAAACTAGATACAAACTTGGCTCAAAGCCTGCAGGATAAAAAAAGGGTGCATTTTTAATTCACTATGCACTGAAATATATATAAGTGGCAAATGAGGTATCAGTTAGGAGCACTGGGAGGTTGCATGTTCGAGGATATTTTTCTCTTTAAGATGATGCATAGTCTCATGATCTTATCATGCATATGCATGTGCATAAAGGCATTTGTACAACTTGAAATTGAAGTGAACGCCCAGTTTGCTAATTGGTTAAATGTCCGGCTTTAAAGTGATTCTGTCACAACACATTCTGTCACACAGTGTAGTTCTCAGTGTGTTATTATAAATACATATACATAAATATTAAAATTGATTTACCAAGGTTACATGTCTCTGTGACGAAGGGGAGGTGTCTGAAATTTTCCTCCCCATTCACTTGAATTGAAAAGCTGCAAGCTAAAATATAACAGCTTAAAATTGAAAGTTTCATTTAGACATTAAATAACCTGCATGTCAAATGGTCTGTTCTGTTTGTTATTTCAGTGCTTAGTTTTTGTGTAATCATCGTTAAAAAAGAAAAAAAAAAAGATCCGGTCTTTCAGTCTTTTGAGATTCCGGCGCACTAGCTAATACAATCACTTTTCAGAAAAAAAACATAACCATTCCAAGAAAAAAAATAAATAAATAAATAAATAAATAAATAAATAAATAAATAAATATATATATATATATATATATATATATAAACCTGGTATTGAATAGGCTCATCAAATTGCATTAATTGTTTAATTCCGATATTTATAAGTGCGATTCAATTGAATGAGGAAGAAAATTTGGAACACCTCCCCTTTGTCACAGAAGCATGGAACCTCTTTGAATCAATTTTAATATTTGTTGAACACACGGAAAACTAGACTTTACGCCATATATTGAATCTCATGACAATATAACTTTAAATGTCATCAGCCGACTGATTTAATTGGCTGATTTCAGCCTATATCTGACCAACTGGTATTGGTATTTATATCAGCTGAGAAACACCAACATGAACACTTTTATTTTTCCTAATAAAGTGCAGGCAATGTGTCTTGGTTATACTTGTGGTATTTATCCAGTAGAGGGCGACTGCTTGCCTTCACAGCAAGTTTATAACCACTTTGTGAACCAATGACTATAATTTTCATTCATTCATGTTAACAGTAAAATGTTCTGTCTCCCATTCATATCTTTATCACATGTGTTTGAACCATATTTGAGAGACAAAAAAAGGTTATTGGTTTTTAGGTAAGTTCTAACAATTCAGTTGACCGATATATGGATTATCAGAATTTTTACTCCCCAGTATCAGCATCAGCCCCAAAAGATCTTTATCAGTCAGGCCCTTAACTCAATGAAATTACAATATCTTGAAGTTCATAATAAATGACATGCCAGAGATAACACAAAATAAATTTAAATGTATCATGTGTATGTCAATAGATAGAATGGATGTATTAAAAGTTCTATTTGGTCTACAGATGGGGGAGAGACTCAAGCGTAAAATGTTTGTTTTTCTAAAATAATTCAGCATACGCTGTGTGCTTTGTAATCTAACTGTGGGGCCGGAAGAAGAGAGCCAAACAAAATATTTGCTATGCAAGCTGTAAAGGCTTTATTAAGCGTAATCGACTTTCACAGACTTGTCTCAATTACTCACAGGCGATTCACTTTCTTTCCCAGAGCAATAAAAACAATATTCTATAGTAGAAACTTGGTTTTTCAAAAAGAATAATATGATATTTTCTGTTTTACTCATTCATGCAGAGGGATACTGAGGGAAACCAGGGCCCATATTAAGTCTTGATTACGCTGGCAGCAGAAAGATCCATTTGCATGGTTTCCCACAGGAAATTATTTAGCAAAGGTGGGAAGCCACCCAGATCCTGAGAGCTACATCCTACCTTTTTCCCTGAATCTTTGTCTCTCCTTCCATAAAAGTTTATTGTGCACTGCAACATAAACACAAATTAAGTAATGTTAAATTACTGGTGGACAAATTCAGTGACATTAATCCTCACTTGGCAATACTTAAATTCTACTGTGCCATGGAGGAATTGTGTTTATGCCAGAGGTCCAGAACTCAGCTTTACCAGAGGCAGTGATGGTAATAGGTTTTTCGTGTAGTGTGTCTGCAGGACCCACGGTCATTTGAGTGGGTTTCAGAGAAATTAAGTTGGTACCCCAAAAACACGCAATTTTTTAACTTGTATTTGATGTTACATGACTATAACTTTGGCTCTTTTCATGTATGAGGAAAATGTTTTTAAAACTGATGAAATCCTATATCTATGTAGTCTCAAGTCATTATCTAGAGCTGTCCCCTGAAAGTCATCACTTGAATTATCAGTTGGAGACCCTTCAGTCAACTAAGATTCCTCGGACTGAGCAGTAACTGATTCTGTCAGTGTGCGTTACAAAATAGAGGCTTACAAAAAAAGGCACAAGGATGACAACACAAGTAACGTAAAACGGAAATCTTACAGGTAAGACATTAAACTCATGTCGGCCGATATAGCAGTTTAGTGTGGCATTGAACTGAGGAAAGGGAAAGAATAGTCAAATTTTCAAACTGAAGAGCCAAATCTGATGAGTTGGGCCCTCATCAGATAATGACATGTTTGACTACAAAACTCAAAAAAACAAAACAGTGAATCACCTCTACGGTTTCATCATGGTGTGTTCTTGCGCGGCAGATGGTTGAATATCACTGAGTCAGGTTCTGTTGAATGTCTCTGCCTGTTAAGAGGAAGTTTCTCCTTGTGACTGTTGCCAAGTTTTGCTCATTGGGGAAATTGTTGGCAATTGTTGGGTCTCTCTAAATTACAGAGTTGTCTAGTGTGATTTGGTGCTATATTGCTGATGCATTGAGACAAGCAAACCATTCATACTCACATTCACACCTCTGGTAATCTAGTGTCACCAGTTTAACCTAACCTAACCTAACCTAACCTATCTGTATGTCTTGGGACTGAGAGAGGAAGCAGGAGCACTCCGATAAAACATAGTTGGAACCCAGAACCCTTACTGTCAGGCGACAGTGTTGCCTTCACTGACGAAAAGGGAGTAAAATGATGGAGATACTGAATACTGAAAAACACAGATGTTCATACAGAATATCTGTATGCAGACATAGACATGCATAAATATGTACATTGATCAGCTTTGCTGGCAAAGGCAGACATTTTATTTATGCAACACTTGAGGTACTAGACATATTTCTGGCCATCAAAGTACTGGTACTTGTAAATCAAGGCAATAAAACACATTCACACCAAGAGGTGTAGAAGATATGTCTGTCTTAACCTCAACAATAAATGACTCCCCAGATAAGCTCGTATATAACGAGAAATTCACTAGATATAAAACATTTTTCACTGTCCTGTACAGATGAGGTTTTCAACCCTAACACCACATCATTTTATCAATTAAAAGGGAGAGGAATAAGTGAATAAATTAGACACTTTCACAGTTTAAGGAAGGATCGACTTTACGCCAAGCAACACACAAAACTATTGGTTCTTTTTTTCCATTCCACAACACAAAAGAAAAGCACCTGACTCATGTTACATTTCAAAAACTCAAGCACAGTACATTAATAATAGTAATAGCTTTCCAGCCTTTGCTTTCCATTTTAAATTATCCTTCCCAATAAAGGCTATCAGAGGTTAGGACCCTTGAGATCTTTCCCTCCCTTTCTTCTCCCTCTGTCTCTTTCACTATAAACGACTCCCTCTCTGTCTCCTTCTATCCCAGTGTAAACAGGGTTACATTAATCAGAACTGTGTAGTCCCCCTTTCCATCAGTTGATAGTATTAATGCTGCAAGATGCACTCAACCTCAAATTTGTATAATAAAATATATTGCTTTCATCCATGAAAATATGGTTGATTTTAAGCTTTTGGCCTTGTAACTATATATGGTTAAATTTTCAAAGATATTGATTGAATATTTAATTTCTGTTGATTAAAATGTTGTTATACTTATTGACTCGGGTACAAAACACGCGAAAACAGATTTCTATTCTACATTTTCCTTTATAACTGTGCACAGTAATAAAAAAATTACAGTACCCAGAGTCCTAAAATATGCCATCTGGCAGCATTTTAGCACTATGTTTTTACACTGCTTGATACTTTTTGCAGATGTACCAAAGTTTTGTCAGCCAAAGAGATGATAAATTGAACTGAAGAGATGAAGCCAGAATGATTGTGTAGTGTCGATTTTCTGGCCAGAACACACTTTGGTAAGTCCCTGAATGCTGATTTTCATCCAACAGAGAGCAGATGAAAGTGTAGTGTGTACGCCAACACAATATGAATTCACCTTCAACAAAACATTTTTAAGTTCCAAGCTAAAGTTAGATATAAGCTGCTACTGTTTACATAACTATCAATATCACTAAAGACTTTTTCCTGTGCTCCCTTTTTTTCCCAATGTCCTTATTTTCCCTGTCTAGGCTCTTAGAAAAACAAACATTTTCATTGAGAGAAGGGAAAAGACCTCTACACTGGTGAGAAACCTCACTGCATTAATCATCTAATTCCCCCGACTTGTAAGTAAACAAATCACCCCATCAAGTGTACTTAAGTCAAACAAAGACAGGTAAATAAATTACTTGCATTCTGTTTTCTGCCTGTGTAAAGGCCTTAAAGACAGACTGCAATGGCCACTGGGAAGAACATTAGCCTACCAAGCTAAATTAGAGAATTTTCGTCAGGGAGTAATGTACCTTTTGGGAAGAAATGTGTTCTTTCTGCATGTGTTGGATCTGGCAAACACATAACAATCAACAACTTGATGTTTGTAAGTGAACAACAAGTAAATGATTTGCTTCACTTGAGCAGTCGAGACATTTCAGCAAAACCAATTACAACATCAGGCTTAAACTTTAAAACATACAAGTATGGTAAGAAATGAATGTGGTCAAGAATATGGTTAAACCGGAGATTAATTTAGACCAAATATTGGGTTTGTTTACTGTAATTTATTCATCACAGACAGAGAATAAAATCTTATTTTCCAAGAGTATGAAGTCCACAGGAACGATATGAAACAAACAAAAGTCGTTGTTGGTTAATTACTGATTGAGAAACAAGGTACAGAAAAAGAAACAACAGAGATAAAGCATCACAGCTAAAAGGGAAGTCATATACTGCAAAAGGGCTCCCATCTTGCCAACATCTTTAAAGTTGACAAAAGAAAGCTGTCAGACACCAAACAGTCCAGAACATTGACTTTGACTTCATTGATGCAGTGGCCAAGGTTGGCTTCTGCAAGTCTTTGTCAAAAGCAGAAAATCCATTCAAGATTGAGGACTTGAATTAATGATCTAATGAGTGCTTAAAACATCATCTAGGAGGGGTATTTTTCCATGCCAGGCTTAAAAACAGAGAGAAACATGTAGTTCCCTCAGTTAACTTCCCTTATTCTAAAATCACTGCATATATAAAATACATTTATTATCATCGGTTACATCCACATCAATGTTGGGATGAGAACTCCAAAGGATAAAACAATAATGTATCCTCACAGGACCAACACGCTCAACAGCAGCTGTCTGCTTTTACAGTTTATTTGGCAATCCCTTGACCTACAGGAGGACTGTTATTGCCTCCAATTTGCTGTAACAGACTGAGAAAATGGCTTTATAAAATGTCTGGCATTGTAATACATTAGCAGGACGTTTTGCAGTAACCAGAGCTTGTCAATTCATTGTGAAGTTAGGATGAACTCTGCTGAAAGAAGCCTTGTTTTTCAAACTGAAAAAAATATTTTTCCTCATATGAGCTATTTGTACTTGTCACATCTTCAGAGGCAGTTTTAATGCTGTCAAATAAAATGTGTTGGAAGTCATTTGGGTTTAGTAACTAAAGTTGCTTATTAAATGTTTAGTTGCAAAGTCTCTGCGTTTGACAAGAACAGAGCATCAGCTAATTATATGGATGGCTGGCTTTTATAAGGTTGAGGCTCTTCAGTCTTTTATTACAGCTCGCTCTTCTTTCCTCCTCCCCTTCGCTTATTCCCTTCATTTCACACTGTGAGGAGGGGTCTGGGGTACAAGCTTTGTTTGCACAAAACAAAAGCTGACAACACAGCAAAGATTACTTTTACCAGGTACACAGGGGACTGTGTTGACGGGGTTTTTGCTCCATTAGTGAGCCAATACATATGGTCAGAGAACACAGTATGAAAAACATGTGTGATGCAGTTCTCCTCTCGAATAATTACCTCCTCAATGATCCCTAAGTGGCCACATCACCTCATCTCCCTGGGCCATTCCCTGCTGTTGTGTGCCATCAACACTTCCACAACATTCAGAAAAACAACGGTGCATCCCGGCAAGGAGGACAAAAACAAAACGTCAGGCTAAGAAGAACCATGCAAAGCTCTGTTGTTATAATGACCAGCTGGGACTGTGTCTTCGCTTCATGTATCAGATCAAAGACGACTTCTTTTCGGAGAGCTCTTTGTTTTCCAGTCTACATATTAAACTGTGTGCCCTAAACACTCTCCTTTCATCTGAATTATTGTTCATTCTAAGCTCAAGTTCAATTTCCCTTAAGACTGGTTAAATTTAGATACACTGTAAGGATAGGAAATTATCAATACACCACAAAGTTGTTGTGGTGTAGCAAAGGATTTCCTATCCTTATGAATCACTGTTAACAAACTAAAACTATCAGCCTGAAATTAGAGCTCACCACAAGTAACTGCCTAAAGTCAAATATATTCTCTGAGCAGGTGCAATGAAAGAATACCCCCAGTCCCTTGTTTCATTTCTTCCTACTTCATATCCCATTTCTCCAGTGTAAACCTCTTGTCTTAGACAGTTTTAAAAGGAGTGGGGCTGCACCAACAGCATCAAAAGAGAGAATGAAGAGTTAGAGGGAGCTGAGGGGAGTCTTCAAAACCACCAACCAAGTGCTGCTACCATCACACCAATGATCAGATTCCTGCTAGAAAGAAAGGCACCATGCTGCTTCTGCTGGAAAACAAGACACACACCCAAGACAAAAGCAGTGGCAGCTGAGACACTCACAAGACTGTGGCTGATGTGTGAGGAGATCAGGCAGCAAAATTGTAGGTGGGTTTTTTTTTTTTTCTTTTTTGTGAACCAAAATGCTGCCTGGAAAGAAGGCAAGCAGACAGTAATGGACAGTAAAGGGTCTGATGGAGGAGAAAGATGACAGACAGCTTGGCTTTGGTATAAAAAAGCACTGAGAAGAGAGCTGTCAGAACCACTGGGGCTTGTACTCATTTCCCAACATGCACACACACAAACCCACACTCACATTCTCTGTAGAGTGGATAAAACACCCTGGTCGTCTCTTCAGGGGGAGGCTTTTGTAATGCACAACGGCACACAGCCCACTGTCCACCTGCAGAGCACCTGAGCCTTTCATCTGTTCCGTTCCACCTGCTGTGTGCATCTGTGTGTGTACGTGCGTGTGTGTGTGTGTGTGTGTGTGTGTGTGAGCTCTATGAGAGAGCGAGTGAAAGAGATATCAGAGTCCATGCATACCGGGTTATACAGCTGCCGGATTTCATGTCTTTAATGTTGATGGGATTTTCTCACAAATATTTTTCTGCTTTCCATGTCCAAGTGCTTGGTGGAAGAGCGTGTTTGAGCACACATATTGTATATAACAGCCCAGCAACTATTACAATAAACAGTTTCATTTCTATTACTATTACAAAATCTGTCTGTCTGCTACCAGGCCTCATGTTAGTGTCGCAGACGGAAATACAGTTTGGTCCAATATCAGCCTTTCAGTTGCAAATCAAGTAGACTATGGCAAATCACTTCAAACGGTCTGTTGTTATTGTAAAGCCTGTAAATTTAAAATTCAAACTTTACGGGCAGTTTAAAAAAATTCCCCCTCGTTGAAGCAAATGTTGGAATGGAAGTGACAGCCCTTGTGTTTGCCGGCGTCGATCCCTGCTAACGATTCAATGCTTTCAAAAAAGCTTGCCATTCCATCTTTTTAACCTTGTCACTTTGTTGTCTGCCCCTTGTTTCTCTTACCTTAACGGTCTTTATTAGTTCCCCCCCCCTTGGTTGAGTTCAGGTTACTCAAGCGATGAAGCCTTTCCCAAGACTTTAAGGAACCCTCATCATAACCGGGAGAAGACTGGAAACAAGTTTAAGGGGGAGGCAGACATGATAAAAGGGAGTGAGGGTGAAAGGTGAAGATAGCTCATGTTTTAAAAAGTAGTCTGGCCCAAAATTTGGCTGAGCTGCTGCAAGAACCCAATTAGTCTAGATAAGGACTGCCACAGCACACTGATACAAAGAGGTTTCCACTATGGATGGCACGCACACATGCATGCATGCGTGGACGGACACACCCCAACAGGGACTGTGGTATTAGTGTCATGCTGATGTATCTGGTCCTGCGTGAGTGAGCTGTATGTCTCTGCTCTCAGTAACTACCGGGAGGTCACCATCAGTCACTGTTGCTACACTGGCCCTATGAGGAGCCAACAGAAGGCAACATTCTTCACAACAGAGCGCAGACCACCCACACAGAAATGCCAGGCTAATCCTCATTAGCAAACATTTGTCTCAGACACCCTGAGATGCTTAAAACAGTTTTTAATCGGTAAGATGCAATCCGAAAGTCAAACCAAACCAGAACAAGAAAATGTTCAACAATATGAGTCACAAAATGAGCTGAACTTAAAACTGCATAAATTCATAACTTCCATCTCCACTGGCATAATTTTCACCTTCACTCCCATCAAAATGATAATGTAATACTAATACTAATACTGATACTGTTACAGGCTGGCTCTGTCTGATAGCAATAAATTCCTCCTACCAGCAGTTTTAGAGCTCAATTATTATCTTATTTTATCTAGTTAGTTAATTCTATACGAAAAAAAAAAAGTTTGTAAAAATGAAATAAAAATAAGGCTGAGGTAGGCAACTTCTGGCAATATAGAATGAGACTACTAAGTAAATAAGTCCACTGCAACCTCCATTCCCTCTTTTTGCTGCGGCTCACATTTTCTTTTGCTTGTTGTCACTCTCTCTTTTCAGGCCAGTTTGCACCAAAGATTTACGATGAGACGAAAATTTGCAGGGAAAGTTGCAGCAGCATAGACTAGTCCATCTAAGCTCTACTTAAGGCACCTTATGGTGCCGCCTGTTACTCAGCCTGTCAAGTCGCTAGATGCCAGTTTCAGACATGTCACTTGTTTCAAAAGCAAATCAGCTCATAGCAACCTCACCTGTCACTAAGAAGTGCAGTGTGGAGCAGCCAATAGGAACAGGTGCTTTCCGAAAAGACCACTGATCGGCCGAAAAGTGCCCATTACAGTCTTCAGTTTCAAAAGCCTAAATACAGAGCCAAAGAGAGGTGCAGAAGTCCAGTGTTCGTTCAGACCACCTGAATCACAATACGGGGAATTGTGGACATTTTGCCCAATGACACCAAGAATGAACTTCCTACCCTAGCTTTACAAAAAATTAAATCTGTCTCGTGACATTCTTTTAAAGCCATGTTGTTTGCTGGCGTCAGTCTTTAAGTCTGTCCTCAAATGTGTCAAGTGAGAGCAATTAAAACAATCGTGAGCAGTGAAGTGAGACAACAAATTGGTCAACTAATTGACTGACTGACTGACAAAAGCAAAAACAATCCAACTGTTAAGGAAGAATATTACAAATCTAAGCTCTGACATTGAGAGAAAACATTGAAGTTGTCCCTTTGTTCCTTTTTTCAAGAGATTCTGACTGACAAGCATTTATGTATACTCTACCCTTGAACTTACTTTGTGATACAGTATAAAATATGAAATGTGTTTTATAACGCACTATGAATAACTCCTCAGTCCTTATAAATATGTATCTATGTTCTCTCATTCCTGCTTCTATCTTGACTCACAAGGATGGGCTAACCTTGGCAAACACCCACAACCTAAAATGTATAAACATGAATACCAGAATTCATACTGATATTTTTGTGGACAGAGCAGCCAAGGACGCAACTGATCTGACTTTCTGTTTGGCCTGAGCAGCTTAATATACCACAGAGCTGTAAGATCTACTAGCCCATCCATCTCAGCGTGTAATCGATAGCCTCGAGACCCCCATGATGAATGGAGTGAAGTGGAAAGCACATTACAAAAACTGGAGTGGTAACTGTGGAATCTATATTCTTCATGGCCCTGGAGAAAGCACTGATACTGGGCTCCGATACTGAACATGTTTCTGTGACAGAAAGTTGGAGATCTTTGCCCCTCTGGTGTAAAAGGCTCACTGGTGACACATATACACAGTGACATGTCACTTGCTCCAATTAAAGGTATACAACTTAAAAAATCCCTGTGTATTGTGTGAAAAACATTCTTTTAACTTGTTGTTCCTCTTTCAATTGAATTTTTAGCTTAACTTTGAGAATAAACAACACAAACACAAAAACAATAGATATAAAAAAAGATGCACGATAACCAAGCCAGTTCTCTGCATATCACATAAGACACAGTCTGCATGTACAATTCAACACGTAAACCAACCCACGAATTACATGCCTGCATAAACACTTTGTGCATGAATACCTCCATAAATATGGATGCCCACATGCTTCCCACGTGGAAATTCACGTGTTAGCATAAAGCCACAATGAGTGTGTTTACATGCACTCAAGTGTCCATGTTATGATCACGTTTTTAGAGTATCGGGGTAACACATTATGCCAGTTTTGAGAGACGTGGATATTCTACCTGGATTCTTCCAAGACACAACTGGACACAAATTCTTTTTCTTTTCTCAAATTCTGTGTTTTTCATTTAAATTTTTCTCTATTTTACTTTAAGAAAATTTTGCTATCAGAGTGTGATCAGGTTGTGGAAAAAAAATATTTAAACAAGTTAGTATTATTAAAAATGTAATAAATATCTATGACTCTAATGTATCACAACATTTTCACTGTTTTATCAAACAGATGGGGAAAGTGAGTCTCACAAAGGCTACTCTCACATTCAGGCAACGCCCTTCCTTGTTTAAAAAGCTTAACCAGAAATGGGCATATCTTCTTCATCTTGTCCAGCAGAATGTCTGACTCTGCGCAGGACTCCACAAAGTCTTCAGCAAACAGTAGGTTAATTTATTATCAAATTTGACGTCCATGTTTCTGGACCTGCTTAAATCATAGGACCCCAGATACTGTGAGAACCATTTATACAGGGATATGAATACCCACATTTCTCATTTTCTCATCCATGTCAACATCATGTTCCCAATAAAATGAAAATCGGGATACGGCTGAAATACAAGCATTGTAGTGCATATATAAACACACACAATGAAGCCAAACACATAAAGCATGTGTCAATGGTGGATAACAGACCAACAAGTTTTAAATCAATAAAGCAAAGTTAGAAGAAACATGAAGATGGGATTTTAGAAACCAACAGATGGCACTTCATGTCCTTCACTAAACAGCCCAAAGCTGCCAACCTGTAGCAGTTACACACACACATACACACACAGATGTAAACAAAAACAGGAAAGGGAGGTGGTGAAAGTCAAGTGGTTTGCTTAAAGAAGAACTGGCCTTGCAAAAAATCAAAATATTTTTTCCTTTTAGATGTGAAAAGAATCAAAGAAAACCATGTAGACTAATAGGCTACTCCTGTGAACCTTTACAGAGTCTTATCTAGCTCAGCTGGCCTCACTTCACTCCTGCCAAACATTCTGTGTTCAGTTCAGGGTTTCAGCCTCGAGGTCCAGCTATAAAGGCCCCGCTTGAAGTCCAGTGATCAAAGAGAAAGCTCTCTGACCACCTTCGCCTATGTTAAGCCTCTGGCTTCACTCCAGCACACTACTAAGTCATCTCGACCCCGATGTTGTTGTAAAAAGAGTTAACATACGTTTCTGGGTGCAGTCGAGCAACTCTGCATGAACGTGTATGTGTATAGGATCAAAGACATCTTAGAAATTTCATCAAAGCAGTGAAAAGAAGTCAGAGCAAGAGAGCAGGAAGAGTTCAACTCTGAAGCAGATTTGTTATGACGGGTCAAATATGTTTGATACTGTCCAATAGTGAGAACTTAATCTAAAATGTGTCTGTATTAAACAACAACAGGCAGCAAGAAGTAAAGTAGAGTTATCAGTTGTTTGTGTATGTCGGTGTAAACCAGTTAAGTTACAGTTTACATCAATGCATCTCTCTCTCTCTCTGAGTCTCTTTCTCTCAATCCAAACCATCAAAGCAGATGGTTGCACAGCACTGAGTCAGGTCTTGTTCAAGTTTTGCCTGTTAAAAGGAAGCTTTTCCTCGCAATTGTCACCAAATGCTTGCTCACTGGGAAATTGTTGGAACTGCTGGGCCTCTGTTAACGTGCGTTGCCTAATCCTGCTCTATCATGAAAAGTGTCATGAGACAACTTATCTACCTAATTAGCACAGTTTCAAGGTGGGCTCCCAAAAATAGTTTTAACCAAATCATTAGCCAACTAAATATGAAATACATTCAAAATCTTCACTTCTGATTGAGTTATGCTGTTGAACAATGGCCAGAAAAGTGCCTCTGCCAAACATTATGATGCCACATTGAAGTTGAAATAGAAAATGTTATTACTTTGTCAATTTATTTTTTAAGACATTTGTGTAAAATTTGTCATAATTAGTGTATAAATCCTTGAGTAATAGCAGAAAGCATTTTTTTTTAGTTCCCAGTAAACTTGACCTTTGGCCTGCTAAATCTGTTCAGTTTATTCTTGAGTCCAAGTGGATTTTTATGACAACTTTAAAGAAAAAAATCCATTAAAAGATTCCCAAAATATAGCATTCAACAACTGGAAAACAATGCCACTAGTGACAGTTGTCTTGGCCCACACGTATGGAAAACAGGAAGATTTTGTAAATGGCTGCCATGATCAGCAAAGAAATCAGGAAAACTAGTTTAGTTCAGCTTTAAATAGGTTTTGCAGATATCAAATTATATTGTGAGTGGACGGTGTTGTGTTTTTACCACAATCAAATGGATTTCACTCAGAAGCAGACTAAGATCCTGACTCAGTCAGAAACCTTACGGAATGTCACAGCAATGTGCAAAAAGGTAGTAGACAAAATGCACCAGTTTACTCCATATTTACGTTCTTGTACATTGTTTCATCTATGTTTAGTTAATTCTGTGAAACTGACACAATAATGCAGCAAATAAACACAAACCTTTGCCATTTTAGGGGTATACTCTTTCTTCAAGTACACAGAAATTGTAATGTATCATGCTTTATTATCTTGCAATGTATTAAGTATCACAAAATCGCCTTATTGTTATAGCATTACTACTGTGGAAGACGTGTTGTGATAGTGTTGTATCAAGAGTTACTCTGTGGTTTCCACCCCTTATCATGAACACACACATTCTTTTTTTTTTCCGGTTTGTTAGGTAACACAGATACAGCTTGTTAAGGACTTGTGCACAAAATTATGTTTACTGCCACAGGGAATACAAGAAAATTATGGTTCTGCTTTACTGAGATCAAATTGATTATATCACCCTGAATCCAAACAGTTAGCTATTTGAGCTGAAATAGTCCTGTTTCCTGTAGCCCCTGTAATTCTAACACAAGAGGCACTGCTCTTGAAGTGTCAGCTGTCCAGGTCTTGTTGTACGACTGATAGATGTAGCTTTTTACAAAAAGCCATCTATTTACCAAACAGCCAATTCAAAGACTCAGACACCCACACATGAAAAGACAGCTCAAACTGACTGCTGAGGATACAAGGTCAATTGCATAAGATTCATTTTACATTCCTTTAAAAGCAATGATTTATTCCAACAAGAAACTTTACAACAATCATTTCTTTGACAGGGAAAGTCAGGCTATTTTCAGTCATATAGTTGAAAATATCTTGTTTTTCTTGGTTAATCTTATGACCATATTACAGCATATGATTCTGGAGTTACAGCGGCGATCGCCTGGTGTTTCATCCTGGCACCCAGCTCGACTTGAGAGTGAGGTGCCCCTGGCTGTTAATATAGCATAGCTCCTCATACTGCAGGCTTTCTCTAGCCATGACATACCACAGATTACATAACTCTGCCACTGTATGGCCCTTAGGCCTCAACTATCTGCTACTGTAGCCAAGAGACTGTGCCCTTCCCCCACCCTTATATACATACACAGTGCTTTCACATTACACACAAGCCGAAAACTCAAAGTCACACACACACCAGCCTTGTGTCTCCAATACGCTGGGAGGCAAAGCCTGGCTTCACATTCATGATTTGGCTGTACAGTGCATGCAAAGGAACACGCACAGGAACACCCACCCACCAACACACACACTTACACACAAATACACAAACAAACAACTGGGAAGAATGCTTGGCTGGATTGAAGAAATGCCACATGACTAAGTGAACCACATAACAGTGCTGGCATTCACTACTGTGCTCCCACATGTGATACAACACAACAGCTTACTCAGGAGACTGTTTGCAAAGAGCAGAAAGCAAAACAGTTTTAACAGGGTAACAGTGGCAGGATAAACTTGATTGAGGTGACGGTACAAGTGGCCTACGCTGTGTGATTTCTTGATATGTTTTAGAAAATTATGTAACATCCATTAGGGTATACAGAATATTGTACCCTCAAAGGATAGGAGGATAGAAAAGGTTTCTTTTTCAAAAACGCTGACATTGAATCAACAAAAGGCTTTTGAGCACAAACATGAAGTCGTCTGATGTTTCTGCGCAAAAGATGGCAGCAAATGAATAGCAGGTAAATTTCTCAAAACCTATGCAGAAAGGCAGAGAGCCTTGACTCCCACTTACATCCCCGGTCGAGCAAAACAGAAAATGCACCTATTCATCCGTGTAATATTAAAAGCAAACTAAGTGAGAACGCCCACAGTTTCTTGAGCAGGACTCAACATTAAGGCTTGTCTACTCAAAACTCAGCAATACTTTGCTGAAGTAAGTAGGTAGTAGGTAGTAAGTAGCGTACGACTGAAATATCAGTTTACCGGTATTACTTGACGATATCAGCCTGTTTCAGATACATCAGTATATATCAGTATCGGCATATTCGTTCTCTGATAAGTGCCAGTATTAAAACTGTTTTTTAAGACTGAAAATAATACTTGCACTAGTAATTTGAAATGGCAAAATCACGTAATTTGTCCAGCAGAGGGCAGCCCCGTTATTTAACTGGTATTAAGTGAAGTGTTTACTGTTTGGTACAATGGTGTTTGTAAGATATCCTGCCTCCATGGAGCCTCCATATCTTTGTCACACATATTTGATAACCACATTAGAAATATTATATACAGAATATCGGACGATATATCGGATATTGAAATTTTCTTCCTCCCTCATATTGTTATTGGCATCGGCACCAAAAATCCCATATTGGTTGGGCCCTGGAAGTAAGCGATGTCAGCTAGCTAGTGTATAAGCTGTGTAAATTCATTAGATTAAAAAATTAATTTACAAATTGAAACTGAGACTTGGTCAACTAAATCAAAAAAATTAATTTAAAGATATCACTTTGGGCTATGGTACACAACAAAGGGCATTTTTTACTTTTTTACATATCTTTAGTCTTAACAAGTTATTTTTTAAAAATCAATTCATTAATAAAATGTTAAATATCCTATAATAAACAGAGCTAGTGTGTTATTTTGCTGAAAGACACATTCCCAAGGGCCTTGCTTTCTAACACATACACATGTTCATACTCTGAAGTCTTTGGGGTGTTCTCTGGTAGATTTGATACAAAATTAGGTGGCAAGTGTTTTCTTTGCTACTGTGTATTGTGTATTCCTGTTAATGGTTATGGTGAAAAGAGTGAAGCAGCCACAAAGATTATCAATGTCAAGATTACAATCAATGTCAAGCAGGACTCAGGGGTTCCTGCTGATCCCCCAATTTTCACAGCCACATTTTGCATTCAAACCAGCAGCTTTTCACTCAAGATCAATCTCTAATCTATCCATATGTCATTCACTCTATTACAATCATTATTGTAACAATTCAAAGAAACTACAAAATCATATTATGTATGCATTGTCATGCGGCCTAAGCAGTTAAGGAATCCAGTGAACTGAATAGATTCTGGAGCAGCAGAGCTCATACGGGGCACTGAGGTGAAGGCTGCTGCTGGGGACGTGATGAGACTGCTATTACAACAAGTGAATGTCAACCAACACTCATTTCCACATCAAAAGGAGAAATGAGTCATCAGAAACCCTTTCGAAAGGAAAGTGTTTTCAGAAACCTGTGGTTAATTTGTGACTTGCACTTGAGACAACTGGCTTTTATGTGTTTGTGCCTGAGTGTATGAACAAAGATAGACAGTGTTGAGCAGCTAGTTCACTGAAAGGACCTTGAAATTTAAACCCGCAGAGAAAGACTGCAATTGCCTTTGTGCTGAGCTCATAAACTGCTAAATTTCTCCAAGCCACTATTAAGTAACTCTACTAATGGTATAGGATTAAGAAATGACGCCAATCTTCATAAGCAGATCGGCTGGCAATGAAATTAAAGGACTCCAACTATTCTCCACATGAATAATACACATGGTTCATTCAATTAACAAGCAATATCTCAGCTGACGCTTAAATAGGGAAAAGAAGAAAATAGGTTAAACCCAAATTTCTGCTGAAACGATTATTCAATTTCAGCTTAAATGTAATCTATTTAAAAGTGATTGACCTAAAGCCAAGCAGTAAATTGAGTTAGCTTGACATCCTGTTGGCAGAGGATGCGTAAACATCCTCATCAGTGTGAACATTAGTGGGGGAATTAAGAATGACTTATTGAAATGTAACTTTGGCCTGCAAAAGCACAACTAACACACACAGAGGACCACATAAAAGCAATTTCAACACAATTGAGAAGAGAAGAGAAGAGAACAGAAGAGAACAGAAGAGAAAAGAAGAGAAGAGAAGAGAACAGAAGAGAAGAGAAGAGAAGAGAACAGAAGAGAAAAGAAGAGAAAAGAAGAGAAGAGAAGAGAAGAGGAGAAAAGAAGAGAAGAGAAGAGAAGAGAAGAGAAGAGAAGAGAAGATTTTAATTTGCTGTCTGACCCGAGAGGCAGATGAAGGTCATGTAGTCTCCCTGACCACCAGTGGCAAGGAAGGGGATCTTCTTCTTGGTCCTCCGCTTCACCTGCACAGCAGCAAGCATCTTTTCATCATGGGGTATGAAGACCTCTTTGTTGATCGCTGACTTGGCACTCATCTCTGAAGTAGGCAGGAGTGAACAGCTGACAAGAAGTTTAAGTGGAGAGGACGAGATCCACTCTTAACTAAAGGGGAGGGGAAAGTTAAGAAAATCGGTAAGTCAAATTTTGAAGAGAAGACAGAAGACGGCTTAGACTAACAGCTGATGGTACGAAAAAGTCTCACCCTCTCACTTTTCAAAAGTCTGCTAAATCACAAAGGAAACTCATACTTTGGGTCTGCAGTATTTGTCTATATGTATAGAATAAATCAATTCTTGTTTACAAATAAACAGTGATGTTGAAGTGAAACGAAGTGAGAACAGGGCTGTCACTTTTTAAAAATATTGAGGTTGAACAAGTTTAAGATGACTCGCAATTCGTTCAGACAGATTTGAATATTTTCCACTTTGCTGCTGCTCTTGTACTGCAAGTTCTTCGTTGAGACTTATGAAGGATTATCTTATTTTATCATGCAGGAGGAGGAAACAAACATTACAGCGCCCTTAATGTTGACACCCAAAGTACAGTTAACTACATTAGTCGGTTAATAACTTTATGCGTAGGCAGATTAGGAAATTGTTGCGTGACGTTTCTAGAATAATATTTATGGCTGAAAGATGAAACAGAAAGTAAAATTCTGCAACAGCGCTGAGCTTTATAGGTTCTTCTCACCAACTAACATTAATGAGTGAGTTTTATGCCTGTTGACTGCTTCTCTTAACTTGTGAAGACGGTCAGTGAAAAGTTCTGTTGCTGCCAAAGTGAGTCAGACTGTGCCAGAGGGGCGCCTTTTAAATTTCGATGTGACAATGATCAGAGCTCAGTGGACGTTGTACTTATAGAGAGACTGCAGCTTACATTTTGAGCAGGTCATTACAGCTCGAATATGAGTTTTTTAACCCACGTTTGAATGAATATCCGATTTTCGATTAAGAAGTGACAGCCCTAAGTGAGAATGTGAAATTTTTTTGATAAATAACTTTTGGTAGAACTGTAAAGCTGCACCTTTTCTGTGTTCAGAGCCACAGCCTCGGGCCAGTCATCTTCCCTGGTCCCCAAAAGTACACACACAACCAGTCTAAATCTGTACACTCTCTACAGCTCACAGAGTCTGTCACATTAAAGTGATGACAGACCTAGAATGGTTGCATCTCTGTGTTGCAGCTAGTCTCCACATTCCATTTCTCTAAATGTTTTGCCGATATTCTCTTTGGCCACTCGTGGATGTGAAATGTCTTCAGCAGAAGCTGTTAACAGTCCTAGCAAGTCTCACTGATACAGAGCAACAATTGTGTTTCTATTATTACAAACTGAAGTCTGCGAGTGGATTTATTTCTTGATGACTGGGGGCACACCACGAGAGACACAGCATTTTGTCTGATGGTGTCATGGAAAACTGTGCTTGGCTGGCCTACATGTGCTTAAATGCAGAGTGTAGTCATAAAGAAGTGGGTTAATTACATCCAAATGCTCCCATGAGGACGATAAAGGTTAATAATTTTCTAAGCAACACACAATCACTTGAGACAAATGCAAGCTCTCTCAACCACATACCACACAGGCCAACCTGATGCACCAATCTTTCAGTCTAAACCAGTCTAATCAAAGCAGGGCAGACTACAACGCAATGCCTTCATCAAACTGATTTAATGTGAATGTGATGGACGCAGCCGCGTCCACACATTGATGAGCGCACCGTCTGCCTGTCGGTAACCCCTCCCTACGCGCACACTCACGTTTGTTGTTTTAGTATAATTTACACATTTAGGTTTATGTTTGCAGGGTGTTATTGTTATCATTAGCGGTTTCATTATATATCACGGGCAAACAAATACACAACAGTCTTTTGATTTTAGACATCACGTTGATTTTATTTTGTTTAAGCATTACATGGTCACTCAGATGGAAGTGCACACATTTGCGTTGACTATGATTTTGCTGTTGGTTTCGGGTATTATTTGTGGTTATAATTAGTT
>JAQLOL010000007.1:10674514-10688744 GCA_029783665.1 Naso thynnoides | reverse complement strand
ACTTTGGTTCTGTTAAGTTAACCTTTTATGGGCCCAGAACCTTTTGTTGATTTTTCTTGAGTTATCTTTGTTTGGGGAAAAATAAATGTAATCAATTTTTGATAATTTGGAGTCTGCGTCCCTATGTCGACTGCTGGGTCCCTGACAGTGAACAACAGACTAAATAGTTTTTTCTCACAGAGCAGCAGGCTTAAATCAAGTGCTAACCTGTTGAAAAGAAGCAAGTGGGGTCAAAGTTTCATTCACTAATGATTATCATAGCAAAACCTGCAGGAACACAAGATTTAAATGGAAAGCAAAAAGCAAACAACTCAACTGTCCACCTGCAAAGTTTGCAAACAACTGGCTGCTGTTGTTGACTAGTGATCAGTGTTACAGTAGGATTACATCAGGCAAGAGGAAACATTTCAACAGCAGCGGAACATAAAAGCTTTGAACACAACAGCATGGCCAAAACATAACATGTGACGGTGCATGAGTGTGTCAGATATATGGGAATTTTTGGGACAGCATTTAGCGCCAGTTTCATGCTGAACTGCATCACAGGTAAAGATAATGTCTGTAATGTGTCCCTCTGAAAGTCAGCACCCAAAAAAATAAACACTGAGGAATTCACAAAGGTAAAAAGGCCTCTGAATTATAACGCATTAAGATGCACATATGTTCAAGGAGAGTGTATGACTCCTGAAGGCCCAGGTAGACATATGAATGGCTCATTGAATTAGTTCTACATTTACAAAATTTATGTTTCCCACTTTTTTCATTTTTAGGTAGTGAGAAATCTTACTGAAATGTTCTTTGTTTAAATCCACCTCCCTTCCTCTTCACTCTTTCAGCAAACCAAGACTTCATAGTAAACAAAACTGAGGCCAAGATCTTGTGAAGAGTAATTAAAAATGCCTGATTAACTAGGCTTTTATTGGCATTTAGAAGATGGCCAGCATCCAAACACTGTGACTTTTAAATAGACCAAAACCTTACTTTAAAAATACAACACTGAACCCTCTGGCAAAAGTGGGATTGTTGTCCATTCAGGTCTTTACGAGCCTCATGTAAACGTGCATCATGTAAAAGCTGAGTGTTCATGCTCCGATAACAACCTGTCTTTTACTATGTCGGGCCATTCTCAAATCGTTCAAACAGTACAGCACTCAAAGAGTTTGACATCATGGTCTCTAAACATAACAACCTGGCTTTTCAACAAGGGAGAGTATTTGGCTTTGTTGCTCTCTTTTCACAAATCAACCCAGCGGAGTTTCTCTCTGTGGATCCCTAATCCATAGCATCATTCCCTATTCTTCAACCTCCTCCAGCTGCGAGGCTGCCCACATCTCCCTGCAAGCTGTCACCAAGCAAAGGGGAGCACATTTCCACCCTCAGGTGGCCCACTGAAGCATGACGAGAAGGGCGGATAAGGGGATGGGGGATGTGAGGAGGAAAACAAGAAGAAGGAAGAGTAGGAGGAGGCAGACAGGAGCCTCTAGGCAGTGAAAAGCAGCCAGCTACAATGCATAGCTTATGGTCTGACTTTGAGCAGTGTTATGCAATGCTCACACTGCAGAGTCAAACACTGGTATTGAAGGGTGCTGTGGTAGTAAAAACGACGTACGTACAATTTTTCGACTGCTTATCACCCCATTTTTAACCAGAGTCTTTTAAACACACTTCATTTACTGTGGCTGTGTATTGCCGAGCGCTTAAAGGAGCAACACTGTTCTTGCTCAGTCCCTTGGTCCCCCTTTGCCCAGTGTGCTAATTTGAAATCTGTTCTGTCCCCGCTTACGGTTCTCTTGGGACCTCATTGGAGAGCAGCCTTTATGTTTCGCTGCACAGCCACTTCTTTAAGCATCAACACAGTGCTGCTCTCCAGCCTGTGTGCATGAGCCCATGGGAACCTGCTACAGGAGTAAAGGTGAACTGAACTAAAGGTAAATCTTTCACTTCCTGAACTTAAAGAAAAACCCTCAGTCAGTTCAGGCTAAGAAATCCATCCAGAGAATTACAAAGTATATTGACTTTGCTGCTTGTGTAATTAAAATGCTGGCACCTGCTGTGTGAGAACTTTTTTAAGAGTGAGTCACCAGAAATCCATCATATGGTTACAAAGTAATGTGCTACAGTATAGAAAGGGACTAGCGAGCTTAGGAAAACCAAAGGACAACTATAACCTTATGTGACACTGACATGTCGGCACATGTGAAATCATGACCAATTAGTTTTGGACCATTACATTGAGAAGAGAATGAGGCTGAATTCGAAGCAATGGCAGGGGTAGGACATACAAAAATCAGTGTGTAGGCATCATGAAGACGGATAAGCGTGGAAAAATACATTAATGTACCATTTTTTCACTGGTTAGAGAAGCAGCCACCACTAAAAGGGAATTATAACCAAATTTAATGCAGTGTATTTCTGATAGATTTGTGCAGTATGAGAGATTTTCAATTGTATAGCCTACTTAAAATACGCAGGGTCAGCAAACACATGCAGGTGCACTGCACTGAATTGTCAACAAGCATTTTGGCTTGTGGGAACGCAGCAATAAGACAAAGATTTACAGTCCTTTCAAGTACCATCCGAGAACAAGAGGGGAGTCAATGTTAGAGATATTACTTGCAGTTGGGGTGTACACAAAGTCTTAGCTGCATGAGCGCGATGTACAAAAGAGCCACATTTCACTTTTCAGTTTTGAACATAATAATATCTGGCGAGATAACCAATTCAAACAGATAATATAATCCTCCACCAGAAGCAATTCCCCTGTGCCGACTCCTCCCACTCACATTTGACTGTCTTTGGAAACTTTCAAAGACAACGTAATTTCTTTCACTCAACATTGCGCCCTCAAAGATGTATGAAAGAAATAAAAAACTCTGCCTCATCGGCAGTCTCTCATACGTGTCTTTCATGTTGGCTCATGGCTCAGTGCAAGGCTGTGAATTTACAGGAAAAACCTCCCACAGTGCACACATCTTTATAAATGACATCTTCAGAGAGTGATGTCACACGGCAGTGTCGCTTTGAATGAGTGCTATCACACATCACCACATGAGCAGATGGTGAATGTTACCTCTTGTAAAATAATTGAGAGATTACGCCGTCTTCCCTGCTGCTTTTGTGGCATCACGGCAGCCTGTGATTTATTGCAATCAAATCCTACATGAGTGCAGCATTTAGACACAAATTACAGGCAACACTCGGTCTTGACATGCACAGTAAAAACATTTCAGTCGCAGGTCACTTTTAAGTATCACACTGGTTTATAATGGTCAATGACATCAAGAATTATTATGTTGTATACCTACACATTGCAGTGCAAGCCAAGGGAAAACACTCGCTGGTATTTCATAACATAAGACATGAAAGTCAGTGCGAACGACTTTTGAAAAACTAATTTTTGCAGTATTTCTACGATATGCAACTCCAAAACTGCACTTGTGGAATCAAACAGCACTCTCACTCTCTCTGGTAGCTCTCCTTTGAGGCTTGATTGTGAAACATCGAGTCAAAGATTTATTTTTCTAAAGTAACTTTGCAGAGAATGCAGAATAAAAACAGTAATTGCCCATTTCATAAAGTCAAAAACGAGCACCAGGGGTAGGTTAGCTTTTTTGAGCTGTCTAACATTTAAGGTCTACTTTAGCTTTTAAAATTTTAATATCTAAGGCTGAATTTGTCCATCAGACCCAATGCAACATTTCTATATACATAAAAGTTTTTCTATATCTTACCTCCAGAAATCTTGAAATATGTTCAACTACGGTTGGTAAACAAGTAAACAGGACCGTAGCAGGGGAAGTACAATACAGACAATATCACCATCTGTCATACTTCATCTAAAACTCTCCTTACAGAAATGACAAGCAGTGCTGCAACTCAACCAGTCTGTTCTCCAAATTCAGCATCTACTGCTGCCTCCTTAGTTGACACATTTTGGATTCTCTGCTGCTCTCTCCCCACAGCTTTATTTTGGCACACTCGAGTGAAATTTTTCCCCCTTCTGCATTTTTATGATATGAATCAAACTGTTTACTGTGTGCATGACAACGCATGTGCGACAAGAAATTAAAGGAAATAGGTAATCTAATTCAACAGTAGAGAGACTGCAGTTTTTGCATGGTTGAAAAGTTTGTGCTCAGCAGGGATCACGCTGATTTTCAGATAATGAACGGGGAAACCCATGTAAGCATCCCTAACTGGCTATTTTGAGAGCAACTACTGTAATTTCCAGGCTACTTTCTCCTTCAGGAAGCATTACAGCAGTTTGCCTGAAATGCTCCTAGAGAGGGTTGAAATTTCTAAAGAGAGCAAAAAGCGTCGCTTAGGATGCTTCTCATAATTTCGTTGCTCTTTTTTTCATCCAGCCACAGTCATTTGTGAGTTGTAGGACCAAACCGACATTTCAGTTGGCCGATATTATTGGCCAGTATTGGGCCATTACAGGTACATCAGTGTCGGCATATAGTTCACCAATATGTGCCAATATTAAAACGTTTTTTAAGCCGAGAAAAAATACTTGGACTAGTGATTTAAAATGTTAAAATTACGTAGTTTGCGACTCCTTATTTAATGAATAAGTGAAGTCTTCGCTGTTCAGTGCACTTAAGTTTGGATCAAAGTTTATTAAGAAGTAAGATATCCTGCCTCCGTTACATGTCTGTGTCACAAGAACATGATAACCACATTCAGTGGATATTATTTATGTACAACAGCCAATATATATCAGATTTTCTTACGCCCAACCCTTGGTATCGGTATCGGCATCGACCCCAAAAATCCCACATCGGTCTGGCCGTAGTGAGTCGTGTTGTTATTTTTCTACACAATACATGCGGCAAAAAATGAACATCGTAAATGTTGGGACAAAAAAGTAAGTGACAATGTACCTACAAAGTCTATGCTATGTTTATAAGATAACAGACATCACTGATCACAAAAAAAGAGTAGCTTCCTATCAAAAAAGCTTGTTGAATGGAGTCCTCCTCTTCTTCCTCAAAAAGCAAAGACATGAAAGCACCCATCTATAGTCCTGTGTTGTTCAGCTGCTAGTGAAGGTTATATAGTGCCAGGGAGACATGGGCTACCCATGAATCAATGAATAAAAGGCCGGACATCCAAATGAGCTCATCCTTTATAGCCCAGCACCTTATGGCAATGAAACAGACTGAACAGCAAAAGCGCAAACATGGAGCACTTACACATAGATCACTTGAATGCAGCTGCAGGGATCACTACTACAATGACTCGATTATATGTTGGGCAATGGTTCACGACACAGCAGCAAATTGTACAATATGTTTGCACAAGGATCAGCTAAAAGCAACATTACTGTGTCAGCAGAGTAATAGACACAGGTGACAGACGCAGAGCAAGTTTGTAGTAAACAGACTCTGTCTAACTTTAATACTGTTCTCCTTTTATGTGTTGCAAAACAGAGTTGCTGCTCACAATCATAGTGCAGAGCGCATTATTTCTGTAATGCAGGACGACCACAGTATAGTGATTCAGACTCCACAGGGACACAGAGGCTTAGTCAGAAACACTGACCCGCTGATTTTTGTTCCTCTTTTTATTTTAAGATCCAATAAAAGAACCAAGGCTTTGTATTTCTTTATGTCTGCCTTCAAGGATATCTGGCAAAAGAACAAGCTGAGGTGGTGGACTCACAGGGAGGGAGCCAGCTCCACAGTTTACACAAAGATGACTGCAATGGACATTAAATATTGGGAAGGTATATGCTTATCTTTTATGGCATGCCAGAGCAAATTAAGCCCTGAACGCTTGCATAGGAAGAAGCAATATTTTAATGTTAAGTGGGATAGTTAACATCATTGGGAGGCACAAGGGTAAAATAAGGAGCCTTACAGTTAATCTGAACCAAATGGCCGTTAAGGACCCATCCTGTCACAGAGATACAGGGATAGAGACATGGGGTACGTGCTACAACTTTGGATTTAGCACAGAGGCAACCCAAGTATTTTGGAGCTGAAAAAACATTCGAGGGGTAGAATAAAATAATAAGTAAGGATAAGTATAAATTTGGCACCAGGCACAGTTTGCATAAGCCTTAGGTCTGATATAGTAAACACACGAGTATAACAAACAACCTGGTTATACCTGGTTATATGACTGTTTAGTTAGGCCAGAAGAAAAGAAACTACCAATAATGATTCAAATGATGTATTTGACATTTAAGATTGTCACTTAAATTTATTGATTATTTCCTCTGAAGAAGGCACCAGCATCAGATCTCAACCAGCACAAGGCACCACAAACAGATGCGTTTTCAAAAGGGGACCATTTTGTTTTGAGACATTAAATGTTGATTTAGTAATCTCTTATGTTAATATAGTATGAAACAAGTGTCTCATGTTACTGTTGGGCAGACACACAAATGATACAGAAGCGCAGCCTACAACCCAGCCCGCACTAATATTACACAGCTATTCAAGTTGGACAAC
The DNA here is from genome assembly GCA_029783665.1 of Naso thynnoides. Taxonomy (NCBI): domain Eukaryota; kingdom Metazoa; phylum Chordata; class Actinopteri; order Acanthuriformes; family Acanthuridae; genus Naso; species Naso thynnoides. The sequence continues at coordinate 10,682,283 of JAQLOL010000007.1, read as the reverse complement.
ACCCAAAGTCATTTGTCTGGACTGAAGGATTTTCACTGGAATATTTGCACTTCCAAGTCATATATAACACAGATGCCAAAATGGCTCTGATCAAATATTGGACTATTTAAGACTTAACACAAGAATGCACTTCAGTTTCCTCGTTAACTCAGCGTGGCCAAAGAGGAGCGGCAGCTCCAGAACAGGGAGGCGCGGTTCACCTCTGTGGACATCATAAAACACAAAAATGACATATGTGGTGATGTAAATCAACCCGAATTATCATAATTTTGTCAAAACAAATGTGCGCACACTTTATCACCAAGTTTCCTTCCGAAAGCCCGGTGGAAACACTGATAAATCAACGTGTGGCTCATTAAATCTGGATAAAATGACATTAGGTTACGATTATTGGTATGGGCCAACGGTTAATTAGTTACACGCGCGCACACTTGTTCTTATTCCAGCGCAGCGTTTATCAACGTTGACGCAGTAACAGCCAAACGCTAATTAAAAACGCAAAAACAACGGAGCCAATGTGCATACGAAGCTTAAATAAAACTTTTCCGTGCAGAAAACTACTGAAGTGCACAATGAATTGCCTAAAACAGAAGTACAGTCAGGAGGTAACGTTACTTACCGATGTGTTTCAACGTTGCTTTCCACGTGCAGTCCACAAATCCGTCAGTTAATTTCTCCGGCTGCTGTCACAGTGCTCCGACTTTCGGCGGTCCCTTCTGACTGTCAGCTGTCCTCTCAGACTAAACGGTAGCATTTCGCGTTAACATCGCGTCGACTTCACTTCTGCGGCAGTTGTTGGTTTTTAAGCGGCGGAGGAGAGTTTGTTTTTCCCTGCGGCCGTTTCTGCGAAACACCGTCTGTCTGTCTGTCTGACTACGGGTGTGTGTGGAGTGCGTGTGTGTGTGTGTGTGAAACCAGTAGCAGGTTCCCAGGCACACAAACTGATCCCGCCAATCACGTTCAGTGTGTCACACCGCACAGCACAGCATACATTTCTACTGCATTTTTCTTCAGTCTCTTTAAAGTGCGAGAAACAAACGCTAAAGCAAAATGGTACCACTAATGGAGTCTTTGGATGGATCTTAATGGACCATAGTAAAGTCAAAAAGTATTTCAGCACAGTTTTCCCCTCAATGAGCTTTGCTAGCAGCCTTGTTGGGGATTTAAGACTCAAAACTCAAAGCAACTAGCTTTAGCTGTAGAGGCCAATTTTTATAGGATTTAAGCTAACAGTGACCGTTTCTTTTACTAAAAACAGCAGAGCTCATACATAAGGAGACTAAACAAAAACCTCACTTAAGCTACAGTACATGTCTCTAAAGGCACGTGATAAAACAGAAGTTGAAAAACACTGTCTGCTGACTTAATATGTTGCAAGAACTAGCCTATAGCTAATAGTGACACTTGCAGCCACTATGTGTTAGCCCATTATTAGCTATTTGAGTAAATGCAAAAATATTGTACATAGTCTTTGTGAGTCAGACCCTAAATAAGCTGTCTGATTATAGCAGGTGTCCTGCACGATTACTCGGTTAACATGTCCATTAACCATGAACCAGCCCAAGGTCATTATTAAAATAAAGTTTTAGAATTTCTTAGGTCAATACATCATCTAGGTAACTGCATGCATAGTAAAGACATGTTGGATCTTATGGGCATATTGTAAATCTAAATGTGTGGAAAGTAACAATGTGTTATGGTTTTTATTGCCTTGTCTCTTCTAAATAAACTTTAACTATGTCTAAATAGCATATCTGGCTTCTTGCTGAATGACTCAGTGAACGATAACTAGGAAATTCCCAGAGTTACTTGGAAAACAAAAGTTGCTTAACTTCTTGGGTTAAATATTTGCACAGTCTTACACTACTTGATGAGGTAATTGACCTTATAAAAGTGACTTCAAGTTCTTGTAAGGATATACTGTAATACTGTAGGACTGCTGTGGTGGCTGATATAATATTGTTCCCCCTGTCGCTGTGACTCAAAGCTTAAATATGTCAGATGATTGTAGGCGTCCCACAGTATCTGCAGTGACTATGGCATTCCCCAAGATCACTATATAAAAAAAAGTATCTTAACTTTTGTGATTTGCTTGTTTAGACAGGCCCACACTACGTGAATGTTTTCCAATAGCTCACTGCTGGATGTGTGGGAGGTGTCAATGTTCAAGGCTGTCCCTAAACTCCCAGCAGCTGTTGACTACCATCTTTTGTTGCTAGAGCCATGCCAGCAGAAATGTGTTCCCTGGGAATTCACACACGTGGCAGTAGAACTGTGTGTGTCTGTGAGTGTGTCAGTCTGATGTTTTGCTTGGCTGGTCGTGAGTCACACAAATTCCCTGCAGAGCTCTAATTCCTTTCCTGGTTGATGTGGCTTCTTCTGTAAGCCTGAGACTTGGACACCATGGGCTCTTCTAACATTGTTCGAGTTTCATGCACTTTTCTTTCTTGGCCTCTGTGTCTTTTGCAGCAGATCATGAACATGTTGCAGAAGACAATGATGAGCATTCAAGCCATTATTATCTGTCAAACTAAGCTGACATGAAAAAAGGTGACCTGAAAAAAAAGAAACTCATGTATTGAATGTTTCATATAGGATAAACAAATCCCCTTGTGGCTTACAAACAGCTGTCCGAAAAATCAGACATGAATGCTTCTGAGTTTGCAGGTTTTTGCACTTCTGTGCAACACCTAAGTCCTTGCAAGGCGTCACTGTTAGCCCATAAGAACAACTGTATAAATGGCAGATATTTGTTTTTTAACGCATAAAAACAATCTATTTACCAGCTTAAGTTATGAAACAAACCAACCCCTGAATTCATGCCACCAGAAAAATGCACATAACCACACTTGGCAGTTGGCACATCAATAATCAAATATGCATGTTTCATATTTGTCCAGCTCTTGAACCTTCCTTGGGATCATATTGCAGTTTGTCTGGCTTTGCGATTACACGCCACAGCAAGCTGTTCAACCATCTGGTATAGCATGTGGAAATAGTTCATTTCGAGATTTGAAAACTGAAAAATGCTCACTGAGTCTTCTGAGACTATTTTTTTGTACGTTTACCTTCGGACAATCCACTTTGATTTACTCAGCTCATCTGTTGAGAGTAAATTTGGATGTGGATGGAGAGTGTTTCGCAGCTATGCCTGCGAGGCCACTGGGACAGCAGCAAAATTGACTATTGGCTGCAGTGCTGCACTCTTTAGACTCTGGCACTTTACAGCACGGAGAAATATTGAACCTTACCCCTGTGCTCCCCTACATGAGCAAACACTTTCACTGTAATGAGTCACTTTTTCCAGGTTTGAGGGAAAAGATGCTGTGGCCAGAGGGGGAAAAAAAGACTACGCATCCGCACACATGCAGCCACACAGACGCACACAAGCAGAGAGGGTTAGAAAGGGCATTAGCTGTTTCCTGCTGGAGAGTTTGGGAATTCAGGCAGCCGTGTTTCTCCAGGGAAACCACTGGCTGGTGATTTGCTCTGATGAAAGAGACGAAACACAAAATCAGGTCAAGGTTTGTTTGTAGGTTTGGTCTACGGCACTACCAGTCTCAATAACAGCGTGAAGACTGATTGCCCAACAAATATGCTGAAAGCTTGACGCTGCTCATTGCTCAACTCAATCCTGAGGTTTCTCTTTGGATACGTGACACACCAGAGACTGACACATCATTCAGGTTTTGCTGACATGGTACAAAGTTTCCACAATGTGTCTATAGTGCTGGAGTCTGTGGAAAGGAAACGGTGATGGAAAAGTAACCAATAGCAGCTGTTATAGTAAACTTGCAAAATAATATTCATGACTGAAATACTAGAATGGACCCATTTTTACAAAGTAATCCTGCTTACTGCCTTACTTTTCTTTCGAGACCAGAGAAAATATGCAGAATGGTTCAATGTTTAGTGCAATTTTGGAATTAACGAGGAGTTCTTTGTTTAGTTTTCCATGAGCAGTTTTATAGAGCAGCTGCGCCTCACTGACCTAAGTGCGGTTTATCCACTTAAAACTAATGTTCTTAATATTCCTCATAGATTTTCCATTAAGTAGCTTCAAAGAACTCGTTGATAACATCGTGCTCTGTACCTGCAGGGCTTCGTCACTCATATTTTGCTCATGTTATTAGTACTTGTCAAATCCAAGTTGCAGATTTTGAGGCTCTACTGCACCAGTAGAATAAGATGGAGGACTTAGATGACTTGTGCATTATTTACACACATTTTTAAACCAGATATTTCACACTCACAGTAAAGCCTCTTTACATGACTGCCCCTTTGCGTGAAATGGAAAATTATACACGCCTCCTGCACCTCTTAACACGTTTCCTTGTAATTCTGTGTGACATATTTGGCATTATTCAAAACCTTGGAATCTTGTCTGGGATTTAAAAAGAGCTTGTGTGGGCTCAACGCTCGAGCAAAGATCTCCCGAACAACATTAGCTTGTAATAAATGGCCCGCCAAAGAATTCACAAGGATGAGATCCTAACTGGTGTTGGATTTCCTCTCCTTGAGTGTAATCGGTACTTTTTCCAATCAAGCACTCGCAGATGAGAAGCTGCCAGAGCTCTACCTGGCACTCCTTCTCCCTCAGCTCCATCGCCTGTTTCCCTCTACCTCCACACACCCTCTATGGCTTCTCCCAAAATCCTGAAAAACAGACGTGGAGCTGTGCAGGCTGGCTGCATTAGGGAGGACGAGGTGCCTCAGTCCCTGTGGTGAGTAGGGTAAACAAAGAGATCTGACGATAGAGGAATGGAACGGTGTGAGGGACCTTTCGCTCCAACCACCGGCTGCCTCTCATCTCCCCTCATGGCCAGATGGCTGCTATACACTCTCATACACTCCCCAACACACTCTCTCTATTAGTCTCTATTTTCTTCTTTCTCCGTCTGACTGCACTAATCAAACACCGAATTCATGCGGTTTCTTGTTTACTCCTCACAGTGTGAGGGAGAAAACACACACATCAGACGCCGCTGGGGAGAAAAAAACACGTCTCACGGTGGTCGAGCATACATTACTTCAAAAGGCACGCGTGTATGTGTGTGCACAGTGTGTGTGAGTTGTTTAATGCTTTTCTTCTTTTTTTTCCCGATTTTATGTCTTTGTTCCAGGCAGAGCATATCAAACAGGGCATGTTTGATTTTCTTTCATCAGAGTTGTTTTGCAGCTCTTGGTAACTTCGTGGAACTCGCAGCATTCGGGGAGGTGGACTGTGTGTTTATGTAAGGAGGGGGCGTCCGAGACCTCTTGTTTATGTTTCACTTGTCAAGAGAGGAAATAAGTGTGTGTATGTACAGTACGTGTGTGCGCTCTTTGCGGTACTCTGCATGCACGTTTCACATTATCGAAACAGGTCAAGTGTAACAATCCACTCTGATCTTTAAGTAGTGTGAAATAAGAAAATATTAGACGTTGGATTAGGTATCGATTTACCTGCTAGACCCTGATAGAACATATTTCACATTAGATACACAAGAAAACAACCCCTACAATGATGCTGGCCTCTGTGTTGTTTTAAGCAATTTTCTCGCATTACTCTTTCAGTTTCCACTTTTGCACAGAACTCTGTGGAGCAACATCACTTTTTACTACCATTTTACTCACTCTGAGGCATAGTTGTGTTCTTTTTACGACGGTTGTCACACGCTTTTATATGATTATCCTAGAAGATCTGTCAGATTATGGGAATTATCCATATGACCTTTCAAACACTGGAACAGGAAGATCTGTCATTTCTTAAAAAACTGTTCTCACGACTCTCCATAACCGCTCACCCTGACATCATCTTTGACAACCGCCCTGCTTTTATAAAGTGTGGATACTGGAACCAATCTTTGAAATGTTCCTTTGCCAAAGACAGCCACTTTAATTAGATTTGAAGCTGATATCAAGCATCCATCATCCGAATGCCCGGTCGGCCACCAGTAATGACATTCATACGCGGTTTCAACTTAGCAGCTCTGTCGCTTTATAAAAAACAGTAAAGAAATCTGCTTCTGCATTGCTGATAAAAGCTGGTTGTTCAATCAATGACACATTTACTTGTAATATTTAAAATAAAAATCGATATCTAATTAACTTCAGACTCCTGGTTGATGAAGGAAAGAGGAAGGTCTCGCTAATCTTGAATTATTATTCTGTTTACCTTTAACAGAACTGGTTGGAGAGCCTTCATTGTTCAGCCAGCAGTGAGATGTCTTTTCTTTATCTTGAGCCATAGAATGTTGCTTTCATCTCCCTTTTTTCCCCTCAATATAAAGAAAAGATAAAGACAGACTGCGCTACCTCAACAACAAAGCCACAGGAGATCAGCAGACTTTGTGGAAGATGTGCAAAAATTCGGATTGGCATATGGAAGCAGCGCCAATGCAATTAGCATCACCACATTTGGGGTATAATGAATATGAAGATAGTTGGAGCTGAAATAGTCATAACATTGTAAGCCCTGAAACCGCTTATTCTAATTCTACCACTGCTTCACAACAGAGCACAAAAGGAGCACAAAGCAGAATGCAAAAGACTTCATAACGAGATGTGTCTCAGTCAGTCTTCTCTGTTTGTCTGCTATTATCGTGCCAACACTGGAGAAACTTTAAATCCCACTTTGCCCGCAGGCAGCAGCTTAACACGGGATTGAAGACAGGATTTTTCAGAAGAAGAATCTATCCTGAATCAAAGCTGATACTCTGGGGTGTGCTGAAGTCAGATTTCAGAGCAACTCGCGGGGTAAAAGTCTCTGTAATGGAGCCACACACCATTAAACAGCACAAACTAAATCTATCTCCATCGCGGCAGTCAGACAGTTGAATGATGGGTGTGTAGAGTGTGTGCACGGCTGCTGTGGTTTCATGTGCTATTCTTCAACACACTAAGTCTCCTCTGTCATTATGAATGATTTAGGCATCTGGAGTCTCTCAATCCACATTGTATTGAGGAACCCTTTACTATGCCCCCCTGTGTGTCTTGTTTGCTGCATATGTTCATCAGTATACACAGCAGTGCAAATGTATGTAATAGTTAGCATATTAATGTTTTAGCGATAAAGCAGCTTATTCATAAAAAAAGTTATTACTTGTCTTTATTTTGTTAAATGATAGTTCAACCGTAAATGAAAATTTAGTTATCACACTCATGCCGATGGAAGGTTGCGTAAAATATTTCAGTCCACAAAACACTGCTAGAGTTTCTCAGGAAAAGGGCATCGCGGTCATCTTCCAAACAATTGAAGCAAGTCGTGACCAATTATCAAACGTAAGAAAAATACATAATAATACCATGAAACGCCTCCCTACAGTTCATCCAAAGTAATCCAAGTGTCCTGAAGCCTCGACATGAAGAATATCACTGACGCCATGTTTTTAGCCTCAGTGTTCTCTGTAGCTTGCAGCTGCTAAGAAGGGAGCCATGTTCACATGCATGTGCTCATGAAGCTCGTGCAGCAGGGACCAAGGAGAGCTTTTAATTAAATAACGGTTACTAATGAAAGTTACTAACAAAATGTTAATGATTACAAAGGAGGTTACATTTTCTGTGAAAAGCTCAGGCTACATTTTGTTGCTTTGCATGTTTTTGATGAGCCCAACGCCTTCTTTTGCTATTTTCAGTCAAAGCTATTTAGTAAAGTTTGATGCTGTTCTGAGGCTTTTGATTGGTTCTCATGTTTGAATTTGCAGCGCCCCATGTCTGCTGTTATCACTGCCTGGTTGAAACATTTGAAAATTGGTAATGGTTAAAAACATCAAGTAATCAGATGTAGT
>JAQLOL010000007.1:10622688-10664048 GCA_029783665.1 Naso thynnoides | reverse complement strand
ACACACACACACACACACACACACACACACACACACACACACACACACACACACACTCACACACACACACACACAAAGAGTAAATAAGCTGTGGCGAGCTCCATAAAGTTATCAGCACGCACAGTCAGCCAATAACCAGAGAGCTGCAACAGTAAAAGTCTACTTCACACAGCACAGACAAACAATATAAACCTATGAGCCCTGTGAGGAGCCAGACTAGAGCTAATGAGCAAAGGACAGCTTCCAATCTGTGTGAGTGTGCATGCATGTGTGTTTTCCCCCACCAGCAATAAATAGTTTTTAGGGCTGCAGCTTAAACTTTTATCATTTAATTCAACCAGAGAAGCAGTCTTATATCTGAAGTGACCCAACCTCTAAGATGAGGAAAGCATGTGAAAGAGATACGAACGTTCTAATAATGTAATAATAATTCTAATAAAGACTAATTTTCTGAAATAAGGTATCCGTCACATTAGTGTTGGGGGGGGCAAAACAAACTTTGATGCATCGGGATTTGGATATGAAAGATCTGGCGTCATTTCGCAAATGTCAAAAACTGATTTTTCAAATGTTAGTTCTGATCTGATGTCAATGGAACAAAAACAGTGAAATTCTACTGTGAGTGCAGTGCAACACCTGCATTGATATGCATCTATAATCTTTTTAATTGTTGCATTGTAGCCCTCTGAACTGGAATTGAATGGAACTGCGAGAGATTTGCGAAGAGATTTCCTCGGCACCATTGCAGTGAAGTTTATTTTAAAATCCTACAAGTTAGTCTGCTACTGATTAGCGATGCATCCTTGGGCTCTATGAGAAAGCACAAATTTAAGAACTGCACAACTGCATTTAAAGAGCTTTACTGTGATGGATCTCTCAACTTTTAGCAAATTTTAGTCTCTCCTTTTTATTTATTGTACATAGAAAAGTAAAAGCACATTGTCCAAAAACACATGAAATGTTTACTTAAAAGATTTGTTGCTTTTTATGTTGCGACTTGTGTTAAAGGGGCTAAATCCTGCAAAAAAACACCTGCATGGACAATTCATTTTCCTGAATAGCCCCAGTGTTTGTCCATAGGGACATGTGAAATGTATAAAAAACAACCCAAAATACCTAAATATTGTATCAAAAGAAATATGTCATTTGCATGTCTACTGACACCCTGAAAACATCAGAGTGAATGAATACTAACAGACAAAACCAACAATAAGGATCTATTCTACTGCCACTATCAGCCACTATGTCATGACAGCTGCACTACTGTTAATTAGTTGAGACAACCTGGACAAAAGCAATGTTCAGACTTCATACAGTCATGCATATACATGTATCTAATGCTTACAAGACACCCAGTGGACACACGACTCAACTTACCAAGTCCCTGATATGGCCTGGCTGAGGATAGGAGGAGGGGTTGGGAGAATAAAGGAGATGCATACAAGAAGAGATAAAAAAGAAAGATTGGACAAAGAGAACAAGCAAGTAAGATTAATGTCAAGGGAGGAAAGATCCAAAACAACAAAGAGGGGGGCATAACTGTAAAAAAAAAGAAATCAAGTGGGGGGAGGTGCTGTGGAGTATAGGTGTCATGCAGTACTCAGCCACAAGAGGGAGATAAAGTACAGCGACAGTGAGACACTGTTGAATTTATCAGAGCAAAAGGAGAGGTTGCACATTTGTGTGGTTTCACATCAGGAAATTGTGCATTTCAGGTCCAGATAATGTCTGTTAGGCTTTCACAATGGATCTTCAAATTAATCACACAACTTTTCTGTAATTTCTTTTTGATCCAAGAGGTGGCAGTATGTATGTACAGTACCCAGCAGCACCAAAAGAAGTGCCGTGTCCATTGTTGTGCCTTCACTGTATGTTTTCTATTATGTAACAGTATAGATTTGGTCAGAGACCACAGTGGTCCAAGTCATCTAAAAATTCCCATGTGTGTGTCTGCTGGGAGTTGCGGCACGGAAGTCTCTTCGGACGACTCTTGCAACAGGAAGTCCAGTTTAAGGATATGGGGAGGGGTCATTGCTGACTGAGAGCAAAGGGGCTTTTCCCAGACAGTTTTCCCGCGCAGCATTCCCGGACACGGCTCATTTCCTGATGCCCCACGCCCCACTACGCTAGTTAACATGTGTGTGAGAACATACACGTACTGTACATAATGCCACTGCTCTTTCATGTTGTGCCTGGGGATACCCGCCATCACACTGAGACCAAAAAGTAAGTAAGACCAAAAAGAACCACGGCCCCAGACAGACGCACACCCTGCTGGGCTAATGCTCCTAAAAAGTCCAGTCATTCTGTTTATGTGACCCTCTATTCCAGGCAGCGTTTACTTCACAAGAAAAACCAAAACTGAAACAGAAATGTGGTTTTCGGACCATGTTTTGGAGAAAATAAGCTAGTAGATACTTCACTGTGATATTTGAGCAGCACGTATGATAAAAAAACAACAACCACAGCTCCCATATGGGTTTGCTAGCATGTATGCGGTTCCAGCGAAGCTGTTCTGAAATGCATGCAACATTATCATTATTTTATCTTGACTGAAATGATGAGCTGCTACAGTTTTACTGACAATATTACTCATTCAGCATCTTCTTGTGAAGAATATGTTGAGTAGACCTCTGCACAGCGGTGGACGAAGTATGTAGATCCTTTACATAAGTATATGTATCAATACTATAAAAAGAATTCACTTCAAGTAAAAGTCTAAATCTTACATGAGTAAAAGTATGCAAGTATCGTCAGAAAAATGCACTTAATGTATTAAAAATAAGAGTTAAAAATGTCCCCTGTGCCTAATTGTTGTATCTGATGTTTTTGGATTAAAGGTATTGTTGAATTATGGTGAAGGTTGCATTTATTTATGTTTAAGGTTGAGCTGACTTCAACTATTTCATAATGTTGGCAAGTGTAATCGACGAGAATGCATCATATCCTACAAGATCATCATTGGTTTGTTAATGAGAATTTTTACGAGGTCGTAAAACAGCCTGTTTGCAGCTTTGTGACGACACATTTTGCAGTTGATCCAAGAGTTTATTTAGCTTAAGAAGAAGAATTTCAAATGCCAAAAATAACTAAATTAGGAGAAATATGATTTTCACTGGCTTATCGCCACCTACTGTAGGGGAGTCCGACATATTTTCCATCAATAAATTGATTCTCCCTTGGCACCTGTATACTGGGACACTGACTCATGAAGTGCTCGCTCATGTGGGAATTACTTTCAGTGGTTGGGTTTTAATAAATTTAATGAATTTAATACAAGTACAAGTAGTTTTAGAGTGTGGTTTAGACCGACTCTGTATGTGAAGTGTCTTGAGACAACTTTGTGGTGATTTTGAGCTATATAAATACAACTGACTTCACTCAACTCGACTTAGCTTTCCTGACTAGCCTAAAAATTAAGAATGAGAGCCACGCAGAGAAAGAGAGAACTGAAACTCTGTTTAGTACTTCTGTAATTTTGAGTTTATTCAATTTTTTTTTGCAGGACTGACTGTGAAGCTAGTTACTGCACACTGGCATCCTGTGACATAAGTGGAAGATGAGTGGGTAAATCATGTGCTCAGTAGATTCATTTCATTCCTTTGTGAAAGGAATATCAAACAGATAAAGAATAATTTTGGTTCATATTATGACCCACAGGGGGACGCTGCCTCCAGGACGCAGACTCAACTGGCCACACTGACACCCATTTTCATGACCTGAACGATCTTTCTGTCTACTTCTCTCTCTCTAGACACCCAGGATATTTCAAGCTATGGCCGAGACCATTTGTGAGTCATCACTTACCGTACCAACGCACTCAAAACATCCTTCCAATTGCCTAGCAACATTCCACTTTTCTGCTACAATTTAAACAAAACCAGATTGACTAAATAAGCTATGGGAGGGCACCCCCCTCCCCCCCTCCCCCACCTCACCCATCCCCATCTAACGCAGCTATGGCAGCTGTGTACTCAGCTGTTCCACTGTACACACATCCCAGCCTGTTGCTTACATGCAAATCTGCTTGGCACATTGTAGACTTTTCCAAACACTCGCCATAAAGTTGATTCATTCTCAGTGCACAAATGTTACACCTGGTTATTAAAATGTTCGCTGGCGATGATCTACCGTCGCTCCACAAAACTGCATTCACACAAATACTAAACATAATCTGACCCTCTCACCTATTTTGTCAACAACGCACAAGACTGAGAGTAGAAAAGGTGTCCATTACAGCCTGACATGAGCAACTCTACTGTACTCTACATGTTGAACGGTTCGGACGTCTGCTGTCCTGGTTTCCCCTCGGACTGGGGTTGGGTGGGAGGAGAAACAGAGGGAAGAGGAGTGCAAAGGCAGGGGAGTAGAGGGAGGCTGCATTCCAATGCAAGACAAGCCTGATGCCAGGAGGCGCCCATCTGGGAAGCATCAGATGCTGCTCCGTTTAACTCCACAACTGACTCATCAAACAAGTAAACAACCTCCCACAAAGTACACATTAGAATAGATAGTTACCTTCCTTATTCTGTCTTTTTGTAACTACACTTTACCTCCATGCTGCTGTAACTACAGCTTAGTGGTTGTATGTTTAAGCTTCTTACAGAGAGGCAGCCTGCATGGCTTACCTGCTTGTTCTTGTACTTCTTCAGATAACGCGGAGACACCAGGCACTCCGGGTTGATATCGGTGGTGATTGGTTCAATTAACTGAGGGTCGGGGTTCATGTGTTGCATCTTGAGAAAGGACAGAATGTTCTGGACCTCCAGGTTGTAAGAGCTGTCAGCCATTGTCTTCCCTTTGGAGGCCAAGCGACACGCAGCCATCCAGTGCGCGTACTGTTTCTCCTAATCGGACAAGTCAAATTCTGACGATTAAAAACCTGACAGACGGATGAAAAACTGACCATAAATGTTGCACTTATACTCGAGTCTTACCGTGTCACACCGAAGCCAGATCTCATTCATGCCATCAGCCACAGGAATTAGCAACTTGATGTTGAATTTCTGACCCGAGATGTTAACATCTGGAGTTACCTCACAACCTGCACATGGAAGCCAGAGTGCGGAGCGGAACAAGAGTTCAAAGGTCACAACCATTCTTTTAAACAAATCACCATAAAATCACCTACTTGCAGCAGAAAAATAAAGCCTTAAAATTCTTGTGTGGACATGAAATGACATTTTTTTCATGTTTGCACCTCTAAGATTCATTTGGTGAGCAGGTGTCCCATGTGCCTCCTCTTTACTCTTGTAACAGGAAATTGTGATGTCCTTGAATGTGCACCAGTACTGCTTATAGCCCTTCAGTGTCAGTTTCTTGGGTCTAGAAAATATATAACAGAAAGAGGGAGAAATGAGATGAGCAGAGTTCAGCTGAAAAGAACAAAACAGTTCTTTTTTTTAGTGGTTGAGAGGGAGAGTGGGGGAGGGGGATTACAAGTGAGTACAAAGGAGAGAGGGAGAAAAAGAGGGAGAGCCTCTGAAGTGCAAAGTCAGCAAGGTGAATAGGGAAGGAGCGAGCGTTGGACGTGAACATTAATGGAAAACCATTAAAAAGGAAATGCCACGACATCATCCCCTTATGGTTTCTGGATTTTATGAGATGACCACCACAGGGGCCACCTGCCTGTCAGCAAAGGCTTAAAGCCAAAAGTGAATATAGATCAAAAATATGCTTGGTCTAACTGTATTCACTTCGAAAAGTTAAACTGAGCGCTCAGCCTGAAAATGTTCTCTGGCAAACAATGCAGCTTATTACACTGATGCAAACCAGACAGCAGCTCTCTCATTCAGCCAGACATTCTTCTTCCTGATCTCTGATGACTCAGTATTCCTTTGGACAAATGTAGTCTTTGCACGCATGCATACACAATTGTTAGTGTTTTTGATAACAGTGGAAAAGCAAGTGATCCTGCTGGATCAGATGTGGACTTACTTGAAGACTTTGACATAGTCAGCTAGCTCAGGAATAGATGTGATGTCACCCTGGGAGGAAGGGAAAAAAAGATTATTAGTATAAACCTGGAAGGTTTTAATACAAAAGATTAAGTTCACGGTTAAACCAAAACATATGACCTCCGGCTCAACTTTGTATATTTTCAATGTAACTGCTCAGTACAGTGTGCTAAAGACAACACTGCTTATGCAATATCACAGAGCTCAGTTTCCTCTGATAAGCTGTATAAACTTAGCATGTTCTTAAGGAGGGGCTACTGTTATAGTGGACACACATTTTCAATCAAACATGCAGCCATTGTTGGGTTTGTTTAAGGGTCAAATATCTCCCCCCTACAGTCAGTCTTCTGCCAGGAGCAGGCCTCATAAATAACAGTGTGAAATTTTGCACTTTAAGGGAAATTCATTGTGCTTTCCTCTCCCCTGGGTCAGTGTCTGTGGAGGTTTCCAGTTCAGTTTAATACCACTGATGAAAGGAAACATACATATCAGAATACAGGAGAGAAACAAAGGGCTAAAATCACTGCCAAGCCACTACAATTGTGAAATACATTCACATAATGATGGAGAAAATCTTGGACGAGTCCATCGCATGTAATCCACAACCAAACAGTGTTTCCTGTAGTCTAAGTTACGCTGAGATAGTGTCGTCATACCAGTGTGTTGGACGTCTTCCCTCCCTCCAAAGTGATCTCCAGGTCCGACAGGGCTGCATCCACCTCATCCACCTCCTTCTCACTGTTATTCATGTGGTTGTCTGAAGACATGATGGACAGCTTGTTGATGTGGTACTGAGGAGAAGAAACACAGACCCAGTTACTTCCAAACATTTTTGCATTAAACCAGAATTTTCTGCATTTTTTCTAAGCTAACACTGAGATGGTTTTTTGAACATTTTAAGATCTTTCTACAGACAGTATGGAAAATTAAAATAGGTCCATTACTACATAAAATATGTATCAAGTGACCGTATGTTGCATGACTTTCAATTTCTGTAATTTATTAAAACTCACAGAGCTGGACAAACTAGTCTTCTAGTTATATGACATTTACCCACCAAATGTACTGAAGTCCCTCTGGTGGAAAACAAAGACTCTAAGATATTAAATAAACAAAGCAAAAGGAAGACGGAGTTGGACGTAGACTTTTTGCTGGAAATTATTGGCCGTTTTAACACTTTTGTCAACAGTCTCATTTCTACAAAGTTTCCTGCTATGTGTGCTACCGGCACATAAACCTTCCAAATTTGTGTTATAAAAGTGTGATAATTGCCACATAAATACTTGAATGTGTACTTAAATGTGTTGGCATTTATGTAAGCTGGTGCTGCCAAACACGTTCACTAGTGATGAAAGAATGATTTTTAACTTTGAGAGAGATGAAAACGAGGAGACGAGATTTACAATGAGGAGAGGGCGAAGCGATTGTTGATTACGGTAATGTCATGAATAAATACATGCCCACAGTAACAATGCTATTATGAAACAGTGATTGTGCAGTACTTGATACATTGTAAGACAACTATCTACGATACTTGACGTCTGTGTAACCAAAAAAGACAAAATCCCCTTGAAAAGGAAAAAAAAATGATGTATTTATTTACTGCACTGTGGCGTCAGTTTCACAGGATTGCAGTGCCCTTTTTAACACAAACGCACACATACACACAAACTCAGACCTGCTTCCTATGTCCACATGTCATCATTCCAATGTAAAATAGCCATAATGTGGCAAAAGGACTGACAAAAAGCACAAAAAATGACAATGTGTCATATTGTAGTAACTCCAATGAGTCAAATTAGCCAGGGAATCTGTTTAGAGCTTCTGTATCTTTTCATAACAATATCAATATTTAGCAAAAAGTTTGGATAACTTTTGGAAGAAGTATTTCTCCTCATATCAATATTTGTTCCACCCCATTTGGTGACGATGACTCCCTGAAAGAAATGTGCAGTAGGATTTGGACAACGTGTTCTCAGTGCTCAGTGCGTGTCTTTAAACTATAACAGGCTCTGAAACTTATTACTGGGAACATATGTGAGACAGGGTTGATAAGGGACTATGTGTTCTCATAAAACTAAAAAAAAAAACAAACGCTTTTTCATCAGGATGGGAGCAATACTGCAAACCTGTGTGTTTTCCTCTTACTGTGAGTCACATATACTAAATACAACTTGTTGACAAATGGTATTTATAATGTCAACCCATCACCAACCCCCCACTAATATGAATGAACAGCTGTCGAGAGAGTGAGAGATACAGAGGCAGGGTTTGGGAGAGATATGTGAGGCTTTAGCCAGCTAAGGTTACAGAATGTGGGACAAAGGGCTCGTCGTGACACTCCATTCCTCCGCCTCTTCCACTATGACAGTCTTTAAAAACCTGCAACACTGTGAGCACCCGGCTTCCTGTTAGATCATAAGTAGCTCAGCACATGTTCCTGCTTAGGTTCAAAGTACTACCTGTGCACCTTGACTTTACACTATCTTTGACTGTTCTTGACTCTTCTTAACTCATTTCTAAGTGCTACCAAAGTAAAACATCCGGGTGATAGCATGCTAACACAAGCCAGCAACACACAGGATAAGAACAGTCATTGTTCTTTATTTAGAGCCTGTGTAACCACTCTGACCAGTGAAACTTTAGCCAAAAACCCCTGAGCTCACAGTAGTAGCTACCAAAGTGCTAACAGTCAGGTTGTAACAGAGTAACTGCTTTGCTAAACACCCGACTCGGACTAGCATCTCCCTCAGGAAGAGTAACAGGAAACCAGTTAAGTGTAATTATAACCAGTCTGATGAAACACAACTAACACCTCGGGGTGTAAGAGGGCTTTTAGGGGAATGTGAGCAGGTCTATGAGACAGTGTCTTGCTGGGGTGGGTGGTCTGGGCCGAGGCACTGGGTGCTGTGGCCCAAGATGCTCTATAATTACCCTGAGGGTGAGGACAGGTTGGCGTCCCCAGGTCTTGGCACCCACCATTTATGGGGGCCAGAAATAGCAGGGGCACCACCCCCAGACTACAGGGGCCTACCTGAAGGGGCTAAGGGGGGTCACATCTCTATGTCACTGCCACTGCTTCCTAGTTCTCCCCTTCTTTAAACCTGTTTTGAAAGAGAAATGTGTGTGTCTGCTGTCGCAAGTGTACAGGCTAGATGCCTTGACGTCTGCAGAATTACACATATGTACACATTTAGTCAATCTTGGCCAAGTATAAAAACATAGAGGAGAATTTAATGTTGGAAGAATGAAACTTGAGCTATCTGCATTTCATCACTTATAATAGATTTCTGGTTAAATGACTTCTTTTTTAAACGAAAGATAAGTCAGAAATAAAGTCAACTGATTGACTCTGAAGGATATTTGGAAGACCAGTTGGAATAATGTGCGATAATGCCCCCATTAACTTATTCTGCATCAATGTACAATAGCCAAGTTTTAGTATTCATGCTGCAGCAGAACTGGCAGCCATATGGTTCAGCTCTGGGCTGGAAGCCCATCCAATTCATTAGCTTGCGGTTGAAAAGGCAATGTTCCCAATGCCCAATGAAAAGAGGACTGCGGGTCTTCAGACTGACAAAACAATGCTGAAACAGGAAAATTGAGATCAGGCACACACACACACACGCACATACACACACAAATCCACACACAGTCTCTTTACCTGCAGGGCAGCAAACATCATCATTTCCTCCTCCGTGCACTCAATTTCCTCCAGCAGGATGGCCCACTTGGCCTGCTCATAGAGCTGGTTCACTCGGATGGCATCATACTGTGGAGAGGTTTGTCACCGATGTTTACATGCACACAAACAAACAGAGAATAAACACAAGACTCTCATGCTTTCTGAGACACACAAAACACAACAAGATTGTTGTCCACTGGCTTTCGAATGCCTAAATTCAAAGAGAACTGCACTGATTTAGCATTGCAGTCTTTGAAAACTGTCAGACTAATAGTGGACAGCTTGAATAAAGGGTTTATGACTCTTTAACAGCATATTGCTTTTTTTTTGTCAAAACCTGGCATCATATATTACCCACAATGCACCTTGACAGTTTGGTCAGAAATATAGGTGTGTTATGCTGGGAGGGGCTAATATGGCCTAAAAGTGATTTTGTCAAAAGATTCAATATATGGCATTAAGTCTAGTTCTCAGTGTGTTCAACAAATATTAAAATTGACTCACCAAGGTCACATGCGTCTATAATGAAGGGGAGATGTTTGAAATTTTCCTCCCCATTCACTTGAACTGAAAAGCTACAAGTTCACACATGATACGCTTAAAACTGAAAGTTTCAAACACACCACAATACATTTATGCATTGAATAACCTGCGGGTCAAATCGTCTGTTTCCGTTTGTTATTTCACGGCTTAGTTTTTGTGTAATTATCATTTAAAAAATAAATAAAAATACATCCAGTCTCTCTTATGAGATCCATACGCACTAGCTAATACAAACACTTTCTGGGGAAAAAAACAAACAAAAACAAGATCATTTTAAGGGAATAAAATGTATATAATAAACACCTGGTATTGAATAAGCCCATCGAACTGTATTAATGTTTGTTTTAAAATAAATTTAAGCGCAATTCAAATGAATGGGGAGAAAAATTTCGAACACCACCCCTTCATCACAGAAGCATGGAACCCTGGTGAGTCAATTTTAATATTTGTTGAACACATGGAAAAATAGACTTTACGTCACATATTGATCTTGTGACAAGATCACTTTAAGATGCTAGTCTCAAGCAAAGGAGACCTGGTCCACAGAATTCAGAAAGCTCGTAATTTTTTTTTTTTTTTTGGTTTCAGACTGACAATGCAAAATCTGACTAACTGATTTAAATGACAATTTATTACATTTCATGCAGCTTTTTCTTGATCCACAAAAGGTTTTATGTTAGGTTTTATTTTTACAGACGCAGCAGCGCTCTCCAAGACGTGTGTTGGAAACAGGCTCTTATATTTAAAATTGGTGGAGTTCACCTTTGAGTAGTCAGTATGCCATCATAAAACGTCTACTTCAAAAGCTAAAATCTCTGGTTGAGCTCACTCACGACACACACTCAACCCTGATGTTTAGTTTTTCAGATAAAATGATAAGCCTCTTTCTGGCACACTATGACTTAAACAAACTGTTACCTTGTGACTCCATTCACAAGGTGACATTGCACTGCTTTGAATATGAGACTTACCTTGGGGTTGAGGTCAAAGAAACTGTGATATTTGAACCTCAGCAGCAGCACCTCATTCTCCTTCACGTCCTGCTCCATCAGAGACCTGGATGAGTCCAACCACCTGTGCAAAGACAACGAATATAATGTCTCCCGAAACAAAGTCTCTGCAGCTGCTTGCAAGTACTTCGATCAGCCACACAGTCCTAATAATTACACTGCAACCACACCGCAGCATTTCTGACTATTAGCAGTTTCACCAAACCACCAAACCACTGAGCAAAGTTCAACTCACCCTTGGTTGATTTTGGCTTTATCCAGAAGGGACTGGGGCTTGTAGAGTTTGACCAGGATGTCTGGTGAGGAGATTGGCTGGCTGACAGCGAGGATGCCGGGGTTGCCCTCAGAGAGGGGGCTGTCCCCAAACCAGGCAGAGGTGGGTGACAGCGGGCTGCCGTCTCTGGAGTCATAGGTGGGGGTCATAGTCTTACTGTACAAGCCTGGACTGGAGTAGATGCTCCCTGAAAACACACAGCCACCAGTTAGTTCCTTGTAGTGCAGCAAAGTCCAAAAAGAAATGCTTTTATTTCTTAAAAGAAATAATATAAGACACATTGTTTTTGGTATAATTGTTGTTGTTTTCAATGAAACAAATTGCACATTCACAAATAATGTACATCAACAAAAACAGCCCTGGAAAAAGAGGGCAAACACTTTTCAAACAGCACACACACACACACTTGCAGCCTAGCCAGGCCAGCTAGCAGTCAAAAACATCATGTGACTACCAGCCCACACTTTACAGATGAGTGGCTTCATTAATGTCCTCCTACTGATGGTGGGATTGATGTGGATCAGCATGCAGATGTTGCAAAACATGATCAGGGTCACCCACATAGTCACAAAACCTGCAGAAATGCACCGCACACAGCAAACTAATGCACTAGTCGCCACAAAGAGGAGAGTGGGAGTACAAAGATATGAGGGAGGAAATGCTTTATACACAAAAACATGTGAAGGTTGAGAAAAACAAAACAAAACAAAAAAATGATCAGAAAATCTGAAAAAGAAATCTTTAAAGAATGAGGCTCTATTATCTTGATGTTAATATACAGTATCTGTATATTTCATTTGGAGTTTTTTCCATTACTTCTCAAATTACTTTGATTTTTTCCTGCAAACTTAAGCAAATTACCAAAGTGAAGCTCCCTGCATTTCCTGTCTGTTGGCCTTGTGGGAGTATTTTGGTTCCCTGCAACCCCCTCCCCAGATTCCCTCACTCCCTCTGCAGGGCCTAGGTCAAGAAGCAACACTGGCTAAATCACTAAATCCCTTCTGAAATCAGGAAGTGGGCTTGGCTTGTGTTTGTGAGTATGCACGTGTATGTTTGTGTTTGCGAGCTGAGGTCATGAGAACAGGGTGCAGGCTGTGGCCACCCAGCCCTTGTGGGGGAGGGTGTTATTCGGTGGTTCTTTCAAGATTTCTCCCCTAATGCGGAGTTCATCAGGTCAGGGAGGGTACTCCGATCTCCCATAGGATCTTCTGAGGAATCCCAAATATCCAGAGAGTCCATGCATAAGCTAAAAGCTGGCTGCTTATTAAAAACACAACTAGGCCTTCTTCCATCCTGTTTACAGACTCTCCGATAGAGGAGAAAAGGCCGAAAAATGTTAACATGACTTGACTCCCTAATGCTCCCACACTGGGAATTCATAGAGGGCTTAGATGGATGGAGCTGGACCACCATGGGCTGTTAAGACTACGGGTAAACCATGAGAGGGTTGTCAATAAATTTAAGCATCTCTTGAGGATTTGATTATTTCTTTAAGTTCTAGTGTTGGCTATTGATTGTGGTATGTATATATCTATAAAAAAAATACAACAGAAACACAAGAATGACCTTTTTATTAAACGTCACATTCACAAAAGGTGATGAGCTATCCCGCAAAACAGTCAGCAGGCACAGTGAGCGGCCTGGAGCAGCTCTAGGGAAAGTGAGCTTTTATCTAACTTCTAACAAGAGGCAAAGCTTTAATCATGTGACCACCCGAATCAGCTGACTTCCTCTGGTGGGGCAGTCAGGTGACTCGGCTGCTAGTCCCAGAGGTTACAGATTTCATGTGCCCTCAACACTCCAGCTGTGAGGGGAGGGAGGTGGAGGGTAGGGAGGAAGGGGACAGCGAGGGTAAGGAAGCAGTGCTGAAGAGCAAAGGACAGAGGAAGAGGAAAGCTTACCTTTGACAGGTCCGATGTATATTATCTCAGAGGCTAGGATGAAAAGAGAAAGAGTAAGAGAAAGAAAGGAAAGAGCTGGAGGGAAGAAGCTTAATAGGAACAAACAACATCAAGTGGACGATTTAGGACCCTAAAAATTCTGCAAAGACAGGAGGAACACAGGAGTGAAAAGTCAAAAGTAGAGAAATACAAGAATGGGGAGATCCGCCGCATTTCCACGGGCACTGCCAGCTGCTAGCCTCAGAGTGGATGATGACTCAGTTTACCCTCTTTCGCAGGGGGAGATCACCCAGGAATGACTAGTGAGGCTCTGTCGTTTCCATCCACCCATTCACGGCAATGCAACACAGCATGACTGATTGAAAATACAGGCAAGGCGTTGGTCAACGTGACCCAGCCCTGCATGTACAAACTGCAGCACCAATATAAAGTACTGACTGTTTGAGGTTTGTCCTTCTCAGTGCTGACAGGAAAGATAATTAGGTACAACAGGCACATCAAGATGTGGTGGAACCAGCTGGACTCAATGGACTGGCAACATGGACATCAGTCAGAACAACAGCTGAGGATTAGTAAACATGTTTGTTTATTACAAAATGACCAAGGCTGTGGAATGCATCTGCAGACAGATGGGGGGGGGGGGTGAAGTTACTTTAATGGTATATTGAAGGTTAGAGGTTGAGGTTTTGGAAAAGAGTTGCCAGTCTTAAAGTAGAAATGTTTAGTCAGGTTCTCCTCATGACTGCATTGTTCCACATCCACCCATGTCATTTACTTCTGAGGTCAGTGTTGACCTCATTGTACAGCATATGAACATACTACATACAAAGCAAAACGTATCTGAGGTACAACAAAAGAAATTTCTTTCTTTCTATAGACTGTAGGGGTGGGATTTGCAGATTACCTCACAATACGATACATTACGCAATACATGGCCCATGATATATGAATTATTACATCACAATACAGCAATTCTGCCATAATGGATAAGACAATCATACGATTCATCTCGTTATCTGTCTAACTGAAGAATATAAAACTCATACATTACATGTATGAATTAAATTTTTTTGTTTGTCTAATCGATGTAGTAAAAGCTAAAGTGGGTCCAGACTTTGACTTGAAAGAGGCGGGCACAAATTTTAACTGCTTAAGATCTTTTCACCACTGTCCGACATCCTGCTGTCAACTTCTTCTTTGTCTAATTAATTTCCATTCACATTACCCGCATTCATGTCAAAAGCACCACTGCAAGGAGATGTACAGTAGTGATGCTGGTGAGTCAAACTGGCAGGGAAAGACGTTTACAGCAGCATGTTATTTAAAATAAAAAATAAAAAAATTTGGCACCAGTGATTTGATAATCATATCTTATGTGTCGGGATGACCATATATTGCTGTTTTAATATTTTGTCCCATTCCTAATTGATGGTCAAAGTCAATTATAAAGGTTATCAGAGAGATGATGAGAGAAAGGCAAAAAGCCCTTTAAAGCAAAGCTAACCAGGAGGAACTTTGGTTGTAAATGACTATCGTTAATCATTTTGCCTTTAAAATGTCAAATAACTGTAAGAAAAAAATGCCTTTTCCAAAGTCCAAGATAATGTCTTCCACTGTCTTCCAACAAATCAAAACCAAAAGATATTTAGATTACCGTCATAATAGACGAAGATAATCAGTTAAAAATTACATTTGAAAAGCTAGAGTGCGTGAATTTCTGCCATCACCTGCTTGGAAAAATTACTAATCGATTAATTGCTGCAGCTCTAAAGTTTATCTGAAAGGGTCGTCTTTGTTTAGTAAAACCGTGGTGAGTTGCAGTGAGATCTCCTTTATTTCATCTCCACGGTGCTGTGGAGTGTACAGAAGCAGTTGGCGGCACAGGAAAGCCTTGTGATTTCTATCAGGAGACCAAAGGGAAGAGGTCAGCCCTCTCCACGAGGGACAGAAAAACGCCTTACAACTTGCTAAGGAAATACTTTCAGACTGTAGCATGTG
Organism: Naso thynnoides; assembly: GCA_029783665.1. Taxonomy (NCBI): domain Eukaryota; kingdom Metazoa; phylum Chordata; class Actinopteri; order Acanthuriformes; family Acanthuridae; genus Naso; species Naso thynnoides. Next base: position 10,648,680 of record JAQLOL010000007.1, on the reverse strand, counting down.
ATCTGATAGGGAGTATGCAGAAAGTGTGTAGAGGTGTGTGTGCTCAAACACAACAGAGTAACACAGAGAAAGTAGTGACTGTAAACGCATTACTCACATTCCTGTTTTAACTTAGTTTTTTCCATGCAGCCTAATAATTTGACCACAATCGCTCACTGAAAACTAAGTGCATCATAACGTAGCACGCCCCTGGAATGTACTGATGCAACTTTGGGTGTGAGCATCATGTGAATGTTCAAAAACTGGAAACTTGCCACTTTTTGCATTTCTCTTGATATATAGGAAAATACTGTGGATATATAATCAGCTGCTGGCTTCACAGTAAAGCAATTAAGCATGTCAGCAGAATTAGTTTTTGTCAACTGTGACAATTGTGATAGTTCACCAAGCTCACAACGACTGTTTGGCCATCTTTCCCCTCACATAAGAGCGTATATGTGCGTGCTGAGCTGAGTCTAGGAGACGAGAAGCTGGGACAGAAGAGACTCAAACCATACAAAGAGTCCCATTCACCGTGTCTCACGGTGTTAGCAGTTTTGCTTAATGCTAACTCTGTGACAGCAGCACAGCTTGTTTTGTTCAGTTCTTCATTGCTTGTATGGTTGTAACTCTCCCATCACTGGCGGAAGGCGGAAGGAGGGAGGAGGGCCAGTTTAAGTGAATTCATGTAGCCTGGTTTGGGTTTAAAATGGCAGCGTGACCAAATATGTGTGGAATCTCAACCATTCTTCGTCCTCCCTGCCAAGGAATTGGGAGCTGGGGCTGTAGATCCCAGGCAGACCTCAAACTCACACATTCATATTTGGTCACTAGAAGCAGGCTACAGAAAATTGGAGTTATCTTAGCGGTTTTCAAACCAAAAGGGCAATCAGACACAAAAAAAGAATCAAAGATGTTGCAAAGCAGCCAGAGAAACCTGCTATGCAACCTGCTGCTTGGGAGAAACAAAATGACTACTTCTCAAAATGAAATACAAAAACAAAAAACCCAATGCTCCATAATTATTTCAAAGTTGATCTCATACTTGGGAAAAAAGCAGACTTTTTTTTTGAGTAGTGCTTTGGCGCCATAAGTGCTTCCTTTCCATGTAGCAGTTCCTATCAATCTGCTCACCTGATCCAGGGGTTAAAAGCGGACCCTCCAGCTCCAGATCGTCCTCCTCTGCCTCCTCCAACTTTTTCTTCTTCTTCTTGGGATCACGTGGCTTGCGCAATAGAGAAAGTTCCTCTGGGTGGCGTATATCTGACAGAGAGAGAGAGTATGAAAGTTCTTTAAGCAATGATGTAAACATTACATTGCCTTATAATAAGTAATTTTAACTAAAGGTTTGACATGTATTTTGTGACCTCTTGCAAAACACACAGACATTGTAGATAAATATAGTTAAATTAGTAGAGCCCAACCGATGTATCTGTTTGTCGATATTACCGACTGATATTGGCCTATCAGCACAGATGTTGTCTGATAAATGTCGATATTAAAACTGCTTTACTATGGCTGGAAAAAACACTTGGACAAGTGATTTTAAATGGTGTAATTATGTTGTTTGTCCAGCAGAGGTCAGTCTGCTATTTACAAACTAATTAATGAAGTGTTTATTGTTCAGTTCACTTATATTTTAGAATAACTTTTGTTTAGACTTGTTAAGATGCCAACACCAGTATCGGCAAATGCCTCAGATTCTGCCTAAAATGCTGGTTTCGGTATTGGCGAATACGCCTGTCTGAGTACACCGTTCTGATACCATGTGATTTACAAGCCACTACTGTACTAAGCCACCTCCCAGTTAGCTTCTTCTTTGCAGCTCTCAAACAGTACACAGGAAGTTGCGCTGTGCTACCACTGTCAGCTACTATTTTTAGAGCAGTGAAGAAAAACGAGCAAAATGTCTTCATTTGGCGATATTTCACACTGCAAAGTCCACCCACCAGTAAAAAGGTGATGTGTAAGGAATTATTTTATTCTAGAATTTATTTTTTAAGTTTCTGCTGCACAACTATCTTACTGTGTTTTATTTAAATGGTTTTATTTTACTAAATCATGATTACACCTTACCTTTAAGAGGAATCGTTATTTTTATGCGCTGGAATCAGATTATGACTGGGTGTTAGCTGTTACGCAAGTCTGGGTATCAGAATTTGTATCGTGGAAGAAAAAAAAAGTATCGGAACATCTCTACTTTTGTTCAAATGTAAGATAATGTGCGCCCATTACATATTTTTCTCACAAGTATTTGATAACCACATTTAAGACTGAAATATCAGATATCAGAATTTTCTTGCACCCTAATATTGGTACCATCATCTGCCCCAAAAATCCTGTATCATTTGAGGCCTAGAAATTAGGGCAACTTGAATTGGAAAAAACATTGAGTGTAAAAAAAGAGAAGAATAAAAGTGACAGAGGAATGGGTAAGAACTGTAGACAGCTGTGCACGAGGGGTGGAAAATTGAAAATCCCTTCTCTGGGGCCCCAACAAATCTTGCTTTAACTGTAATCCCAAACTGAGACAGGGCAGACACCACCTCTATCTCCTCTTTCCATTCTTTCTCCAATTTTCTCTCTCACACACAAAAACAGTACTCAGTTGCTGCTGGCAAGTAACATCTAGTATCTTCCACAAAGACAACAAAAAAAATCATCCTTCAAGATACCAAGATACTACAAATGAAACAAACAACCACATCCTCACTGTGTGTAAGACAGTAAGACCCCACACTGGACATAATGATAAAAACAGACCAGCCCCTCTCTCCCCTCTTTTGCCTCCCTCCCTCTGGTTGGAGGCCAGGGAACCATCACTCAGCACTGCAGAGATGTTTTCAGAAGGGATGGTTCTGATGCAGCAGTTAGACGGCCGGAATGTGTCATGATTAGAATAGATGGTGCTAGAGTTAAGGCATGCACATCTGGATCCTCAGCTGGAAACGGTTTCCCAAAATTCCATATAAATTAATTTAACGAAAGAGCTGATATTTGAGAGCTTTGTTGTGCGTTCATTTTCTCATGTCTGCTGAAATAAATATCTCACTTTTTTCTGAAAGATGAAGGATTGGAAAGGTGCTGCAGACTGATTGAGGAGGCTGCAGAGGGTGATGAGGAACGCATGAGCAGAGGGGGAGAGAAAACGTCTTCGCTTGGTGAGAAAGCTTGTTTGGTTTGTGTAACTAAAGCAAAAGCATTCCAGCAGTTTTAAGAACTACCAGATGGGAGCTCAGCCTCTCTCTCTCTCTCTCTCTCTCTCTCCTTGCCTCCCTCCTCCTTCGTTCCCGCTCTGCTACAGCGGTGAAGCACAATCCCTGTGCCCTTATACAGCCATGTGAGTTGCAGGCGTGCTGCTGAGCCTTAGCCCCACTGAGCTGTGCAGGGAGGCCAAATACACACAGTTAAGTGTGTATCCAACTTTGTGTACATGGGTAGGGCTGTGTCTCTTTGTGAGGCATTGCAGAGACATGTGGCATTTTACTACGATGTCACTTTCAGTTTTTATGCTTATGACCTCATTGTCATAAACACCAGAGCACCAGAGGAACTTTTTTTATAAGCAAGTCCTATCTCATACCAAATACAACATTCATCAACTGTTTCCATATTGTACCCCTTAATATATCAAATGTGTGGCTAAAAAATGAACATTTTTGGTCAAAAATTCTTCATAAAGTCATTAATCAATATGGTGGGAATCTATTTTCTTAACAGGTTAAGGACTCGTTACTGGGGGAAGAATGAAAATACAAAAGTGCCTGTAAAAGTAATATCTTAAAGCACCTCTACTGGATCGTTTTGTCAGAAAACCTGGAAAAGAAGAGAAATGGAAAATGGGTGGGTGGGGGAAAATAAATTGACAGATATCTGCTTTTCATCAGTCCCATGAAGAGAGTGGAGGCGCAGATGATATGATGAAGATTTTAGGAACACAATCAAAAATACAAGCGGCAAACCTCAGGGCTGAAAGATGACGCGAACACGAAATCGCCAAAAAACGCAGTTCAACAAATGGCCGATTGAGGCTGGTTCCAAAAGCGAGTCAAACCCATAGATCATTTATCCGTTCATTTCAACTGTACAGGGGTGAAATTTTATACAAGACACTTATTTTTATTATATTTTAGGATATATTGGTAACATTTATATATGTAGACTTTTTTAAAAATTATAAATTCACAAACCTTTTAGAGAGATGTGGAATAAAAGTATTGCTTTCCCCTCCAAAAAATGACTATGACTGTGATTAAAGCCCCTCTGAGGATCTTTCATTTTGTGTTGAATGTAGTGACACGTGTGGACAGAAGCAGTGCTGCTTACTGTCATAAAGATCTTGTCTAGTGGGCACATTTGTTTTAGAAGAGAGTGAAAGAAACACGCTACATTTTTGCATGAAACGTTTGGCCATAAACAGGAAACAAAGAAATGATTATGTTTGTGTGCCATTAAGTGTTTTGTAGCGTTTCCGCTGACTGAGCGGCCTGGGCAAAGGCATTGTAAAAGACAGATAGTAATCTCCAGTCTCTTCGCCGATGGTCTCATTTGCTGATGTCGGCAAGATGAGGCATCAGTATTAAAGTTAGACTGCTTCAAAACCAGTTAAAAGTTCCTCAATGGGACTTAAATTAATTCAAAAACTTTGTCTGGTCCAAAGTAATTATTTTGTTTACTTCTGTTTAAGATGGCAAAAGGCTGGTGAGCAAATAGTGTAATGATGTTGGTAAACTTATGCATAATTAAAGTCAGGGCCGCTTTAAACAAAAGCAGCTGCAAGATGTGTGTGAGCCTTCACAGAGTCATTGGTGGCAATGTGTGTCCTTCACAGCACCACCCTTTAATCCAAATATGGTCACTTCTGGCTACAAAAACCAGGATGGCAAAGGCAGCAGCTTAGTCCACTACTTATTGTACAGTTTGGAAAACGGAGATAAGGATGACCAAATTGGGGTAAGGATAAAATACGAGAAAAAGCTCCAGTAAGACTTTTTTAGACAGGCTCGCGTTCCAGTCAATTTCTGCTGACAGACCTGGTGAGTGTTAAATTGTATGTTTACGGTGATAATTCAAGAATCCTGATCTGGTGGGAGAGACTGCTCCTGCACTCAGCACATACTTATGGTTGCTGTCAGGAAGAGGAAGGCTGAGTGATGGTTAGAGTGCTTACAAAAACTTGGTTGACTTCTATGAGCAGAAATGACACCTTAGACAATAAGACCCCAATCTTCCATCCTGCTGACATATGGCAGTGAGTGGGCCTGGAGCCAGAGGAGAGGGTTTTACTGAGAGCCAGCTGGGTTTGCAAAGATCTACTCCTTGGAACACATGATTCATTGCAGTGAGTAAGGCCAGCCACAAAAGAATCACAAACACCGTCACAGTCTTATTTTACAAGACGAAGGGTGGCTGTACAAACAGTTTTAGACCCTATATGGAGAACATAAATTAAAAAAAGAGGAACTTTACCTTCTGTTTTCACCCTACATGCATCTTAAGGTTAGAAAGAGGCACTCTTTTGGCTGCAAGATTGGTGAATACTCAAGAGTAAATAAATCAAGGGTTTCTTTCAGGGAAGACAAAATAATATTTGGGGTAAAAGATGACTCACACTCAGTCACAGAGCAGTGGGAGACAGATAATAAAAAATGTACCTTATGTGGATGTTTTATGGTTTAAGAACCAGGCTGACAATAAGTGTAGTGAAGTCAGACTTTTGGCATTTAGAGTGAGCTGAAGGATGATATAACTCAGCAGCATCAAATGAGGCACACAAATAGAGCATTCTAGCTATTTTTTGCTCTTACTTTAAGTATGTATTAAATGACCTCAGTAGCTTGTTTAAGTGTCATAGATCCTGTTGATCTATCAGACAAGGAGGCTAAAAAGGTGCTAAAAGGCCACTCATACAGGGATATTAATGGACTTTAATTTAGCAGCTGGACGTGAGGCCAAACCGCACTCCTCCTGTGTTATGACAACAGTGGCCAGCACACTCGGGCCAGTCGAGCAGACCACAGGTTTATGAAGTCTGCTGGACCAAAACGATGAAGCAACAGTCCCACACATGTTTAAAAAGGTTTCTGGAGGACAAAGCTCTTCACTGCAATACGCCTTCCCAACTGTCAATGGCAGTTTTTAAGCTCGTCTTCCTGTGATCTTTATTTCATGTGACATTGTTATCTTTTTCTGCATGTCCTGTTGTCTAGTTCTTCAGTCTTTCTAACATTTTAAAGTAGTGCAAAAAATGCTACATGCTACAGTAGTGATGCTGCCTTGTTTGTGTCTCTTTTTTCCCACACATGGTAGCAAAAGTGCTGACCTCCAAGAAAAAGAAGAAGAAGGGGAAAAAAAAAAACTCAGCGGTTAAGTGGAGCGGCCTGACTCTTGTTACCCTGAAGTGGAGCTTTGCTGAGAGAAGCAGCCTAATTTTCGTACCACCTCAAGTCCCCCAGTCCAGTCATGTGTTAGTCAGTTGTGAAAAGTACATTTTGTGTGCTGGCTCACAGGAGGAGTAAAACAGCCTCTTGTCAGACGGAGGTGCGTGTGTGTGTGTTTAATGTGTTGGAAGTGAGACCAGGTTGTCTAGACAGGACAAACTCATGTCTGACTCTTCACCGCACAAATTAAGGCTGGGGATTTACTTCAGTGCCATTTCATTTTTTCTCTAAACTACTGACCTGACTATGCATTTCATGCAGCATTTTTGGGCTGAAATAGTTAGTTGATTAACTGGTTACATAACAGTTGTTAACAAAATCTAATTTGAAAATCGAATGATCACTGAAGTAATTTATCTAGAAAAAAAAGCCAAGTATTTGTTGGTTCTCAAAAGTAAAGATTTTCTGATTTTTTTTCAAAATTATACGATTGCAGACGAATTATCGTTAGATATCCTGTCTCCATTACATACCTTTATCACACGTATTTTATAAACATATTCAGTTGATATTGTTAAATATACTAAATATCTGAATTTTCTCGCTTCCAAATTTTCCAAAATCCCATACTGATCTGCTTTTTTCTGATGTTTGGAAAATTACATATTTGTTGGTGACCTGCAGTGTATTTACACAGTTTCAGTTTCACACTTTGCTCTTTAATTCCAGGAATTGTTGACAAAGTTCAAAAATCTAATTTTGCAACTAAAAGTGGAAAATCCCTTGTGCCTTTGCTTCACCATCAAGTGAGCAGCGCAGCACAGGATGTAAGAGCTGCCAAATGGAGCCAGAGGTCACAACAAGAGTGATTTTCATGTATTACAGTACAATCAAACTTTTGCTGAGTCCTCTCAGTTCTTGGCCAGCCCAGATGGACTGTGTCTGTGTCAGGATACAGCTGCCATGGACATGGGAGAAGTACAGCGGGGATAATTGGTTTTATACTTCTAACTTGGGGTGTTACGTTGATTTTCTATGCTTTCCCACAGTATGGGATGCTTCACTGTCAGTTAAAGTTGTACTAAAGGGACAGAAAAGCAGACAAAATTGATGAATCTTGGCAAATACTACACTGGAGGACTTGTTTTAGAACAGGAAATAGTTTCTGTGTGACCGACTGACAGGACACGCCAGAGCAAAAATACCATCTAAAATAATTTGGGATGAGAAGACCAACTGGAGCCAGTGGTGAGTTGAAAAATCTCTGCTGACTTCCTCTATCTGTTCCTGTCTTCCAGTATCTCCATCTCCCGCCCCTGCTGCTGTCTGGAGCAGAGGCCAGTTGGACAGGCCTCGTCCTTTTCCTGTCACTGCTGATTCTCTATGCCGTGTGCCTCGCGGGGAGACAGCAGAAAATATGCACAGGAAATTGTAAAACTCAGAATGCCCAGATAAAAAAAAATGAAAAGCTTCCAGGCCAGACCAGCTGTAAGTCAGCTGTCATACCCACAGCTACAGAGAGAACTTTCTAACTATTCATTATTGTAAGTTCTGCTTTTTGCAAGCAGTAATGCACATGATACAAACACAAGCATGTTAAACTGAGCCTGGGAGGCCCTTTACAGCCACTGTACAACATCTTGTAACAAGCGGACACATGCAGTGTCAGCCAAAAGCAATTTGTCCTGATTTTCTGCAAAGCTAAAATAGATTTATTACAGAAGCAGCAGACACTTTCCTAACTAGGCCTGGTTGAGGGAAAGACTTCAGACCTGTTTCTCCCCGGTCTCCCTGCCTCTGCCTTCAGAAACAGCCTCTCTGTGTATTTATACAAAATAAAATATGCTCTTTTTTCCTTCTCATTTCACAGAACTGCTTTCATAGAAAGTAAAATTCTAAACAAATTCAAAAGCTACCTGTAGAGGCCAATAAAAACAGGGGAGCTGCCTCTGGAGCCGCTGATCCTGCCAACTAAACACTGTCCAGAGACGCAACAGGTGTGATGTGACCCTGCCTGATGGAAGGATTTGTATTAGAGAAGGTTCTGAAAGCTGCAAACCCGACCACAGACAGTGACTGTCAGTGTAGGCGCAGGGGCAAAAGGTGAGGAAAAGTGGGCGTTTGCAGGTCAGAGGTCACTGGGGTTCAGTGTGTGACCTCTGACAAGTCTTCAACAAGACAGGGTGGTGCCAGTGATGGAGGATATCAATAGTGTGTGTGACCCATGGATACAGCTTACACCATGGAAGGGAATTATTTGGTTATTTGAACAAAATATACATGGGAGAGATTTACGTAAACAAGAAAGTGAGCAAGTTATTTACACGTACATGAATTTGTGCTTTGGTATGTGAGTGTTTTAGGCCTAAGACCAATTGGTAATCTTTGTTTACTAAACACTACTGCAAGAACGATGGAGCCCAGGTTTCAAGGACACGACTCCCGAGCCGACAATGAACTGCCAGTCACGAGTCGTGACTCCAGCATGCAGAGCTCAGAGCATGTTTAATAAACACACAAATTGCCAGGGATAAAAACAAAGTGAGAGGAAGGACATGATTAACCAAGTTTGATGTGGAACGTTTCCAGAACCTGTCCAAAAACAGTCTTACAGGAGAAAGGTTTTTGGTTCAGCAGGGCACAGGTGGGCTGCACCATTACTCTATGATCATTCCCATGATGCCTTGCCAATCAGTCACCCCACTACTTACATTTACTTTGTCAGCACACAAGTCAATTATTCCACTTACTGAAAGTTTTGCAAATGTCGGACACGGCCTTGAAGACGCGGTCTGAGAAGTTGACCTTGACTTTCATGTGCTTCATGTTGGGCAGCTGGAGGCGCAGCAGCTTGTGCTGTGGCGTGAAAAGCAGCCTCGCGTCGGCTTGGATGCCATACTTGTCCAACGTCCAGTGGGTTTTCAGAAGCCATGTCTTCTTCTTCTCCCACCACAAAGCATGGTCTGACCAGTCCTTCTTCACGTCTACAAAGGGAAAGAAAAGAGGAGAAAGAATGAGCTTTACTAGAACCATTAAAGATTGAACGGCTTAATTCTGTCGCTAGTTAGTTACAATTTTTGTCTATTATCACTAGGGACGGACTGATATGAGATTTTTGGGGCTGATGCCGATATTAGGGAGCAAGAAAATACCAATATCTAATGTAAGGAGTAGACAGTACAGATATTTGTATTCAGATGTAGGGAGTAAAAGTAAAGAGTTTGTAGTCTTTATAGCAGTTACTTCCCACCTCTGGTATGTATGCATTTTTACTTGCCTACATAAACAGTCTAAATATCTGCACATATCAGGGAACATATATGTCAATACCAAAACATATCTGCCATTGGCCAATATTGGTCAGCATATTGGCAAAGTGATACATCGGTCTGGCCCTAATTAACATAATAAGGTGGGTGTGACTGGAGCTTTCAGTCTGCATCCATCACACTGTACTGACCTCAGCTCACCACATATGTCCCTCCAGGGCAGAAGGTCACATTTGGGGCGAAGGCAGTGGGGGTGTGTGTGGGGGGGACACAGAAAAGGTTTGCATGGGGGCCGTGAAGTCAAAGTGAGAGGGAGGAGACAACTGAGTGTGTGAAAGACGTAGCTGTTTGTGTGACACCGCGGGGATATCAGGTTCATACCTCCCTCTTTGTTCCAAAGTCACACCGTGATCCCTCCAAAGCAGACACAAGCCACCCAAAACCACACATAGCTCCCAGGCTTTCGCTCCGCAGGGGCTCAACACAATGGGCACAGACCTGCGGTCTCATGGTGTGTGTGTCTGACTTTAAGAGAGAAGGTGAAAACCGCAGAGATTTAGGCGAACTCAGAGCAGATGTTTGTGCAGATCACCTTGCTCTGGTTTTTATGCGAGCAGCACTGTGATGAGCTGAAGTCGTGCTTGAGCTGCAAATCACTTTCAGCGAAAGGTGAAACGCACTCAAACAGAGTGCATCCATTTATCTTATCTATTTTTCACCTTAATGGGATACAATCACAAAATAGCTAAGTGTGTTTAGCAGGTCAAAACAAACAGCAGGCCAAATGGCTCAACGTTTGCTTCTTTACAAGCTCCTCTGTGTTAAAAATATCTATGACTATGCCTTAGCTGTCTATAACGGAGAGAACAGGCCTGCAGTTTTTAGCCTGTTATACTTTGCGATGTTCCCTCTGAGTAGTGATGTCATTACTCCGGCATCAGTCCAGGAAGCCACTTCCCAAAGTGGTGTCTCATTTCCTCCACCCACATACCCCATCATTGCTTCTCCAGCCTATCCTGTGTCTCACTCTGGGCCTCTCTCTCTCAGAGTCACTGTGTCCAGACACAGACGTCAGTTTGCTCAGTCATGCTTTTATCAAAGCAGTCGATCTGACATTTTTAACTGATTATTGTCAGTTAAACATGTTGTCGTCTACAGCAGCATCATCGCTATCAAATCATGATCATCAGCCAGATGACAAGAGCAGTATTATTTATGGGTATGACAAAAGAGAAAATATACAAGTTAGCCACCAAAAACAAAAAATATAAAAGTTATCCACCACACAAATGAAGTAAGGTTTTGTTTGCAAGTGCCAAAGTTTGACTGAGTACCTCACTGCCATATCTCCTGAGAATACTTTTTATTTTATTTTTTTATGTCGACTATCTTGGCTCACATCATTACAGCTGCAACTACTCCTTTATCAATTAATTGTTTATACATAATAGTGAAACTGGGAAATATGCCCCCTCTAAGTTTTGAGGGTCTTAATCGCAAAATTACTCTTTTTTTTGTCTCATTAACAATCCAAAGTAGGGCTGTGTGACTTTGGAAAAATATCTAAATGCGATTATTTGGACTGCGATATGATTTGTGATTTTGGAGGGAATGATCATTTTTACATCTTCATTCTCATTTACATTAAAAAACAAGTTTCATTGATTATGGTGTGATTTTCTGTACCAAACAAAGATTTTGTCTTAAGCATGTAGAACATCATGTGCAGGCCGGGACAACACTGCAGCACCACGTTATTTGAATTGAAATGGTATGAGGACAGATTTCTCCTTCTACAAATGTTGCGCATTCCTGCCATTTAAAACTGCTGTAGTCAAGTTTGCAAATTCAGGTAAATTCTGATCAATTGAGCTTAATCCAAAACCTCACAACATCCAATTGACAGTGATATGAGAAGAGACAACAGCAGTAAATCTCAATTTTTAGAGGCTTAAACCAGCAAATGTTTGGTACTTTTCCCTTGTTAAATGATGATCAAACTGTTTTTATGATTAGTATCATTTCAGTCAACAAACAAATAATGAATGGAATCTTCCTGATGGCTAAATTAACCAAATGCATGGTATGTCAAATTAATGTTAATGATGATTGTGGTCAATTAATAAATTCCTCAGTTTATGCTATGCTGACAGACAATTCTAAATTGTCTTGCATACATGATGTTCTTGCGGTGTCTACATGTACCAGGATGCATTGCATCACAAAAAAGAAAAAAACCTGTATTTGCTGGGTCTCCAAGGTTGCATCTATTCCATCAAATCCGCTGCATTAGAAAATTTCTTTTACTTAATATTTCAGTTTTCAGTAATGTCACTGGTTCCATGAAGAACAACAGATTTTGAGGCTGTATCCCGGAGACAGAGAGAGAATTGAAAAAAAAAATTGTTGGGTTTTACATTATATCACTAATTCGGATAGTTAGAGATAAGGTATAAAACAGGCAGGGTTGCCCTTTAAAAACAGGCAAGCGCTGTTTTTTATCCTTATTCAGAAACACATACAATTTTCATGTTCAAGGTTGGTAGCACCTAAATGTGGCTCTTGCTAATGCACGAGAAAGGACACAGCTACTGATGGACAGACTGAGCCAAAATGGACGACAATTACTTAAAGATAAATTAAATGAGCTCAGCAGAACGCAGACATACATCAGCACGGCAATTTGAAAACTCCTCCATATGTCAAGCAGCTTGATGCCATGGTAACCCAAACCTTGAATGGACTTGTGTTTCAGTGTGCTGCCATTGTTTCCCCTGACCTTAACTTTACATAGGGGCACCCATATGCATTGTTGACACTCTCCTGCTGATCCCATCTAAAAGCTGAATGATTAGGATTAGGCAGTGAGTAGGTGAAACAACAGCTTGGCTGCTTAGGATCAGGAAACAAGACTGCTGTGATGTGAGCAAAGCAAACTGGAATGAGGAAGAGATTACACTGGCGATTAAGCCGGCGAGGGAAGGTTTGGAAAAAGAGTGACCACCAGCATCTCAATGCAGATGTCATTGTGAAGGCCTAGGACTGTGTGAATTGATTTTTGGGGGGGAGGGTTGTTTGTCAAGCTGTTGCGTTTTATTCTGTTTACTCCGGGGGGAAGCAGTTGGTACTTGAGTGAAAACATTCCAAGCTTTCTTTCTGAGTCCTGGTGCGAGTTACTCTGGCAGCATGGGGTCTAGCTGTCATCGCTCCATTCTGATGCTTCAGCTGTGCAGACCACAGCTTCATCGCTAGCATCAGAGAAATGGTTCCCTTAAGTGTGCTGCAGCTATTAAAGGCTGAAATAATGAGAGGGAGCAACGAGAGGAAAATTGAAAATAGACCTGAGTGTATTTTCATAACTCCACTCACAGTTTTTCCTCTTAGAACCTTGTAATTTCTGGTGTCTGAGAGCAATGCAGAACAGCTAGCGTTAACATTTGGCACACCGATCTTCACCACAGACCACGTTCTATAGAAATGTCCTCATGCTTAGCATGCATGTCCGCCATACAGTGGCGAGGCATGAAGGCTGGTCCTAGTTACCCCCAACACACTCAATGGTCCCTGCTCCTCTGCTGCGTCATCGCCAACCTTAATGAACATAGTCTTTCCTTCTGCTTGCTTGTTTGAGTACGCAGTGGTCTGAAGCGTTGTGATTGGACAAGGGCAGCTCGGGTAGGCGTCCACCGGGTTCTTTCAGCAACAAGATGGTAACTCAATCCACAGAGAGAGAGGGAGAGAAGGCCAATGACTTCTCCAAGCTAAAAATATAGCCTGCCAAGGCTGACGTAATGCAGCAGGCAGAGGAGCGGGGGCCTAAGTAATTGGGTGCATTAAATGTGGACCCACAGCTTCTCAGTAGAGTTATAAGTGTGTGTATATGTGTGCATGTGTGTGAGTGTGTGTATGAGGGCTTGAAAGAAAAGGGGAGGGGAGACAGAATGGGAAAACCATGTTTTATGACCTCTGCAGGATGTGAAAGATGATACAAAGACTGTGTGTCTTTGCGTGTGTAAGAAGTGTGTGTGTGTGGTTTGGGGATTTGTCGAATGAAGGGTGTTCTTATCCATCCATTAGCTACATTAGCTCCATGAGTTTGTGCGTGTGTGTGCTTTAACAAGGTAAATTATTCCATAAATTCTCTCTAACAGTTATTCTCATTCACCACCATCACCACGGCAGCTCCCGACCAAGACCACTTCCCCTGCTTTGTTCATCAGATACCATAGCAAGAGAGACTTGGATTCATTCAAAGAATTCTACAAAGCAATTAATAAAAAGTAAATGAATAAAAAGAGCAAACAGTTAAATCGTACTTCAAACGTTGCATGGTAGGCACAGATGTACCAATTTGCAGGGCTTTCATTTAGCTAACAGGATGCTGAACTCTGTGTCCCTTTCTCCTCTTCATCATTCCTCTTAGCTCTCTTTCCATTCTACCCCTCCTAGTTAGAGTGACTGCAGTATCTTTGGTGTTTACATTAGAGGACAGCTATGTTTATGGAGGTCTGTCTGAGAGGGGGGAGGGGACAGGATGACAGAAGAGAGGATGGGAAAAAAGAAATGAGAGAAAGGGCATGAAAAGGAGAAATGAGGATGAGCAGGAGATGAGGGAGGAGCTCTGACTCAGGACACAGTAGTACAAGGCTGTATTCAGACCAAATCAGGTGATCTGGTGGAGACGAAGGTTTTCGCATTCATTTGAATGTGGCCCAGCCCTTGAGGCTGTGGCTGTCTGAAAAAAATGCAGCTGGCTGTAGCGAAAAAAACTTAAAACCAGCTCAATTTTTTTTACTGCAGCTGGCTGTGCTACGCCGTGGTAGCCAATCACGTGAAGGGACCGTCTTCCAGCAATTGATGGCCACCCATGGATTGGGAGAGGAATAGAGGACAAAATTTGGCATCACAAAGTGGGTCCTGCCATTGTAATTAAATGACACACAACCAGACAGTCCTGTATCGTTTCTGCGGACCACCTGATTTCGTCTGAATACAGCCCAAGACAGAGCAAAAAAAAAAACAAAAAAAACCACAAAGGAAGTGTGAGGAAAAGGAAATTAAAAATTTAAGTGTAGCGGTTAAAACTACTAAATATATAGCACCTCTAAGTCTATCTCCTGCATGAAATTAAGATTTCTGCAGTCCGGTCTGCATCTACATTATTATTATTACTCACACACAAATTCCGTAATTGATATGAAAGCTATCTGGTTTATAAGTATATTGTTCTGCAAAGACTATTTTTTAATTTCAAAACCATTTTTGCTTTACTGCAAAAAATACTTTACTATTACAGCTGACATATTTCCACCTGTTGCTAAACAACATTATACTTTGTGATTTTGACAGTTCTCTTCAAAACAGTTAATTAAAATCAGAGTGTAGATAAGATTGAAATAGTGGAAATAATCTGAATTATTTACAATGCACAATGACTCATGAATTGATCTGCTCACCGTGAAGTGCCGCCCTGCAGGGCAACAACTGACAATTATTTTAATTACCTATTTATCTGCTGATTATTTCCTTGATTTATCATTTGAACAGCAAAATGCCAGAAAAAAGTAAAAAGTGCCCATTGCAGCTTCCTTAACAAAGTCTAAAGTAAAATCATTGACTTGCCTGATTACTATCATGTAAGACAATTAAAAAGAAGCAAATCCCAAAAATGACTAATAAAACTGTCAAACGTTTGTCATTTAAGCTCTAAAAAAATGACTTTCATGATTTAAAAATATCTGTCAGAGAAAAAGAAATCCTTGCTGTTGCATGCATGTTTAATGAGTCATGTTCATTCTTCATTAGGCTTCAACCAGCATAGCAGCGTCAGTCAGCTGATGACTAAAACAAGATCGTGGCTAATCTCTAGCATCATAGATAGAGGTGATTTACAAGCAGACACACTTGCAATTCAGGATTTTGTCATTGTGCCTGCACAGAAAGCCACAGAGGCGTCAAGCTGTTAACCATCAGTGATAACTGTGGCCATGCAGTGCAAAGCTTTGTCATTTTCTGCATCAGCTGATAAAAACATTACAGCCGGGTGAGGCTGGTCATGCCGTTTCCTTGGTGACTCTTGGCTGACGCCGCAGGGGCAGTGGTGCAAGCCGACGACTTGTTTCCACACACAACAAAGACACAGGGCAGCAAGTTTGACTGTCTTCTGTCTCTTTTTCTCTTACATAAGCACACACACACAGTTTATCCCCCTCTACAACATGAAAGCCCGTCTCTTTCTAAATATATTCTACGTTCGAAGCAGAGTGAAGGTCGATATTGACACGCAAAGATACAGGAAGCAACTACTCTGCACTGCCCTTAAATTAGATCTACTGTAAATGACCTTTAGGCACTCACTCGCAAGATAGGATGAACATCAGATACACAACATGTGCGGAGACAGGTGATGACAATATCTGTACGTCAGACATGTGATAGAGTCCCACGAGATTACAGTGAAAGACTGAACAGTGAATTTAACAGTAACTTGACCCAGTCTAAAGACAATGCATGCATCATATCAAGCTGAGAGAGAAGCGACAGCAGAGGAGCAGACAAACATGTTTCTGGACTCGTGAGCTAAAAGCTAAACTAAATCTGAAGACATTATGCATCTGTTCCACTGAATACACGACAGCGAGCAACACTGCCAACATGTCATTTTTCTGACTTAATCACTCACTAATATTTTGATGTATTCCAGCTGTGTCCTTTGGGTATCCTCTAACCAATACTTTTAAATTTCAAGTGCTTTTTATTGACAACCTGAGTTAAACGAGGTTAGCTGAGCATATTTCTGTCAGTAAATATACAACAGCTCAGCTTTCCGCCAATAGTCATTAAAACAGGTCATTTGTCAGAGGAATTAAATATGCAACATGAAGCTGAGCCAGATTCTGCTGAGAGGGAAGCAGTCAAACCTTGCCCGACAAAGCATTTGGACAAAGGGACACTTAATGCTGCCATTAAAGCTTTTAAGGCTGCAAAAATAAGAAACAAAAGGTTCACAGGGTTGTGCCCCGTGTCAGCAATGGTGAGACATCCTTTAAGGTCATGGCTGGTCTGAAAGGTGTCAGGGGACACTGTGACAGATATTGATTCACCTAAGTAGTGTTGGAAGATGCTACTGGATTTGACAACGTGCACATCTCGCTCACACAAATCTAAAACATGTTCGTCTATCTACAACCAAAATAAAAACCAAAAGAAATCAAACAACACTTAGAGTTTCCACCTCCGACTGGACATTACTGGAGCTGTGCAGGAACTAAAGTCTACAGGTGAAGTGGTGGAGGCAGAACCTTAAAGGACCATACCAGCCTATTTTTGACTTTCAGCATTAGCAGAGATCGCCACTCTCTTCAACAAATATTGTTAAAATTTGACCAAGAGCGTACTTAAGTGGATCTCAGGCTGCATTTTTAAACCCCATTCACAGCTGTTCATGTTAGAACAGGGTACTGAAACACTATAGGACATGTGAGGTATAGGTAAAAGGTAATTCACCCTTTAAAAGAGAACAACTAAGTTTATTCTGTCAAACATTGCTGAGCGAGAGAGAGAGAGAGCGGGGAGTTGAGACCTGCGGTGATGAAAGTTATTATGCCTTCTTAGCTCAAACATTAGCTTGAAGAAGGATTTTCACACAGAGGTTCTTTATTATTAATGTTGGCACACAGTTTCAGCTACTTTCTGTAATGTTTATTGAATATGGACAAAATGTACAAAACACGATATCTAATAGATGAAGCTGTTTTGTGAAAAATGCATCACGTTTATGTAATCTATGTGGCTGATGTTGTCAAAAGACAATGATATGTAGTAACACTGGTATGGCCCTTTAAAGACATTAAGGACATTTCCTCCAAACAAACAGGAAATTTAGGAGCATCCATCCTCTTACAGTAAGAGGAGAGTGCAACAGTGCTGCCTTTAATGCATTAGGAGAGGCCAGGAGGGCTATTAGAGGAAACCTCCTTAGAGACAGATAGTTTGTATCCATTTGTGTCATCTTCCAAACACAGCAAAACAGTGGGGGTACTACCCCTCCGCCATGACACAGCTTTATACAATTAAATGTTCAGGGACCAGCTGGGATAATGACATTACAAAGAAACTCTGGGACAAAGATCAATGGAGCAGATAGACAATATTCATCTGTCCTCCCATCCATGAATCCATTTGGCCAGACGTCCCCTTAGGACTGTAAAAAGCGGTCCCACTGATGCCTCCGAGTTCGATGAGACACTCAGTTGCATGTTCGGTAAGGTGACACTTTTGAATACTGTAGGCTGTTAAGAAAAACTAATTTCAGGTTAAATAAATGGACAATCCACGTAGAGCTAAAACAATTAGCTGATTCATCAATTATACATTTCTGAAATACAAACACAAAGATTTTCCAAGCTTTTCCATTGTAGAAAATTGTGCTTTTCTGTTCCTTTTTTTAATTATAAAAGCATGTTTAGTGTTTTGTTTGAAAATCTAAAAAAAAAAGGTCATTTCCATTACTTTGATACTTTTTTAGATGAATCGGTATGAGGTGAAATGAAATGAGAGGGGAAACATTGTTGGCCTTAATAAAGCCTCATTCCTTCATTATGTAAACAAACACCTCTCGTGCCCCCTTGCTTTGTAAAAGAGGGAGTACGGAGACCGACTGAGAGGCGTTGACAGGTTTAAAATGAATGAAATGTGGGCCGAGAACCGCGACAAAACCTCCATATCAGTTTACCCCTCTGACATACAGGTGTGTGGTGTTACAACAATGTGCTGCTCTAACAATTCCTGCCACTTGATCCACTGCGCTGCCTGCCATTACAGGAAGGAGAGAGGGACAAAAAAGCAACAAGCAACAGAGTCCCAGAGGAACCATGAAAGTTTGTTATGCTGCATGTTCAAGATGCCAAGCATAACTAATTAAATCATCCTCAACAAGCACAGCAGTTCTTCAATGTGAATGGACAAAGAATGAACACTTGCAATTTCAACCTTTGTTTTATTTGAGATTAACTGATTTTCAAATAGATATTTCTAAGCTAACCACAATTTCTAAAGCATATTAAAGCATCAAAAGATATTTAGAGCAGCTGATACCGTTCCTGTATGACCCTTTATCAAGAGAGAACATTCAAACAGCTACCACAGTCTAACTCAGTCTTAGCACAAACTCTTCCTTGTTCACTGTGAAACTAATTCACTTTGTAGCACATCACAGTTTCACCAACACAGCTGGTGTCTTTCTTTGACACGTTTCCTTTAAGCTCTTATCTACATACCACTAAAGCATCAGCAAAGGACTGATTTAACATTCACATGCATACAGAAGCATGTGACATTATGACTAACTTTTCAATCAGTCCACTGTCTGCACTTAAAAGCAGAGGATGAGGACGTAAAGAAAGAATTTACACATCATTTTGTAAATCTTTCAGTTTAGGGCAGATCTATTTGTGCAGGCTGCTAAAATTAACTCTGATGTATGAGTAACAATGAGTGTGTATATAAATATATTTGTCCTGGGGTCTATGCGTGCGCATTTAATGCAGAACAGCACAATCACTGTTGCATCTCGCTAGCGAAACAGGAAAGCTCTGGCCTGGGCAGGACCGCTACTTAGGCTAACTACTTCCTGTCAGAGAGATTAGAGAGCAGGATGATCACACAGGCTGCCAGGCTGTTTCTCACTTCGTAACGCCAGCCGTTTAGGACGGCTCCACAGGCACAATCAATGAGTCTCATTATGCTCGGCTATATATCTGAAATGTGTGTCATGGCGAGGTTTTATGAGGAGAGGCAAAGTGGTTATAGCCACTAATCAAAAGGAATCTTCCTGGTGTGGAATACTGAATGTAAAGATGTGAGCTGTTCACAAATCTTGTCATCAGGGACAGACATGACGATGGCATCTCAGCTCATCATCTCGCCCTCTGCAGGGACTTAAGACTCATCCTTTCTCTCAGTGAGAGGACACTGAGATTGCAGGGAGGCCGGAGTGCTAGGAAGGCACAAGGGAGAAGGCGTATGAAAAAAAAAAAAAAAGCCCAAAGGAAGTTCAGCATCCTGTGTTAAATCGCGTCTGTTTCCTAATAAAACCTGCACTCCATTGTCAAGCCAAAGTCATCTCCCCCTGGTCACCACAACCTTCAGCTGACGGCATCTTGGCATCGCTAAAAGGACAGAGAATTTAAATAGTTGACAAACTGGAGCACTGTCTTGACAAAAAAAGAGTTACTCAGAAGAAACACTTCAGTCATTTCTAACTAAATTCTGATTAACAACAATAAGTTGTGTTTGTGGACTGTTTCATAAGAGGTTCCTCTGATGTGGTTAATTATGAAACACAATACCAACATTATTTGCTCACACATAATCGAAACCAATGCTGGATAGAGGATGACATATGCAGATGACTTGCGATGTGAATATGTAGGTCATCGCAAATACGAAACACACATTTTCTCTGACATGCAGGGAAAGTTCTCTGCGGCTGGCTGGTGGTACGGCAGCCAAAACTGCAGGCCCCTCACTGGAAACAACCACATGAACAATCAGAGTTGCCCAGGACCAATTAGTTTGCTCAAGTTCTATTTATGGAACATTTAGCAGTCATGAACCTGCGTCAGAAAGCAGGAGCAAAGTGAACAATTTGTACTCTGGTGTTTTCTATTGATTATCAAGCTTTGCTACGTGGCTGGAGGAGTGGATGGTGTCAAATAGTAAGACATGGCTGCCAAAACTTAAAAAATGAGAGAGAGACGGGGAGAGGGAGGGTTGACAGAGAGAGGGGGAGGTGGATGAAGCAGGCAGAAGAGAATCCAGCAATGACGGCAGAGACCAGAGAACAACATGCCAAACCCTGGAAGTCATTTCCTTCTTCGTCAAAGACTTTTATGGAATTCTAGCAGCGTGGCTAACGTAACAACGCTAAGGGAGAGACAGAGAGAGACACTCCACACCACACGCCTCCCTCCGCCTTCTTGCTTCCCCTCCCACTTTTTTAAACATCCAGACGCTATCCTCAGCTGTCTTTTGTGAGGCTAAGCAGAGCAACACAACCAGAGTACCTCCAGTAGTGTAAGCGTGGCAACATTCGCACCCATAATTTACATTTGCTAGCTAGTGCTACTCGCTCAAGAGTTTCTTTTTAATGCTACTCAACCCAGCGTTCCTTTTTTGGGGGTTCAAAACATGTTGGGCCTGGCATTCTTACGAGTCTTGACTGAAGGACATTGAGTTCTCAATTATCACTAAAATAGGCCTTTAAAGTGTGCCACAAGCAATGCACTTGTGAGATCATTTATATCTTTAGCACTGCAAGTTTGCAGTTTACAAGTCCTAAAAGCTAAGTAACTTGGGAATATTCACCTTAAATTCAATAAAACTCCCGCCAGCTAATGTTGTTTGTACAACATTTGCTCTTCCTTCTAAATGGCCCTATATTAGCTTTTAGAGAGGAGGCTGGCACTTTGGAAAACATCAACAAAGTCAGAGAAAGCAGCAATGAAGGTGAGCAACGGATGGATGAACAGATTACAGGAGCGGGGGACCGAGGGGTTGTCAATCAGTTGGCTTTAAATACAGCTCTCCTGGAGGGCTGCAGGAGAAATGAAAGCAGCGTTTGCTACCGTGATCAATAGCTAAGTGCCTTCCTGGCATTTGTCTGTTTAATCCATTATCGAAGGCCATTTGAGCCTGCGATGTGGACAAGCGACCTGCAGCTCACAGGATGAGTTGAAAGATGGAAGCAGGATGCATGTGGGCAGGACACACCCACTGACACCGACGCGCAGCTCTGCTCACGTGTGGAAACACACGCATAAATACTACTAATCAACACTGGCCGCTGTGTGAAAGACTGCAGATGTCAGCACATTTCTCCTGAAAGCTACTATAAATAAAAAAAACTTGTTAACCTCATGGAAAGCACTGACTGTATCATAAGAGGTCCCTCAGTTCGGTGTCTGGGAGACAGAATGAGAGTGGTGGGGGTGGACAGAGAGATGTGTCACTGCACCACGATGTCCTTTCAATGAGAGACAGACGCGCTGCCTGCCAAAACTCAAAACTCTGCGGTATCTATGTGTCCCTTCTCACAGCATCATGTGTATGTGCACGCATGTTATCACATGTACTGCAACTATGTATAACCATCACATCCAAGCAATCAGCAAATCCAGCAGTGGTTGTGTGACAGCACTTCAGAGGTGCTCAGTGAGGGCTGTGCAGCACTGTCACCGGTCAGAGCTGAGAGGGACAGAAACAGGTCAACAACAAAAGAAAAGAGGCTGAGGACTTTTCCCACAGAACGGTGTCACATGAGGACTGTTTGCTCTCTTTAATCTCATTACTGGGCTGGGCGACACTGCCTGAAAATTATTTAGCAATATTTTTAGGCCCTATCTCAATACAGGATAGATTAAATAGAATATATCTTTATTGTCATTGTAACATGTACAACAAAATTAAAAATGTCCTCAAAAGCACTTTATTAATGCTAGAGCTGGGAGAACTGGAACAAACATCATCTCTGATGTGACAATATTATAGAAAAACGAATACAAAATATTGTCACAATGACATTTTTGATCAACAATCATGAGTATAGTGGATATAATGAATAAATTGGTAAAGACAAGTATTAGAACAAGTGCAGCAGTCCAATAAATTCATAAAACTACATAATTTAACTGCCATGCAGTCTTTAAAACCAGGAAAGACACCATTTATTTTATCTCACAATATAATTATATCCCAAATCTAAAATGATATACAGTTTCATATCTCAATAATGATATAATATCTTTATATCACCCAGCCCTACCTCATTAGTATGCACAGACTGTTTCCTAGATTGCACACTTATACACTGATAAATGCTTATGTTTATTTATACAAGAAGTCTCCTTTACTAGATAACTTTTTAGATGATGTTATTTTTTTCTGGCCTTTCGAAAGTTTATCATTGTCTGTTCCAAGCATGTGTCATATGAACAGTGTGCAGTCTGCTGCAGTGTGCACCCATGTGGAAAACACACGTTGTGAATGGGTTAATGATTACAACGCAAAACAACCTGTTGACTCAGGACAGGAGGGAGATGGCAGTCAAATAAAATGTCCCTGCACGCACACTCGGTGAAACCAGTCAAGAGGCACAAATACACTCCCCAAAGGCTCTCAGAGCAGTTTAACATCACTGGAAGAATTCTGGTTCTGGTAGATTTAAAATGACTACCAGGAACTTATAAGTACTTATTAAACAGTCTTATGAGTCCTTTGATGATTAGAAACTTCCTGTAACAGCAAACAAGACCTTCAGCAAAAGACTGCTATTCCATGTAGTTACTATTAATGCCCGTGCCCGAACTCAGACAAAACTTTTTTTCAAAATTTAAATTTCGTTGTGTGTGCAATAACAATGACGCAATTATATTCTGCATCCCATGGCTGTTAGTTTGCACCTCAGCATGTAATGTTAATGCAAATGGTATTGTAATTTTAGCCCACAGAAAACAGAGGTAACAGGTCTCGGTGTCTCAAGGGACATTACTGCCATACAACTGACTTATAACTTCTTTGTCAGTCACATGTAAATATGCTACCTCATCGCGATCCATCCTGCGGTCTCTTTCCCTTGCTTTAAAAAAACAAATGCACGTGTTGCAGCTGTTATGCCGGGTCCTGCCTGCCTGGCACGTGCTAGCAAAGATCTTCAGGACATAAGGCGCTTGTGTCACTACCGCTTTTGTCCAAAGGGGCCGCTAGAATCAACAAAAACTGACAGTTAGTCACTTTAAGCATGCTTCAATAAGCTAATTTAGGTGCAGTAATGGTGGTGGTAGTATTAATGCAGAGGGGATAGGTTTATAAATAGTAGCCAAGGCAGGAATCATAGCAAGCTTTTAAAAGACAGTGGCACAAACAGTCATGCACACCCACATCCTGTTATTTTGCTTTCCTGCAACAACAACTAAGCATCTTCAACAAATCAAAACTAATTTCATCTATGCACATTAAGACCTCAAGTCACCAGGATGCTGAGCAGTTAAAAGAGCCCAAATCATCAGCCAAATAGCTACATCCTTAAGAAAAGTAAACCAAAAATTAGGCATGGAAAAAACAAAAGAAAAACAGTTGCACAGCTCCAATACAGCTTGATTTCACAGTAACACAACTGATACAATGTAAAACATGTGGGAAAATTTGACTTCTAGAACAATTTAAGTTATTACAAAGTTACAACCTCTGTTACGCCTCATATATCCAACTTTTATGACTTGTGGCCACAACAAGACTTTTTCCATAGAGAAGGTGTCAGATCAAGCAAAGTCACACCCTTCAGCCAAAGCTTTGACAAAAAGCACAAGCACGACTCAAACAATGGATAAAGCCGAGCCTTGAGTGGAGTCAGGGTGGGAGGACCGACGAATTCATGACATCCCACACACGGCAGCAACACTGCACTCGCCGAGCATAGATGCTGCACAACACAGACGACCACAGAGAACAAAGACCTCAATTATGTGGAGCCCTGACAGGAGAGCTAAAAACGGGACCATGGGCAGGGAATAAAACCTTGGAGCACTGCAGGAATGCCGGGCATTTAAGCACCGTCGACACACAACACACTGTCACTCCCAAGTCGCGCTGCCGCCACTGCTGAACTTTCTCCAGCCTCCATGAAACAGAGCAGTGTTCAAGTGACTGCAACAGAGGACTCTTTTGCTTAATTGCACCCAAACTTCACAAGTGCATAACTGCAGATTCAGAACAGTGCATGACAAGGTGGGGGTGTGTGTGTGTGTGTGAATGTGTTCTTTATAGCTTGAGGATTTGACCCATATACACTGCAGGACAACAAAGAGGAACATTAACATCTGATAGTTCACAAAACTAGTGATGGCGTTTGAGCTGGTGGCATGCAACAAAGGCCAGAAAAGACAGATTTCCCAACATAATGATCACAAAAACATATTCCAATATATTCAACTCTGATTTCATATACTGTCGCTTTGTGTTTGTGGCAGAAAACAAACTTTTGACCTTCCAACTTAACAGTTGGAGAGAGTCTATTCTTAGCTTTTCCAGCATGTAGAAATACTTGCATGTTTGCACACAAGGGTGATGTTTACTTAGTGGAATCTCACTTTCAGAATGGTTCAGAACTATTCTGACGTATTTATGGCTAAACAAATATGAACAGATAACATGTCGGCCATTGACACAGATATTCTGCTACTGAGTGATGATGCAGAGTCAGAGGTCAAAGAAAAGAAGTTAATTACCAAAAGCTATATCTTACATTTACAGACTCACAGTGGACTGTTCATTACAAGCATGCATCAGACTACATCCAGGCTTCAAGCAAGTGGGTTTATTGCACTTTTGATAAGCTGCTTTGAAAAGCTGCGATGAACCGCTCTTGTGCACTTACCTAGTTTCTCTACGAGTTTGAGCATGACTCCGCCTATGTGGATTTCTCCGGTGACCCTCAGCGACACGTCCCTGTGGAGGTCGGTGACATGCATCTTCAGTTCCCACGTCCCGTCGGCGTAGCAGCCATCGGGCATCCGGATCCCGTCCAGCGCCATCCTGCAAAAACAGAGCCACAGTCAGGAGGGGAAAAGGTCCAGCCACACTTCTGTCACACTGGAGTGAAAAAGAAACCTTTTGGCCCTTCTGGAAAAGGAATAAATGAGGTGCAAAGCTCATGCATGCAAGGTCTTGAGAAAGAACTGTGCTGCTAGAACACACACTAGCTCATATTTATGTGTGTGTGTAGCTGCTTTAGTCAAACCAATGGTATGAAAGAATGTTCTTTACCATAGAAATAGTGTTTAGAAATGAAAGCATCAATACATTCTGCCATAAGATCATGCTGTGCTGTGGTAGCCATTCGTTTTGACACATCAAGGTCAGTTGATTAGTCATGATTGGTACTACTCAGCCTGTAACCACAGTTGTTTCATATCTAAAAAAAAGTTTTCCAAAATTTGGAAAAAGTAAGTATGATGTTGTCATAGTGATGTCATCAGATTACTGTAAATCCCCTTTGAACAGGACTACAGATCTAGCCTATAATAGACCATCTGCGGTGATGAGTGTGACTAGCATGGGCATTTACCAGGCACAATATGCAAATATTATAGGTAATATCTTAAATTTTATGTTCTTTTTCATCAAAGCACATAAGTTTCTCTATTTATCAGGCATTTCACTAGAGAATTTCTTTCTAAATACATTATCCATAACCAGTTTTCAACTGGTATAAAAGTATATTCCAATGATAAAGGGTCCTGACAGTGTTAATCCTTTACTAAGAGTACTTTTCCATCTGATTTAAAACAGTGTTTGAATAAAAAAGT
>JAQLOL010000007.1:10599312-10613139 GCA_029783665.1 Naso thynnoides | reverse complement strand
CACCCCAAAAATTCATAAAATATATATAAATGCAAGGGATTTATATCAAGTGTTAGGGGTTGGGGTTAGAATCTTACCAGTGTATCTGAACAGGTGCAATATTGCTGTAATGTTTGAGGATGAGGGGCTCCAGTCTGTAGGCCTGTGCAGAGAAACAACACTTCTTAACTATTTTCTATCTTGAAAGTGCACTTTTTGAATTTGAACATCTTGCTTACTAACAGCTAGCCCTATGTCTTATTCACTAAATCTCTAAATCTGAGTGGTCAAAAATAAGTAAAATCTTGACTTGATGTCATTAGCCTGACTGAGAGAGGGCATCTACGTGCGTGGGACAAATCAAAGGGAACTGACCACAGGGTCTGTCGGGTGAAACACATTGAAGAGCCTGCTGCAGATGGAGGTGGGCAGGATGTGGTCCTGGTGGCAGCTGGTCCCAGGGCGGATCCCTCTCAGGGCCAAGAACACTGCCAGAGGAGACCCCATGCAGAAGAAGTTTTCCACCTGAGAGACGGCAAGTGCAAAGATCATATACATTTTCAAAAGGGAGATAGATAGCATATGTTTAATATTGAGAATAGCAATGCTGCAAAAGCCAGGTTGTGATCAAGTGATTCTCTTCAGATATTTGACACAGATATATAAAATAACACACACTCAAACGTACGCAAAATAAGTACAAGGTTATAATAAATTTTCGCAGAAGACGTCAAAACGTCATGGCATTTTGTGGAATGTTGCTCAGTATTCTTTCTAAGCAAACATCCTTGAAACAAATCTACTGAAATCACTACTATGTATCGCCTTAGAGTAATGTCATATTAACATAATGGACCTTACCTTAAATTTAAGGGCAGGGGGGGCTGATGGTTTAGAAGCCTCCAGTGTGCGGAGCTGATTTTCCAGCTCTCGTAACCTGTTAGAAGCAGGTGAGGACACAATGTTAATAACTGAAAACTGAAATTCTCTGAAAACCACAGCTTGAAAATCAGCTGCAAAAAAAATCATTTTTTAATACCCCCTCATGTATTATTATAATCTCAAACTACCTAGAAATACATAATATTGTCCAATCGTTTATCCTGAAGCCAGTCATCAAACAAGAATCCGCAGGAAAAAAATGGTTGCTAATCTATGCAAATGGTCGCACTGACAAAAACAACTTCAACACCGGAAAAGGATGGAATAAACAGCTCACAGCACACTGTATTATGTGTGCCCAAAAACAATAATTAATAGGTTTGACACTGAAATTTAAGTAGAGTGAGTTGAGAAGTATGAACAGCCAAGATAAATTAGAATATTGTCCTATTGAAGTAGAAATTTAGCATCCAAACATTTTATTGCTTAGTATTATGTTGCCTAGAACACAACTACTGCTAATCATTATTTAAACGTCTTGTTATCAAAAGTCATATCTCAAGCCTGCCTACAATTTTTAATTCTTTCTCCCCAAAAATCTCCGAGGATCCTTACAGCTCTACATGCAGTAACTGATGTCAGGCTAGGAGTCAGTGAGGATAAGCTCTACCTTGTCCTTGTGAGTCGCAGCTGTTCGAAAAGGTGCCTCTCCTCAAAGGACATCCAACGCAGGTCCAGCTCCTCTTCCACAGCGTGATGCTCCTGCAGGCAGAAGCGCACTGGATCCCATCCTGTAATGATGTCGTAGGTGATGACGCAGCCGAGCGAGTGGGACACGATGGACACTTTGCCTCCATTCGCTTCAAACTCGGGGTTCCGCGAGCAGAAAAGTGTGTACAGTCTGTTCAGCTCATGCGTTAGACCCTTGGTAATCTGAGAGACAGGCAGTGAGGGGGTTTTAAGAACTGGAGAACTTTAAATGTCACGTTCTGTAAGTGTGTGACACTCACCTCATCTCGGTAAAGGGGGCTGTTATAGTACATGATGTCCATGGCACTGCTGTTGAGAAGATCCCTTAGTCCTCTCACTTTGTCCGGTGTTATTGAGTCTACCGTATCTACAGAAATAAAGCAACAATATCAACACATAAAACTTTTATTACCATATGATGAGATTTAATGCCACATGCTGGTGTGTGGATATACACACACTCAGTGGCCACTTTATGAAGTATGACTATAAAATCTAATGCAATTCAATAAAGCAGGTCAGCCATAAACTCCACAAAGACATTACTGCTGAGTTTTGACTGAGACTGTCAGAGACGTCAGACTATATGTTTGTCTGTATAGAGCCAGACTACATTATATTGAAAGGCATCTTTATTGTTTTTTTTTTCCCTCTTTTCATTTGTTTTTATTATTCCATGATACTGTGTGTTCGTTTTATCAAATGAAAGCAAAGCATGCTACTGTTTTCCATTTCTTTGTTACTATGACCAATTTGAATTATGTTTTTCAAATATTTGTGTATATATGTCTTGTGTTGGACCCCAGGGAGAATAGTCTTCACTAAGGTGATGACTAATGGGTATCTGTAATAAACATAAAAATAAACATAAACACAAACATAGTTTTGCACAAGTGGAGAAAAATATTAAAGGTCCTGCACAATATCACAACAAATTACAATCTTATTATAATGAACATTTAGTTAGATGAATAACTGAGTACATGAATACCTCTGTAACCCTAGTACCTGTCAATGATAACTAAACATTAAATGTACAGGTGACAAAAAACACACAAAACGCTCACACGTTAAGCACAAACCAAACAGGCCAATAGGAGCAAACACATGCATACAGGCTGCTTCAAAAACACACTAACCTCCATCCAGTGCAAGTTTGGAGCGCCACTCGACAGGCAGGAACTCCACATGCTCGTCATTGTGCTCTGAAAAGTGCTTTTCCTCCATTTTCCTCACACCCTCCCTCAGCCTAAAAGACACAATCGGGTTCACAGAAGTTCGGTAAATGAGGACAAAACTGAACACTTACATGTTGTTTAAAACATTCAGCTACAAAAAGGCAGGAAAAGTGCTTGATTTGGGAACAATGTCATTATTGTATTGTCTGTGCTGTCTTGTATTAGAATGGCAGGTGGTGAGTGGATCAGCAACATCCAATATGTATATCTGTCCCTGCTACAGACTGACTAAGGAAGTGTGTTTGCATGTGTTCTCTCACAAACTTTAATGACTGTTGGGAGGAAAGAAATGACATCCATTTAAGTGTTCACTGATGCAGCAGCTTTCCTTGCACACACACACACACACACAATGAGTATAATGCTGCTAGTCCTGTATGAGGAAGCATTAGCTCGCAGGAAACTCTTAATACACAAAGAGAGTGAGGGTGAGGTAGGGTGCTGACACTGGCAAATGGAGGCTGAGAGGCTGGTCTGTGACTGAGGCACCTAATGCAGGTTTTGACAGAACTATCTGCAGGCTGTTGTGTCTGCTGGGAAACCTAAATGCTCACAGGGTGGAGGGCGGAATTATGGAACTGTCTATGCTGCACACAAGAGCTCCCCTGCTTTGCTAGGCAATAAGCTTTGACATATACAAAAAATGTGATTTTGTTTTAGAGCATAATGCTGCTATAAACCCCCCACAATTTCCTCTTTCACTGCTGCCTAGGAGCCTCAGAAAGGCAGCTGAAATAATTTAGTTTCTAAATAAAATCCACAACGAGGTACTGGCAAGACGTGTCAGGTTGATCTTTCCTCTTGGCTGAGGAGAGTGTGTATGCTGTAATCCACAGGGAGCTGGTAGTGAGGCTTAAAGTGCTGTGCAGCTTGTCTTGGTCTACTTTACCTGCTTAGCTGGCCTAAGCTGTGGGCAGTGGCTAGACGATAACTTAGTGACACAGAGACACACATGGCTTTGGTCCGAACGTTCTGTACAACTGCTTGTTAGGCTTATGGGCCAGGGCCAGTTCAGCGGTGCCATTTAGGGCCATATGGGTCTTTAACACAAAATACAGTCACAAAACACAAATGAACTGTGCCTAGCTTTAGTGCAGATTCACAACAGAATAACAGCCTATACACTGTGTGAGTTGTGGTGAGACATTCATCACTGTTAAACTTGTCAATATATAATATTTCCAAGTGAAAATGACTAAGAATGACTTTTATCTTTGTGTGCTTACATTATCCCCAAAGTTTTCAACAACGTTAAAACTAGGGTGCGACAAATGTATCAATTTGCTGACATTGGCCTATCACAAGTGAACTGATATCAGCAAATATGTTCTCCGATATGCGGTGATATTAAAACTGTTTTTAAGGCTCGAAAGAATGTTTAGACTTGCGGTTTAAAATGGTGTATATAGGTGGTTTGTCCAGGAGAGGGCAGTCCGTGACTGAAGTATTAACTGTTCAGTGCACTGATGTTTAGATCAAACGAAGATATCCTAACCTGCCTCCATTACATATATTTGTCACAAGTATTTGATAACCATCTTCAACCCATATTATATTTACTATACATAATATTGGCTGATATATAGGATATCAGAATTTTCCTGCTCCCAAATATCAGTATCCACATCAGCCCCAAAAATCCTACATCAGTCGGGCCTTGTTCAAAACCTAGAAAAATCTCTAACTTTATTCAAGCTGTGGTAAATTAAACGTTTGTGGCCTGTTGCTAACTTTCAACACCAGTCAGAGAGTACAAAAGGAAGTTCCATGTTTCTAAAGTAGTCCAGAATGGAAACATCGAAAACTCTAGAGAGGGCCTCCTACATTTTTAAGATGTTAGCGGCCAGGCAATCGGTATGTAGTTGGTTAAAACCCGTAACTCAATCTGTATGCAACTAAATCCTATCACTGAAAAGGCAAAGTAACTGCTTCTTCAGTGTAACTTCCTCGTTTTAGCCTCTCCTCGAATATTTACTGTTAACCAAGTTCCTCACTATAATAATAAAACCTTTGTAAGACAAAAACAACTGGTTAAAGTATGCAATACTGACTGTTTCAGTTTCGTGTTCTAAAGCTGTGAGATATGCATCTCGTTCATTTGTGCCAGCAACCCAATAAAATGGAAGCGAATTCATGTTTTGTTTGCGAACTGCTCAAACACATTGACAAGTTAGATTTGGCCTGCAAGCACAGCCCTGAAATGTGAAGTGATGATAGTGTTGGTGTTTACTGCATATGAGTTAAAGTTTAGTACATAGATTTCATCTACACTCTTAAGGAATTTTAGGATGTAAAAAAGTGTTAAATGTTTCCCACAAATATTTCTTTAATGTTGCGTTGCATATGCACTGCACTGTCTCTGCAGGTGCTTGTTGCATGGCCTCACCACATGCAATTCGTGAGGCAAAGTTTTCCTTGTTCCCTTGTGTTTTATATAGTTTCCATGCATTGTGCTTTTTTGGTCAGCAGGGCGTATAACAATACACAGCACAAAGTAAGAGGACAGCAGGAGAAGATAAAGACAGTGAGTAAGATGGAGAGGTTGGGAGGGGAGCAAACTTCAAAAGCTGCAGGTGCAGTGTTTTTTAATTACTTAAACAAAAGGTGTACAGTAATAAGCAGTGTTTACTTTTTTCTGAGAGGAGCGTAGTGACTACGCATTCCATAAATACACTAGTTACATATTTGGCAATGGCGCTCAACCTATCAGACGGGTCAATTCACAAAAATAGCACAATTGATAGCTGGCTAAAATTATCAGCTTTTGTGCCTGTGTCGTGACAGAAAAAAGTAAGAAGAGGGAAGAAGTGAGCTGCCTGAGAAAGGCCAGATGAAAAATAGAGCAAGAAGCGTGAAAGACAGAAAAGAACTTCATATCAATTCAAAAATCCCATTGTTTCAGTAAGATTTTTCTAAATTTAGACTAGACTTGGTTAGCCTGTGAATAATTTTAAACATGCCCTTTTTCACCTTTAACAACTCAAACGAAACACAAGTGAAAAACCCTGACGTCTTAATGACATCAAACATGCAGTCAAGCAAATCCACTTTAAAAATATACTAATAACACTCACATTCCAGTGTTTTTAATGATGCGTCCCTGGTCCATCTTCTGTCCGATCCCATGGACCACAAAGACAACATGTGTAGTTTGAGGGGGTCTGTCCTCAGGCGAGGCCTCCTCGACATAACCCCGATGGAGCCTTGTGCCACTGCTGGAGGCTGGAGGAGGACAGACAACAGGGTGTGACTATTGCTTATTGGAGCTAACTGTTTGGTAGAGATTTTTGTGTATAAAGAAAATTAATCCTTCTAACACTACTTTCTGCACAATACTGCTAAATAAACACTCATTTCTACTCAGCTCACAAGAGAGCTATAAATAACTCCGCAATGGCGTTTAAGTAACTTGCTGCTCTGAGTCCAACGAGGCTAGTAGGTGTGTCCTGTTGTGACAGTGGCCCGAGACTCTGCTGTTGTTACGTGCCTTGAGCTTTAAGTTGTGTCCTAATTTAGAATGTACAGTCCAGTACACTCATACGCTCTGTGTCAACATGATAGAAGCCAACTGTCTTTGCTGCTGTCTGGATAGCACTAAGGAGATTTACCTACACTGAGCATCTGGGTGTCAGGGGAGATTGAGACAACCGGTGCCAACACCTTCGCTTATCATCTGCGAGCAGGAGATGACAATGTATTGCAGAGCAAGTAAACTGTAGATCAGATTAGAGTCTTCAATACCAACCAGACATTGGAGATGGGGTCAAAGAGCGAGTGCCACCTTTTCAGTTTCGCCTATGCCAGTAGATCAAAGCTAGCTGCTGAAGATGGCAGATGGACACAGTTTGATTTTCTGGGCTAATCCAGTTAGGAGACTGAACGGTACCCGGGCATGGTTAAACAACCGTTGAATAATAGCAAATGGCAGCACACTGATGTACAGAAAAGTGGCAGCAGAGCTAATTGCTAGCTCTATGGTTTCTCTGGTCAATGCTTTGTAGCCCAAAATCTCTCAACAACTAGTGGACAGGTTGCTCTTAAATATGGTCAAGACACCAAAACCCTTCTCAGGATAATTTGTATAAACTTGTTGATTCAGCTTTTCATCAAGCAGCATCATCAGGTCAGAATTTCCTGTCCAATAGTTTTGTTTATGACCATTACCTGCTAAGCTAACAACGTTTCCATCAGCTTTAGCTGCATTGCTAATTAACAAATGCTAGCATGTGATCACATGACACTAAGATGGTGAACGTCTTAATTACTACGATTGTTAACACTGTCATTGTAAGCATATCAGCGACTTAATGTCACAAAGTTCACAATGGCATTTAGCTCAAACAATCGTTTTATTCAAGTACAGTCTCATTGTTAGTTTAAACTTAAGACTATACGTCCTGATTGAACAATTGTTTGGCTTCACAGAAGCTTCAGACTGAGGCATAACAAAATGTTTATATTTAGTGTCACATAAATTTAGTTTAGTAAAAATCTTTTTATTTCACTTTATCATCAATGTATTGTAAAATTTTGACCATTACGGGTTCCATAATCCACATCTTTGAAGTTGTAGCAATGTGCACCATAATACAGTTGCTAGCAGCGAGAGTGAGAAAGCATGAGCAAATAATTTGATCTATCTTTTCAAACAGAGGCTTTCACATTAATTCAGAACAGATATAAGTGCAAACACACAGGTAAAGTATGAGCAGGAAGCTATTTGCTCTCATTTAAAAAAAAAAAAAAGATGCTAACACTGTATATATTACAGACCTTTGGAGAAGCCCAGTTTCTGGGTGACGGTGCGGGCAATCTTTGAAGTGGTGGCATCGCTGTAGAGGTAAACCTCATCCACGCTGTGCCAGTCTACATGGGTCCGACTCAGCTTCAGGCTGTGGATGGCTGTAGGGGGGCAGCGACAGAGAAGTGAGTGACTGAAAGTCAGAGGAAAATGAGGAGGGCGGATGGGGAAGAAAATTGGGCAAAAAGGGGAAAAAATCTGGGAGAAGGATGAGGAAAAAAAGGGTTGTGATTTCATATTTTAAGGAGACTACTAGGGAGAGAGCTTGAAGACATTGTAAGAATTGCACCAAGTTGTGATCACCTTAGACACAGTAAAAAAAAAGAAACGCTAAAGTCTAGAATCGATCTATTCACAAAGCTCAATCAAATGCACTCTGGAGCATTGATCTGCAGTTGGAAAGAAAAACACATCAAAACCATTGCATACTTCAGCTCTTGCTTGTCTGTCCTGTTTGTGTGTCATCAAATTTAAGACACTTACATGGCTGCTTTACAAATCCGTAACACTTTCCATTCAATTTTTCTGTTTGTGTGTGTGTGTGTGCGTAATGCATCGACTGGAGCAAGTAAGAGCAGAGGTATGGCTAGAGAGGAGACACCATTTGCTACAGAAGCTAAGAGCGATAAATGAAACTGGTTGACTTGAGAGAGTTATTTATGTCTCTGCAGTCTGTCCTTTGAATGTCCTGTGCAGGAAAGTTTCATGTGGCAGAAGTTAATGAAAGACATTGGCGCAGATCCAAATCAAATTCGTGGCTCTTTGTACTGCCCTGAACCAATCTGGGGATTAAAAATCCCATAAGAACAGGGTAAAGTTCTTGAAGAAATAAAATGTTCCAGATTACTCTTTTTGCAACATTCTCCCACGAAAAATGGCAAACAAAATGCTGCAAAAACTGTTAATACCATATGACTAAGGAACTTTAAAAAGAAACTGAGAACCTGAGGTTTACTGAATGTCTTTTTAGACCAAATGTATGTTCCATTCATCGAGGAATTCAAATGTATGAACAGGGGATGACTTGTGTCATCATGTGTCAGATGTATGCATCTTTGTTTCTCATTCATCCTTTAATATTTGTACATTTATTAGACATTCCTTTGGTGATCTGCTGGCCAGGTTTACAGGACAGGAATAAATGAGGCATTTGTAAGAAAATTCAAAAGGTTTTCTCTTTACATTCCCATGTAAATTGATAAAACAAGATATATATCATGTGTGTCACATGGCGGATTAAAGCTGGGCCTTTCCTGACTGGCAGGCTAATTTCTCCATTGGACAAGCATGACCGTGGGGGTCATGCAGCGCCAAGCAGTTTTGCACCTTAGCGGAGTTCTGTTTGCTCTGAGGACAACCAGTGTGAGAGTGAATGGCTGCCTCTGCAGGAAGAGAGGCAGGATCTGGAAGAGGAGTTTCTCTCAAGGAACAGAAGTGTTGGAGTAACGGGAACTTACTCCAACACTTTGTTATTTTCAAGCCAGGCAAAATAATAAAGCTCCTGAGGAACATGAACTCTTTCCATTTATCTTTGCAGGTTCTCAAAAAAGAAACTAACAAGAAAGCAAACTATGCTTAACCTCTAACACCACTAAAACACCACTAAAGCACTCAATGACGACTGCAGTGAACAGGAACAATTAGCTCCTTTGAGAAGAGAACCTTCCACCATCTAGTTTGGCTTCATCTCAAGCAGTCTACAGTGGCCTCCTTTCCTCATCTACCTCATGGACTTAAGAGCAGGGATGAAGAAGAGAAGGGCAATGACATTGGCTGTAAGACCTATGCATGTTACTGGACAAGGGTGGGTGAAGCCACCTCAGACTGCTGAGCTTATTTTTTGGCTGGGTCCACTGTAAAACAGGAGTTCAGCTGTCTTTACTAATAATTTAATACTGATTGGCAGGATTTACAAGCCAGTAAGATGGAGTGATGGTTTGGGGTTGTACAAGGACACTTGCTGTTTTATAATGAAAGGCAATGTATTGTTACTGGGAGTGAAAGGAGGGGATTCAAATTGGACAGACGAGCTGGCAGTCCACCAACAAAAGGTTAAAGGGTTTACTGGTGGAGTTATCTAACACTGCCATAGCAAATTTCTAAGGGACACGAGGAGGAGGGAGAGGGTTAAAAATGAGGGATGAGGGACGAAATATGTGACCACGAACTGGGTAAACTGTTGAGAAAGAGAAATAAAAAAAAAGGAAACTGTATGTGGGAAAGTCTGAGAAAGAAGCGGAAGCACAGAACCTAGATGGGTGAAAGACATTACAAGAAAGAGCAATTCAAACTAACCATATGTACAAGGTGCCATGATGCTGGTCTGAGACCTCTAAAGAGAGGTTAGATACCAGTGGCAACTTTTTTTTTGGTTACAGCATGACAACAACAACAGCTACATTCCTTTCACGAGGGTTTTCCTTTCTCTTGTAGGGAAGGACAAGGTAGAAAACTAGTGTAATGTCAATAAAAACTGCACTACTTGCAGTACTGTAACATTTTCAATCCTGTCAGGAAAATCACAGATTCAGTCTCTGATCAGGTCTATGGAAGCTAAAGGACAATGGCCGCTTAAATTTACAATGAGATGAGTACACACACCCCGAGACGTCTCAGTTCAGCATATTTGATGAGGGTCAATACACCCAGAACTAGGACAGTGATGGACCTCTAAGAGGGCAACTCTACACACCATGTTAAGAGGCTATAGTAAGGGCCACAATAGCTTCTCTGTTTAGCTCATCACTTGTGCTTTGCACTCAACAGAGAGCTTTGTTCACTGCCCCCAGAGCGAGAGCTGGTGATGGTGGTTCATTAATAATGGTCATACTGCTGTAAGGGATGAGAGAAAGAAAGCAAAGAGAGAGAAAGTGAGAGACAGGGCTAGAAGGGATAAAAATGGGTAAAGAAGGGTGGCTTTTTGAGGACCAGCTTGTTTATTTCACATCCACTAGTTTAAGGGGTCTTGCCCAAGTAACGTCTACTCACTATCCCAACAAGGACATGAGAGACAGATGCAAAGGTTTCCTCAAAAAGCAGCAACAGCAGAAGTACCAAACTCTGGGTCACAGCACACAAGGAGAAGTTCTAGCAACTAGGCCCAGTTAAGGATGCAATGGAGAAGTAGCAGAGCAGCCCAAATCCATTTTCATACAACCATTTCTAACTGAGCCTAGGTCTAGTTCTAAATATCAGACCGAACTGGTCTGAACCACAACAGTAAAGACGAGACTAGTTAAATAAGGACCTAGAATCTACCAGGAGAGAGGACACAAGCTAGCAAATCTACAACAGCAGAAATAAAACAAAGAAGAACTTGGCGTTTTACAGTACCTTGGCAGCGTTTGCGCTTGTGACATGTAGTTTTAGCACTCGTCTGATATCCACTCCATTTGAACAGAAAAGGGAGGTAGAAAGGGGGCATGTGGGAGAGAACAACTAACAACCAAGAGAGAATGAGTAACGGCCATTACCCTGATGTCAGTCACACAGGCTACCGCTGTCATCACTCTTGAACAGGCCAATCTATCAAGTAGCGCTGCTATCAGCTTACCACTTCAAGGCCTGCGACTCAGAATCTGTAATGGTTACTGGTGGCCATAGATATCCTGAAAGTAACCTCAAACAAGGTCTCGGTAACAGAAAAGTTAGTGAAAGCCTACAGCTGAAAATGCAGCGCTGCTTGACATGAGCCTAAGATGACTGAGGTAGCATCTGTTTCACACTCATTACAAGAATTCTACTACCTCAACTGTGAAGACTACACATGTTATAAAGCCAACAATATGCTTGAAATTGGAAATTTCTGTGTATGTTTTATAAATACCTCTATATTATATATTAAGTGGCACAAAACCTACATATTAGTGAACACTTTAAGACCTTTAGCAAAGAAGTGAAACACAAATAAACAGCACAGAACCTGTTAAGTGTCTGACAGCATCAAGCAATAGTAGTATTTATGCTTCCATTGTTCCACATTATATTTGTATATTAGAAATGTTTTATTAGGACTGAGGTTGTATTTCATTCCTAGATGGAGGACCATTCAGATTACAAATATACAAAGAGTTTTATAAGAGTCAGACTTGGAACCAGTCAGATCCTGTATTGTATTATTAGTCTGAATGTTCCAGTAACTAGAGTCTTTATTGGTTACAAATCATTAGTATTTGTGTTGTTTTCCACAAGTACTAATGATTGAATATTAACCCTGTTTTTTGTGGTAATTACCCCAACTACAAAATGTTTTCTTCCAGTAATTTTAATCCAAGACTTATTAGAGAAGCTGTTCTTCCCAAGAAAAAAAAAGAATGATTGTGATGATGAGGTTTGATGGCAACCACGGGAAATGTTATCATCCTCTTCAAAATTTGGTCTAAAAAAGCCAAAAAACCATGTTTGCTATACTCTCGACAATGTAAACAGCACCTTACAAATGTAAACCCTGGTGCAAAATAATATGTCAAAAGTACTGGTAAATATTTGTTGTATTGGTAAACTTCCTAGGTCCAGATGAATGTGCTTAGAAATCATTAAATATTAATAAAAATCCAAATCAAACTAACAGCAGCTCTATGCTCATTACATCACTGAATTAGACATAAATGGTTGCTCTGATCTGACATTTAAAAGACTTCCTCGGCATTTGTTAATCAAATCAGCCATGAGTTTTAGCTTAGATTTGACTAAATCACTCTTTCCGTGATAACACAGACTTGCAAATGTCAGCAGTGTCTCCTCAGCAGAGGTGAAAGGCTGAATAGGAGGAGAGACCTGCTGAGTGCACAGGAAGCTTGCTTGCAGTGAAGGCTATTAGAAGTCTATCTTGCATCTCTGCATTACAGCACTGATGGATCCAAATACGTGCTTCTTAATGACTAGAATATCTAATATGCACATCTGTGACAATATGCAGTGCATAACATTCCTAAGGGGTTAAGACAATACTTTAGGACTTTAAGGTCAATCGAGGCCTTACTGCAGCATCAAATCATGAAATTCTGAAATTTCTATTCACTTTAAGCCGTCTGTCATCAATCACGCAAAGTGTTCCCAGCTTCATGTGCTGGTTAAATGAAAATGCAGCTGAATATGTTGTGTCTACAAGCATGTGTTTACCTTGCCATTCCTTCCTTAAACATACAAAAATGTTTGCTGACAAATGACACAGCGCACAGCCTGCTGGCTTTGTTTTTCTTTGACGTCTAAGAGGCCTGACACACTGGGACACACCCTATATTTTCCCTCATCGGCTTACTGCCCTATACCCACACGCACGCACACACAAATCAGAAAGGACCGAAGTGAAAAGATAGGTAACACAACATTTCCTCAGTCTGGCTTGGACATTGCAACTGGCACCATATTGGCAAGAAAAAATCTTCTCTATCAGAGTTGGCTGATGGAAATAAAAACATTAAAAGACAAATAAAATCTAGGCTTGGTCGGTATTGAGATATTACGGTATATCAGGGCATTAAGAAAACCCAATGGATTGATTTTCAATACTGTTAATCATACAGACGCTCCCTTTTCTATTAAACTGATATGCATGGTAGTAGAGGCGGATAGTCAGTCACTGCAGCCTCTGGTCTGCCACAGCCGCAGCACGAAGTTGAGAGTACCAGAGAAAATGGCTACTGTGCTACAAGCTACAAGTTACTGTCTCAATAGTTACTTTGTTTGTGTAAATTAAAAAAAACAATGACAGAGGCTCCTGGAAAATGACCTTATCACCTTTACAAGCAAAATCTCACGGAAAGAAACCAAAGTTCCACAGCCAAGAAGAGGAGCAATGTAAAAAGAGGCAAGACGAGAGTGAATATTAGCGTTGCTTTCCATCGCTGGAGAAAGCCCTCGAAAGAGAAACAGATGCAGGGTGATGCTGAACTCACACTGTCTCTTTTAGACTCAAATACTTAATGTTGGCTGTTTACCTAAACATATCTTTAGTGTAACTAATGATAACGCAAACTGTAAATGTAACGGATAAGAATAAGATCTACCTTAAATGACAAACTGAAGTCCTTTCTAAAGGTCTGGTCACCTTTTATTTCCTTTCTCAGACAAAAATATTTTAAAAAGATTTGACACATAAATGTAACGGATGAACTTTCCAAATGGCGTGTTGTGACTGTTTTCTTGTTACTGCGGTGTTGCTAAAACTGAGCTAAG
>JAQLOL010000007.1:10528819-10579661 GCA_029783665.1 Naso thynnoides | reverse complement strand
ATACATCCCAGATCGCAGCTTTGTTGTGGTTCAGACATGGCTGTTGTACACTTGGGCTGGATTTGGGCCGTCATTCACATCCGAGTATGGGCCACATCTTTGCTGTTCAATTGGCCCACGTCCGAGCCAAAGGACAGTTGCTATCTGGGGTCTTATGCTACAGCTAGCTTGATTTCAAGACGTTGCCTACCCCAGCTTTAGGGGTGTAGAGGGTCATAGGAATGTGCACAGGTTGTTGTGAAGGTGAAATATTCCTCTACAGTGAAAAGCTGAAAAAAAGGGAAAGGATGAAAAAAGGAACATCTCTTCCATCCAAAGAGTGGAGCCAGATCGGCAGAAGTAAAGTGGAGCAGGAACTCTCAGGGGTGTGATTGAAAGGGTGAGAAGTTAATTTGGCAGCTTTTCCTCCTCGCTTTGCTAATGTTTCCTCTCAGGACTAAACACCCTCGGCACCCCCTCCACCACCTCACCTCTCCAAACTCTCTAACCCCCAGACACCCTGCTACCCCACCACTAACACACCCAGCTCCCACCTCCAACCTCTTCTGAACACACACACACACACGCACTACTGCCACCCTACCTATGCCATGGTTCACTTCTTCAAACATCCACACGCCTTGTTTCCATTTCTCACCACCCCTCCTCTTCCTGGTTTCTCCTCCATCCTCTCACCATAAGCTGACTGCCCCCTCCCACACCCTCGTGAAAAAGCACCCTCCATCCCAGCAGTGCACGGTGACCCGAGACGAAACCTTTTCTCCCCAGGAAACATCCTGCTCTGAAACACTTTGGCTCAAGTGTGTTTTCTCCTGGGACATGGAGAGGAGGGCGGGCGGGGGGTTTCTGAGGTGATGGCGGTGTGGTACTTGAGCTAAATGGAGACCATGTTGGTGTATCTTCACGGCCTGTCAATCAGAAGTCTGCTGATGTGTAGGGGCGCTCTGCTACAGCTCAGGAGAGGATGAAGGGTCATGTGGGGCAGTTGCAGAGGTGGTGGTGGAGGTGGGTAATGGGGTCTGTGTGTACATAAATGTGTGTATGTGCATGTGGTGTGTGCGTTACATGGGAGAGAACCACATGGTGTCCTTGCTCTACTCACTCACCACATGCAGGATCACTCCCATCAACAGGAGAGTGTTGTAGGGGAGGGGAGTGTTGCTGGTTACAGAAAGGAATGGATGAAGGGGGGCAAGGGAGTCAGACCATGTTTTGCTATTAAAAATGCATTGTTTACTTTTCACTATGGCTTTCGAAACTAGAACTGTTTTGAAAGCACAGTCCTAAGTGGCAATGTTTAAAAACACAGCACTGTTATGAAACCCAAATTCTTTCACCTTTACTTTTACAACTGTACACTGTGTTATGTCAGAATGACTAATACTCAACAGAAGTGGTGTCATAAGGTTCATTTTTAGACGCACATATTTTTCGGTGGCATAAAAAACCATGAGCGGAAATACCAGAAACTGGAAAAAGTGGCTGAAATTTGGCAAAAAAAAGTTTGCATATCATGTGAAAGAAAAGACAGTAATTACCAAAGGGAACAGATACATAACAAAAAATCTGCTTTATTGTCGGAAAAAGCATTCCTGTCATTTTACATGCCTCCACACAAAAGTTATTGTGGGCACATTTAACTTCTGTGTCCTCAGTTCGAGTGCAGACGATTGAACTTGTTGCATATGCTGGTGCCTCTACAGAGGCTAATATAAATACCATTAAGTAAACATGAACCAAAACCAGAACTGGATTTAAATTTTATTTTGTAGAAATTTCTGAAAATTCCCTAAAAATCTTTCATGGAAACAAATTCATTGAGATACAGCATTATTTATGTTAAGCAAAACCTCCAACGTCATCATTTGCAGAAGAACTGTGTGTATTGGTATCAGTCTGATCAAGTGTTCCCCTGCTCATGTAATAATATCCCTTATTCCATCATTTCTTTCACAAGGCGCTAAACCTTGACCCATCCTTGCTTGTGAGTGACTAAGCCTTTTGAAAAAGCCTCTTTCATACACAATGATGCCATCACCTGTTACCAGCAAACCTGTTTACCTGTGCAATGTTACACAGAGGTGTTTTTTTGAACATTCTTTAACTTTCCCAGTCTTTTGTCACCCCTATTCTGATTTGTTTGAAACATGTTGTGGCATCAAATTCAGAATTACCTTTTTTTTTCTCAAAAAAAGAAAAGAAAAGATGAGATGAAAACACTTAATATATTTCAGGATTAGCTAATAATCACATTGTGTTTATTATGTTTTTAACGTAGCTAAAGTATTTTGGTGGTATTACGTTAACCCCTGGTTGCATCTACAACCTGCGATCAGAGAGAAGAAAAAAGTCAGTAAAAACATTTGTATTGTGAGTTTGGCGATACTGAAAGACCACAAGCGCGATCAAAGAGATGGTGGGAGTATCCAGATGTGTTCTTGGGTGTATGCAGAGCTTACAATGACAATAAAGGCATTCTGATTCTGATCCTCTAAAATGTCCCTCCTCCATACTGAGGCCTTATCAAAAGAAGGTAGTAAAGCACACTTACATTTGGTTGGCCACTTAAACAGGGGAAAGAAGACATTTAATGCCATAATGTCTGTGGACATGGTTTGAGAGACAGAAGATAGTAAAAGATAAAGACTGTCTAAAACAGATTGGTACATCCTTGCTTCAGGTCACACAGACATGGACATTACCTGCAGTTTAAGTCAAATATCTTCAGTCAGACTGGGTAACAGATACAGGCTTTGAGTGGAAGATGAACGACAGTATACTCAAGCAATAAATGCCACCAGTAATGAACATGTTCATGGTCTCCATGAATTATACACAACAAAAACAGTACACTTAGAAATGTGGCAGAGCCTAAGTCCTGGAATATATCTGACACAAAAAATCAAATATGATGAAATATTTGATTTATATATGTGAAATTGTTCATCATCTTAGAACACCAGATTGGCGTTCAACACTGAGACATACTGACATACTGGCCCCCTAGTATAAGGGCTGCAAGCCTATAGCATGGAGGGTGGGGCTGTACTATTGGGTTCCAATAGGACTGACATCACCTTGTAGCTGTAACTCATTTTGCTATAGCAGACCCTGTTGCATGTAGTGCAACACAATCAAACATACTTGTTGGCTGATGCTAGTCGCTTGCACGTACGCCCATGACCTCAGACGTGTACCTACAGCCACACATATGCGCCCTCACACACAATGTACACGTGCATACAGGCAACATCCTGTAAATTTGTAGTCGCCTCCGTGCCCGAAAGTACCACTGGGGTTCCCATTGCGTGAGCAGTCCTTTTTAGCTGTATTATTTCTTGACATTCCCAGACAATGTCTACGGAGGGATTGCAGGAATCTCACCATGATGTAATCAGACTTGACACGCTAGCTGCAAGCGTGAACAGTGTTATCCTTCTCTGATGTTCAAGTTAATATCAGGGAGATTAAGTGAGGATGTATGTAGCATGTTTTCACTCATATTGGGAGTTTCCATTTCTCTGCACACCTGCATTATTTAATTAATGTCAGAATTGCAGAATATCACTTGTAAGCATCTACAACTAAAGCTACCAGGAGCGCATGTGAGATTATACATGTCCTCACTTCTGTGTATATGTCTGTGTGTCCACGTCTGTCCACAGATGTGTGTTTATGTGTAAGTGCACATGCAATCTCACTCCTTGAGCGCAGCCGTGGGTGCCGGATAGCAGCACACGTGGCTAACACACTGCAGGCTGCAGTGTGAGACAGGCCAGGTCGGCTGGTGACAGTGTGCAGCCCCTCTCCTGCCTCATTTATCTGCTATGGCAGTGGACAGAATGCAATTTCCTGCAAGGGGGAGGCCAGGGGGATGGAGCGGCAAGGGGGCTGGGGGATGCAAAGAACATCAAAGGCCCCTGAAAGCTATCAGGAACTTGAGTACTGCCAGCACTGCGTGCCAACTCGCCAGTCCTAGCTCACCCTGTGGTGCACCGGGACATCAGTGATGCCTTTACACACCATTCACAGTGTTTGTTAATACGTGTGTGTGTGTGTGCATGTGTGAGTCAGTGAGTAGGATAAAAATACCCCTGCATTTAGAGGCTCAGACACCTTGAGCTGGAGCACTCAGAGCAGCCATTAGGCATGCTGCAGTATGAGGGGAAGGTCACAGTTTATCGCCCCTGCCACCCTTCTTCTCCAACACAAACACCCGCTCACTCTCCGCTCCGTCCCTTCCTCCCACCACCATGTCCTCCACTTGCTATCAGCGAGGTGAATGGACAGGGCAGAGCAGGGAGGTTCGATTAGGACCATTCGGTGGTGTGCGAACTCTCTCTAAATGAGAAGCAGCTTGACTTAGTTTGTTTGGGACTGTACATGTACATGTGTTTAGCTTCTGTGCCCATGCTGACTCTCATCTCACTGTGTCTCAGTTTTAATCCTCTATATGC
Source organism: Naso thynnoides (assembly GCA_029783665.1). Lineage (NCBI taxonomy): Eukaryota > Metazoa > Chordata > Actinopteri > Acanthuriformes > Acanthuridae > Naso > Naso thynnoides. The sequence goes on along the minus strand of JAQLOL010000007.1, from coordinate 10,575,204 downwards.
TGACAAGGAGCATTGTAAGTTTTGCTTTCAGCCGATTTGTATGTGGTTTCTCGGTGTGTATACGTGCTTTTAAATTAATCTTGTAATTATTGCACTTTCGTGTGTATGTTTCAATGTGTTCCTGTCATATCATCTGTGCAGGAGAAGGGATAATGGGGTTTATGACAGGAAGTAATAAGGCCGCCCCCACTGGATATCATCTGTTCCTTCCCTACTTGGCCTCCTCCTAACTTCTTTTTTATGTGGCGTTAAACAGGCCTACTCTACAGAGGAGAGGAAACGTTGCATCCATGTTGCTCCCCAGAATGGGCTCACATGGCGGCACCTGCACCATATGTAGATCTAACATGCAAAATCAATGCAACAAAGTCTTAAGAATATCCACATCTTGAACTTTAACAAACCTTGCATTACGAGAAACCGCCTGTCAATCATGTAAAACCGAACACAAATGCATTCATGACTCTGTACTTTCACTGTTTCCTTTCCTGCTGTATATTCACTTTACATGTTGATCAGAGGGAATGACAGCAGCTGGCAGCTGGTTAAACAGTCAACAGCACTGACCTCTGTACATCCAAAATGTTTGCATGAATATGACCGTAGCTGGGCCTCCGACAAACACAACATTCTCTGCATACACCCGCCAGCTGCATGGAGTAGAATCCTATATGGACACTATCAAGAGCCTATTGCTAACAGGTTGGCTGGCATTGCCTTTGGAATGCTTTTGTCTCGGTCTGTGCATTAGTGTGTGTGGGAGGTCACAGAAGTGACCTCCACTCGTTGCTTTCCGCTTTCACTCAGTTGGCAACATTTGTGCATTTCAGCGCGAGACCACCTTACTTTGTCTTTCATTACCAGCTCTTGCAGGGATGGTTACCTGGTTACTTGAAAGGCCAGAGCAGGAGGTCTGGACAGGGCTAGAGGGGTTGGACACCGGGGGTGGAATATCTTATCACAGCCATCAGAAATGCCTTGTCGGCAGCCATTCATTGGGCTTGGGGAAAATAAACCAAACTACCCCCCTCACCCCCCTCTTTCAAATGACTGAGTTAGACAGATAACAGCAGACCAAGGGGGTCCCCTCTCTCCTTTCCCCACCCGTCATTCACTCTTGCTCCCCCGTCTCTCTCTCCCTCTCTCGCTCTCCCACTCCCTGGCTGGTTTTATTGGAGAGGAAACAGAAAACAGAAAGCCTCAGTGTGGGAAGCCACTTGTTATCTGAGAGTCTTGGGAATCGAGGCCTCGGCAGAGGCTTCACTCAGCGCACTAATGAAAGCAGGACGATTTGGCCGCTTTCGTTCCCAACACAGCTAGACCCCCCATCTAAGCACAGGTACTCCCTCTGCTTCCATTTGCCTCCCCTTCCCGCCTTCCTTCTTCTTCTTCACCTGCTCCACACCTTGACCTCTAGTTCCCTTTTGGAAAATACTGACCCAGTAATCCTGCAAATTGCTTTTGTTTGGCAAATCTTTTCGAATTAGTCGCCTGTTGCTCTGCTGTTACTACACTGCATCTATAGCGCAAGACACCTCTAATAATTAGAATTTCATTATAAACCAGATAAGTGGGGCCTTCACTTAACTCATTTTACATGCTCAATATTACTCAGTGTCAATTCATGTGATAACATTCCTACTAGAGAAACTTTTAATGCATTTGCTAAAACTTAAATTTTAATTTGACTGTTTCAGAACAGATGCTAGGATGTATTGCGCACAGCCTGTTTGTGAGGCTTGCCCCTATAGAAAGCATGATGGACAGGTTTTTAAACGTCACACATGGCCCCCTGAACCATAGAAAATCTCTCTATTCAACAGTTCATTAAGGCTAGAAGATTTAAGTTTCTCCAACTAAACAATGCAGCAGAGATCCACTAAGTTCACTTTTGTCTGCCACATAGCTGAGGTTTACCATTCCCAGGTGAGCGACGGAGAGCTCCTCTCTGTTCTGATTTGTTCCTCACTGTGGCTCTCCCAGTGGAGCCAGGGCAGGGAGGCAGCAAGGCCATGTGAATGCTGTGTAGTAAGGTAAGACTTGGCCGCCGGGCATCCGGAGCAAGAGCTCAGCTCCCTTTGTGGTGGATCCCTGACAGGTTGGGGCGAAGCACAGATCAACCCCTCCCATCCACTTTCACCTGTGATATTGTCCCAGGTGGAGGGGTGGAGGAGGAGACAGAGGGATAGGTGGAGGGGTTGCAGAAGAGGCACTGAGATGTCCCCATAGGGCATGGCTTCTGTGTAGCACGATATCCCAGTGGGCTTTGCCGGCCTCCAGAGAGAGGTTAAATGAAGCCAGTGCTGTCTGACGGACAAAGGCAGCAGGTCAGCACCCGGCCCTTTGATCCATTCCTGCCCTCTTCAGACCACAGAGCCAGACCTTTTTGTTTCACCTTGCTTTTCTATCCCTAGGGCTAGCCCCCTTTTTTCCTCTCAATCTGCCCCCGACAATGGAGTCACTTACAAAGCTCTGAGCGTTGTATGGTCCACCAGTCACCAGAGGGGAGAGGTTTCAAAGGGAAGGTAGTGGGGCTCAGTGTCTCCCAGGTCCCCAGTGAGGAGATAGATACTGGTTCTTTCAGTCTCCAGCACTCGGCCACAACCCCACAGCTGCAAGCAGCACTTTAGAGGCCTCATTCAACAAAGGCTCAGAGAGGAAAGTTCATTTATGAGGGTAAACAGTGGAAAAAGGAGTAGATAAATTCATTGACACATACTAGACTCCACCTCAGCACCTTACTGTGAGAGGATCTGTAATTTTTAAAAACTTCTCTTGGAACTTTACGATAATGACAAGCAGACCTAGTGCAAATACACAAAAGTATTTAGAGGGTTGTAACTTTGCAAATTCGGTGCCAGAATACAGCTTGCTGAATTATGACTTTTAGTTTTGTGTTTTTTTTCCATTTCTCTCTAATGGTCAAAAGGGGGAGGGAAGGATTTATCTTGGAGCAGCACATGCTCTTCAGCAGATGTAGAGAGACAGAGTCGAGCGAACATGTTTTGAGTTTGTCTCCAGCCTGATCCGTGGCCAAAACACTCAGGTGGAGCCCCTGCTCAGAGACCACAGCCGTATAAAAGCCCAGAAGTAGCTGACACTTCCCCCCTCCTCTGTCTGTCCCACTGTGCCCAAAGACCTTGAAGTGTCATGACATCGCCGCCTCATCTGAAATGGCTAACTTTAACGTTGGCCGGGTTCCACCAAAAACAAAGTGATTTCTGCCTGAATAGGGAGTTTTCATAGGACCAATATTACTTGAGAAAATTAAAGTTTCCGCACAACAGATTTTGCAACTTCATTTCATTATATCCCAGTGGTAGCAGGTTGACCTTTTTCATCAAACAATGATATGCTGGGTTAGAGAGATAACAGATTCAAGAATTAAGTCCTCAAAAAGCATGCAACATTTGCGTAATCGGTCATGTTTATGCTGAAACATTAGTGTTATATTGGTGTCTTCCATCAAAACAGGTATAGGTGTGTGTGACTGTGTGTTTGTGTGTGGCGGGGGGCCCTGAGTGAGGGCCACAGGAGCAGGAATGTAAAGGCTGCCCTGGGGGCCTCTGTGGTGCTAATGGATTAACAGGCCAGCTTGGCATGCTAATGGAGATTGTCTGTGATGTAATGAGCTTCTAATTAGGTCACCTCTGAGCTTGACCCTCTTGTAATGAGGAGGGCAGAAGGGAGAGGAGGGGCTGGGGCTGGTGATAGCACCCTGACCTGCAGGTGTGAACCGGCCCGGGCTGTAAACAGGGCTGGACATTCCTGGCATTCTCAGCTCAGCATCCCCTCCCGAAACTCCCCTCCTCCTGCCTGCCAATAACCCTTCTGAAGCGCTATGGGTGGATACACACACAGAGAAACAATTGGAGCCACATTTCATGCTCCAAGGTGCTTCCCAGTTTGTATGAAAAGAAAAAAAAAGTTCACTTGAGCTCGCCTTTGCTTTGATTGTTGGATATTATTTTTCTCGATGATATCCCTCTGAAAGGGGTGTCGCAGCATTGCGCTGTGACCTGTATTCAAATGCTAAAGGGATCTGCAGGAGGGGTACTATCTAATTAAAAAGTGTAAGACTCTAATCACCCCGTCTTATTGTGGTGTCTCATGCCTTCCTGACTGCCCTCTGCTTGCAGGACTGCCATTAATCTTTCACTCGTCTCAACCTCTTCTTCCTCAAACTCTCTTGCTTTGCTCTCACTTTCCTTTTCTCTGCCTTGGCACAAAGTGGCGCACTGACACCACCCCAAAGCCCCTTTCGGAAAGAACAAAACATCTCTTTATTTCCGAGGGGGAGAATAACACACAGTGTGCCACTGAGCAAGTGAAGAGGTAGAGACCATCCATCTGCAGTTATAAGAAGTGCCCTGTGAAAGGATTCCAGGACTACTGCCAACACTTTTATTGCACTATTTATGGGTAATGCATGATTAGAAGTATTGCATGATTAGTCTATCGGGAATTTTACGATGCGCTCTTGATGATTGTGCTAGATAAAGTGCAAATTAGGAAGGTTTTATGTTCTTTTTCTCTCATTTTCTACTTGTTGAATAAAGTTGAATTATTCACAAAACATCTCACTAAGGAACATTTGGTTGTAATTATGATTATAGCAGTGTGTGGTTTGTGAATGTGTGTGTTTTCCCATCAAAATAATTGTGCACACTTACCACAGGTGGTACACATGCAATTGCACAAACACGTGTGTGTGTGTGTCAAGATGCGGTGTTTGTTGTTCTCTGAGGAACAGATGGGATCAGTGTGGTTTATCAGGCATGGAGGGCAGGGACCAGGATGCACTGGGCTTGGGGGGAGTGGTATGATGAATGACCCGTAGGAGGTCATCGCTCTGTTTGTACTGTAGGACTTATCAGATGCTGAGGGCCCATCCAGGCACTTGGTTTGAGTTTTAGCCTCTGAGGCAAAAAAGTGTGAGTCGTCGTGCTTGCTGTCTGGAGAATGATTAATAAGAATTAGTGAGGGATGACTTCAAGCACGATGTGGGCATTGCAGGTGCTGCTGGCTTAAGAATGCAACCATTGGCTTGAAAGTGAGACCAGAGACCAGTGTTAGTGAAGTTAGCACGTTTATCCCTCTCCTTAATCGTATTAAAGGTCACGGGGAGGTTTGAGTACATTCCAGCATACATTGGGGTAAAACGGAAGCACTGTGGACAGATCTCAACCCTCACACACTTGTGACACAAGTCTACAGTCCACATAATGTTTGCTTCTTTGTAATAAGGGACTCCTATTACAGGCTGAGAATCTGAATCTTGTCATTTTGAGGCAACGACACTAATGGAGATAAACATTCCAGGACAAATAAGATGACTTGTGCTTTTGTTAAATGCTATTTCTATTTATGACTATGCTCTGTTTGGATTGGTCTCCTAGGGTCTGTGTGATTGTTACCCTTCAGAGGTGATTGTTGGGACTTTTTATTTTTGACTAGACCTCTGGGGGCAGGGAGGTGCAAAGACAGGAACCCCAAAGTAGTAAGTGGACACTGTCTTTATCAGTCCCTTGTTCCCTCTCTTCTTTTAGTGGCCTAGACTCATTAAGCCGTCTATAAATGGTCCGGTCTTAATGAGGAGGCTTTTATAGGGCTCTCCTTGGGCCTCAAGGGGATAATCAGACTCTAGTAGGAAGTCGTCTGTCTTGATAGCCTGCCCCTTTTCTCAGCGGTGGTCCGGCCAGGCACAGCCCCAATCCAGCACACAGTAACACCACCAATCTACTTCCATTTCAATTTTTCTCTCTTTATAGATCTCTCTTTCACTCTCTCTGTCTTTGCTATTGCCTCCCTGCATGCAGTTGTTTCATGAAACGGTAAAAGTCGGCTGGTGCCCAGCACTCAGGCCACTTGTGACTCTTTTAATTGCCTCTTTCCTCCCCCTCGGCCTAGCCGGCTGCGGCTTTTTTACGAGGCTCAGGCCCCGGACCCACCGGCTGCTGCTCACCCATTTCAAGGGTCTTCCTTTTTCTCCCAAAGGGATGTCTATCTGTCTCCTGAGGCACCGAGACTCCAATTGTGTCCTTTTTATGATGATACCAATAGAACTGTACCAACATGTGTACCATATTTGGATGTGAGGGTTGTGGATAGAGGAAACAAGGAAGGCGAGTTAGTCCTAAAATAAATTAGGACAAAGTTTGACACTTTTACCCCAAAGTCATTTGATATTTGAGACTCATAGTTTAAAAAACTTTGTGTAAACTTTCATGGATTAGAGACTTTACAGCAAATAATCACAAGCTTGAAACGTCCATTTTGTTTGTGTCAATAAAGCTTGCTTGTACAGCTTTACTTGTGGCTTTGGTACTCACGAGACAGCAGTGTTTACTTAGTTGCTTAAGTATATAATGAAGATTCATTTTATGTGTTGCCTTTGGTGATTAAAAGTGTATTCATCAATGCCATGTCAGGCGGTGCTCGGATGAGGGTGAAAGCCTATCCCTGAACAGATGTTTACCACAAAGGTCAGAGAGCACGCTGTGTTTACATCAGCGGGTTCAGGACGGACTTGTTTAGAGTTGGAAATGCTGCTGTAGGCAACAAGTTTAATCAAATTACCTTTTCCTCTTTCCTCATCCTCTCCCCTTCACTCCATCGTTGCTCTTAAGCATTTTCATTTTGTTTTACAAGATTCAAAACAACTGCTGCCCAGCGTCATTGAGTGTATGTCACTTCCTGCCTTAGGGTGATTGCGGCCTCTCCACTTCCTCCCTTATTCATTCCAGAGGAGCATTTTGAAAATGCTGCTCAATGTGAGTGAGCAGAAGGCCTTGTCTCGGCCTCGGGCCTCTCTAAAAGGCATGCACAGTTTGTGATTTGGAATAAGATATGTAAATCTGGAATGGCCTTCAGTGTGTTTCTAAGAGGAAAGTTACTCAGCAGCTGCTTTTTGTAACTGTGTCTAAAGTCATTCCTTTTAATTCTTGGCAGGAGATACAAAGAGGGGCTGAGAGGAGAGAAGGGAGAGGCATGGCTTATGGGAAATGGAATGATAGCTCAGACCAAAACAAATTGTTTCTGGTTTCACTTGGGCCCGACCCGATTATCAGGCTAAGTGTCAGATCAGACAACTGCTGGAGCAGAGACAGTCCAGATGGAAGATAGAGGGGAAAAAAAGACTGCTTGGAGACAGTTTGCACTTGTACAAGCGGTAAAACTGCTTTAAATTTTAAATGCAGATCTTTGCATGTGTGTGTGTTTGTGTGGAGGGCCGGTAGGTTGAAGGTCAGGTCTAAGGCCACCATTCCTGGCTGGAAGGGGGAGAGACATTACCTGCAAGTGGCAGGCATGAGGGAAAAGTGAAATCCACTCTCAGATCCTAATGATGTTTTCTTTTGGAGTGAAAAATCTAAACATGCCCATTGCTCAGTAATGTGACCCACTGTAGGGGTCACAGTCTGGTCACTGCAGGAAAGGCTTGTGTTTCAATTATTGGTGCTTGAAACAACACATTTGCTGGGTTTAACTATAAAGAGGTTACATGCATGTTTGCAGACCGAGAGGTGAGGAAGACTCTGGAGCTAAACAACCAAAAAGTAACTAGATCAAAGGTCACTGATCTACAGTGAAAAAAAAAAAAAAAAAAAATCAAATTCAGTTTCTCACACGCAGTTTCAGTAGTCGTGTTTTCATTAATATATTTTGAAATATTGGGTAACACTTTCTATGAACATTATGAACATATATAACACATTATAATACATTATGAACACTCTTATAACGCATTATAGGTAATTAGGCTTAGGGTTAACCCTAACTCTGCTTATAACTATGATTATACAGCACTGTACGCGCATTTTAACACATTATAAGTATGTTCATATTGCATTATAGATGTATACTTCAAGTAAAATGTTACTAAATATTGCATTAGAAATAGTTAATGGAATCGGCAAAATTTGAAAAAATAAAAAATAAAAATCCTCGGTTTCGCAACAAAGTTTTACTGCTTGCATGAGACGGTATTCGCCTTTGATGAAAAATATTAAATGAACAAAATAGGAGATGGAAGCAGCTGTCGAAAAAGTTGTGACAAGGTGAATTTTTATCAGCTATTTCCATTCCCCAAAAGAAGAAGCAGTAGAAGAAGCTGTTTTCACTGTTGTTAACAACAACAACATCAAAACAACAACAGGTATGTTTATATCAATTGCACTACTGAAGTCAGGTCAGGGAAATTTGTTTTCAGTTCAGTTTCAGTTGTTTTCAGACAGCCAAGGTGACTTGTTTTGTCTCCGGTCTACAACCTCTTCTTCTACTCTGTTTATTGCAGCCATAAGTAACATTGCCTATGTCGCCACCTTCTGACAAAACTACACTTTGCAGCCTAGTTTATTTACTCCAAACTAGTTGATGGAAACACTCCCAATTCACAATTTCCTTTTTGTGAGTTCTCTGAAAATTCCCTTCACAATTCATGGAAACATGGCTAGTGTGTCTGCTGCGGGTAAAAGGGTAGCTGTGTTTACAGGCATGAGTGGAACATACATGTCAGCAATAAGTCATGTCAGAAAGCAGCTCTGATGATAATCTATTGCCTTTTAATTGGGGGGTGAGCGGGTGTGTGGGATCCCACTCCAAAAAAACCCCTGTGGTTGTAAGTGATACTCCAGCCAGAGAAAAAGAACCACTTGAGACTTTTTTTTTTGTCTGTCTTACTCCGTGTTCATCCCCTTGCCTGTTTTACTCCTCTAATTGCATCATCACACCATGTCTACACTTCCTTCTTCTCCGTCCTCTAGTGACACCTCTGCCTGACTCACAGTGATACCTACGTGGTGTTATTATGGCTACTGAGCAGAGCGTTTGGGTGAGGCCCACTCTTTGTTGTTGACAGGATAGCGGTGATTAACGTGCCTTCTCCTGACCCCAGCTGCAGCCTGCTCCCTCAGCCCTCCCTCCTCTGTCCCCACTGCTCCTGATACCTGAACCTGCGGCCCTAGAGACAGCCTCCGCTGTGTGTGTTTGTGCGCACATGTGCACGGAGGCAGTAATGATGTGTGAGAGCTGTAGGGGTTTTGCTTAGGTTGCTTAATTATCAGCTAATCGCTTCCTATAACTTTATAGTGTTTCCACTGTTTTATGGAGAATAGCTTCAGCCGTTCCTTTTTTTCTCTTTCATATGGAATTTGCCTAAATGGTGTGATGTCACCCTTCCCCTCCCCCATGCAACCTGCCTCAGGGCACCATAGACAAGGAAAATTAGAGGGGAACTTTCACATAAAAGAGGAAGGCTTGGCTGGTTTCCAACTGAATCAGGTGATGCAAAGGAAAACAGGTATTCACCGGCCAGGTCATTTCTGCTGGTAAAGTGGTGACAAATTCATTTTTTAAATTTAGGAAAGAAACATTCTGGAAGTCATTTCATTTTCCAGCCAGGCACTGTAATCAATTTCTCTTCAGCGTGGCTTGGTGAAATGGTAGTTGACCACAAAGCCTGCAAGTTAGTTAACCGCATTAAAGCTGCTCTGTTCAGAGATGCTGGATTAAAGAACAGGCCTTAGGGGAGCTCCCCATACTGGCCCTGAAACCACCCACTGTTTCTTGTGTGGTTCAACTCCATGTGGGTGGAGATGTGCATGCAAGGTGTGTGTGCCCGTGTGCGTTCATGTGTGCATGGGCGCAGACGTGTCTTGACATTAAATGTCTGTGTGTGCACACTTATACAAAAACCGCCACTGCCCAGAATGACACTCCAAACTCGCCACAACAGGCCGTGAGCCTACCTGCTTTTCCATCAAGCTCTCTCCTCATTGTTTGCCCCAACACAGCCTGAGCTTTATCTCATCTTGCAGAAAATAAATATTATGTGCACAGCTTTCTGCTTTACCTTTGCTACTGTGTATCTGCCTGGCTCTCGCTCGCTTCTGTTCCTTCACGTCCCAGATATAATTATAGCTGTCCGAGGGATGATTATATGTTTACTCTGGAAGCTGGCCGACTGCCTGTCCCCAGTCCCTGAGGAGCTGCCTCTCAAAGGGATTCCTCTTGAAAAGCACCACAAAAAGTGGCTTCTGCCCTGCTCCAGCACAGATAGAATGATTCAGGACGGAGAGGAAGACAGCGCAAATAAAGGAGGGAGAGAAAGTGGCAGTGCCTTACTGCCTTTCTGCTATAATATCTATTTAAACTGGTCTATTCACCACACTTGCTTCTCTGCCTCTTCTGTTGAATGGGCTGGCCAACAAGAAGCAGAAAAAGGGCGGAATGGAGGTTTAAGCAGTCACAAAATGAATGCCTTGTAGGAGAAGATAATACATTTATGCAGACATCAATCTGCAAACATGTTTATGATATATGTTGTTGTTATTGTGAGACCAAATGAGATGAATGAACATTACTGTTCGAAATCTTTTGTTTAGCCAACTAAACCTCATTCTCAGGTGGTCAGATAGAGACGTATTGTTACGCCCCTCAGTGTCTCATAAAGATGCATGACGTTCCCTTTACAGTTTGTAAGAAACGCCTGCCAGAAAACATTTCTGAGACACGGTTACCACTGTGAAAGGTTTAGGCAGCGAGATTATTTGGTTAAGTTTAGGGTAAAAACATGGTTTGAGTTAAAATTAGTATGTGTAATGTGATGTAACTTAAAGGGACAGTTTGGTTTTTGATGTGGGGTTTAATAAGGTACTACTGCAGTGTCTAACAGTGTTGGGAGGGTAACATGTTGCAAAAGAAATGTGTGACAGTGATATATTACATTTAGGCAGTAACAGAGTATTATAACGCATCTTGAATAAATTTCAATAATTATATCAGTTAGTTTCATTGATTTTTTTTGTTGTTGTTGTGAGATGTGCAGATCAGCTCTGATATCTTCCACGCCACACCCATCCAAATTAATTAATTGATTGGACTGAAAGAACTGCACTCATGTGGATCTGCATCTCCCAGTACCATACAATGGTGTGCTGTTTTTTGAGTAATCTTGAGCAGCACCAGCTTTCAAGGTAATTTCGTTATTGTGCATTATATTGATCTATGAGTGTCTTTCTTTTTTTTTTTTTAAAGGATATTTTTTGGGGCTTTTTGTGCCTTTATTAGGACAGGACAGCCGAAGAGCAGACAGGAAACAGGGGAGAGAGAGGGGGAACGATATGCAGCAAAGGGCCACAGGTGGAATCAAATGCAGGTCCGCTGCGGCAAGGACATAGCCTCTGTATATGGGGCATCTGCTCTACCGACTGAGCCACCGGGGGCCCCATGAATGTCTTTCTAATAATTTACTTTCAAAATTAAAGAGGCTGCTTTCAGTAATGTTCATGTGCACAGTAATGTCATTGTAGCAAGCAGTAAAACTGAAAACTACTTGTAGCCCTAAACTTGACAGGACAGATGAAATTCTTTTAACTTCTGAAATATTTCTGTGAACTTTGAATGTCTGGAAGAATTTTAGATTCTGACACATCATGCCTGCCTGTCTGGAAATTTAACTAATCATAGTTACACTGCTGTGTCATGCATAATTGTGCACACCGTCTGGGGAGATGTCATTATCTCTTTCACTCCACAGCTTTCATATCTATTATTGGCATAGTCAAAGTGATCAAGGAGTGGAGTTAAAGTGCAGCAAACAGCACTGCTGTGTTAGACAGACAAGAAGAATACTACATGCTTTCATTTGTAATGCTCAGCCATGCTTCTGCGGCTATTTTGGTGAAAGTAATGAAAAAAATTGTGTAATCAGTAACTAATTACTCTACACAGAAAGTAAAAATTTACGATAACTTACTACTTTTAAATGAAAGTAACTAGTAATATCTTATAATATTACATTTTAGAAGTATCTTGCCTGCTAGTGGTGTCTTACCTGTTGTAGATAACTATCAGCTCGCCCTCTGTATGGAGAAGCAGCGCAGTGCGCTGGCAGGAAACAGAGCACAGTAAAACTGTAAACAGTACCAACAGCAACTTGTTTTCTACCAACCAACAAGACCACACACCTAAAGTATATATGTGGTTTGCTTGCATTTAAAAAAATAAATGAATTAATTTAATGTTGCACATTGCTTTGAGACAGCTGTTTTCCTTGGGACTACATTCCCTCGACTGCACAATGTTTGTATTACTACGCACAACCGTAGCCGTCCCTCTGGCAATCCCAAGAAAAATCGTTTGTCTGACTCTTTGTATTACCTCACCTCCTTGCAGGATTACATATTACTTCTTCTGAGTAACTAACCATTAACAAAGTTCATGTTGATAATTTTTATAGGTTAAATCATTTCTTCTCAGTCCACATTTAATGCAGCATGTAGTTTTTGATTTTGGCATGGCCAAATGAAGTGTTTTACAGAATTTGCAGACCACTTGTTCATGTTGCCTAGCAATACCTATTAATCTCCCCATGGCTGCTATGCATAAAGGTCCCTTTAGGCCAGGCAAAGGTCATCATTCCACACCTAATTAACACTCCCCACACTTCACACACACACACACACACACACACACAGACACTGACACCTCATTTACACTAAATGCATTTTTTTTTTCATAAAATCATATAGCAGCTTGTTTGAGGGCACAGCAGACTGTAGGTTTGCAGCAGGCAGACCAAAACATGTGCTTATGTCATGCTTTGACTTGTTTACAATATGGTATTTCTGAAGGCAGGCTGGGTTGACCTGTAACTGTTACTTGACTGGTAATCCTTGGGAATTTGCTACAGCTAATCACCTCAGCTCTCAGAACACGCGCAGAACCGTGGGCCAGCCTGACAGGAATGAGAGCAAAAATTGCACACAAAGAAGCAAAAGCAGGAAATTCAGTGTCTGCTATCAAATCTTCTCCAACAATGTATAAACAAATGAACAGTTTGTTGCCAGACACTCAGAGGACGGAAGGACAAGCCAATAGCTGACTTTGCAACATTATTTTTGTTGAGCTGTGATCATCAACATAATATTTGCTCGAGGGGTCCACAGAGTACATGTTGGCCCCAGTAAGGTTAAAAGTTGGATATGCACAGCTTGTATATTTGTGGATGTTTGGTTGTAAACTTCTCTGGGTTTCCAGTTACCTAATTTCCTGAATGGGATGAAATAAATACACACTTGCATAAAGAGACTTAAGACGAACCAAACACATCCCAGATTTATCGCCATAATTCTACCTCCCTTACCTCTTTTTTTAGGATTCAGTTAGCGGACGAGCACACACTCACACTCAAGTATACACACAGATGCTCCTTTTAGCTGCAGACACACTGAAGCCCACGCATCCAGGCTCGCCTCAGTGCTGTCCTTGTAATGGGCGGTATCAGCGCTCCCTGAGCCCGGGAAGCACGATAAAAGCAAGGATAGCTGGGTTTTATCTGCTCTGCTGAAAGTCAGCCATTGACACCATGCACTTTGGAGGAAGTATCACTCAGTAGGAGGACCCGTCTATCCTCTCATCTCCTCAGTGACAGTCAGTTACCCTTTCAGCCATACGATCAGAATCATATTTATTCACAAAGCACATACAGACAAAGTCATATTGACAACAACTGTTATTAAATCTTTTACTATCACTACAAATTTCGTCATTCTGTGTCAGATGGGATTATGGGCTTGAAGTTGATCAGTAACAGCACTTTCCTGTTTCTGTCCAGCAGATGGTGAAGGAAAATTCTGCTATTATGCAACCTCAGTCTTATTTTTGTGGTTTTGTATTTTTTTTTATACAGGCAACAATAATATTGCACTTGAAATGAAGGGCTGTGACCTGTGTGGTGTGGAGTGATAATTATATGTAGTTATTGTAGTTGTAGGTGTGCAGTGTTTTTGTGCAATGAGAGAATATATATATATATATATATATATATATATAGTAATTTGAGTGCACTTACTATTGGTCTAATTTATGCAACATGTTCCTTGTTATCAGCAACTTTTTTGGTGAGTTCTGTGTTGTAATAACCAATAGGAGCCAAAACAAGGGCTGGATTGATACACTGATTTGCCGATACTGGCTGATATTGGTTTAACACAGATACATCTGTATCTGTGTGTATGTTCTCTGATATAAGCTGATATTGAAACAGTTTTTTAAGGTGGAAAAAAATGCTTGGACTAATATTTTAAAATGGTGTAATTACACAGTTTTCCAGCAGAGGGCGGTCAGTAATTTAATTACAAATGAGGGAAGTGTTTACAGTTACTAAAGTCTTTTAAAATGTAAGATGTCCTGCCTCCATTATATATCTTTGCCACAAGTATTTGATAACCATATTCAGCCGGATACTGGAACCGTCTTGCTTCCTGACGCTTGTGTCAGAATAAGGCCCCAAAATCCCATATCAATCAGATCCCAACCAAAACTCAAAAATAGGATCACACTGTGATAGATAAGCTCCATGCATCTTCTTTTAACAGTGCAAATGTAAATGATAAAGCAAGTTTGTGTTTCACATTGACAGGAAAATCTGTGGAGTCAGTATGCCCTCAGTCTTATCTACGGTACAGTGTTCACACTGGCTCACTTAAAGCTAACAATGACTCAGTGTCTCCCATTTAGGCTCTTTATCCATCCAAACTGGTTGTTTTTGTTAGCACTGTAGTGACTTCAATTCTTTAGCAATCACCCACTTCACCAATGGCAACCTCAACAAAACAGTCAATCACGGGCAGCGCCTGGTTTTACCGACAGACAAAAGGAACAAAACCAAAGTCTGTGGGTTTGTCCACCATAATTTGATTGCTGACAAGTGAGGGGAAAAGGTCTGTCAGCTTAGCGACGATACTCAACAAAGGGCAATCTCATTGTAAACGTTGTAGCACTCAATTGCTGGATGATGGGGTGCTGGACAATGGAACAGCAGGCAGCGCTGGGCATGGCGAGGGCCCTCCCTGCGGCTCTCCACTGCAGTAATGACAGCCTAAGTGCCAACAGCAGGTGTCTTCCATTCAAGGCTGGGCAGGTTAATAAAGTTTCCCCCTGAAAGTCAATAAACAAGAGCTTGTTCACACACTGGCTAATTGTACTCATTTTTGTCCGTGCTCTCTCTCCCTCTCTCTCTCTCTCACTCTCTCTCATGCGACACGCTCAGTATCTGTCTCTCGCCCTCGCTCTGCATGTCTGCAGTTTGTGCCCGGAGAGAAAATTTAAAGGATACAATAAGACAGGGGCACTATTAATATTATTTATAATTTCCAACAAGGCCAAGAATGACTGTTAAAGGTTATGCATCACAAGCCAGTTTCAAATTCAGCATCATCTTTGCATCAGATGTGATTTCTATAAAGGTACGTGTGCGTGTGTGTATGTGTGTGTGTGTGTGTGACAGAGAGAGAGAGACAGAGAGAGAGAGAGGCAGACAGTGATGAGCAGTGACGTTCTCACAGTTCCTGGTATTAGGCTTAGTCAATTTCCTGGTGTGTCCACAAAGGCACTACAGTCAAGAATTTCAAGGAATTATGTTGTTTATGTTTTTGTTTTTTTTTTTATGAATGTGGAACTCACTGTTTGCATTCAGTGCAACATTCAGTAACCTTCAGTGCAGAAAGTAGTGTCCCCTTTATGTTGCTTAGCTTTCTTTGTGAAGGAGACAGCAGTTTGGGTCATGTTGGAGACTAGAAAATAATAGTCTTGTCTTTTTTTTCCCTTTTTTTACATAACCATAATCTTTCCCTAACTTTACTCAAACTTCTCAGTTGGCAATAGTTTATCTGTTATAACCACAGTCCTTCCTTGAAGGTAACCATACCCTACAGTTGCCATGCGCAGTTTAAGCTATTTTTAAAAACACTATCACTGGCTGTTGTCTTGGGTTCAGTATCACGCAAATGAACCCTCTTTATACAACAGAAATATAGGAAATAATGTGAAATGACAATAAAGGAGAGCATGGAGGATATCATAGATACAGAAGATAGAGCTCTAATGACGCTGTGGAGAAAATGCTGTAATCCTCTGAATGCTAACAAATGAATAACTCTTTAATTTGTGATTTGGTAGATTCTCATTCATCTGAAAAAACTGGTAATAATCTCAGGAGCATGTTGATCTTTTAAAGATACAAGAAGGCCTCAATAAGAAGTTGCATTTATTTACAGAAGCTAGAACAGCAGGTAGTCTGGAGGTAGTGACAGGATTTAGGCTTTCCATAATGGAGACTGTCCTTCCTTGCTTATAGCCAGAGAAGGTAAGTATGAATTCAGCAAAGAAGCGGGAGTTACAAAAAAGTTATAGTTTTTTCTTTAGGTACAATGCAAATATTTTTTTTTTAAAAAGCAAAAACACAGAAAATAGGTTGAATAGGTTGTTGACAGGCGGGGGAGAGCAGAAACAGAAGGATGTCAGCATCGATTTTGGCCAACCGAAATAGGCCAGAGATGCGAAACTTTGATCAAATAGAGCTAAGGTGAGCGATATATCCAGCAGGTGATATGTCGCTGCGGCTGCTCATTGTCGCACAGTGTCGGTTAGGACTCCACAATGTAACAAAATGAATCGATCAGCTGTTCACCCACAGGCTCACTCACGTTGCATCTAGTCAGGAATCCTCTTAAATAATTAATAAAAAGAGGACTGCATGTGGACTCATGCATACAATTTAGATGTCCCAGATGCCCATGCATCTTTATGCACACACACTACTTCCTATGTTGAGACTGAATGTTGATAATCAAGATGAGTTCATAAGGTGGGGAATCAGTTAATATGGATATACCTTCTCGAGATGCAGAACTGTTCAATTATGGCTTTTTTAGTCTTAAGAAATAACATCTGTGCAAGGTCAACTAGTTTAGGAATAAAAAAGGGGTAAACAACTCAGTATTTCAAAAGGGCTTCCTGAAAATCTTCCTCATGCTTTGTCTTATTAGGAACCTTTCAAATCTTGTAATCCTCTTTGTGCACACTCATCATCATTCATTTTATGGATATCCATCATATGCTTTCTTTTTCTGCATCACTGTAACCAACTCAAGTCTCTGAGGCTTGTGTTCCCTCTTTAACAAGCACTAAGTAAACAACTCCTTATGTTAAAGCAAAAGAAAAAAAAAGAGAAGCAAAGTAGCCAAGAAAGGTCAGTGGAAATGCTTTCACAGAGAAACAGAATGAGAGAAAGGAGGGATGGAAGAAATAAAAAAGAAACTCCTACACCACAACCATGCAGCAAATTGGTTCAGTGCAGTGAACCTGCGTTCTGTGTTTGGGCAGGCAATAAGCAAAACGGGGGAACATGAAATGATATCTCAGCGCATTTATCTTGATAAGAGCAGAGGATGTTGAGGCGTAATAGGAACAACATGGCTGGTAATGAGAGGAACAAGGCACGATGGAGGAGTAGACATGGATTACCAGCATTCCTCTTGATGGGGTTTTATGGAGGAAAAAAAAAGAATAGAGCTCCCTCGTTTATTTGATTTTGGAGGCTGTGGTTGAGGGGAAAAAAAGCTGGATAAATGCACGTTTCATCAGGGCTAAATATTTCCACCCTGTGAAAAAATGCCGGAAAGCAAACACAAGCCAGATTGTGGACGAGTGGTAGGACGATTGTGGGTATTTGTTTACATGTTGCTTTGTGTGTGTGTGTGTGTGTGTGTGAGTGTGTGTGTGTGCGCCTTGGAAAATAAATACCAAGCCTGACCACTCTCCATGGCATAGCAGGTGCTTCTAAAACAATGGTAGCTTAATGTTACTGTTTACCAAAGCTGCTCCTCCCGCTTTTACTGGGAAGTGTTTAACAAAAAGAGAGAGAAGGCAGAGACTGGTTAGAAGTACTATAGATCTGGAGAGGACAGGGATGGATAATTGGAGCCTCAAGCAAACACACTCATTGCTGACAGGTTTGCTAAAAGGCTTCCATCAAAGTGAAAGATTTCTTTATATCTTCTTTCTTTTCACATGCCAAGAAATCAGCAGCTCCCTCTGTTCTGTTTTCCACTCTCGTGCCAGCAGACCTTCAATGTCAGCCTGAACGTGGCTCAAAGCTCCTACTTTTCTTTCACTTTCAGCGTCATCTTTGCATCAGATATGTTTTGTTAAGGAAAAAATAAGAGTGTGTGCGTGTGTGTGAGGTCAGACAGACACAATGATGCAGCTCAGTGGTGTGTTCACACTTCCCGGTGTTAGGTTTAGTCTATCTCCTGTTGTATCCACAAAGCGAGCAGCTCCCTCGCATTGCTGGAATGACTCACATTTCTTCTCTCTCTGTCCTCTCGGTTGTTAATTATTGCTGATCTACTTATGGGTTCCAAAGCCAAGATGTCCCCCCCCTTTCCTCCACCCCTCCTTACTTCCCTTCCTCCCTCCTGACTCGTCCTTTCTGCTGTGTCACTGTCGGAAAGTGAGGTGAGATCAAGAGAAAGCAAAATCCACTGCGCTGCGGTGAAGGATACTCCCGTTTCGGTCATCTGGACTCCATTTTGTTTCCTTTAGATGTTATCTTTTCGTCATAGTGCTTTGCAATCAAACAATAAAGTGGCGAGATTAAGGGAAAGAAACCCTGTTATGTTAGTGGATTAAAGTGTTTAAAATAAACAGGACTTGTAAGCTGAGAACTGTTAATTTTCTCAACGCTGCATCGCCAGTGCCAAGTCTTTATTTCATAAACAAGATTAAATAGCACTTGATGTCATCACTGAAACATGTTTTTCCCATGCCCTCTGACAGCAGTGCTGGTATACAAAAACATATTCATATTCAGAAAGTGGAAAGATGAATTTCCCACTGTCTTATCTCCCAGAAGCAGTAAGTTAAATGAGTTACAGAGCATGAGATAAACAAGGGTTGCTAGGTAATTTGGCTAAACCTCTTATTTATTACCATTTAAGTTTATTTAATGCATGAAAGCCAAATTACATTTTTCATTTCAGTGGTTAATAAAATTCCTGTTGTCATTTGTGTGATATTTACAGTGAGTGTGAAATTGAATGATTTCAAAGGATTTAGAGGAAGTTCATTTCAAGGCTAAAGAAATCAACCTTTCGAAGAATAATTCTGGTTTATAAAGTGCAACTCAAAACTTCAAAACTGCTCCTGTTGCGCATTAATGCAGCACTTACCAGTAATGTCCATTAGGGAGGTGCAGAAGAGTTGTGTCGATGGCCACAACCAAGAAACCAAACAGCAGTCTCCTGGGTGCAGAGCTTGATGTCTCCAAGATGGAGAAAGGCACGACAGAAGCGTGACAAGGCGCTTGCAGGTGTTTTTTTTTTTCCTCGTCATTTACGGGGTTGTGCACCAAGAATTCATTCCCCAGGGTCAGAATATTAACGCTGACCTTCTGGGAGAACATTCAGTGCAATCATGAAAATGTGCTTACTCAGAGTGAGGGTTTCTCGCCAGCAACAATACAGCTGTCACTCCCCACCCTCCTACTTGATGGATTTGGCTCACTGTGACTTTTTTCTGCTACCAAAAATAAAGTTTGGTTTCTGAGTCAAAGCTGTAAACCCAAGTTTCAGGTCCATGTTGAAATCGCAAAAGCTCTGGTAGCATGGGTCACAAAAAGTCAGAAACTGTTGATGATCAGGTGATGTAACTTGGAGCACTTATTCATGGATGTTAAAGCTTTCACCTGCTACATGCACATAATTGTGAAGCCCTCCGTTCCTGCACAAAAGCAACAGTCTTAGAACTTACTCACTGCATCTTGTATTAGAACATCCATCCATCTACCCATCAGGGCTGCAACCAATGGTTATTTTCATCATTGATTAATCAGATGATTATTTTCACTATTTAACAATTAATCATTTATTACATCAAATGTCAAAAAGTGGGAAAAATGCTCATTTAATTTCTTAGAAGACATTGTGATGTCTTCACATTGCATCTTTAGTCCAAGCATCAGCCCAAAACACAAAGATTTCTTATTTATTCTCATGAATGACACATAGAAGCAGCAAATCCTGACATATAGGGAGGCTAAACCACCAGTTCTTTGTACTGTTTTGTTTGAAAAATGACTAAAATGATTACTTGATTATCGAAGTAGTTAGTGGTTAATTTTGTATTGATCCTTTAATTGATTATTCAACTAATCATTGCAGCTCTACCATCCATCTATCCATCCATCCATCCATTCAGGTTTTGGTGGTAGCAGGCTAAGAAAGATAATCCTGACATCCCTTTCCAAGCAATGACTTCCTGCATAATCTCTCCAGTGAATCCTGGGTCCAGCATGAGGTCTCCTAACCGTTAGACTCATGGAGAAAACCTCCAAAGAGGGGCTGTGGGATATAAATCAGATCCTATTTTTGGAATTTGGGTCGACATTTTACCCAACAAACATGGCAACATTTCTACAATGAAGTCAAACAAGAGCGGTCAGACAATCAGACAGGTTTTAAACAAACCTGTGTGTTTATTCGGGTTATCTAAATGTTTATTAAAATCCCTTATTTTGTAGACAGAAAACTGCCTGGAAGCACAACAACAAGCACAGCAGGTCAAAGTTTAACCGGGAAGACCGTCTGTAACCATGAGTGGGTTTCAACAACAAACAATGTGGTGAATCATTCACTGTTTACTTTTGTTTTCTCTTCAGAATGCATTTGGCAAACCTGGAGTCGTGTCTAAAGTCTGCATGATTATCTGACTGCAGATTTTCAGAGATGTTGCCAGATTCAAATCTCTGCTAATAACATAGGGAAGCTCTTATTACCGAAAGGAACAATAACCAAAATTATGAAAATATGACCTAAGCCTAACTAAACTGAGAAATTCCTCATCAGTTTCGAACAATATCAACTGAAACTCACAAACAATTGAATAAAGTGTTAACAAATATATAGTGGTTAAAAACATTCTGCTCTGGCAGTGCCATTGTTTTCTGATGAGACCAATACTGGCGGTCAACTAGAGGGAAGTGATACCTTGGGCATGATGCACCACTTGCTATTACCACCGATTGCTGCTCAAAGTTCAGATTATTTCAACTTTGATTTTGGTTGCTGCCAGCCTTTCATAGCGCAACTAATTAGGTGACAGCTGTGTGTGATTCAACCCATGCAAGCAGGTGAGGTAGAGAGTGATCGAAAAAGAACTCACACTCTTTGTTGTGTTACAGAGAGACTGACAAATAATACAAGGCGAAACACTAGTGGTCAGGTTGGTCTACCAGGTTTTTGAATAGGCATATAGTTTACGAATTAAGCTAAACCCAATGCTAAGGTTAGCTTTTTTAAATGTGCTTTTTAAAATCTGTGCTGTCCTTTGCCTGAAAGTTTCTGCACTATACTTTGTGTCCTCACCTCTTGGTAGGCGACAAGCACATTTCCTATCATGTGAGGGAAGCTTAAGAGAACCCTTAGTGTAGCTTGTTTTGTCAACTGCTGATTCTTTAGTCTAGAATAAACTGTTTAACAACGATGCCCACTTCAAATGCAGGTTCAAACGTGACGACTTACATAACAAAGCTTCTTCTGTCACTTTTCATGTATGTACAACAGAGCAAATCCGTATAAATGCCTCTTTTTAGAGACCAAGTGTTTGGGAAACACTTTGTACAAACTCCGATTTGTTCTTTTGAAGCACATTAAACCCATTAGACTCACCATCTGAGTCATCATGAACAAGGAGACCTGGGGGAGTTCAGAACAACAAAAAGCTTGAACATCCACAGTTCCACAACAACTGAGCAGATACAGTCTGCTGTGTGATACAGTCAAAGGCTCCAGACCAAGTGAGAAAGTGGACACACTTCTCTCCCCAAAACAATTCTCCTTCGTTTTATTTTTACAGCCTGCTACTGTGGCCTACCATGGTCCATCATCCATTATCTGCCCAAAGCCATACAATCTGAGAATCTCGGCTAACGGAGGAATGTATCGTTCGCAGCCGAGGCCGATTAGCTGAAATCTCACCTGCAGATTTATTTTCAGGGAGCTTAAAGTTGGGTGACAGAGGGTAACTCAATACTTTCGCATATTATCCTTATCGCCTCAGACTCACCACAATAATGGCTGCCATGTTTTCCTAGCTCGCCACCATCAGTTATCTCTCTCTCCCCGCCTCCCCTGTCCATCGCTGCCTTCTCCCTGTGTCTCCCAGTCGTTGTGTTTTTTTCTCAGGTTTTTTTTTTCCCCTTGATTTCCTCCGATCTGCCCCACGGAGATTGAGCCAGAGCACCTGCAAGTGCTCACTTTGAAAGATGTTGCAGGCCCAAGAATGCGCGCAGTAAACACATGAGAGCTGTATTTATAATAAATCAGCTTTATGGTCCTCTGATGGAGGTGATATCAGTGAAATTTATGCTGAAAGACCTCGCCGTCCTTAGCAAAACAGCTGCGAGATAGCACTACCCCCCCACGCCCCCACCACCACCAACCTCACCCCACCTCCCCGCCACCGCCGCCCCACCCCACCCCGGCGAATAGCCTGGTCTGACTGGGGTTAGAGAGCCCAACACAGTCTTCTCTATGTGGTGGGGCCTGCGGTCCCTGGAACGGTAAAGTCCAGACTGAAATAGAGTGTGGGCAGGGTGGCGGTAGTGGGTAACAGTGTGTGTGTGTCTGTGGTTGTGTGTATGTGCAGTCATACGTGTATTTAATGTAGGCTGGGTTTCACAAATAGCATAAGCCTCGTGGAAGAGACCAGACGAGTGTCAGAGAGTTTTAAGGTAGATCTGACCTCAGTGGCTTCAGACCCGTGTTATCTTCATGTTTCTGGGTGAACTCGACTTTCACCCACAAACCTGGCATTCCTCACGAGCTTGCACATCAGTCGTCTGCAAACACACAAAAGCTGAACTTTATAAGTGGGTTGAACAGCTTTGTTAGAGGGACTGTCCTAAAGCCAAATGCTCAACAAATGTACACATACTAGACAACACGTACACACACACACAGACACACTCACTGCTCTTCCCTTGATCATCCGGCCTTCTCGAACCTGCACAGATGTTTTCTGTAACAGCTAACAAATGGACAGAAAGCAAATTTAAAAGCAATGACGTCACAGCCATGCCTGCATTGTACGGTTTCACCTTACAGAACCCATTCCCATCATTCCATGATGAAAGGTGACCACCCGCCATTATTTGGTTTTCAGCAGATGCAGGCAATAATAACAACGGCTGAGGCCCCGATGGTTAGAAGTGTTCTTAAAGCCTCTGTGGAGTCACACATAATCAAGCCCCAAAATAAACCGCGTAAACAGTGAATTACTGTGTTTTCCTCTGATGTCATCTCCTGCCCATCTTGCCAAAAAGGGTGCAGCAGCTTCTGTAAATGTTTGTTGTCCTTTTGTCAACAACCCCTTTTGAGGAGCCTTCATTCAAACGTGTTTGCCAAGTTGGTATCACGCCGAAATGACCCAAATGTGGATGAGCAAAAATCTGTGGGTGAGTCACCTCGGCCAAATGTATGTAGGACTGATTATATAGTGGAAGAGTGTTGAATGCTCACTGGGAAAACAAGGCAAATTTGTAAACACTGTTGAAGTGCCTTTGAGCCTTGTGCTAACTAATAATTGCTCAGTGGTCTGCAGTGAAAGACCGCAGTTGTACACAAAATGTCCAGGTGTGAAAGCCTCCCGCTGAACGAGGGTAAGCAGGCAATTACAGGAAAAGGTCACATATTCTAGGTACGTCTAAAGCCTTGTTTAGACTGAGAGGTTTAAAATAAAACACATGGGCGTGGGCGTGAAGTTAAAGATATACCAGAAATGACCCAAATGAAATATGATCTAAGAAGTTAGAAGTTAGAGTAATGTGTCCGTATGTTTGAGGGCAGGTGGCAAAACACAGCGGGAGGAGTGGAGAGTAATCAAGTACACTAACTCAGGTACTGCACTGTAACTGTACTGTACAAATGTAAGGTTCCTGTACTGAGCTTGAGTATTTCCATTTCATGCCTATTTATACCTCCACTTCACTAAAATTTCAGAGGCAAATATTTAACTTTTTACTCCTCTACATCTAGCTAACAGCTTCAGCTTTACGTTACTTTGAAAATTTATTTCTTCAATTTCATATGATACATTTTTGCAGATAATTACTGTACAAAACAATATAAAAGTAACTATGATTATACTGGTTGCTACTTACGTTAAACATCTAATTACTTCCTTTTTATTCAGTTATAAATATGAAGGGATATTTTTAAAGTTTTTAATATTCTTATCAACATGAGAGTGGACAAATCTGCTTGTTTCATACAAATGAATGTTTATTATTATCGCAGTAATCCAAATCAATGAAAAATACTGTGATATATATTTTGATCGAGCACTTGGTTCTCTGCTTTGTTTAGTCTGTTGTGATCAGGGCTCAACTGCTTATGACTGTTGTTATAGCAGCAAAAACAGCCCCTCAGTCTCGTCTCCGTGTCTTATTGAAGTGTCATATTAAACACTAACTTTATAATAATGTCCTAGTAAAATACAGACTACAACAAATACTGTCAAAAATGTATACTTACTGCTCCACTTTAGCTTTCTTGTCTTAAGTTGTGTATCCCGTATATATACAACATATATACTACCAGGTGGGCCAGGGGCCAGAACGTGTGCATGTCGGTCGCATGTTAAACAGAAAATGATTTGCGTTAGAAATTACAATAAAGTCATGACCTCTTGCCTCTCCTGTACTTCAACTTTCTGTGTTTTATGTGTAGAATAAATAACAGCTAGCTGAACTTATGTGATGGGACAAGAGAACAGGAAACCATAGAAGAGCCATGGTGTGATTTTACCCAAACCAGCATGTCGAGGGATGGGGACCTCTGAGAAGAACCGGGCTGCACTCATTTCCCTCTTCTCTTTTTCCTCGCCTCGCTCCCTCCCTTCTCTTATACTCTGTGTTCTCACCTCCCCTCCCCTGCTGCGACCCAGACTCCCTGTGGGTAAGGTAAAGTATTGGAGGGGAAGCCAGCAGAGTAACGCAACAAATTTGGCAGTTAACCCAATGCCAACCACTGGCGTGACCAGCGGGCTCCCACAGCAGGGATCAGGCTTCCCATTTTATTTTTGCACCTATAGCTTGGCAGGAAAGAAAGGAGCTTGGGATGGAAGGTGTTTGCTACATGAACAAAGGACGAAGGGATGGAAGGGGGTTAACTTTGTGTTTTTTGTGTTCTGGTTGAGATCAAACTCAGAATAATATGTTTACATGTATCTTTTTTACATCCTGCTCACGGATGTACTCACACATATAAATAAACAAAACATTTCAAATGAGCCCTTGGATGTCATTTAAAGTGAGCCAAACCACTAAAGACAACAAAAATGGGAATAACATGACCACATGTATCATTATCCTGGCTAATATCACTACAACTGCGGTATTTTTATTTAACTTTTCTCTCCAATAAGCTTATATTGCCTGACTTGGATATGATCTTATTTGGGTTTAGTGAAAAGGATACAATGTTTGCATGCGTCAACACAGAAATGCTGTGTTTGTGTTTCCTGAATGATAAAGGGATATGGATGTGTGTATAAACACACATTATAAATTGGACTCTTGAATGAAAAGAAGGACTGTGAGCGCACAAATTTAAACTTGCAGACATTGGAAAACAAAATCCAAACACTCAGTGTTAGCAGTATCAGTCAGTGTGTGAGCCTGTGAGGCCCCTCAAGGGCCCGTGCCCATCTCGCTAACAACTGTGTGTGCGTGTGTGTGTCTTCTCCAGCTGCAACCCTCAAGTATGCTCTTGTAGTAAAAAAAAAACACAAAAATACCTGACCTATCTTGATACTCTTGACTCATTTTGGAATCACCAGCACTTTGTTTGTTTATTTATTTATTTATTTTATTGTCAGCGGAAAATTTGTGTCATGACAATCGGCCCCAGGGACCAGTGGTGAAGCGCAGAGGGGAGGGAAATATGGCTTCAGTTAGCCGGATCCATTAGCATGTCTGTGAAACTACAGTGGAGAAATTTGACTGCTTTTTCCTCCCCTTTGCTTTATTTTTCTTAAACCTGGTTTGTTTGTGGAGATTTGAGCATATCTTATGACACAGCCATCGTAACTCTGGTGTTCCATTACGCTGGCATTACGAACTCTCATCTCTGAATCAGACTTGCATCAAGAAGCTTAATTTGACGTGGAATTACAGGTAATATGACTAAGTACGCTTTTAAGAGCTTCCCAGCAGTCAACAACTCAAGTCACATCTGGCCTTGTAACAATCGGATTTAAGATCTGCACTAGCCCACCAGAGGGGAGGATCATAAATTTAACAAGATAGAATTAAAAGGACCCTGCAGATTAATTCATAGGTCAGGTAATTCAGCTCAGTACAGATATGAAATTAGAGCATATATCTGATGATACATTGTACTTTTTAAATTTTATAAATGATTATATTATGTTTTTTTGTTAACAAATCCCTAAAAAGACCAAAACCAACAATAACTTGACTTTCTCATCTCACTTTTGACCAAAATAAATAAACAAATAAACAAATAAAAATTGAGCCCATATTAAAAAAGAGTATTTTGCTGTACAGAGAATTAGAACAACAATTTATTTTTATTTTCATGAGATTTTTTCACAAAACGAAATAAAGGAGCCTTATCATTCAACAGGATGACTTCTCGTCACACATGCATGTACGCGTGTCTGTGCATGCACATGCTTCACAGCATGTTGTGCTAGCGTGCCTGAATGAGTGTATGTGGGGTAAACTGTATCCCACCCCTGAGCTTTAAGGTCTCAAATCAAGGCCCTGAAAGTAAACAGTGCGCTGCCAGAGGACCTTGTTTATCAAATCTGCAATTGCACTCATAGAGCAAAATGACCTACAATTACAAGCCCAGCTAGAAATTAAGTTTTCAGTTGGCCATCCAGAAAAAGATCATAGGATATCCTGCAAAAGGGAATTCTTTAGTCCTTCACTTCTCTTACTACCTGTTTTTCCTAGAATGCCATCCTGTCAAGGCACCTGAAGCTACTTTCTTATATATGTTTCAAGTTTTTAAGAAGGTGTTTTACGGCTACCATCCGCACTAACACATGGCTAAGTGTTTATATATCACATGATAGTCATATTTGTAGAATTCTCTTCCAAAACCACCACAATAGACCCATACTTCCAAGTATGAGAGCTTTGTTGCTACCAACTTTGCCAAGATATTCCAACCCCTCCTAAAACGTTAGCCATTCCAGCAAAGGCAATTACATGACCCTGCCCTGAAAGCAAAGTGGAGAGGTTCTGTCTTTAAAGTGTGTAAAATTCCCTTCGACTTCAATTATGTGGTGCTGGGTGGAACCTGGAGGCTACTCTCTCTACTCTCTGCTTTGACATAAGTGCATTTTCCATGGCGCAAACATGCAACAGATTGGTTCCCACAGAGAGATCGGATGCACGGCGGTTCCCAAAACCTGGGTTACAGCATTCCTGGATCACTGAGCAGTGTGGTGATCTAATCGCCTGACCACCTACTGCTCTGTGCCAAATCCCAAACAGCAGGCCAGACACCCCTGAGAGTAACATCCGACTGCATCGTGAAATATTACGTCAGGAGTGAGTCATCGGATACTGAGCCTTTACACACTCACAAACACAGGAGTTTTACTCAGACTGGATTAAGCTGGTGAATAAACTGCATCACTGAAAAGAAATTCAGCATTTCTGGCAGCCATATTCTTCAATTTGTAATGTTACCATACATTTAATGGGCACCATTACAGACTAAAAAGTGACCTTGGAGATTTTTTTCTCATATAAGAGTATTGTTTCTATGCGATGCAGCTAGATTTATGAGACAATGAAATCACACAACATCATACAAACCAAGAATCCATCTTGCCAGCCTTTGATCCTATGAGGATATGAGAGCGAGAGAAGCAACTGTTCATTTGAAAACAACAATGGCGACTCCTAAAGAAGTTAACGCAGATGCTGCTTTAGCATCAGCAAAATTAGAACTGGAGAGAATGTCCTTTGTAAAAAAAAGCAAAAGAACAGCACAGAAGGTTTTGTCCTGATGGAAATGATTTTTTCCCTCTCCTCGCAGTTGGCTTTGGCAAGATTCCTACTATGTCATAGGGTTCGTTGATCTGATTGGTGGATTTTATTATAGACAATGATAGACAGAGAGTTTGTCCAATCACTTGCCAAGTGTTATTTGAAAGCGTCTGCCCTTTTACAAACACATTCCAAGGAAGACTGCCTGTCTTTAAGTTAAATGTCTGGTATACAACAATTATACACATTTACGGTTCTAACGTGATTCAGAGTGTTTCAAAACACACTCGAGTCAGTCACAATTATATTTCTATGCACAAGCTGCATTGTGACAAAAGTCCCCACTCCATTCTGCCTCCAGCTGTTGTGCTGTGTTTTACAAAAATCAGCCAAAAAGGTAGTGTCAAAACGAATTAACAGTCTGATCTTGTGTTTTTCTTCATCATACTAATAACACTAGGACAGCCTACCTCTACACTGCAGTAAGCCTGTAAGAATAATTCTGTTCCTTAACTTCCATGTCTTCTACATGGATTATCAAATGATGAGGATTTAAAATTTTACCATCAGCCATTCAGCTTTTGCCTCATTCTTTTAGTGCTGAAGGTCTGCAGACATTCTCTCCTTTTAGAGGGTTTTTAAAAAAATTTTAATACAAGTCAGCTGGAATCACAGCTAATATTAGCCTCATTTGTTAGCTTGGTATCTGATCAAATCAGCCGACAGGAACTAAAAACAGAGCCTGCTTTTTCCTGTCTCTGTCTAAAATTTATTTAACCATCATTTACAAGTCTACAAAGTTCTCAGGTGGTAAATCTGCCAGTATTTTTCCTGTAAATGTGTAGCTGCCCTTCAAGAACAGAAGGCCAGACGGTTGCATCAACAGTTGATTTACTATGATGGCAAACAACAGAGAAATAGATACAGGTTCAAAATAATACTGCTGAATTTATTTTAATGGCTTTAAATTTTTGTGTCAGTGGGTGTATTTTATCTGTTCTTTTCTGTTTCAACACTCTCCTTGTCTCTCCTGTTGCCCATGCTTCGCCCACACAGGGATGTTAGCATATTCCGACTGCTTGGAATTCTTCCCTGCTGTCTTGGCAGCACACTGCATTTTAAAACTTGTTGAGCCCTTTCATGTTTTATTTAAAAGTATGTAATTACATTCTTTAAGAAATAATGGGTCCTTGGAGTGATTTACATGATGTATTAAATGTCATGGATTGAAAAGATGCTGCGTAACAGCTTTAATAGATAACACAGCTTTGGGCAACGGGGATTCAGTGGAAATATAATATAGAGGGTTGGTAGGTTTGGGAATGAGGCCAGATGTTTTGATGTGTACCACCTCTGTGAAGTCTTGTTGATGTCTTACGTCACAGTGGTTTGTTTGGATGGCTGTGGCTGTTCTCTGGTCAATTTATGATTTATAAGGTTGAATCCTTTGCCACGGTGGAATTAAAAACTTAAGCTGATGTGCAGTTTCATGTGCAATACTTTTGCCTTTCGGATTTCACTTCAGTTTCAGGGTCAGTTAAGGTGATGTATGACTTAAAAGGACAGTTGACCCAAAAAAAGGAAAATACAGTCATTATCTCGTCACTCTCACGCCGATGGAAGGTCTGGTGAAGTTTTGTAGTCAACAAAACACTGCTTGAGTTTCACAGGAAAGAAATGTTGCACTTATTTCCCAAACAATTGCAGTAAATGGTGACCAAGTTTCAAATGTAAAGTAGTACACAATAAATGTATTAAATGCCTCCATACTGCTTGTCTGAAGTAATCCAAGTGACCTGAAGCCTCGACATGCTGAGTTGTGTTGAAAAACATCACTGATGCTATGTTGTTAGCCTCACTATTCACTGTCATCTGCATTTTCTGAGATGGGAGCCTTTTTCTCGTGCACCCATGTGTGCATACCATCAGCAGCAGACACCAGGGCATCAGACATGCCCAGACTTGCCCTCCAGTTGATCCTGCTGACACCATGAGCTCTCATTGGTCTCACCACCAGTGTTGTCAACTCAGCAACTTTGTCGCTAGATCTGACAACTTTCCAGACCCCCTTGGCGACTTATATCGTAAAAAGTAACTAGTGACAAAACCAGAGACTTTTTCTGGTCTTTGGGAGAATGTTTGTGATAAAACCTAAATTTTTAGTTACACACAAAAATAACTGTCTCTGATAGAGCTAGCAACTCCACCCCCCAAAGTTCAGTCTTTTGATTAAATTTGATATTCTTACATTTCAGAATAATGGGGTTTATAGAATGTGGGTCTAGAAAAAGTATTAAAGTCATGAACTTATTTTGAAAAGTGAGATATTTCAACTTTAAAATTCAGAGCAGCTGTCCGTTTAATTCTGCTTTGAGTCTCTAGTTCTTTCTTCATTATCAATTGTTTTGATCAAATTGTGACATTAAAAAAAAACAAGGATCAACAAAAAAGTTCATTTGTGACTTTAAACATATTTAGGCTATTTTTCACGCACTTTTTTTGTCTCTCTTTGATGATGTTAATCCTTTCTCTGCCATATAACATTCTTCCTATGCAAATTACTTGGTATGCAAATTAGCTAATTACATCATCGAGCTACATCTAGCTACTTTTAGGACAGCATATAGCTACTCTTCCTACTGAAGAGTTGGCAATACTGCTCAACAGATGCCACTGCATGAGCTTTGGACAGTAAGCGCAGTTCCCATCTCAGACGCTACAGGTAGAGGGAACTCTGAGGCTAAAAACATGGCGTCAGTGATGTTTTTCGAAACAACTTGGCAAGTCGAGGCTTCAGGATGAGCAGTATGGAGGCATTTTATGGTGCTATTATGTATGTTTATACGGTTGAAACCTGGTCACCATCTGCCTCAACTGTTTTGGACATGACTGCGATGCCCTTTGTCTCTTTAACTCCAGCAGTGTTTTGAGGACTAAAAAACTTTCCACAACTTCTGTTGGCATGAGGTGAGTGAATGAGGTAATAGACTGAGTTTTCATTTTTGGGTGAACTACCCCTTTAAACTTGGATAAGACAACATTTTGGAGTATACCTTTATATTATTGTTGTACGTCAGAGAAAAACTTACTTAGGGCTTCTTGGTGAATAGCAACTTTGTACAGTAACTTCATAACCTGATTTTAAGCATATAATAAAGCTTGAATGACCCTAAAGAATTCCAGATATTAAATTTTAAAGCTCTGGTCACAGGACCTTGTCATGCACAACATCAGAGTCTACTGCATTTTATTTAATTATGTTCTATTTTTGACATATTATATCTATTTAGGTCTAATCTATTTTTCTCTTGAGCACCAGAACTCAGCACTTGTGAGGTTGTCTATCACAAAGCAGCGCCACCACTGGAGAATTCATTTGGCTGCCTCCTGGCTCAGCCTCTTAGGGACTTCAGCGTGGGCGAAGTCAATTCCCCCTCTCAGATTAAAGGAGTGTCTTCAAGTGCCAATCCAAATGGTGATAAAAAAGCTTTTTAATCCATTGAGAAAGTTTCCTGGTGTAACCCCCCAGGGTCCCAGCATCAGGCGTTGCCTCACTCAGGCTGCATCTGGACAGTGTTGAAGCCTGAGTGTGTGTCCCTGCGCCCTGACAGAGTGAGAGAAGGGCCTAAAAAAGCCCCCCTCTGCCACTCACTTGACTAGCTCCCTTTGATAACATCTGGCAGGGGCAGGTTTGCAGCAGTGACAGCAGGAGATGGAGGGACATTAAAGTCCTGTCACTCACTTGGCAGGAAGGCAGTCGGTAACTGCACATCAGTCAGCAGGCCAAACCTCCATCGCTTATGCTGGAGTGTCATTGATGATCTCTCTTTCTAATGGGTCTGATGATATTCTCTGACAAGAGTGTTGTATGAGATGATGGCTTGGCACAAACGCTTTTTATTCTGGACTTTAATCCCTTTATCTTATCATTAAAACAGCTTAGACTGCTGATACTGTCTAAGCTATTCGGGCCAAACCTTTCTGTTCAAATGTATTTTTGTCGAGCAAGAGCTGAACCTAAAGAGAATCTGCGACTTGAAACCTAAACATCCTTTAAAGTAGGAAACTCATAGTGTTTATCTCAACAGTGATGTCTTGAAGAAGAGGGGCCGGAAAGGACTTGGACATGTCTTTGTTCTGGTCTTTGCGAGCAGTTTGGAGGGGGCTGGATGTGAGTTTCAACACAGCTCTCCCGGAAAGGCTCAAGCCAATTCAACATCCATCCCTCTCCATTTTCTTTCTGTTTACTTCTCGGTTCATGAGTTTACATGCCAATTCCATTACAGGATTTAAAATAGTTTGTCCAATCCATCGTCAAACTTCACTTCCCTTGTCCTTCTCCCTCCCTTAACCCCTCACACCATTTACAGGCTTTCAGGTCCCAGGGCTGGGTTAGGGGATTACAGGACAAGCAAGCTGCACCCGAAGCACCCGAAGAAACACAAGGCAGCTGTTTTGAAGAATGTTCCAATAAGATGTCCGAGCATTAGTGAAAGCAGAGGTTTGATCAATGGCTGTGGCGCGTGTCCACACTAGTGAGCACTTCACGGCGCGTCTGACAGAGAAGAAAGAGAAAATGAAGGTGTGTTATGACATCGGACTCAGGGTCTAGGCGGCGGGGTCACCTTTGAGCTGCTGTTGATTAAGGGCTGGTGTTCACAGGTGAGCAGCTCCGAGCAGGATTTAGTGACACGGGCAAAGAGGTGAAAGCACCCCACTCTCTCTGCAAACGTCAAAGCAGCAAAGCACTGCTGACCTCTCTCTAAAATGGCCAAAGGCAAATGTCAGAAGATAAGTGAGCTCGACGACTCAGCTCAAAGAAAGGTGACGGCAGGTGAACTTTCCAAGAGGCACTTTTACAAAGTTTTACACACAAAAAAAGGATAATAAAAAGAAAAAAATAGGATTAGATAGATGGTAAGAGGCATAAATACGTGACAGGTTTTAATCACGCATTTTTGCAACGTGCCTTTTCTGCACACACAGTGTTTCAGCCTCACAGATCAGTGGGTCATATCACAAGTAAGTAAGTAAGTACGTAAAAAAAAAAAAAGTCAGTAGGTCTGCCTGTGGGTCTGAGCCACCCGCAGTAGGTAATCTCCTTCGGAACTGGAGGGGCTCAAAGGGGCTAAGCCTGGTCAACACCTAAGGGACATCCACAGCGTGTCTTCAAGTGCTTCCAGCAGCCTGGTGGGTAAAACAAGGCTGAGGCTTCCTTCTCAGGTGAGGAAGAAACTCAGCAAGGCCCCAAAGCCTTTATAGGTCAAATTAGTCGTACTTAATGAATTAAAGTGTTTCACCAGCATTAAAAACTGAGAATATGATTGAAAGTTGTCCAGTATTACTCAGTAAAACATTCAATAAAGAAATAAGGAATCAGTAAGGAAAGAGGATAGAAAAAATAGGCCAAGAGTTCTTTTAAAATGAATAAGTGCATCAAAAATATTTAGAAGTCCCCAACAAGAAATTATGTCATCAGGTTCATTTAATAAGAAGCTGCAAACATGTTTCTATGTTCACCACATGAGCCAAAACACATGTTCTGTTGTGAAAAGGGAGTATTCGTAGTTTACTGATGAAATAGAAATCTTTTTTGGTAAAATTACACTTTCAAAGATCACCAAATACCATGACTGAAGGTGTTTTAGACAAACTGCTTAATGTGTACGTGTGTATTCTTGCAAGGGAGATATTCTCATTAATTAAATTTAGGAAGTAAACAATCTTTGTTTCTACCGATGAGAAAACATTAAAGTTTCCCCACCAATTACACATAAAATGAGATGCTGCTGCCATCAGCAGGGAGGGACATCCTTAGTCATCATAAACTGTAAAATATACAATTTTATGTGGATTTTAATAAACATAATATAACAAATGGAGCCCTCTTCTATATACATTTTAAACAGTAATATACTAAACTAAATGGTTTGGTATATATTTGAGTTAGTTTTTTTTATATATCACATAAGCCTTTACATTTGACACATTATCACATGTATAAAACATGCTTTTTTCTAAAACATCTAATATTTTTTGTGAAATGAGAAGCAGACTCTAACCTGAACATCATCTCTATCATGTTTGACAGGTGACTTGTGCATGAGCTGTCTCTTTGTTTCTACAAACTTTCCTTTTTTCATCAGCGCTTCATGTTCAACACAGGTTGATCTTTGTCTGATCTGTCTAACACAAATTGCTCCGTAACTCGGCTGTTTGTTTTGGTTTTTACATGAATGTATTTCTGGCTTATCTGTAGCTTGCATCTTGTGGCCTAGGTAATTCCTGCATAGTCTTTCCTGCTTGTCTTCGACAAATCTACAGATTATAAACACCACAGTTGCGTAACTTTGCAATATCTCATGCATCTCAACAAGTCACAGAGAAATTTTGTTGTAAAACACTTTATAATCTGGTCACTGTTGGATTACTAAACACATACATGATATTACAATGTCTCTATAACACTGCGATATTCTGTCAAACATTTTAAACACTGTGATAGTGCAACAAAGAGATATAATGTGAAGGAGAACAATATAGCAGCACTTCTAACAACTGTGCACATCTGTCAAATTCAGTAAAAAAAAAATTATATTGCAACATATTAGAGATGCAGCAATGTAACATATTAACAATGTTGCAAATGATGAGATGATTAATCTACACTGAAAAACAGTCTTAAATACAGGTCCAGTACTTCTTGATAACAGTTTAATGTCATAACTGTAATATTTTAAAAAATACTGCATAAACTTCACATATTATTCATCTATTTTCTAGTGTCAAGCTGCCTCTGAGCAGACACACTTGTTACTGTTTCAAAACTGTCAGTTATTTTCTGTGTGAAATTGTACCTCCAATAATCTTATGATCTCAAACCATGCAACACAACAAGGCTTTTCCAAAAGAAATGTTTCAGGCATTTCTAATACACTGAAGCAACATCAGGTCATCGGCGCGATTAGTCCCAGCCATTCGAACTTGAAAGCGAAAACATGAAATATGGATCCCACAAGAAAGGCTGCAAGTTTGACCAAATATAAATTGTTCGTGACAAGATCAACCTCAAAGATAGAGGACACAAATGCTTTTAGTAATAGTGCTGAAATGAGACAATCGCAGCTTGAGATCAAGAGTCATGCAGAAGGTATGCACAGGAAGGTGAGGAATATTAAGTGCTCTGACTCATGAAGATCGTCCCAAATGCCACACACACATAAAAACACATGGATGCACAGATGCACATACACACAACACATGCCAGTTGTTATTTGAAACTTGTTTGCACTTTAAGGTCGAGCAGTCCTGAGTTTAAGGGTGCAAAAAAAAAAAAAGACAAGAAAAAAGAAAAGAAAACATGACAGCAAAGTCTATCAGGATAACTAAGCAGATCAATAATGATTAACAAAATACATTTTCTGATTGAAGGGGCCTAAAAGGACAAACTAAGAATAAGAACAGGACTACAAAAGTAAAGGTATGACAAACAGTGTCAAACATTCTCTGTGCAAACAACTGCTCAGTCCTGGTTAACAAGGCCCTAAAATGTGAGGAAAGTTTATCTCAGGCAACCAATTCAAAGCAGATTTAAAGCACGAAGGAATCACTGTGGCAAATTTATCTTGATGTTTTGGCAGTAAATAACACTGTTTCAGACATATAATCCCTCTTTTAGACTATCTTAACTTTTCTAAACTGTTTTCAATCCAATCTAGATGAGGATACTTACTTATTTGCTGCACTCTCAGTGGACATGAATCAGAACAAACATTTGAACCAAACTCAATCATTACCTGAGGGTAAATCCTTGGGCTATGACAACGACACTACTAAGATATGCAGTTTATCAGTTAGTCCACTTCAGCAGTATTGGTCATTATGTGTGCGGAAATTTCCACGAACCTCAAAGCTTGACAAGGTTTGCTCCATATTGCACTTAAAGACAATAAAAATCAGCTTACACTGAAGAACAACAAACCAGCTCTGGGTAAACCATTGACAAGTTTGGTGAAGGAATGCATTTAATTGCCTTTTTAATGGCTTAAAAATATAAACTGTAAACCAGAATAAATCTTTTACATTCATAGACTTTTAGTGCAGCTTTTGATCTGGTTAATTGCAGAATTTTCCAGATTAAATTGTTGCACTGTAATGAGATCTTTTACAGCCTCTTTAATTACATCGTGGTGTACCACAGGTCAGCTTCCTGGGTCTCCTACTTTTTCAACAGATTCATGGAATATTTATCTTCTGCTGTGGTTAAATGCCAGACAATGTTTGCTAATGATATGACCATAGATCCAGCAGGAAACCAGATGAGATTCTGAAAGCACTAAAATCATTAAGCCAATAAACTGGTTTAATTTAAATAAAGTGGTTAAAAAATTACATGTTTGCGTCTTTCTTATTTTATTGTCTTTAAGAGCTCTTGAAAGAATAACTCATTGAGGAACCTTATAAAATTATTGCTTCAGCTTCAAATGTACAATGAAAGTCCTTCTGAAGATTTTTCAGCACACTTGCTTTCCTGTGAGATGTGTGTGTGTGTGTGTCTGTCTGAAGAGGGCCCCCTTTAAAACTTTACGTTACACACTAATGGGCATCAGAACCTGTCAAAGGATTCATCATTCCCTTTACTTGCAGTATTGGCCTGCATAAGCATTAATTTAGCTACAGTCAAAACAACAAAAATCTTCTCAGAAGGAGTTCAACAGACATTTTCAATATATTATCTATATTATTTGATTCAAGATTCAATAAAAGTGACTTTTCTGAATGAAGTTAATAAACAGAGTAGCTGTTGAGTTGCAGAGGCAGAGGGGGCTTTAGTTTCTGCCTCTCTTTGTATCAGTATCAGAGAGTGAGGATCTGTTGCCTCGAAGTCAAATGGCTTAAAAAATGTCCCCACATCTGCTAACAAAAAAAAGATAAAAAGAAATTTTTTGTAAATCAATCCACCCAAATGGACACTAAATTTTCACTTTGGCTTTGTTTTTGTTTATGTCGGAGCAGCCGGTGACTATAATGACTTTTGACAACATTGTGAAGCTTAATCACAGAGGGAACATTTCTCATTAAGTTCAGCCAGTGTTGTTTTTTGCTCATTTTTCTCAATTTTTATTCATCTATCTTGTTTGGAGTGTAAATCTTAAGGTTATGCTAATTCCTACATATTGATTAACTGGTATGTAGCTAATGAAAGTCACTTAAAACCCCCTAGACCAATTATTTACTTTAGCAGGTACATGGGACTTTTTATTTAGAGTACCACGACCTTACCTTGCAACAAGAATTTAGCCCACTGTCTGGATCCCAGCATTTAAATGCAAATTCAAAGAGCTGCGCATGTGAACCGTCGGCTGTTATTCACAGTCAAATTACAAAGTTTCACGTAATGAAAAAGAAAAAAAATGGTGCACGCAATGAGCTGTCTTTATTTAAAGTGAAGGAGGAGGAGAGGAGGGGGGTTATCCAAGGTGTTTGAGACAGATGAGGGAGGTGGGGGTCGGGGAGGGAGGGAGTTAGGAGGCAGGGAGGGTAAATTGGGCGGACACATAAAAACTGCAAGGGGCCATAGATGTTGGATCATTTGGAAAAGTCTGGTCGTCCTGCGCACCGCCCGCCCTCACGAGCTGTACTGGAGACGGATAGGAAACCGTGCTGCAGACCCCGAGCGCCGGCCTTCGCTCCGACCCCCGTCTCCTCTTGTCCGCGCAGAGGTGTCGCCAAAGGATTAATGAGCCAAAAAGGCACACAGCTCCTTTAGGGCTCATTTCGGCGTTTTTCGGCTTTACGCCTGGACTGCCTTACTCCTTCCCTTTCATATTTACTTTATTCGAGGATACCTGTACCTCTACTGATGGTAAGCGCTCACATACTCACATATTCACACATCACAGAGATTCAGCAGCGCAGCTTTTAGTAGCTGAACCTGTTGATCAAAACCGGACAGTTTCTTTGACAGTTTGTGACTTGTAGTTTTGGTTTTTGGCGTTTGTGCGCGATTAACCGACTTCACTGAGAGTTTTGAGAGCATTCCGGGTAGAAAAAGAAAAGGATCAAATTCTACACTGTAGTCTACCGCAGTGGCAAAGAAACTAAAATAATTTGAAGTGTATTTGGGAGACGAATAGCGCAGTAATCTCGGAGGAACTCGTAGCAGGTTAAAGCCTTTTGTGCCGGAGAGTTGAACGGTGACAAACCAACACTGTGAGGTCATTTCCAAACAGAGCGTCCAAATACTCAAGGCTCTCTGTCTCCAAGATAATTAAAATATTTACATTATGCTGATTTGTAATTTCTTCCGAAGTTAGGCACAGATTTTCCTCGACTGAACACCTGTATCTGCTTCGTGTCATCCCCGTATGCGTAATGTGAAAGATGGAGATGACACAGCTCAGAATTTAGAAAAGCATTTCTCGGGACTGTCTCTTAAAATATTTATTTATTTATT
The DNA here is from genome assembly GCA_029783665.1 of Naso thynnoides. NCBI lineage: Eukaryota > Metazoa > Chordata > Actinopteri > Acanthuriformes > Acanthuridae > Naso > Naso thynnoides. Next base: position 10,536,877 of record JAQLOL010000007.1, on the reverse strand, counting down.
TATTTATTTTTAAATCCAATTATTCCAAAAATTAATTTCAGATTTATATCTAGCTTGTCAAGAATAATCCAAGTGTAAATCATGTGTAAAGCACATTTCTGTTCAGTTATGCCCGCAAAAACAGGCTTTTATAGTCCGATAACAGATGTGATTGGTTGTGGTTTATTGTTAGAGGACGTTGTTACACAATAATTCGCATGTTTTCACGTGTTTTGCAAAGCACGTGTTTTTTTTTTTCTTGTTCTCGTTTTTTAAACTTAAATAGAAATAATTACTATCTGGACTCGTGGCATTTAAGACATGAAAGCTGCAGCACAGAAAACATTTTTCGGCCTGCAGGCGCATGGCGTCCCTTGCACCCTCTCTCACTTATTGACTTAAGTCTCTCTGCCAACATGCAGGGAAACGAACTTTAGTAACTTTTTAATGTGGCTAATTATACATTTATTTATTTATTAAACACAAAACAACAGAAACAAACAAACAAACAAAAAAACCAAGTGGGTCTGGCAAAGAGAGGCTCAATTTTTTTTTCTTTCTCTCTGGAAAATATTGGCACCGGTGTTGACTTTTTCTTGACGCTGCCTGATATTTTGGAGTTTTGGATTTAATATTTGTTATGCATTTGATAGGACTGAAATTGCTCATTAAAAAAAAGCAAATTCAACAGAAGAAATTTCGGCAAAGTCATGAAGCTCATCTAAATCTGCAGATCATGTCTTTCTGAATAGGCCTATACATACCACAGCTAACAAAACCATTAACCTGGTTTCTGTGATCTCACTGACTGTGAATGTTCCCACTGTTGAACTGCTCACTTGGAGCAAATAAAATCCCAAACCTGCACTATTCGACAACAAGAGACGTTACATGCCTCTGCTTTATTTCTGTCAACACAAATGAGGACATTACATTTTTGGGGGGGAGAGTGGCTCAATGTGAAGACACAGTTATTATTTGGAATCCTTTAAGCTGAAGTTAAAACCCACTTGTTATCAGTAAGGTAAACAAACCATTTAAATGCCTTTTTAACAGACCTTTTTTGCCAGTTTGCCTTGCAACTATTAGCCATAATTTAGGACTCTTCAATATAACGTATCATAAGAAAATGTATATAAAGAAGGGGTTAATAAAACTAACCAGAGAGGGGCATTTAACATGGGGTTTTTTGATTAGGCTACTGGCATTTAAAATGATAAAATCAGGCCAGAGATTTGGCTGTTCCTGTGGTAACCTGTTGCCCTCCTCCCTCCCCCTCTCCCTCCTTCCCTCCCACCATCACTGTCAAATTCCTCAGGAAACACATCTGAAGAGCCATGTGCATAGTCTGATCACATTATCTCTGGTCAGAGAGAGGGACAGAGAGAGAGAGAGAGAGGCCAAGGGGGATCGAGCAAAGCCAAGGGCAGTTGACTGCTCCGGCCTAATTGCACCCTTGTCTGCATTTGTTGTTGCAAAATGTGTCTCTGTCTGTCGCTCACTTCAAAAGTATTCTGCGTGTGTAGCTTTGCAAAACACTTTGTAGTCTAAGCATTCTGTTTTGCTGGCAATGGATGATGAAGAGGAGTAAATAAGAGCCCACGATGCTGATCAATGTGATGGAAAATTGTTGCAACAACGAACGAATGAGTGAAACAGGGAATGTTTTGCTTTTTCTTGCCACCACTGGTGAAAACAGACCAGCAGAGTGAATGCGATGACTTTTTCCAGAGCTGAAAGTTCCTCCCTGTCCGCCTTACATCTCCTTTCATCATCATCACACCACTTTGGAGTTTCTGTCTGTTTTAGCCTGCAGCTTTGTCACAGGCTGGTTACAGTTACAAGATGTTCTGTATGGTCAGTGTTTTTGAGTGCTATGAATCCCTGTAATCATGGGAGAGGCCCTCGCTGTACAATGAACGTTTGTTGTAATGTGCACACACACATACACACACACACTCATACACACACTAACACACACACACACGTTATCCCCCACCCCATGGGTAATAGAGCTGATCATGTTCTGAACCCTCCTCTCCTTTTGCCACAGTTCTCACGAACACGCAGATGGTGGCACACGCTTATGCACGCACAGGGGCACGCACACACACTATTTGGCTCATGCACCCGCGCACTGCACATTGCCCTTTCCTCACACACACTGGATCCAGTGTCATGACCGAGTAAGGGGGGTCAGTCGGAGGTCAAAGTCTAATGCTGTTAGGAAAAGATCCTTGATTGCACGTACAGTGAGCCGTGCAGGGGCCGAGATAATCGCAGATACAAATGCAGACGTGCTCACACACACACACACACACATACACACTGTATTTTGCACACAAACACTCTCACACACAATGTTCCTGTTAATGTGCATCCTCACTGTGTAGTAATGCTTGGGTGCTCTCCAGTGGAACGGGCTCCAAATGATGACCAAAGACCTACTTCGCTCCGCAGCACCAAGTAGAAAATGTGGTGCTGTTGTTGTGGTCAAAAATTCAGTAATTTTATTAGTGTGATTCATCAACATTTAGCACATTTAAAATGACGTGTAAGAGCATTAAGTCACTTCAGCCCTATTGCTGGTCTTGTTTAACCAACAAGAGAAACAAAGCCTGTTAAAGCTGAGAAGATTTGTCTTTTATTCCTAGAAAGTATTTTCATGATTTCTTCAAAAACCTTTATGTGATCGTTAAAGTCGCCTTCTGGAATATACTATCAGAAAACATCAATAATGATGTGGTTTTATCAAGATAAAGAGCCAAATTTGAAATAACAGAAATGCACCAGTGCTGACTGTACAACTCTTAAACTGATGACAGTGATGTCAAAGAGCAGAAGGCCTGTCATCAGCGTCACTACAACCTGTGTGATCCCTCAAGAGGGGAAGTGTTACTAAGAGATGAGCCCCTTTCAAGAGGGATGTGTTTAGTTCCTTGTGTGTGGAAGGATTAAGATTGACTGAGTTCACTTGGAGACCGTTACTGTAAGCAAACAGCCCTCTTGTTTTGGACATAGATTTTACCCCTCCTTATCAAAGTGGTGTTATCAGCTCTTTGGTCTGTGTGTGAACATGAGAGAAGAGTTTCAGATTTTTTCCTCTCAAAGTTGGCACTCGAATGTTTTTTACTCCTAAAGAATAACTTGCCATCACAGAAAAGTGGCAGCTTTTGAAACAAATTTTTCCCCCCAAATATTTTGGTATAGATGTGATAACATAATGTGGTGTGTTTTCTGTTTTAGGTGAGTATAAGGACACTAGGATCTGCTGTCTGTGTTGTGGCACATTCTTCCTTACATTCCAGTTACAGTAAATAGCTAGCTGAGCCCATGAGCCAAAATGATAAGCCTTAAAGAGACACACTGGGTCCCTCTCTTACCCACACACACAGTGACAGATATACACACCTTTCCTGTATGACTCTTTAGGGTAAATACATGCGAAAGCTTGAAGTGTTTGTAGCAACATTCAGTGTTTAATTTCCTTGTGTTTTTTTCTGCATCTTCCAGGAACAGGGTCACTCCAACGTTCTCCTGCAGCCGCCCAACACCACCTAACATTTCCTGGAAGAACGTGTCCATCGACTGCTCCCAACAAACATGGACTGTTTTCCCATGCTTTATTTTCTGTCGGTAAGTTAAGCGGACCATGCCATTCCAATTTGTGGCATGTGACACGTTGTTACATCTCGCATTTTCCCTCGGTCTTCTCTGTCCACTGAGTCACTGGTTTATGTGGCATTCACCAGACTTACAATGCACTTGTAAGAGGAAGAACTTTTCAGGGAAATGTGTGGCGCACGGTCCTCGGTTTGCCTTGTCAGAGAAGACTCTGAGGGGACCGTGGCTCCTTATCGAGTTAAGAATTTGCTCTGACTCCAGGGCTGCCTCTTTTATTTGTCTAATCATAGTGGTAGAGGGAGGAGACGAGGGGGGAGGGAGGGAGTGAAGAGGAATGGCCCTCAGATTCCATTCAAAAAAGTTGGGTTCTTGAACCAGCTGTTTACCTTTGGAGGATGTCGCCAGAGATAAACTGCAAGTGGTATATCTGATTGTGGCCTGCTTTACTGTAAACAAGGCAGACTAGACTATATAACCAATTAGAGTCTGGCCTCAGTGAGCTACAGCTCTAGAAGATGAGGAAGATATGTAGAAAAGACACTTCTTGTCCATAAAAATGGAGGCCTTTCACTTCCTTTACTGCCTTTCTTTTTGTGTTTCCCTCCCCTCTGCTCTGCTCAGTTTTTTTCTAATCTTTTATCCTCCTGTGCCCTCCTGTGCTCCCCTCAGAGACATCATGATTCCTGGTAGTCGAATGCTGATGGTCATTTTAATATGCCAAGTCCTGCTGGGAGAGAGCAACAATGCTAGTCTGATACCTGAAGAAGGGAAAAAGAAAGTACCGGGCCTGCAGGGTCGTTCGACCGCTCAGAGCCATGAACTGCTGCGGGACTTCGAGGCCACGCTGCTGCACATGTTCGGCCTCAAAAGGCGGCCACGGCCCAGCCGCTCGGCAACTGTGCCTCGCTACCTGCTGGACCTCTACCGGCTGCAGTCAGGGGAGGCTGAAGAGGCCGGGGAGCACGACATCGCGTTTGAGTACCCAGAGAGGTCAGCCAGCCGGGCCAACACTGTGAGGGGCTTCCACCATGAAGGTAAGAGGAAAATGGAGGACGTTGGCGTCACATGTCAAAGAGGGAAATCAAAAAGCACAAAAAATAAAAGCAGAAATCACGTCATCAGTTGGAGGAGAGATGATAAATGGATTGTGTCAGCACAGAAACATTACACCATACTAATGGTCATTCCTGCCAGGCATTCTAGTAATTTTGGTAGTAATAGATTTCATTAGCATGGGCGAGGACTGTGAAGTATGAAAAGGCAAACATTTCCTACATCAGCTGAAACATGATTGTAAGGCAGTTCCACCCATCTCAGCATAACCAAGGAATCTAAGGATGTGGTCACCAAACACTGTCTGCAGAGAGGCAAGAAAATTGTGCTAGACAAGCTCTCAAGAGCCTCATTTGACAAAACTCCTCATGTTTGGTTAGCAGCTGAAGGAGAAGCATACCTTCATATTACTGACTTACACTTCTTACCCCACCCAGCAGAACATGGCTTAAAAAAGCGCAGTCTTGGCTTGGAATTGGAGTGTGCTCCTCTCTCATGTCTCCAGTTTATATGGAGGGCTCTTTTAGAAGGACCTTCCTCAACGTGCAATTATCTTTAATGCTACTCTGCAGGCTTCTAAATAAAGCCCCTTACTGCCAACAATGTGGGTGCTGAGAGCAGACGCTGCAGCTCTCTGAAGAGACAGAAAGCAGTTTTAGAAGCTGGTGTGATAGAAAAACTGGAACGTTAGAAGGGTTTCTGTTTATTGTGACATGGGTCTGCTTAGTTTAAGTGACAAAACGCGGAGGTTTCAATTAGGCTCTGTGAATCTCGAGTGACAGATCTGTTTAACCTACCCTGACATTGGAAAGCTAGACCGAAACATGTCGGATAAACGCTTGAAACAATCTTAGGCAGAGAGACTGAGGCGATGTACCAGACTTAGCTTCACGATCTTAAAGCGTGCTGAGAGAACCAGGGAGCTTCAGGGCTGAAGAACATGTCTGCCCTTAGGGGGAGGAGTGAGGAAGGAGGGATGAGTCAGCCTAAATGGGGCTCGTCAAACACACTGCTAGTGGTAGCACAGGGGAACACGCACTTGCACAGCAGCGTACCGAGACTGGTCAGGGAGGAGGACCTTCTGTCTGTGATGCAATGTGTGTGTGTTTGTGTGCAAGGGCTTCTACTGCTCTGCACAGGCATTTACCCTCCTTCTTTTTTGTTAAACTATGTTAATAACACGTTTTGAGGACTTCTGAGTGGGAGTGCTGGCTTACATGGAAACACCATTGTGCAATAGTGTGATTCAGCTGACTGATCTGTTGAAAACACTGAAGTATTACAATGTGCAGCAGATGGACAGTGAGGTGAGGAGACTTGTTTACAGGCGAGGTAAACAGTGCAACTATTCAAGGCGAGGAATATCCTGTCAGATATTCCTATGCTCTCTGCAGTTCATTTGAGCCCTTCACCTCCAGGAGGCGCTATAGAGCCCCTTGAACAACTAAAAATATATTAAGGAAGTCCATCCCATGTACCCTCAATAGTCTTTGCTCTACAAAGTGACTAATGGTAGTTAATGTGACCTTGTCTGAATGTTTGTGTTCCTAACCGCTTATCTGTTTTTTATGATGTTGTTTCGTGTGTTTAAGGAGTCAAAGACTACTTTGCAAAGTGGTGGACAATGAACTCAGCAAGACAAATGTGTTTTTTATTGGCTGCATGTAACAGTTTTAATAATTTAGAGTGGCTATGTAAATTAAACTACAGAGCTGACATGAGAAGTTGCATTGTGCACAGTTTTAAGTTGTGAATAAGCTTTGGTTGAGGATTTGAATACGTCGCATTCCCTAGCGGATAAATGAGATTCTACTGCACTGTCTGAATCTTTAATGATTATTCATGATGAAAATGATAAACGTCTTAAGTGGACAAACTGCGGAGCTAATCAGAAACACAGCAGGTTTTAATAATGAGAACCACCTGGGTAAGATTAGGGTCTGGGTGTGAAATAACAGGGGTGGATTGAGCAGGAAAATAGTAGACACAACATTCCTTTCCCCAACAATGGTGATCTTGCCAGAAATCTGCAGACTGAGCGTGGAACAGGGAGCCTCCACTGTGTTTATACTGTAGCTGTGGTACGTTAATCACCACCCTCCTTGTAATGCATGTTTCAGCAAAGTGCTCAGAGAAAGGTATTGAGAGAAGGGCTGGATAATCCTTATAGATAGATAAGGAAGCATGGAAAATGTACATTTGTATTCCGGAATGCCCCAAAGGCCTTGAAAGGTGTGCAAGCACATTATTGTGTTTCAATTAAGCCACATTAGGGTGAGGAAGTGTGAGGTGAGTAATTTATCTACTGGTACTGTTACAGGGCAAAGAACACAGTCGTACAGATGATGAAGAGATACCGTATTTCCATTTAAACCCTAAAATGTCAATATTTTTGATTTTTGAGTTTTAAGATTTAGTCTCTACACATTGCATTAATTGGAATTACAAATTTTGAACATTTAGTTTCTATGCAGCTAATTAAACATCCCACATGTCTCATTTTCAGAGCACATGGAGAGGCTGCATGAGTCCACCAATGGGGAAACCGTACCCCTTCGCTTCCTGTTCAACCTCACCAGCATTCCAGAGGACGAGCTGCTCTCTTCCGCCGAACTGAGGCTCTACCGTCATCAGATTGATGAGGTCATAGCTGATACCCTCTCAAACGACCAGGGGCTACACCGGATAAACGTGTACGAGGTGCTTAAGCCCCCGCGGCAAGGGCAGCTCATCACGCAGCTCTTGGATACACGGCTCGTGCACCACAATGCATCGCGCTGGGAGAGCTTTGACGTGAGCCCTGCCGTGCTACGCTGGACTCGCGAGGGCCTCCCAAATTACGGGCTTGCCGTGGAGGTTCTGCACCTCAACCAGACGCCACGCCATCAGGGCAAACACGTCCGAATCAGTCGCTCGCTACACCAGGCGCCTGACGAGGACTGGGAGCAGCTGCGTCCCCTCCTGGTTACCTTCGGCCATGACGGGAAAGGACACCCGCTGACCCGCCGGACCAAGCGCAGCCCCAAGCAGCGGGGCCGTAAACGCAACCGCAACTGCCGACGCCACGCACTATATGTGGACTTCAGTGATGTAGGTTGGAATGACTGGATAGTGGCGCCCCCTGGTTACCAGGCCTATTACTGCCACGGGGAATGTCCCTTCCCTCTGGCGGATCATCTAAACTCAACCAACCATGCCATTGTTCAGACACTGGTGAACTCTGTGAACAACAACATTCCCAAGGCCTGCTGCGTGCCAACAGAGCTCAGCGCCATCTCCATGCTCTACCTGGACGAACATGACAAGGTGGTCCTAAAAAACTACCAGGAAATGGTGGTGGAGGGCTGCGGCTGCCGCTAACACATAGACTAACTAGAACTTGGACTGTCGACTTGAAAAAAA
>JAQLOL010000007.1:10501111-10518795 GCA_029783665.1 Naso thynnoides | reverse complement strand
TGTATATGTGTTATCCTTTGGCCCCAGCCAGCAACCCAAGTACTATTGGTTTAAATTGCTCTGGGCAAGATGATGAGAGTCATGTGACTTTTCTTCTAACAGGAAGAAAATGTGATTGCACTTTGATATTAAAAAAGAAACAAAGAAATGAAAATGACAAAGGCATTTTTCATTTCAGGTGGATTTGAAAACAGGCAATCACATGAACAAACTTGACTCTACTTTTGTTTCACTGACTTTAGACATGACAGTGATGTATGATCATGCCTACACTCTGAGCATTTCTGCAAGAGCACTGATGCTCATTAAAGTCCTTTTGGCTAAAAAGCCCCTTCTTGTTCAGAATGTTTCAAAGGCCCTGACAACATATTGTAATGTCTGTAATGTCAGATGTGCTCATTAACTTTCAAATACTTCTTTGCTGTATATTTAATTTCACCAGGAGAGCAGGAATTTTAGACCTGAGATAAAAAAGACAAACATAGTTCAGCTCCCTAACAGAAAACTGCAGTGGAGCAAACAGATACCAACATTTTTGCCCTGCCCTTTAGTTGGCTCTAGACGCACTGTATTCACTGCACTGGTGAAGTTTCCATATTTATATACAGGCTTAAATAATTCAACAAGAGAAAAGCTAGAGTGGCCTGTGGTCTCATCTAACACAGTAGGGCTAACATTTTTGACCTCGCTACCTCCAGGTGACCCAGTATTCACTGCTCTAATAAACTTCCTATGTTTATGTCCCAGCAATTCCACAAACTCAACTAAACTGACTCAAGTTCTTTCATAGTTTGTGAAATTATTAATGGTTTAGATTTTTTTCAAGATTTTGAGGGTGTGTATTGTGTCAAAACTGTTTACTGCTGCAATTACTGTGTTGCCATTTTTTTATAGACCTCATTGGATGAGCTCTAGAGTTGGAAGTTGGGGATGAAACCATAATGACAAATACTGTACTTACTCATACTTTCTCAGACGTTGCTGACTTGCAATTTTCAATTACGTGAAACAGAACAACAATAAAAGTTCAGTTCGAACTGTCTGCATGACCACTGAAGGAGCTGAACTGCACATGTATTCAACAAGAGACATATAACTCATATTCTACTACCTTAGGCCAGGAACTTATCAATCACCCCTTGCATAAACAGTACCTACAAAATGTACACACAACTTGCACCAGAATTTAGACCTCTCCCAACTAAATTGGCCAGTATCATTTACATGAAGTGAGCAAGGGTTAAACACATTTACATCAGTGCAAATTTGAATAAATAAATATTGTAAATGTATATACAGGAGGAATGAAAGGGAAAAACTAGATTGAGGGAGTACAGTGAGACCTCTTAGGTTGCACTATGAATGACTGAAGGATGGCTGCTTCAGGATCATCAAATATATTCTGCTTCTGCTTTCCCAGATACTCTATTGGTCTCATGGAAAGCAGTGGGAATGAGTGTGTGCGAATGTGTGTGTGTGAGGGATTAAGGGAGCAAAAGGGACTAATCGTGAGAAAAAGACGGCAGACAGACAAACGCTCGTATCCTCCAGCCCATCTTCAAGCAGTTATATGCCCTCATATCTTTGAACATGTGACTGTGTATGAGTGGAAAACGTACGTGTGTATCCTATCATTGCTCATTGTTGTCTGTTTGGCTCATTTTGCCGATCCAACATCCGGAGGCTCATTCTTCAGTCCCTAAAGGAATCTCGGGCTGAAGCCAGGGGTGATGGGGGCACATTGTCTGCACCCTCTGGTGGCAGGATCCAACAGCACAACCTCTCCCTTTGTGTGTGTGTGCGCATCTGTGTGTGCACAAAGGGTGTGTGTGTGTGTGTGTGTAAGTGTGCATCTACGTGTTAATCTAAAAGTCAGTGACGGAACATGCTTCCTCAGGTGAGAGCACAATACTGTATGTTTGTGTGGGGAGGCCACCCAGCATCAGCTGCGTATCCTGACAAAGATAGGAGACCTGGCTTACAATTAGAGGTTTTCGCTTCAGCCAAAAGCAACATTGTTCGTTTCAGTGAAAGAACGGGGCCCTCACTGGGTCCCGAGCCACCTGCAGATGAAGGAGGGCGGAGGCGAGTGGAAAGTAGAGACAAGAATAACAGCATTAGTGTCAGAAAGAAAATGTCACCATCAAAACAGATTCATCAACATGTAACCGTAAGGCTTTTCTTATTGCCTCGTATGCAGCCTGCTGCTTTTAAACCTGTGGATTTTCATTTAACGCGGCAGCATTGTTTCAGCAACTCATGCATCTGTGTGCATTTGGACATTCAAGCTGGTGCAGAGAGAAAATAAGCCAGCACTTTTCCCCAGATTTAGCTCTAAGCTTGAATAAACTCCGACACTCCCTCCTTTATGAGTGATTGTCAAGAGGGTGTTTGTTGCTCTTGGCATGAACATACACAACTGTATACATTTAGCCATGGACGTCGGGGCATTCAAGAGTGAGATCATTAACATATGGGCTGAGCAGTTAAAGCCTGCAGCTGAGCCCTGGGGGACAACGTGGCTGTGTAAGCGAATACTGATCATATACTTCAGATGTTATTACCTCTTCCTGTGTGGAAAAAGCTTGTTCACTGAGTACTTAAACCAGAGAGTGAGCAGGTGGTAGACAAGCAAACAAACCGAGCAGAATGCTTTCGTGTTACAGTGTTAAAAAAGCTCAGGCTCAATCCCAAGAAACTCAGCTTTTGATTGTTGCTTACATGACTGAATTTCATGGCCTGGATTTTATCTGATATGTCTGACTTATAATGACCGCTTTTATTAAAACCATTTTTTCTGTGTGTCTCTGTCTTTGATTATGAACTTATAACTTTTATCTATACAGTATTACAAAACCCTTTAAGTTGCCTCACAAGCATTTTGTTATTACAACCTTAAGCAGAAGAGTTGGATAGAATGAAAAACTGTGAAGACCTACAATTAAACATTTCAGCCAGTAATAAAAAGGGAGAGTCACGCCAAACAAACAGACCTGTTGCCGTGGTAATGGAGAAAACCCCCGCTGAGGTGGTGCATATGGGCCTTCAGACTGTCGGCATGAGGCATCAGAATGAGCTGCATCTAGAAACTACTGGAGAGCCACCAGATGTATAAGCAGAAATAGGTGATATACATGAATTTCTTCTGCTTTGGTTCTAGTGTCCTGCAAGAATCTGAGAAAAAGGTAGAGAACAAAAGCATCTTAATGAGGAGCAGGCCATCCCGGAGGATGATGAGGGGCTTTCCAAAACACATGCATTCATTTGTCCTTTACATTGGGGAGACATGTTGCAGGGTGTTTTGGGTTCATATGAGCTCCTGCCACATGTTTGCCATTCTGGAACTTGTTGCCACGTACCTGCCATCCAAAACATTTTAATTATATACGTATGAGAGAAAGTGAAAGATGGAAGGTTTGGCAGTGTTATGACGCGCTTAGTAGAAAACATGGTGACAGATTTGGTGCTGTATGGGACAGACACATGACGAAGGCACTCTGTTTGACCGGCCAACACGTGGTGCGTGTGTGTGTGTGTGTGTGCATCTGTGTTTCTGAGAGGCTCGCGGCCACAGCCGTGCCCGGAAAGGCTTGGAGCACAACCAGTCATTAGGAAGTCAGGCCGTCTGGAGTGCATTATGGGCTGGGTACTGTAACTGTTACAAGCACAGGCTGCTATCAAATCAGGGATGAAGGGAGCAAGGAGGGAATTAGGGACTTAGAGAGAAAGAAGGAAAAAGAAGCATCATACCTGCGTCAGAGAAAAAGGTGCAAATAACTCAAGTGGCTCCTTTTGATTTAACTTTTTTTGTTCAAAAGGCACAAAAGTACAAATTCAAAGCAGCACTCAGCAGGATAAAGCACATTTCATGAGTTGTGTGGCTCAGGTCTGGTTAAAATGCAAGTGTAAGAAAAAGAGAAAAAAATAATTAAATATTAAAGCTGGGAAGGCAGTTTATTTTTGGTGTCATCAGATATCAATTACATAACAACCTTTCAGCATATTGTAATTCAGGTGGCCTGAAAAAACACTAGACTTCTGCACCTCTCCTTGGCTCTGTATTCAGGCTTAAGAAAAGGAAGACGGACATTTTTCAGCCAATCACAGGTCATTTCAGAGAGTGCGTGTTCCTACTGGCTGCTCTGTGCTGTGCTTATTAGTGACTGGTGACATCGATATGAGCTTATCGACTCCCGAAACAAGTGACGTGCCTTATGTTCTAAAATTGGCCTCTGATGACTAGACAAGCTGAGTTGCAGGCGACACTCCCTGCAGCCATTTCATGTCATTATGAATCTTTGCTGTAAACTGGCCTTAAAAGAGAGAGCAACAAACACAATAAAATAAGAGCTGGAGCATAAACAGGAAGGGGAGGTTGCAGCGGAGTTGCTTCCTTACGAGTCTCATGCTACAGCTAGCTGATTTCCAGACGTGCTTACCCCAGCTCTGATGAAAGAGGTGAGGGAAAAGTGGGGACAGTTGAAGAGCATAATGGCCAACATAAGTTTGAGTGTTTCAGCCTTCCAAAAAACAAAAGTGGTTGGACAGATGTGTGGCTGGAAGATACAATGTTGTTTGGGCAAAAGGACTGTAAGACTGTGCTCAGACCAATTCGGTGCTGTGATGTTAACTACAGCTGAAGTTTTGACTGCAGCTCTCAACAATTTGACAGGTTTTGGGGCTTCACGTCAAGTTATTGCTTACATTAGTTTTGTTTAGGTGTCATCAAATGGACATGATTCACTCCAGACCATAGGAAGAGAACTGAGAGGGAAACATACTGTTCATACAGGCAGAAGACAGTCAGATTACAATGAAGAAATGAAAGAGGAGTATGAGAACAATATATTTGATTGAGGCAGATTAGATGAGGTAAACAAAAGTAAATATCCCAGACTTTGTTGAAAGATACCTTGGTATACCTTAAATAAGTCATAACACAAAGACTTGTCTTAACTTGTCTCTGTGGCTTGGCTAATGAAGTGTTATGCAAATAACAGTGCTCAACAGTGAGGATCTGCACTGGACTGGTCTGCAGGACGTATTGGCAGTGCAGTATTCTGGGCTGTGGGCAGACACCCTGTAATATATGATCATAGTGCAGCTGGATGGCCTTCTGTCAGTCTGCTATAGCTTGTCAAAGTGCTTGGCAACACTTTGAAATCATAGCTTGTCATGCTCATGACATTAAAACATTATATACAGGAGATTAGGCATCCCACAATCAGAAGTGATTGTGACTGAAGAAGAGCATGTAGCTTGAAATGTCACTGTTATTGGATGTGTGATTAAACTCAGCATAAGGGAGCTTCACTCAGTATGTTTACATGCACAGTTACAGCTGGATTAATTCATTTAATTTGACTACTTTCCTTTTCCCAGTACACAAGCGCAAAGGGAGAATCGATTTATTATCCAACTCCGCCATTGTAGGCAACAACATGCCCTGTTCAGCTGGTTGCCATTTGACCTTCTTCTGGTTAGTCAAACAAGCTACAACAAGTTAGCAAGCAGCAAGCGAAATCAGTGTTAAATGGTGAAAACATGGACAACTTTACAGCACTGCACACTTCTAGCTACACTTTAGTTTTGATACAATATCGATGAATGTGCATGCTTAGGGGGTTCTTGTTTTCTTTCTGACTTTCTTCTACAAATTTATGCTGATTGAGTTCCGGGTCAAAGACCACTACAGAGACTATTGATCTTTCACAGAATGCTTAGGCCTGTCCGAGCCAGGTTGAGGTGTAAACATGCAGGAGTAATTCGTCCTCCACTCACATTATCTGGTTGTGTCAGCTCGACTTTAAAAAGTTTGAATTAGTATGATTTCAGTCAGACTAATCTGTTTACATGCATTTTAAAAGTCTGGTTTTAGCCAAACAAACACAATAAATTGATTTTCTCTAACATCACGTAAATGTACTGAGTGTGCAGACCTTCTCTTTTCAGTAAAAAACTATTTCTGCACCATAGATCAATTAGAGGTCACTCTAGGAAGACATGATAACACCAACATACACCAGTCACATCCATGCTAAGAAAGCAGCACTGTGACAGTGATTCAAATAGTGTAGACATGTAATGATTGTTAATACAGAAAGATTTCATGTCTTAATTTTCCTGTGGTGATGATCAATGGCAGCTCATAGATTAGTTGGTGATGCACAGAAGCAATGAGCAGGCGATAAGCTGCTGGGTAGATCTGTATTCAGACTGTGGGAAGAGAGAAACTCATTTTACTGGAGATGTTGTGGATACTAACTAACGCAGACAACTTTCTAAATCCAGAGTGAATCCATATGACAGAATGAATCATACTTATTCACATAACACCAGAAGTAAACAAACAGCACAGCTGGAAGGTCCCAGTCCACAATCATGGCCTTCCCAGCAGACAAACTTTTTCAGGTCAACATTTGTGTCCTCTATTACTCTCTGTCCACAGTGAAAATAGGTTTGCTGTTTGGGCCTGAAAAAATTCACGTGAGTCATTGCTGCGCATCGTTCAACCACAAAAATACAAACAGATTTTGTTGCTCTGTTCGCTTGGTGTGGAGGCGGTGTGCAGATCTGCAGAGAGTCCAGCTTTCGCAGAAGGGCGGCAAACTGTCCAATACTACTGTAGTTGCTCAGTTCAAAGAGTTGTCTGTTGATTTATCGGTTAAATTTAAGCATAGCTTCAACTTAAGAGACAATCAGAGTCGGAGGCGGACGTTTAAGGCATCATCTTTGACATCTTGACTTCATCCTGGTCTTGTGGTTTTTGATTTAGCAGCGAAGGAGGGAAGGAACTGCCTGGCAAGCGTCTGGACTTTATGTTACAGCATTCAACGTAGTGAAACACCTGTTTTGATTTATTGTGTTTGGGTAGTTGGCAGTGGACGGATTCCAGCACCCAGCTTCTTGCACACACACGGAAAAGAAGACACACACGTCCACAACACTACTTTTTGCACATACTCACACACAAATAAACACCAAGAGTAGATATTTGTATAGTTCAACTTACACATTTACGCGCCAAACTCCTTGAAAGCTTCATAATTGAAAGATAAATCATGAAAGCAGACTTTCTGGAAGTCTGTGTTAATGCCTTTCATTTCTGAGCCTCCCCCGCTGAGCACACAGAAAAAGAAACGAGAGCGAGACAGGAGGGAGAGAACAGAGAAAAGTATGGTGACCATACGTCAGACTGCCCTGAGATCACCTTTGACATGGTCCCACCTGTCAGCATGGACCAGAAATAAAGCCTCTTTTTCTCTGAACCCAGGTGCTTGAAACTCAAAGAGCAAATGCACAGCACAGCCGTGTTGGTGCTGAGCCAAAGTTCCCCTTTCTACCGGCCTGCATCTATCTATCTGGTGCACAGAGAAGAGTTAAAGAGCAGCAAATAGATACGCCATCTGGCAGCTGTCTGGCCTTAGCTGTCTGTAGGCCGTATGATGAATTCTATCGGCAAAAGACGCCAAAGCACAAAATAGCTGAGGTCAGTAAGTTTAGGAAATCCCAAAAGTGAGAGAGGGCTGCAGATCCTTGCTGTTTGAATGTTGGAGAGGGTTCTCATGTGGTCAATTTGGATGCAGTACAGCTTAGTGTCATATATCACATTTTAAATCACAAGTAGTGTCACCTTTTCTACGGCTTTTATGTGTTATACGAGACATAAATCAGAAAGAACAACCTGAATGTCTATAACTTCCAAGTCTCTTGAGGGACCAGCTGGTACCAGCTCCGCCCAATCTGGTGGTTCATGGTTGTCGTCACGCTGACGCACGTGTATGCTATCCTAATTCGATAGTTGGGGGATGTAGATGACTGTGTGCCAGGGCCAGACAGGGTAATTCCCTTTCCTGCGTGTCACAATATGACATCACAGTCTGGGTGCTAGTACACCCTATTATTGGTATGATCAGGCAAGACGTGATGTGTTTGGGGAGTAACTGAGCCGACCTCAGAGGCCTGTCACAGTCCCAGTCCACCACGCAGACAAGGCTAAAGAGGAAGTCGTCCAAGTGCGAAGGAAGTGTGGGCTGTGCCACTTCAATCCTGAAATTCTTATCATGTTGACTTTTCAAAGGGGATGCACCACATTGCGGTTTAGCTTGCAGCTGGGACAACAAAGTGATGAATGGAGTGGCTAGTGAAGAAGGGACATGCCCACACACTCACCTCCTCCCTCTTTATTTCTCCCTTTACGCCCTCAATCAATTCACATACACATACATGCACACGCTGGCCTCAAATCCTGTGGCAGCCATACGGGTGGAGAAATTTGCGAGCTGTGGGGCTCTGCAGAGCCACTCTCCAGGGCCGTGGCCATAAAACAAAAGCACTTGTAACATGAAAGAATTCCTGCAATTTACAAGAGGAAGTGGAACATCTGAGAGACGATGTTTGAATTCTCAGTGTGCTCTTCTGGGCGAAGTGTCAAAGCTGATGTTTCCCCCCTTCCACCACCACCGCCGCCACCCCACAAGTCAAACCACCCTCCATCCCACCACCATTATGCACTTCTTTCCATTCTAAATGTACTTCCTGTTCCCTGTTTCAACGCCATGTCTCAGTGACCAGTGAGACCTCAGTAAAACATGTCCACCCTGAGCGCAGGCACCCACCGCGCTCTCTGCGAAGAGGGCGTCGAGAGCTTCACTTTGAACCTGGCAGCTCCAGGGAACATTCCAGCCTTGAAAGGTTTATTTGGTTATCTCTCCAAATGTCCTGAGGTGAAATATACTGTTAAGTAAACTTAGCTGATACAAACCAGTTGTAGGCATGCAATAGTAAACAGATTGTAAGCGCTCATGAAATGGTTGCATCGGAGCAGTGTGCTGCACACTGTCTGCCTCCACCCTGCAATTTAAAAAAAAAAAAAAAAAAAAGCAGGTTTTTCTCATCATGCACAAGAAGTTTGGATGGACTCTTGCCTCAAGGAAACACAGGGTTTAAACTTTTACTGGCTTTTCAGGTTTTGTGTCTCATCATTGACTCAGCTTTAATGTATTTTTATGACAACTTTGGATATATATTGCACAACTCTTAAATTTTATAGAGATAAGGGCTTTGTTTGTACTTTAAAGAGACATGCAAAAGCAAAAGTATTTAGGTTGTGAGGAAAAAAAACCTGCACAATACCTGCAGATTAATTGAGTTAGCCACAGTTTCTAAACAAATGCATTTCTGCAGTTTTACTTTCTTTTACATACGTCACTGTATTGTTGCATTTAGCATGTTTATTTTACATACGGCAGCAAAATGTAACTACCCAAACCTAAGCGAAATCTTAATCAAATCTATGAAATGATCTAATCCAAGAACAAGGAAACACACACACACACACACACCCATACACACACACAGACACACACACACAAACACAGAGTTACACACACTAGGGCTGTCACGATTCCAAAATCCAGATCAAATATGGGGTGACAAGTTCATATTCGAGCTCTAATGACCTGCTCAAAATGTAGGCTGCAGTTTTTCTGTAAATGCTTCAGACCATTTAAAGTAGTTTCCCTTGTGATCTAGCAGAAGGCGCTCTAAAACTTTTCAGTTTTCATCAGTTTGACCCTGTTGACCTACAGTATCAGTAGACTAAGCTAATGTTTATCTGACGTTTTACTACAAAAACGGAGGACAATAGCAAGCAGAGCCATCCATCTCAGATGCAGCGTGTGAGAGTATTTTGGATTCTACACCGTGGATGGCAAAGTCACGAACAAAGATAAGGCTGTTTGTCGATTAGTAAAAAGCAACTGTCTTACTTTTCAACGACAACAGTTACTATGGGCTCACTTGCTAACTAACCACCTAACTGAGGCAGCAGACAGGGAGGCACCACATACAAGCAGAATTTATCCCCATAAATTACGGGTCATTTTATATTTAAATTTGTTCAACACTAATTTTTTGAAAAAGTGGCAGCCCTAACAAACATGCTCTTAGCTTCAAATGAGGCTTAAAAGGAAAATGTCTAAGATATGTCCAGAACAGTCTGAAACATTTGAAAAATGAACTAACATTATGAACAGAATCTGACAAAGTAGCGGTTCTTATGTTTTCTGAAAAGACGTCTTTGTATTATGTTACAGAGTTATCTGATGTTAGCATGCTAACCATCTCCAGTCAATCCTGTCTTTATCTTAACTGCTCATAAAAGAAAGTTATCTAAAACTTGACAGACACTAGTCTGGAGCTCAGTAAATGTTCAGTGAATTAAACCTAGCGGTTGCTGCTTGATTAGACAAGTTCAAAGTTGTGTTTTGACATCCTGTCTTATAAGATGAACATTTAACCATACCATTTTGTCCTTCCTCTCCTGAAAATGGATTAAGAAGCATTTTTCTCCGTATGAAAGTAACCAATGGCCGATGAAATTTTGGTTTGACAAAAGCACCTCGACCAAACAATCTTCCATCCAACCAGAAGGGTCAGACCTACAACCATTCTTTGCAAAACAGTGTGTAGTGAGTGTGTAACTTGCATGTGTTTGTGTGTACGTGTGTGTTTGCAGTTTTCCAGAATTTGGTCTGCATTCATGTGGATAATTATAACTTTATGGAGATTTTTTTCCCTCCCTTTCTTACGACCACATCTGCAGCATGGGCAAATAGTAGAGGAAGGGTGGAGGCCAAACTTTTGGGTTCTCAGTCTTTCTCCTCTCTCTCTTCTGTCTTTTTCTCTTTGCTGTATGCCTCCTCTCTCCCTCTTTCTCTTCTGTCGTTCATCTTTCTTCATGGCCCGGACCACCTACGTTTGGAGCCTTGGGTGGACCCAGAACCATTGCTATCAGCGCAAGTGTACTCAAACGTCCCATAATGACTTCCACTTAAAGCCAGTCCATAAACACTCTCAGATGCAGAAAGACACACTCTCAGGGCTCAGGCAAGCCGGCTGCATGCTTTTCTCCTCCGCAGAGGCTGCAGTCACTTAGCTAGTTTCCTTAATTCCTTCCTTAATAGGAATCTGTTTGTTTGTTTGTGGATTGGTTCAGTGTTGTTTATTTGGCTGCCTGTTTTATGACATTAAGCAAAGTCCTCAGAGCCACCCTAGGAGCTGTGTTAACCTCATGTGTGTGTGGCAGCATTCGCATATTAAACTTGAAGCTTTTTACAGTAACTCATTGAGTTTTCCGGCAGTGGTTAGACCTGTGGTGAGGCTACCTCCACGAAGATTTGCCCCTCAGAACGGCTTCATGACTTTGTACGATCCCCAAAGCTACAAGTGCCACGCCTGTGGACGGTGATGTCACACCATATTGTATAATTATGTTTTGTTTTATGTTAAATACCATAAAACTCATGTACACTGCAAGGGTGGAGCTGACATATTCCTTTAACTCATTCGATGACCTCAAGCTAGTTTCATTGCGGCGCTACGCTGGAATTGGTTTAGTGCAACTCTGAAGAGGCTGTTGTATGATTAAAAATGCCAGTTTGTTTGTGTTCTCACTGATGTCACTATAAATACAAACGAGCAATAACATGAAACATGATAATAAAAAGATGAATGTATTCTGACAGTTATGCCATTATGTAATAAGCTTTTAAAGGATAATTTAATAATCAGATGTTAGTTGTTTAGTTTTTGCAAGTTGTCCCTATCAATAAAGATACCATTTAACTTGTCAAATAAAGATACCATTTAACTTGTCAAATAAAGATACCATTTAACTTGTCATGTTGATTGCTAAAATCTGGGAATGGCATGACATTACATAAAGGAAGCCATAAAAGCCCCAACACAGCCAAACTTATTAAGCAGAGACAATAATGGTGGATTGTAAAATTAGCATCAGTACAAAAGCCAAAGTAAGAAAAGCAATGACAGCTGTAGATTAATTGTGATATAATATATAAAATATAGCAATTTAAAATTATTTATTCACCATAAAGTGAGTTACTATGTTTCCCGAAAAAGAGAGGTATTGAATATATTTTCTGTAAAAAATGTTATTTTAGTGAGAGTTACTGAGGAACTCTGTTACTTATTTTAAATATTTAATTGGGAATGGTACTAGGTTGGTATTGATTACTCTTTGGAGCAGATGAGAATAGGTGTGGCTAACTTTTAGTCATTTCTTTTTTTGTTGTTTGTTTTTTTGCATAGTAAACCGTTATAACTGAGTTCCTGATTTCTAAAATTTGTTCTCAGTTATTTTGACATATTTTTTCACACAGACTTATAGTCTGAGACCTACTGTACTTGCCGTAGTTGCACAGTTCGCGTTAATGTTCAAAAAGAATACAAACCACGTTTTGGGTTGACCTCCAAATAAAGTAGTTTAGATAGAATGGCTATAACTGTGGGCTTTTTTTATTCATCTGTTTGCACGATGTTATAATAACTGAGGAAAAGTTTCACCACAGATATGAAAAGTTGGCTAAGTTGTAACAAACAAGAAATATTCTTTCTAAAACCAACAATACTGTCAGATTTTCTACGGTGCTCAGCACAAAGCTCACTGGTTAAAAGCAACGGGAGATGCAGCAGTGACAGTCTCATCTTCTGAGAAAGGCAGAGCGATTTTCTAAAAAAGTTGGGCACTGTTGTTTTTAGCAATGTAACTCAAACAGGAATAAACGGTGCATTTGTAAGGGACTATTTTCAGTCGTGGATTTTGTGCTCTAATGAGTATTTACAACAACACGATGTACGAGGCATTGACCCAAAATAAATTACAGTGCCCATGTTCATGCCCTTGCCCATATTTTCAACTGCGGAATTACAACAGAGTTAAATAAGGCACTTATTTTTATAGGTTTCTATTTTCCATATACAATACATTGTTAGATATTGCAGCATAATGCAGGTATTTTTAGGTACTCTTATTTTCTCATTTCTTTTCTTTTTTTCTTATTTCTGGAGCAGCTGTAACAACAACTCTCTTTCTTGGATTAATTCTGATTCTGATTCAGGCAAATGACCCGGGCATTATTGTGACTCACTTATTGTACGTGTTATGAACACAGTACAAGTCTATCAGAATTTTATTTTGCAATACATGTTAGTGGAATAAACTCATAGATACTAATAATAAGAAAAATACAGAATTATCACTAAGCCTACATTGACACTTAAGCAGACAAAATCTCTCGTGTGAGACACCAACCTGACACCTGCAGACACTACCTTGAACTCGTGACAGAGGAATTTATTTCAGAGAAGTCTGGTGACACTATCTGCATCACAGAAACTGGAGTTTATCTGCTACCGAGATAAACACAAATATTCACACATCATTCTGCGAAATCTCCTAAACACATCACACAATCCCTGTTGTCAGAGATTGGGTAGACTATCTCCTGCCTGCTCTGACAGGATAACTGAGATAGGCCTTTGGAAATGACATTTTTGCCAGCAGACTGTAAAAACTGTTACGTGACCACAGAATGTCTCCTGAAGGTTGGAAAGGGAGGAGAGGAGATTGAGATCAGACATCCAGCTGCTTTGCTCCCATCTCCCATCAATGTTGACATTTCAGAGTGTTATATATCACGACAGTATTTGGTTTTGAAAATGTGCCACTGAGATTGTGGTTCTTAAAATGAACTGTGCAAATCAGATTTGACTGTGTCTTTTTTGGATGTTTAGGACTTCCAAACTAAACATGAATAGGCCCGGATATTCCATATAAATGACGAGCATGTGCATGCGCTCATGCTCACACACAAATCCAGAAATGAGTAAGACAGTTAGATAAAACATCCAGCAGCCTCTTTCATCCGGTTTGTTTAGAGATTTTTCTCATCGCGTGTTTATCCCTCTTGCAAAACTATGCATCTTGTTTTCCAATCAGCTCGTCTTTAATCTGTTTGGGACATTGTCTCCCCTTCTATCAGTACACAGGTGAGTTATCACTGCAGCTCTGCATCCTGCCAAGCGTGGGGTTTCACAGCTCAGGGGCCACTATCTGGACTCGCAGCGAGCAGCTATCTTCACATGTGGGCCAGAGGGCGGACATGTCCACAGCCCACAAGATCAGACACGGTCATGATACGCCTGCTCAAAGGTGATGTTGCAAACCTCAGGAGATTACAGATGAGCAGATTTACGATACCAAACATGCGATGGGGTAGGTGGGTGTTAATCTGCAGGGGAAAATCAACGCAAGATGATCTGCTCTGAATCTCAACGTTATTTGTGTTTTCTGAGTATCTGGGAAAATATGCTGCTGTTACTTATAATGCTCTGTTTAAACTCCAAATCTGGAATTTTAAAAATATTTTGGGGCCCAAACATGGGCAGTAAAAATCATTCAGCCTCAGACATGTTAATCACAGAAATGTATTTCTTCGCTCAGTTAAAGTGCATAATAAATCTGCCTCCATGGCAGTCTTGGCAGGTCAGTGGTCTTGGTAGCAAATCACATGTGCAAGATGTGTGGTTTTGATCTGTCTGGGTACTTTTAGTTGCCATTTTCTCTTTCTCTTTTTACTTGTCACATTTTACAGTCAATTTCCAAATTAAAAGCAAAAGCCAACAAATAATGAAAGCCATGGGAGTTTAAGAGATCCACTTGCTCGTTTTTTCAGAAGCTTTCACTCAGATCTTGTGGCTCTCAATGTGGTGAGATGGTTCGTTGTTATCACGTGACTTGAGTATGAAAAAAATCAACTCTGCAATGAGAGGAAGACCTTAAAGGTCACCCACGAAAAGAACAATAGAAATAATGCTAACTAGGGATGGGCATGACTAGTTGATGATCGATAACTGATCGTTAAGGGTTTTTGATCAACCGTAATGTAACGTAAATAGCCTACAGTAGCCTACAATGGCAAGTCTTGAAGTGATGCAATGAATTTCACTATGTGACAGCAATGACATATCTTACCAAAAGGGGGCGGTACAATTTTGGTAGACAGAGAAAATGGAAAGAACGTTATTCAGCTGCCTACAAGCTGCTGACATGGCTGCCACAGGTATCAAACCCAAACATGAAGAGGCCAAGGAGAATTTTGGCGGGGGACCATTTTAAACCAAAAAAATGATTAAGTTCATTGGAAACACTGTGAAGCCGTGAATACATACAACATGACAACGACCCAGTGATCTACGACTTGATGTCTGACCCTGGTTAACGTCAATGGATCTGCCTCGCAATGTACCATCATCTCCATCTGAGCATGGAGGAGCCACGATGCAAAACTGTAAACAATGTTTTTTGATGAAGTTATGATAGTTTGACGTAATTGTTTTTTGGAATTGTTTCTAAAAGAGGCTCAATTGTGTTTAGGTGCGTGATAGCATCGGAGGCTCGCGCTCGGCTGCTTTTATATTATGTGCACCGTGTATCTTTTTTATTTAGATTAAACAGATATAAAAGAGGATTAGCCTATTGTTGGACTATAAATTCCTCTTGGAATAAAGATTTCATCAAGGGAAAACGCCCTGTACTTTGTATTTTCTGTCATAGGCATTTTTAATGTCTAAAAAAAAAAAGACTAAATCAATAATTGACTGTTAATTGTCCCAGTGATCCCAATTTTTTCAAATGCCCATCCCTAATACTAACTACAATTATGATGATGAGAGCATCAACACTGATGAACAATAATGCCCTGCACAAAGCAGTGACAGAGCTCGCGTTGCTCTCTCTGGCTGTGTCCGCTGTGGAAAAAGGATATCGATGACCTGTTAGTGTTGTACGCTGTGCAGAGGGACAATCGGAGGGATGTGTGTTCATTAAATATTCAAAGATGAGTGAAGTTAAGCAGAAGTACTTTTGTATGAGTCAACATCTATTTGATTGAATTTAGGTGTCAAAGAGCACATCAGTAAGGAGAATCCATCAACGCAAAAGACCATTTGGCAGTAGAGGCAATGACTGATGAGTTCATGGCTTATAGGAGACTAATTTTACAGCTCTTGCCACATGTGCGTGCAGTTCAACACTTTGGGCGATTATACAGAAAATCTGAAGTGAATAACTTTTGCAGAAAATGTAAAACTGTGAGTCAGCACTTAATTCAAAAATGAACAAAACTGCAGGCTCTTGCGGTCATCCAGGAATGCAGACTTCAACACGTCCAGCACCAAAAATATTCGCCTGATTTGTCATCCTCAGACTTCTACCTCTTCCCCAAGTTAGAGGAAACTTAGTGGTTGCCATTTTGACAGTGACGGTGATGTCATTGCTCCTGTGGACAACTTTTTGGTGATCCAAATGTCGACTTCAACAAATAAGGAATCCATATACTACATGACCACTGGACTGAGTGTGTAAATGTCAAAGGGGACTATGCTGAAGAATAAATGAGCGAGTTTTTTGCTGTTGTTTTTTTAAACTGAATCCTTCTACGTTAGGACTTATCAATCACCCCTCGTCTATCTTTCATATTCGTGTAATTTGTAGTTTATGTGAATGTGATTATAAAGTCTGAGGGTTTTATAATTGGCCCCCAGTATTTCTACCATTTGTTTAATTGCTCTGCAATTGATCCCAACAATAGTTTCGGTGTGGGCGGTGTGTCATGGATCCGGTATGACGTTAACAGAAACCTGTCCTCATTAAAACAACCTTGCTCCCGTGAGACAAGTTACAACAATGGCATGTAATGGTGGCTTCCCTCTCAGGGTCATGCAGAGTTCCTCACAGGGTGACTCAATTACAATTGTGAGTGAGTAAATTAGTGTTTGTGACTCACTTTGTAGGCCAATTTTCTCTGTGAGTCACCTAGACGAGCCACTGCGTTTCCCGCAACACAAAGATACTTTCTCGTTTTTTTAGGTACCCACTGTTTGGACAGAATAGCTCCCTTAATTGACCTCACTTTGATGTTCTCTCTTAAAGGGTTTTGTCTGTGTAGTGTCACTCAGCAGGCAGCATGAATTAAAGGCAGTCTCTCCCTCTCACGCCTGAACAGTTGGTTTAGGGGGGGTATGATGGTAAGGTCATGGATGAAGTGTTTTCCCCAATACGAGCACTACACCTTTTTATATCCTGTTAGATCCTGAAGCCACAGCCACAAAATAACATTAATTGGATGAGTACTACAAGGACTGTGAGTGAGTAAGTAAACAGTCATTGAAGCCACATCCACACCAAGAAGGATAAATTTGGGATTCTCATTTAGAGGAAAAGACTTCCAATCCAGCCAGCATCCAAGTTATTTTTGAAAAGGTCTCAAACCAAACTTGAACACCAAAACAACATCAAATGGTTAAATCTCTCATTTGTCTTTCAGCTGACACAAAAATTAAGGTACAAGTGTAGCTATTAGGGTAAGCCTATGGTTACTATTTCATTTGCAGAATGGCAACATTGGTGTTCTGTATGATACATGGGCAGCATCAGAGCATATTTCCACTACAAGCTGCTGCACTGCACTTATAGCTCCTCTGAGAAACTTTCACTTTGTGTTGATTGTAGCAGCACATGTGGACAGAGGCGGTACTGCTCACTGTTATAAAGACCTTGTCTAACGCGAGCATTTGCTTTGGAAGAGGGTGAAAGAAATGTGCCACATACTGTAGATGGTTAAAAAAACAAACACGAGCATGACCAAGCCACTAAGTAGGATTAATCGAATTATCGACCAATAGCAAATTAATTGCCAACTATTTTGACAATCAATCAATTGTTTCAGTCATTTTTCAAATAAAAACATAAAAAGAACTGCTGGTTTAGCCTCTTAAATATGAGGATTTGCTGCTTTTCTGTGTCATTCATAAAATAA